>CM043316.1:10901235-12101235 GCA_023736055.1 Quercus glauca | reverse complement strand
TCTTCAGTCTTCCCCTTCGCCGTCTTAGCCTCCTCGGCGAGCTCCTTTGCTTGGCATGTAGCTGTATAGAACTTTGACATAGCCTGTACATGGACGAAGGAAAGTCAGAAAATTCAACTCTTAAAAAATTCTTTAAAAGCATTTCAAGACGAATGAAACTTTACCTTGAAGAGGTCATGGACACCAGAGCGTTCAAATTCTTTCACTGACATATTGTAGCATTCATTAACTTCATTGTCAGTGACGATCCCTTTGAACGTCCTCCATGCATAACCCTCGTCCAGCACCAGGTTGGAAGGACGATCGGACGGCTCTGACGAAGAAGGCTTCCTTGGAGTCTTAGTTGGAGGGGGAGTAGGATCAGTCTGAACAGGACGGACCATTTGGACGGGCTCCACAATGACAGGAGGGTCGTCCAGGTTTACCGTAGGAGTGAACTTGGGAACTTTGGGAAGGGAAGTTTGAGTGGTCTTTGGCTTTTTAGGACCTCGACGACTAGGGAGGTCCTCCAGGTCCACTCCACTTGAAATCTTCTTAGATTTCCTCTTCCCAGCCTGGACGGCCTCTCTCTGGACGACTGGGGGCATGGAAGCTCCCTCGTCCCCACTAAGTATTGTCTTATCTTTATTTTCTCTCATTGTGATTATTCCTGTGACGAGGAAAATCAGTTAAAAAAAAAAGAGAGAAAAGGAAGGACAGAAGTAAAAAAGGATGGACGACACTTACTTCGTCTAGTGGTTTCTTCGTGATTCAGGTTCTCAGCAGTGGGTTCTGGACCAAGCCCCCAAGTAGCTAAGCTGCTGAAGGTCACTAGCTCGTGAAAGCTCCTTCTAGGGAAGGCACGAACTTTATCTATTTGATCTAAATAAAATCTGTCTAAACGTGGACGAACAACAGCTGCACCAATAAAAGAAAGATGGTTAGACGATGGAAAGTTAGAAAAATTGTAAGGAACAAAATGAATAACATGGAAGGAGAACATACCCTCAGGACGAAGGCGACCTATGGGGCTGGTAAAAGGAGGGAAGGGGGCATTACTAACATCAGTTGGGTCCCCAGCCCATCTTCCAAAAATGATAAAAAATTCTTGTTTCCAGAGCCTATCGGACGAGCTACGGCCCGTTATTAAACTATAATGTGGGCCTCTGGACGAGAACTGGTAGAACCCAGCAGATTTCTTTATCTCTGAGGGCTTATAACAGTAAAGGAACTCGTCCACCGTTAAAGGACAGTTCCCTTCTAATGCCTCACGCCATAACACTTGCATGGCAACTATCGTCCTCCAACCATTGGGATTAAGCTGGTTGGGACCAATACCTAATCTATGAAGGAGACCTCTACAAAACGAATTAAGGGGGAACCTAAGACCAGCTGAAAGATAGGACGAATATACTCCCAAACCAGAAGAAGGTGAACAACACCACTCTCCTTCCCTGGGCAGACGAGGTTCAAACTCAACAGGGATTTGATATCTATCTACTAAGGTTTTTAACTTAGGAACGTCTAAGGTGGAAGCTACCTCAGGTGCACAGCTATAAATAACATTTTCCTCCTCTTCCTCCTCCTCGTCCTGAGAAGGGCTAGGTGGCGCTCTGGACGAACTAGCTCCTGTTCCAGAGGCCGTCCTACGTTGCATTTCTTGAAATTCTTCTAAAGAAATGCCAGGAACTCCGGACGAGTAATGCTCGTCCGAGGAACTACTACTAAAACTAGTACTACCCTCATCACTTTCATAACTCCCAGATGAGACGTCCTGATACTCGTCTATTTCTCTCTCTATACTACTAGACGAAGACATAACTAAAGGAAAGATGAAAACGAAAACCTAAAGGGAAGAGTAAGTACCTAAGAACTAGGACGAATGCTAGACGAGGGTCTTGGACGAGAGAGCAAAAGGAAGTTTATGATGAGGTGAAGGGCAAGAAAGAGAATGTGCTTATTTATAGGGCCCAGAAGTAGGGTCAGCGAAGCGACATCCTCCACTAAGAAAATGACACGTGGCAATTGCATAGGGAAATGCAAAACGATTTAACTGCTCAACGTATTAAACCACGACACGTGGATGTATGAACGGGATAAAATCCCTATAATGTCCCTGGACGACACCCTGGACTAGGGGGCAACTGATGGGGTAACCAAAAAATTACATCTATGGCTCGTCCAGATGGGTCGTCCATCACCAATGGTTAGCCAAGCATCCAAGACAATCTTATTCGTCCAGAGATCTCGTCCATGAGAAGTTGACCCAATTGAATAAATCTCACAATCAAGGCGAAAGAGTCGTCCATATGCGAAGCAGATGGACGACCAAATAACGGCATGACAAAGGGTCATCCACAGGGTCGTCCATAGACATTGCACATGGACGACCATACAACACTTAACCAATTCTTGAGCAGGTAACCAATTTGTGTTCATCGTCAACAATTTCTTCTAAGTATGTAACTTCCATCAGTGGTTATTGCTTCTATAGCCGTTGGGGAAGTTATCCCCGTAAAACCAGTTATTCCACAAATCTTGGGGAGGTTACTAAACCGAGTAACCGTCCCAAGATCCCCTATATAAAGGACCGGTCTGAAACATGCAAAGGTAGGATGAAATACTAAGATTTTACTCCCGAAAAGTTGGAATTACATTTCCTTGTTGAGAAGACTAACTTTATCATCGGAGAGCATTTGACCGGTCCACCCCGGTCACTTCCTTCAGTGTTTCTTCTTTTCAGGCCTTCGCTACCGCCGTAGCCCACCGAAGCCGAATCGTTCAACCAACTGATTTCACACATCATCACTCATGATTGAAGGATTCAATACCAAAAATATTTTGGTAGATAATGGGAGCTCGGTAGACATCATCTACCTTTTTTCCTTCTAGCAGTTAAAGGTAACCAATCAACACAATTTCTTGGTAGTGGACTCACCTTCGTCCTACAATGTAATCATAGGAAGGCTCAACCTTAATCGTTAGAAAGCGGCCACTTCCACGTATTGCCTAAAAGTAAAGTTCCCAACAGATAGAACGATCGGGGAAATAAGGGGAGATCAAGTGCTAGCGCAAGAATGCTACCAGGCAGTGCTGGCATCAAAGGAAAACCATACATGGATAATTGAAGAGAATACACTAGAAATCGTGGAAACCCTGGAAACAGTTGAATTGGTGGAAGGAGATCTCGTGAAGATGACTCAAGTAGGGACGAACCTAAACCTCCGAATGAAGAAAGAAATCATCAGCTTTTTGAAGGATAACCTAGACGTGTTCGCCTGGAGTCATGAAGATATGCTTGGCATACCAGCTAACATCATTTAGCATTGCCTAAACGTGGATCTTGAAAAGAAACCCATCCAGCAAAGAAGAAGAGTCTTCGCCCCTAAACAAAACAAAGCAGTCATGGACAAGGTGGACAAGCTGCTCATTGCTAACTTCATCAGGGAGGTCTATTATCCTGAGTGGCTGGCCAACACCATCATGGTCAAAAAGACATACAGGAAATGGAAGATGTGCATCGACTTCACAGACCTAAATAGCACCTGCCTAAAAGACAACTCCCCTCTACACAGAATCGACTAGCTTATAGGCTCAACAGCTGGACACAAGCTTCTCATCTTTATGGATGCTTTCTCTGGGTACAACCAAATACAGATGGCTGAAGAAGATCAAGAGAAGACTGCCTTCATCACCAACCAGGGGCTCTATTGCTACAGGGTCATACCCTTCGGGTTGAAGAACGCAGGAGTCACGTACCAAAGGCTGGTAAACCAGATGTTTAGCAAGCAAATTGGGAGGAACAAGGAAGTGTATGTGGATGACATGCTTATCAAGAGCAGGGAATAGGAGAATCATTTGGACAATCTCAAGGAAACGTTCGACACACTTAGGCAATACAATATGAAATTGAACCCAGCTAAATGCGCCTTTGGGGTATCCTCTGGGAAATTCCTCGGCTTCATAGTGTCACAAAAAGGAATAGAGGCAAATCCAAAAAAGGTGAAAGCCATCCTCGAGATGTCCTCCCCGAAGACGATCAAAGAAGTACAGACCCTCACAGGAAGGGTGGCAGCCCTCAACAGGTTCGTCTCCAAAGCAACGGACAAGTGCCTCCCTTTCTTTAAAACCTTGAAGCAGGCTTTCGTCTGGACAGATGAGTGTGAAACGGCATTCCAAGAGCTAAAGCACTACCTGAGCAATCCTCCACTCCTGAGTCCGTCGAAAGAAGGCGAAGACCTATTCCTGTACTTAGCAGTATCTGCAACTGCGATAAGCGCAACCTTGATTAGGGAAGAACAAAAGGTGCAACGCCAAGTGTACTACATCAGCCAGGCCTTCCAAGGAGTTGAAGCCCAGCACCCACAATTGGAGAAGATCACCTTTGCCCTAATAGTGGCCTCTAGAAAACTTCGTCCATATTTTCAGGCAAATCTGATCATAGTAATGACGGATCAACCCATTAAGAAAGCGATGAATAAACCCGAGGCTGCAGGACGAATGATATAGTGGGCCATCGAGCTCAGTCAGTTCGACATAGTATCTGATGAAGTCAAAGGATCAGTGGGCTAAAATTTCCGGGCGTTTACGATCTACAAGCGAAATCCTGAAAGTAACAAACAAGAAGTCAGAGGAGACCGGTGGAGGCCGGCCAAAAGTCCTCCGATGACAAAGTTAGTGGATTTGTTATTCTCAGTATAAAGAAAAAAATTCTTTATTCAAAATTTCTCCAGTTACCTCCCACGTTACTACCGAGGAGCCTTTATATAGTATTTTCTAAGGTAATTATTTCTCCAAGCGTTGTGTAGTTTGAATAATTATGAGGTAACCTCCATAACTGTCTTGGAAGTTATTTTATTTGAGTCCTGTTAATCATAACCGTTTTCAAAGGAAGAACGATTATAGTTTTGATAGAAAAGTTAAGGAGACGGACGAGTGAGTCCTTGGACGAGCTCTTCCATCTGTACAGACGAATGGACGAGCTTATAATGAATGGATTCGTTTTCCCATGGACGAGCTGTATGGACGAGTTTAGCAGTTGGCTTCTTGGTGACACCATCAGTTGCCCCCAGTCCATAGGTCGTCCAAGGAAACATTCGTTTACAACGCACTTCTTTTTTTTTTTTTTTTTTTAAATGCATTTGCATTAGTGACTGAATGTGCCACGTGTTACAATCCCATTGGTTCCTGTTTGCGTTGGTTTATTCTTCTGATGCACACGACACGTGGTCTTTTCTGATTGGCCCCTGTCGCTTCAATTGCCCTACTTGGTTGGCTATAAATAGTGGAATCCCTCCCATACCCTTCACATTTTCTACAATTTTCCTCCAGAAATTTCTCGTCTAGAACCTCGTCTAGAAGTCTCTCCGTGTCTAGAGCCAGGTACTCTCTTCTTTCCTTCCTTTAGGTTTTTCTTTTTCCTTAAGATGTCTGCATCCATTGTTTCTTCGTCTAGCGATAGTACAGATAGAGCTATAGACGAGTATCAAGATTCCTCTAGTTTTAGTGGTTCTAGCGATAGTAGTAATGAGAGTAGCCAAGGGGGTTTCACGGACGAGGAATATATTTTCGGCGTCCCTGGAATTCCTCTAGAAGATCTTCAAGAGCAACTTAGGAAAGCTTCAGGTTCCCGTGCTGGGACCTCGTCTAATCTTCCTTCGTCCAACCCTACGGACGAAGAGGAGATCGTCTATAGTTGTGCAGTAGGCATTTACTCCAAAACGTCTGAACAAAGGCTCTCAAATCTCAAGACGTGGTATCAGATTCCGGACGAATTTAACCCTAGGTTAGCCGTCCGTGGAGAATGGTGCTGCAATCCCCGCTTCGGAATAGGCGTCTATGAAGCCTATTTCTTGGGGGGTCTTAGATTTCCTTTAAACTCATTTGCTAGAGAGTTGTTAGTCAGGTTGGGTTTGGGTGTTTGTCAGTTCAACCCAAATGCATGGAGATTAATCATCTCAATGCAAATTTTATGTAATGAGGTGTTTGGAAGAGACCGTCCTCTTTCCGTGGACGAGTTTCTTTTTTGCTATAAACCTTCTGAGATAAGCCAATCTCTCGGCTTTCATCAATTTACAGCAAGGAGCAGGGATTGTAGATTGATCAAGTCCCTAGCCTTGTCTGACAGGAATTGGAAGACGGAATTTATTTTCGTCTCTGGGTTTTGGTCGGGGTAGAGGTTGGAAGGGACCCCTTTGCTCCTTACACTGGAGAACTAGGGAACTTGCGTCCTGAAAGTACGTCCTCTTTTTATCTTTCTTTCCTTTCTTTTTTGTATAACTTTATCCAAGTCGTCTTATTTGTGATTTATTTCACAGGTGTCAAACGTCCGTCCTTGAGCAAGTTCCATCGTGATCGCGTCCATAGGGCTCGCCTTCACTCCAATAGGAATTTTCATTCCTTAGTTAATCTTCGTAATCTTTTTAAGTGGGGGTTTGGGCCTAATCCTTCGGACGAGGCAATTGCCCACGAGATTACAGTTCGAAAAAGTAAACACATTTTTTGTGCTCTGTTCTGATTTTTTTCAACTTCTTATAGCCTATCACTTATTATTATCTTTGTTTGCTGTAGGAATGGCAACCTTGAAGGAAAACAAAGGAAAGGATGTTGTGGTTGAAGAGGGTCGTCCTGAGACTCAGGCTCAACCTCGTCCGACAGTTGGGGAGAAAAGAAAAACAATATCCAAGAATTTGGATTTGGGAAGCCTCCCCAGCCATCGCGGTAAGAAAGGGAAGCATGATTCCTCCCAGATTGTCAAGTCCAAGCCCCTTTCGTCCCAGCAGCCAACTCCAATTTTTGATGTGGACTCGTCTACCCCAGTCGAAGTGACTCCGTCCAAGACTCCACTGTCTAAGACGACCGCATCTCCCTCGTCCTATCCTTCCTAGCGAGCACCTTCAAACATTATTGAGAACAAAGATTTAGCTTGGAAACGCTTCCAAAACGCCGTTACGGACGAGGATATAAACACCTGCTATGACATGTCCTTGAAGGATTTTGAACACTCTGGTGTTCATGATCTTTTTAAGGTATGTAAACATATTTTTGTCTCGTCCTTGTTATTCCAAGATCCCTTGATTAATTATTGTTGTTTTTGCAGGCCATGTCCAAATTCATAGCAACGTCTAGGCAAGCTACTGGGCTGGATAAGACGAGAATCTTGCTGGAGACGTGGATAAAGGAAGTGAAGGACGATTCCAAAAAGTGGGCTGAAGTGGCTACAAAGGCCAAGGAAGAGCTGAAGGAGGCTCAGAACCTGGTTGAGGAGTTAAGAGCTGACGCGGTGGAGAAAGATACTCGTCTTGACCACATGCAAAAGAAGAATGACGAGCTGAGTACTCTTCTCACCAAGGCTAAAGAAGATGCAATGACCGAGTTCAAAGCGTCCAAGGAATACACTGATCTTCTAGACGCCAATTATGCAACAGGTTTTGAAGATTTTAGGTTGGATGCTAAGGAGAACTTTCCTGAAGTGGACTTTAGCATCATTAAACTTAATTTGAACGCTGCCACCAGCTCTCTCCTGCAAACAAGTTCTGAAGACGCTAACATAGAGGATGATGCTTCAACACTTCCCCCTCAGGACGCCTCCAATGTGAATGCTCCCCAGACTTGAGAAATGTTTCAACGTTTTGTGATTTCCTTTTTCTTTTTATTAGGTCTATTGTTTAGGACCTGTGTAAACTTACTAAACTCGTCTATAGTTTAAGGACGAGCTTTTGTAAAACTCAAGTTTTTACTTTTACAAGGGTGTTTGGACATGGGTTGTCCGCCCTTGAAACAGTTTGGACGAATGATGCTTGTTTTTATTATATGCACAGACTAAGGTTTTCATCCATAAGTTTGATATTATGCTTAGCTCGTCCATATTTTATATATTTTTGTCAATTTTATTGGAATTTCACTAAGTGTGATTTATCCATATGAAATGGTAATTCAACTTTTCTCGTCCATTGACTTAGCTGATCTTCGTCCTAAGACGTTTCATTTTGCTCGTCCATGGACCATAATGGTAACTCAGCGTTACTCGTCCATTGACTTAGCTGATTTCCGTCCTAAGACATTGCATTTTTCTCGTTCGTGGACCATAATATTTTTGTTTTAAAGACACTCATCTACGCATTTCCTAATTCATAATTGGGACATGCATGATATATTTTCACCTATTATACAGATGAGAAAATGTTGATCTTTCTGAGTTGCTACGGTGTAGGCTCCACCTCGTCCTTCTATTTGGACGAATTTACCTAGACGGCGCAAATTTTCATTCGTCCTTTTCTTTGGACGAGTTTACCTTCTCTTTTAAGAGAAGTTTGACGATACATCTCCGCGTCCAGAGAATTTTCTCGCCTGGAACTTTTCAGCTTTTAACTACATAAAAATCAATACTTCACACAACACTTTATATACATAACATAAAAGTATTTGTTCAAAGACAAAGCATGTACTTAGAAGTTTTCTATGCTTTTTTAAGAAAATAAATACAGACCAAACCATAACTGTCTATAGCTTTAATATAATAACAAAGCAATATTAAACATGAGTCTTATGTTGTCCTTGGGCTCGTCCTGAGTTATTCGTCCAGGTTCGCCTTTTATTGGTAATATCTCCTCAGATGTTCGACATTCCAAGGATGCTCTAACTTCCTCCCGTCTAGGGCTTCCAAGTAATAGGATCCTTGTCTTTTGCAGTTGATAACTCTGTAAGGGCCTTCCCAATTAGGTCCCAACTTTCCATGAGCTGGGTTCTTTATTGCTAAAGATACCCTTTTCAGGACAAGATCTCCTACATTAAATCGCCTTGGTTTCACCATTGCGTCATGTTGCCTAGCCATCAGGTTTTTATACCTTGCCATTCTTTGTTCGGCATTCATCCTAACCTCGTCTATTAGATCAAGGTTCAAGCGGAGTTGCTCTTCATTGTCTTTGTCTTGATAAGCTGTCACCCTATGATTGGCCATGTGCACTTCTGCGGGTATGACTGCTTCAGCTCCATAAGCTAGCTTGAAAGGAGTTTCTCCTGTCGGAGTTCTTGCAGTCGTTCTATACGCCCATAGAACACCTGGTAACTCGTCTGGCCATACTCCCTTTGCCCCCTCAAGCCGAGTCTTGATTATTTTTAACAAGGATCGGTTTGCAACTTCAGCCTGGCCATTTGCTTGTGGGTGGGCGGGTGAGGAGTAGTGATTCTGAATCCCAAAGTGTATGCAAAAATCTTTAAAGAGTGCATTGTCAAATTGTCGTCTGTTGTCTGATACTAACACCCTGGGTATTCCAAATCTGCAAACAATGTTCTTCCACACGAAGTTCTTGACATTTTGTTGTGTGATGTTGGCCAAAGATTCTGCTTCTACCCACTTGGTAAAATAATCAATACCAACCACGAGGAATTTTATTTGCCTTACCCCCAGTGGAAATGGACCCAGAATGTCAAGCCCCCATTGTGCAAAAGGCCACGGGGCCGTCATTGGAGTCAAATACTCTGATGGCTGCCTAGGGACGTTGCTAAACCTTTGGCATTGATCACAGACTTTGATGTAGGCCTTAGCATCAGCTTGCATATTTGGCCAATAGTATCCTGCACGGACGGCTTTATGGACGAGTGATCTGGCTCCTGAGTGGTTGCCACATGCTCCCTCATGAATCTCTCTTAAAATGTAGTTCGCTTCGTCTGGAGCCAAACATCTGAGATAAGGCTGGGAAAAGCCTCTTTTGTAGAGAATCTCGTCCATGAGAATGTACCTGGCTGCTTTGACCTTCAACTTTTTAGCCTCATCTTTTTCTTCTGGAAGTCGTCCATCCCTTAGGTATGACACAATTGGAGCCATCCAATTTTCTCTATTTTCCACCTGTTGTACTACGGGGATGTCTATGCTTGGTATGTACTGAATCTCATCAAGCTTGTCCATGGCTTCATTTGCTGAGGCTTCTTTTGCTAAGGTATCAGTTTCCATGTTCTCCTCCCTTGGGATTTGAACGAAACTAACTTCTTCAAACTTTTTTACAACACGCATCACTCTGTTAAGATACTTCCTCATTCATTCTTCTTTTGCTTCATACATTCCATTCACTTGGCCCATGATCAATTAAGAATCTCCCAAGATGAGGACAGATTTAGCTTCTACCAATTTAGCCAGCTGCAGCCCTTTGAGAAGAGCTTCATATTCAACTTCATTATTAGTTGTTTGGTAGTGCAGATGAATTTTGTGTTTTATCTTATCCCCCTCTGGAGATTGCAAAACCACACCTATTCCTCCTGCGTATTGTGTAGACGAGCCGTCAACATGGACGACCCACTTCTTCACTTCACCTTCATCATCATAACTTAAGGTAAATTCGGCAATGAAATCGGCTAGAGCTTGAGCTTTTATGGCATACCTTGGTTGGTACCTTATGTCAAACTCGCTGAGCTCGACGGCCCATTGGATCAAACGTCCTGCAGCCTCCAACTTGTTCATTGCCTTTTTGAGTGGGTGATCCGTCATGACAATAATCACATGAGCCTGAAAATAATGCCTCAATTTTCTAGAGGCTGTTATCAATGCCAAAGCCAGTTTCTCCATCAATGGGTATCGTCCCTCTGCTCCCCTCAATGCTTTGCTGGTATAGTACACAGGTCTTTGTACCTTACCTCTTCCCTCACTAGTGCTGAACTCACTGCGTGTGGGGTGACTGCCAAGTATAAGTACAACTCTTCTCCTTGTACGGACGGGCTCAACAATGGGGCTTTGGTGAGATACATCTTCAAATCCTCGAAAGCTTTCTGACACTCGTCGGTCCATTTAAATGCTTTTTTAAGAACCTTAAAAAATGGCAAACACTTGTCAGTAGCTTTAGAAACAAACCTGTTGAGGGCGGCGATCCGTCCGGTGAGGGATTGAACTTCTTTAACATTGCTCGGAGGCTTCATATCCAATATTGCTTGAATTTTATCAGGGTTTGCTTCGATTCCTCTGTAGAAGACCATAAATCCTAGGAATTTCCCTAATGAAACTCCAAAAGCACATTTGTTAGGATTTAACTTTATATGATACTGCCTCAATGTGTCAAACGTCTCTTGCAAGTCGTCCAGATGTCTCTTCTCGTCTTGAGTTTTTACCAACATATCGTCTATGTAGACTTCCATATTCCGTCCGATCTGTGGACGAAACATATGATTGACCAGTCGTTGGTATGTTGCTCCAGCGTTTTTCAAACCGAAAGGCATCACTTCATAACAAAATAGTCTCTAACTGGTGATAAAGGACGTCTTCTCTTGGTCAGCTTCTTCCATCCTAATCTGATTGTAACCAGAGAAAGCATCCAGGAAACTGAGCAATTTGTGGCCTGCAGTAGAATCTACCAACTGGTCAATGCGCGGCAACGGGTAACTATCCTTGGGACAAGCCTTGTTTAAGTCAGTGAAATCAACACACATTCTCCATTTGCCGTTTGCCTTCTTGACCATAACTACATTGGCTAACCAATCAGGATAGTACACCTCTCGAATGAACTTCGCCGCAATTAACTTCTGAACTTCCTCCTTAACAGCATTATCTCTCTCAGGGGCAAACACCCTTTTCTTTTGCTGCACTAGCTTGGAGGAAAGGCATACATTTAGACGGTGGGTAACAACATTTGGATCTATACCCGGCATATCTTCATGACTCCATGCAAATACATCTCTATTTCTTTTTAAGAAACAAATGAGGTCCCTCTTAATCTTCGCTTCCAGGTCTGCTCCAACCCTAGTACACCTCTCAGGGTTGTTTTCATCTAAGGGAACATCTTCCAACGCTTCCATGGATTCTGCCACAACTTTCTTTTCTTCAATATTCATGGTTTGGATTTGCTCGTCCATGGCCAGCATAGCCAGGTAACACTCTCTCGCTGCTAGTTGATCCCCTTGCACTTGTTCTACTCCATGCTCCGTTGGAAATTTGACTGACAAGTGGTAGGTAGATGTAACTGCTTTCCACCTGTTTAAAGTCGGTCTCCGAATTATAGCATTATAAGAGGATGAGCAATCTACTACCAGAAAGTTCACATCTGTAGTTAACTGTTGTGGGTATACCCCCACCACTACGGGCAATGTAACAGTGCCCACAGGCTGTACTTTCATTCCTCCGAAACCTACTAAAGGCGACTGCACTGGACGAAGTTGGTCTCGTCCAACCCTCATTTGTTGGAAAGCTGGATAATATAGAATGTCCGCTGAGCTTCCATTATCTATCAGCACTCTCCTAGTTGTGTAACCAGCAATAAGCACGGTAATAACAATAGCATCATCATGAGGTTGGTGAATTCTGTCAGCATCCTCGTCCGTGAAAGTGATCGCCTGTTCGTCCGTGGACTTCTCCCTTGGTGGTCGTCCAGAGAGTTGGACGTTCTGCACTTCCTTCAGGTATGACTTTGTTGACTTGGACGATTGGCCCGTTGAACTTCCACCAACGATAACCTTGATCTCTCTGAGGGGTGGTCGCGATGATTCTTCTACCTTTCCTTTCAATTTCTCGTCCCTGTGGTCTCGTCCGAGGAAGTTTTTCAACTTGCCTTGCCTGATAAGATTCTCAATCTGCTGCTCAAATCAAAGCACTCGTCTGTATCATGTCCGTGGTCTCTGTGAAAGCGACAATACTTATTCCTATTGCGCTTATTTGGATCTCCCTTTATCTTTTCCGGCCACTTCAAGGAAGGCTCGTCCTTGATTTGCATAAGGACTTGTTCAAGTGGCATGTTTAACGGAGTATATTGCTGGTTGCGTGCTGATGGACCTGTCTTTTTGTCCCGGTCTTTTCTGTCGTCCTTCCGTCCCTTCTTTGGACGAGGTCCTTGTTCCGGGTGTCGACTTGCTTCCATTTTCTCTGTCCTCTTCCTTTTCTTAGCTATAATCGCATCTTCCACGTTCATGAAGTTTTGAGCTGAATGGACGAGCTCTGCCATGGTTTGTGGCTCTTGCTCATAGAGTTTATGGATGAACAAATCCGAATGGACTCCGTTGTGGAAAGCTGCTAACAGTAATTTGTCGTCCATCTCATCAACTGTCAAGGCTTCCCTATTGAATCGAGTGATGAACGACCGCAAACTCTCATTTTCCCCCTGTTCTATTGTTAACAGACTGGAAGTGGAGCGTTTATGTCGTTGACCCCCTATAAAGTTATTGACAAACAACTTGCTTAACTCTTTGAAAGAACTTACTGAGTTTGGAGGTAATTTACTGAACCACACTCTGGCTGGACCCTTGAGAGTAGTAGGAAAAGCTCTGCACATTATCTCGTCTGGAACTCCTTGAAGATGCATAGTGGTCTTGAAGGTGGCAATGTGGTCAAAAGGATCTCGATTCCCATCGTATGAATCTAAAGAAGGCATTTTGAACTTTGGTGGCAGAGGATGGCCATTGATGGAAGCCGTAAAAGGAGAATCAGTTCTATGAACCAAATCCTCTATCGGGTTCACTCTCCTCATACTTTCCTTCATTTCGTCCATGGCCTTCTTCACCTGATCCAACTCTTTTTCCAAATGGGGTACCCTTCGCGAGGCGATACCTCCTGATTGACTTCCACGTTGAAAGTTTTCTCTGTTCTCTTGACTCTGAATTTGCCCTCCTTCTTCATGCTCTGAGTATGTCTGCCTTTTTAAATTAACTTCTCTCCGCAGTTCTTGATTCTAGCGAGTTAACTCTGACATCGCAGCCGCCATGGATTGCATGTGTTGGGCTGATGAAGGCTGCATAGCGGGAGCCGATTGACGGTCATGGTGAGGGTTACTAGAGGCATTTCTACTCGGTTGAGGGCCTGAACTGGTGAACCTTGATCTTGTCCGGACCATTTCAACCCTTTGTCGGAGAAAGAAATTGTAGAATCTAACGATGAAATTCAAACGTAAGAATTCTAGAGTTTCTTTCCCACAGACGGCGCCAACTGATGAAGTCAAAGGATCAGTTGGCTAAAATTTCCGGGCGTTTACGATCTACAAGCGAAATCCTGAAAGTGACAAACAAGAAGTCAGAGGAGACCGGTGGAGGCCGGCCAAAAGTCCTCCGATGACAAAGTTAGTGGATTTGTTATTCTCAGTATAAAGAAAAAATTCTTTATTCAAAATTTCTCCAGTTACCTCCCACATTACTGCCGAGGAGCCTTTATATAGTATTTTCTGAGGTAGTTATTTCTCCAAGCGTTGTGTAGTTTGAATAATTATGAGGTAACCTCCATAACTGTCTTGGAAGTTATTTTATTTGAGTCCTGTTAATCATAACCGTTTTCAAAGGAAGAACGATTATAGTTTTGATAGAAAAGTTAAGGAGACGGACGAGTGAGTCCTTGGACGAGCTCTTCCATCTGTACAGACGAATGGATGAGCTTATAATGAATGGATTCATTTTCCCATGGATGAGCTGTATGGACGAGTTTAGTAGTTGGCTTCTTGGTGACACCATCAGTATCGACCCAGGACAGCCATAAAAGCTTAGGCGCTAACAGACTTTATAGCGGAGTTCACCTCCCTCGAACATGAAGACAGCCCAGTAGAACCAGTCTTTTGGACGATCCATACAGACAGGTCATCCATGCAGAAGAGAGGAAGAGCAAGCGTCATCATCACCTCCCTTAAGGGGGACACTTTGAAGTACGGGGTTCAACTTAAATTCCCTGTAACCAACAACAAAGTGGAGTACGAGGCCATACTAACAGGGCTGAAGATCGTCCAGGTACTTGGAGCTAAAACTGCCTTGCTAAAGAGCAATTCACAGCTCGTCATAGGGCAGGTTAATGGAGATTACGAAACAAAAGAGTCAAGGATGCAGAGATATCTGAAGTTGACGAATCAATTAATTATCAAGTTTGATCAGGCAAAGTTTCCTCAAATCCCACGGGGTCAAAATGCAGAAGCTGACGAAGTGGCCAGGAGTGCGTCATTAGATGATTAGGCGAAGGTGACTAATTGGAGATTGGAAGACCAGAAATCTCCCAGCATCAAGGAATTTCAAACATTTCCGATGCACACCCATGCTGGTTGAAGTAACGAATCGAAAATTGGTAAAGATCATCAAGGCCCGTTCAGTGGGGGCAAATGGAGCATGGCATGAGGAGTTACCAAGCGTTTTATGGGCTTATAGAACCACAGCAAGAACCCCAATAAATGAGACACCTTTCAATCTCACGTATGGCAAAGAAGCAGTCATCCCCGTCGAAATAGGGCTCACCAACCTCAAGAAGGAGTTCTTTGACAAACATAACAACGACGACCAATTGAAGCTAAACCTGAACTGTTTAGACGAAGTTCGAGACCAAGCTTCTTAGAGAATAGCCAAGTATCAACAGAAGATGGTCGAGTATTACAACCAAAAGGTAAAGCTCAAAAGGTTTGACATTGGAGATCTCGCCCTACAAAGAGTGACACTTGCAACGAAGGATCCAGCACAAGGCAAGTTAGGGCCAACATGGGAAGAACCATACAAAGTCGTCCACTACTCTCGACGAGGAAGCTATCACTTGGAAGATTTGGACGAGAACAAATTGCCTCGTCCTTAGAACGTTAAACATCTAAAAGGTATTACAAGTAGGAACTGTAACCCATTTGTAAGCCGTCGGTGATGTCTTAACCCCTTGTGATGAATTAACCAATTAATTAGTCAAGTTAATTAATTAATTCAATTAACATGCAATAAGCGTGGTGGCACAAAAAAAATCACCAACTAAGTTAAAATGTAATGAAAAATAAATTGACACGGTGATTGTTTACGAATCGAGAAAACCTACACAGCAAAAACTCCACTGGGTGATTTTAAGGTCACCACTCCCGAGAATTCATTATTATCACAAGCAGTTACAAGTAAAGGAATCCTAGTATCTTATACCAACCTACAGTTGAACTCTTACCCCAATACCTAATTAAACTTGTTCTGTAGTGACAATCTCTCCTTTTAATGCACGGCTCCCAGTACGTGACTAACTAATTCGATGCACGGATCCCAGTACATAGCTTACTCACTAACTTGAGAAAGATGTTGGCTGTAAAGTTTATCAGTTCATCAACACGATAAAGTCCACGAAACTCCTTGGTTACAAAACCCTACGATGTACAAACATAGCAGCTTCTTGAAGAGAAAGATGAACTAGGGCATATGTCTCCGGTTCACAATATGCTTGTGTAAAACTTTTGCATTGAGTTGCATCAACTGTGACGGCCCTTAAAACAATCCTTATATATGTTTAAGGTTGTGAGAAAAGAAAGCCCAAACATCTATTCACGGATTGGAGTGAAATCAGATTTGAAAAAATGATTTGCATAAACCTCGATAGATACCCTATCTGTCAAGCAGCTGTCGAGCATCAGGCTAAAACAGCTTCTTAAATCTCGATAGATACTAACTGTCGAGTTAGCTATCAAGTTTTAAAATCCAGCACTTCTCCACTTGATTCTTGGATAGACTTACATGGTTTTAACACTTGAACTTGAAACCTTATTCCTTGAAGTATTAAACACATCCTAGATCTACCCAAGTACAAGTAAAGCGCGTTTTGTCAAAGAATTAGCCAATTCTATATTGACATATGTTCCTAACATGATTCACATATGTCCTAACAATCTCCCCCTTTCGCAATCCGTGACAAAACCACAACAAACAAATAAATATATGAGAGAAGTCATAAATCACTCAACTCATACTCATTTGTTGAATACAATAAAATCTATCCTAACATAAACTCTTGAAAAACTTTGCAAGAAGAGAGTTCATGACAAGAAAGACTTTGACAACATGTATTTCTAAAACACTTTAAACAAAACTTATCAAGGCATCTTAATGTGAAACAGAAATAAAAGATTGCATACAATATATAAGAAGTATGTGCATAAAGAGAGAAAAGAAACAACATATGTAAAGATAAGTAAAAGAACTGTAATAACAACGTCATCATATATATAACATCATAAGTACAAGGTTTGTTATCACAATGTAAGAACAATGTATCTCTAAAAGAAGAAAAAAAAATACATAAGTCCTCACTACATCCCTCAAAGTATAAACACACCCTCTATCACAAAAATCTCATATGCTAACTCTCCCTCTATGTATATGACTACTCTCATATCAAAACTACTCTCCCTTTTTGTCACGAGTGACAAAGGGTAAGTAAATCAAAGAATTTGCCAATTCGATATTGACATATGTTCCTAACATGATTCACATATGTCCTAACAATCTCCCCCTTTGGCAATCCGTGACAAAACCACAACAAACAAATGAACATATGAGAGAAGTTATTATCACTCAACTCATACTCACTTGTTGAATATAATAAAATCTATCCTAACACAAACTCTTAAAAAAATTTGCAAGAAAAGAGTTCATGACAAGAAAGACTTTAACAACCTGTATTCCTAAAACACTTTAAAGAAAACTCATCAAGGCATCTTAGTGTGAAACAGAAAAAAAAGATTGCATACAATATATAAGAAGCGTGTGCATAAAGAGAGAAAAGAAACAACACATGTAAAGATAGGTGAAAGAACTGTAATAACAATCTCATCATATATATATAACATCATAAGTACAAGGTTTGCTATCACAATGTAAGAACAATGTATCTCTAAAAGAAGAAGAAAAATACATAAGTCATCACTACATCCCTCAGAGTATAAACACTCCCCCTATCACAAAAATCTCCTATGCTAACTCTCCCCTTATGTATATGACTACTCTCATATCAAAACTACCCCCCCTTTTTGTCACGGGTGACAAAGGGTAAGTAAATCAAGTAGACATCTCATCATCATTGGACGAGCTAGCACCATTGTCCTCATCAGCATCATCATTGCCGGAGTCATCATCACTCTCATCCTCAGAAGCCGGTGGAGATGGAGAGGAGTAAGCAGTGAAACCACCCATGGCAGCCTGTCGTCGTGCAATACGACCAACACAGGTGTTCACCAAACACAACTCATCACTGAGTGTGTCAAGGCTAGCATCCATGTGCACAAGCTGTGCCGTGATGGCCTTGAGAGTCATTCCACTACGAAGGAGCGGAGGTGGAAGGAGCGGTAGAAGCTAGAGGAGCCGTAGTCTCAGTCCGGGGCCGCCTCGGTCGAAGCTAAGCCTCGCTCAGTCGAACGATAGCAGCGTCTATAGCACACATAACGGAAAAGTGTGTAGACTCTAGATAGGAGACAAAAAAAAGGGCGAAGGATCCGTGTGATAGCCGAAAGAAAAATGAGCTTATCATCGGTCATCGTATCCCTATAGACATCTATAAGGGATAGAATGAAGTGAGAAGGGAAGTCAATAGAAATGTCTACTAAGAGAAATAACAAAAATCGAGCACGAGGCTCTGTGATGGAGTTATAGTGAGACAATGGATGGAGAATGAATGTCATCACCATGTTAAGGAATCTCTGACCTTTTGCAAAGCTCGAGCAAGGGGGTGTTTTGACAGTCACCCCAAGATGAAAGTGTCTCACAAAATAGATATGAGAGTTCGTCTTTAGACACAGTCCTCAGACGATCTCAACCGGGGTAGTCAAGATGCGCTACCTTCTGTACGTGTAGTACCTCGAATATAAGATCTAAAGCAACTACAATGCGCGTACCTCTAATGCAAGTGACAAACTGAGGAACAGAATAATTGAATCTATGCATATTTGAGTAAAACTTCTGTATGATCACGGAGGGACAAGTGATCGGGATGCCACACAGTGACTCCCAACCCTGACTGTAGATGACAGTGGGAAGGTCAATATCGAAAAAATCCAATAGAACGACTTGGCGTTCCGAATGAATGCCTCGTCGTGAGAAGTTCTCCGAAAAGTCCTTTCGGCCTTTATCATTATGGAACCGTACGTGAGAAGGAGTAGGGTCAAAGTGAGAAGAAGAAGATGCCCCAGAACGAAGAGAGTTTTAGGATGGAGTGGATTTTCTTTTAGGTGCCATAGAGCAACTAACCGAAAGAAAGAAAGAGAGAGAAAGAAACACACTGAAAAGCACCAACACAAATCAATATCAAAATAAAGATAAATGAAGATGCGTATGCATGAAAAATGCATGAACATGTGACATGCAAACTTGAAAACATCATGGGCTCAGCCCAATCCAAACCTACCAGTACACATCATTGCAACAAGTAAACACACATCTAAAATGCATGAAATATTGTTATAATGCAGATGTAATGCAATGCATAATGTTTTAAAAACATTTAAACAAAAAAAACCGTCCCAAAAATTTTACAAAAACTTCAAATTTTTTAAAAACCCCAAAGTTTATTAAAAAAAATCCCAAAAGTTAGGTCAGAAAAATGAAATGCATGAAAAAGTGAAAGAAAGAAGATCTTACCAGAAGAAGAAAGATCAATCTAGGCCGAAAATCTCTTGGGAATGAAGTTGGAGTAAGAGAAAGGTGTTTGGGAAGGTGTGAGGATGTTTTCTGTCAAGAGAGATCGAGGAGAAATGAAGAAAACATCGCGCAGACCCTATTGATAGGAATTCCAGTTTCTCGATGGATCGAAAGGTATCGAGATCTATTGAGAATTAAAACGCGTGAAATAGCTATCGAGAAGCTATCGAGGATCTGTCAAGAGGCATCCATAGTAAAAGGGTCTTAACGAATCGAGGAACTATCGAGCATCTATCGAGCATCCAGGAACTTCTTCGATGAATCGAGTAGCTGTTGAGAAGCTATCGAGAATGCGATAAAAAGAAGCTGAAAAGGCTCGATAGATAGCCTAGCTGTCGAGAGGTATCGAGAAGCTGTGAGATTGCTTAAAAACAGTTTTTCAAAGAAGAAAAAAACACAGACATGAATACAATCAAACATACTACTCAACCAAAGATCCAAACAACATTTTGAGCTATCAAAAATATCTCTCATCAAGAAAAATGTCAAGGATTTAGATTCAAAACACACACACACACAATAAACAAGTCTAACCAATTTCATATTTCAAAACAAGTTAAAACAATTTAATGTGCATATAGTGACACATGTATCTCTTGTGATGGCCAAATCATATTGTACCTACACATATATCAAGAGTAGCAAAGAATATTGCATGTTGTGTGTGAAAGACATCACAAGATTGCATAAGTGTCTACATATTATGACGATTTGAGATATGAGAAAATCACTTTAACTCACATACAATCATAACTATGTGATGGGGACTATCACCTTTGAAGTACATCCTATAACTCCCACGTCTCCTAGAAGACACGCTTGCAATCATATATAAAGTATTTTATTCTTTTTGCTTATATTTTTCTTTGCATATTTTTCTTTTATTAAGCATATCATACATGAGCATATAAGAGAGAGAAAAGAAATACCTAATGATGTTATACTTTTGACATTGCACTTTTGCTATGCCGAAGCATACAAATGTCAATTCATGATTGGTGAGTAACAGTGGTGAGTAACAGTAGTGAGTAACAGTGGTGAGATGGTTATTTATGCATTTCTCTTAGGATTTTCTAGCCCTTCCTGTCAAAAAGAGAGATACGAGTGATCAGTACAAGAGATTACTTAATCTTACTCATCACAAACACGAGCCACAAACCTCACTTGCTTAGTTGTGCATAGAGATGCTCATCTAAGTTACAAAAGATACAAAGTTCAGAAAATTTTGATTCAATGGCCATCCAAGATACACAAGTACCAATATACACAAGCACACACCATTTTTGTATTTTTCTGATTTTTTCAATTTTTTTATTTTTATGAAAAAAAATTAAGCAAAACTGAAAATAAACAAACAAAAACATGTTAAACAAAGCAAAATATAAACTAGACTGACTCAAAACAAGAAAACAAAACACACAAGTAATGCAAACTCAAAAACAAGAAAGGGAAGAGAGAGAAAAAGTGACTAAATCACTTGGAACCTTTTTTTTTCCACACCTTGGAAGAACCTTTCCATTTAGCAAACCCTTGATCCGGCGGTGAGGGGGAAGAATTGAAACCATTCAAGTTCGAAAGGAACATGACGGCTTTGAGAAGATCTCCAAGAGGAGCAAAAGAGGATGGAAATTGATTCTGGTTTCTTGATGAGATCATACTATTGCTTTGTTGAGTGACTAACCACTTATAGCAATTAGGTCGAGTATGTCTAGCTGCTCCATAATGATGATAGAGATGTTGCTTCTTCTATTTAGGTTTTTAAGTGTTTCCCTTCTTAGCCTTAGGGTTTTTGGTCTCTTTCTTATCCGGCTTAAGGGGTGCTCCTAAGATAGATTTACCCTTGTTTATGTTCTCACTAGCTAACATATTTTCACATCATTGTTTTCAGATTCAACATTATTAGTAGGAGAAACAAAAACAAGAGTATTAGTAGAAGCAATACTAGGAGAAGAGAAGTCATACCCTAAATTGGTTTGATCATAAGCAGATTTCTGAATGCTTAGCATCTCGTCAAGCTTTGCACTTGAAGTCCTCTCCAGCTGAGCTCTAACTTGGAACAACTCTGCCTCAAGCTTCTTGGTCTTCTTAGCTAAGAAATTGTTCTCGAATTGCAGTGCTCCAATAGTCTAATTGGCTTCATCAAACTTTGTGGAAATCTCTTCTCGATCAAGTTCTAAATCACTCAGCTTCTTGGTGGCCAGCCTATATAGTTTCCATGCTTCTCAGAAACCTTATACAACTTTTCATAAGCTTTATGGATATCATCTTGATCATCCATTTTCTCGAACTTAGAGTCCACCAAGTCCTCTTCATCATCCACATCTTCAACAACCCCCTCAGTAGGATTTACAGTGGTAGTAAAGGCATTTAGGATTCCATCATCTTTATTGTCAGAATCATCTTCAAGTTCGGTGTCGCTTATTGTAGCAGCAAATGCATTGCTCTTCCCAATGGTCTTGAGATACATAGGGAACTCTTGTTTCATGTGATTGAAACCTTAACACCCAAAGCATTTTGGTCCTGAGGGAACAGTGTACTGGCCGCCATCCCTAGCATCCTTCTTTCCTTTGTCTTGGTTCTTGAACTGAGACAAGCTAGACTGTTTGTGGTCTTTGTCAAATCCTTTAGCATTGGCATTCTTCATAAACTTTTTGAATTGCCAAGTGATATAGGATTTCATCTTAGAATCTTCATCGTCTGAAGACTCATCAGTGTCACTGTTCTTGGCCTTCAATGCCATGCTCTTTCCCTTACTAGATTTCCCTATCCTTGTCAAACCCAACTCATAGGTCTGCAGATTTCCAACCAACTCTGTCAAAGGAGTTTTTTCAATATCCTTCGATTCCTCAACCGCGGTGATCTTGGCATGAAATTTCTTGGGTAGAGATCTAAACACCTTTCTAACAATCTTGGGTTCGGAAATGATTTCCCTAAGATTAAAGGTTGAGTTCACTATGTCCTTGAGCTTGGCATAGAACTCATCAAATGACTCATCCTCCTCCATCTTAATTTCTTTAAAGCTCGTGGTAAGCCTCTGAAGCTTTGAATCCTTGACAACCTTAGTTCCTTCATAGGTTGTCTAGAGAATGGTCAATGCTTCCTTCGTAGTTTCAGTTGAGGATATTTCCTTGAACTCCTCATTCGTGACCACACTAAATAATGCATTCAATGCCCTGCTATTGAAATTTACTGTCTTGATCTTAGCATTATCCCAATCGGCCGACGCTTCTTTCGGCTTGGTCCAGTCAATCTCCACAACTTGCCACACCTTTTTATCTAATAACTGCAAAAAAGCTCTCATGCGTACTTTCCAGTATGCGTAGTTAGTGCCATCAAATAAAGGAGGTATAATAAGAGACTATCCTCTATCCATGACAAACAGGGGTCAATGGATCACACAGCAAAGATTAAAACCTAATCAGAGTATGCCTGCTCTGATACCACTTGATAGGCCAAGAATGTATTGACCCCTTGTGATGAATTAACCAATTAATTAGCCAAGTTAATTAATTAATTTAATTAGTATGCAATAAGCATGATAGCACAAACAAATCACCAACTAAGTTAAAATGCAACATAAAATAAATTGACACAGTAATTTGTTTATGAATGGGGAAAACTTACACGGCAAAAATTCCACCAGGTGATTTTAAGATCGTCACTCCCAAGAATTCATTATTATCACAACAAACGGTTACAAGTAAAGGAATCCCAGTACCTTATACCAACCTACAATTAAACCCTTACCCCAATACCCAATTGGACTTGTTCTGTAGTGACAATCTCTCCTTTTAATGCATGGCTCCCAGTACATGACTAACCAATTCGATGCGCAAATTCCAGTACACGGCTTACTCACCAACTTGATAAAGATGTTGGCTGTAAAATTCTTCAGTTCATCAACACGATGAAGATCACAAAACTCCTTGGTTACAAAACCCTACGATGTACAAACACAGCAGCTTCTTAAAGAGAAAGATGAACTAGGGCATATGTCTCTGATTCACAATATGCTTATGAAAAACTTTTGCATTGAATTGCATCAGCTGTGACAGCCTTTAAAACAATCCTTATATATGTTTAGAGTTGTGAGAAAAGAAAGCCCAAATATCTATTCACGAATTTGAGTGAAATTAGATCTGAAAAACAAATTTTCATAAATCTCGATAAATACCTTATTTGTTAAGCAGCTGTCGAGCATCGGGCTGAAACAACTTCTTAAACCTCGATAGATACTAGTTGTCAAGCTTTAAAATCTAACACTTCCTCACTTGATTCTCAGACAGACTTGCATGGGTTTAACACTTAAACTTGAAACTTTGTTCCTTGAAGTATTAAACACATCCTAGATCTACCTAATTACAAGTAAAATGCGTTTTGTCAAAGGATTAGCCAATTCTATATTGACATGTGTTCCCAACATGATTCACATATGTCCTAACATGAGGTAATGTGCATCGTCTCCCCCAACACCTTGCAACCAAACCACACAATAATTAAGATCGACTGAGATGACTTATGCTTATGTACGAAGAAACAAAAAACCGAAAGAAAATTACCTGGACGAGCTTGTGAACATGGCAGCTCACCATCTCATGGGAAGGCACGCCCGAGATTTCCTTCATCTCCTTGGGCATCACAACCTCATTAGCCCGAGCTAGAGCCATCCCAGTGTCAGCCCAGACACTGTCTCCTACCTTCTCCTCCCCTTTGTCTCCTGGCTTGCGCTTCTTTGCACGAGGAGTAATCTTCTTGATAGAAACAGTAGGGGAGGTAGTCCGTCTTTCGTCCAGGGCAGGTGTGGATGAACCTGTCTCCGTCACTTCCTTCTCTTTTTCCTTCTCGACGACCTTCACCCTCTGCTGGCCAATACTAGAGAGGGGCACATTCTTCTTTGCCTTGATCCGGGCATACAGCTCCTAGTTAAATTTAGTCCTCATCTCTACAACCAAAAAAAAAAAAAAAAAAAGAAGGAAAGAAAAGGAAGAAAAACGAACCACTTTCGTCCTAAGACAACTTACTATTTTCTTCCTGACGAATGGCATGAAGGACGTAGTGAGAAGGCTCCAGTCCCAAATAGTGACGAGCTAAGATCCGGGAGTCAACCAGCTCATCAAAATCGTTGATAATGCTCGCGTACTTAACAGCTTCTCGAACACGCTCCTCAAACTAGCACTCAAGCTCGAGACGCTCCTTAACTATAAAACAAAAATATACGCAAGGTCAGAATGTACAATCAAAGTAAGTAATGAATTTAAAAATGTTCCACATAAGAGGCAAACGCACCAAGTTGAGGGGTCTCCCATTGATGCAGCAGCCTAGGGACATTCCCCCAAAAGTTGTTGGAAAGGGTCTCCCAACCGTCACCCGACACAAAAAAATATCTAGACTTCCATAACGAAAAGACGAAGGTAGATCGACGATGAGCCGAGACGTTCTATCCCAAGGCACGAGCTCGTAATACCCAAACTCTTTGGATTCTTTTAGATGGTAAAGGTAGATGAACTCATTTAATGTGATCATATCCTCGTCAGCTATGATCGTTCAGATCACCATACAGCTTATGACAATTCTCCACGAATTCGGCATAACTGTCCTAGGGCTATATTCAGGTAATGAAGGAGTTCCATTATAAATGGGTGGACAGGAAATCTAAGGCCACACAAGAATGCAGCCTCATAGAAACAAACCTCACCATGGGCAAAAGCATAAGACCTTTCACCCTTCCTAGGAAGACGAACCCTAGTCTCCTCAAGAAACTAGAACCTATCCCTAAATCTTCTAAAAGTGTCTTCTTTCAGGGAGCACTCTTCTTTCAGGGCATGAAATGATCGGGGTGGGGCAGAAACAAAAGGTTGGGAAGATGAGGGTACAGAAGCAGCTATGTCCGTTTCAGCCCCAGCTGTGCCAACGCTAGATGACAGGCCTGTCTCTTAGTCGCTCGATCTAACCTCGGAACCCATACTTTCCCTCTCCTTAAAGCCTCTCGCACAGACCCAAACCAATCCAAGGATTGGCACAACAATGGGTATAAACTACCCAACACTAGGCCTAAGCTACTGTCACCTAAGGCAAAATCCCCAACTCACGGGCAATGGCTACTAGAGAACCTAAAGATGCACCCAAGTGAGCAAAAAAGAACGCAACAAAGGGGGAAGTGCGCCTAACATCGGAGTAGTCAACCATCAAGCACAAAAGAGGAGGAAATAAAAACTCTAAAAGGAAAAAGGAGCAAAAAAAGGGGGCGTGCCTGAGAAAAAGCGAAAACTGAGAAATCAAAGGAGTGAACGCAGAAGGAAAATGAAGAGGAGTAAGCACAAAAAGAAGATGAAGAAGAGAAAAGAGGAAGATAAGGGGTATTAAAGGGATGCCTAGGAAAACGGAAAAGGGTAGGAAAAGCTGAAGGGTCTCATCGGAACCAAGACCCCTAAGCTAACCAGGGCATGATGCGTGGCCACGATGAGCGCCACGGCACCACTAAGCAATTAATGTGGCAAGGTAGGAACCCCAAGCACCATAACTGCCAAAAAAAAAAAAAAAAAACTCTTCATATTCCCATGGTCGTCCTTAAAGTGGACAACCTCGGAATAGGGAGGCAACTGATAAGCCCAGCATAATTCCCCCAGGCAATGTCCTTGTCTAGAAGAGTGACCATTGGACGAGAGAACCATTAGTCTTCATCCTTAATAGTATCCGTCGGACGAAGGAAAAGCCATTAACTCACAATTAATGGAAAGGTGTTACACAGCAACAATAAGTCTCCTTACCATTGGAGAGACGAAGATCCTCACGTTAACACCTCACGAAGGCATTACAGATACCACATTGAAGCCACCATTAAACACCCCCAACAGGTAGGAAAAGGAAGCAAATGTATATATATAAGCACCTTAGGACCCGAGAAGGTACTTAGTCCTAACCCATATACTCTAATACTTTGATATTGAGCCTTCTTTTCTCTCTCAACTATCTGACTTTACCATTGGAGGCTTTGTGGCAGGCACCACATCGGTGATCTCTACTTCTTTCATTCTTCATTTGTTCTTGCAAGGCTTTGGACGATCTTGGATGGCTCTTCCTCTGGACGATCATTTCGTCTGATGATTTCACGATATCAATAATCACCTTCTCTCTTCCTTAATATATATAAAGTAAAAGCACAACATTTATTATTATTACACTTTTGTTAAGCCACATTAACAGTAGTGTCATCATTTTATTTCTATCATTTCTTTTAAAATTATGTATATAAAATTATAAATGTTAAAGTATGCAATAATCCATTAATGTCTTTACTCATTCGCATTTATTATTATTACACTTTTGTTGAGCCACATTAACAGCCATGTCATCATTTTTTTTCTATTATTTCTTTTAAAACTATGTATATAAAATTATAAATGCTAAAGTATGCAATAATCCATTAATGTCTTTACTCATTCTCAAAACTAATTATAACTTATCAACCATGATATGATCATCACTTTTAACTACCATGACTTTACACATTTTTTAATCTAAATGTAACTTATAATAAAAAATACATGTAATATAAAAACCTTGGATGGACAGAGCAACTCTACAGCCAGCCCAAGGGGATTCAAAGACCTGGCCAAAAAACAAAAATTATATATAATTTTTTTGACCCCTAAAATAAAATTTTAAACAATGTAATCCTAAATTTTTTTTTTAATCCTAGTTGAAATGAGCTTGAATATGATTATGTTAATGCTATTTTCACAATAATTTTACAATAAAGGTTAAGTGGTAAGTTTTAATTGGTTTTTATCTAGACCTACAAATGAAGTCATTTTTTTTTATACATATCTTTAATAACTTGGTACCTATATTTTATTGTGAAAGTGTTGTATCAATAGCTCTACTTACAGGCGATGTATCTGTGAGGTGTGGTCGGCTATGATATCAAACATGAGCCACCCTTTTTGATCCTAAAAAAAAAAAAAAAAAAAAAAAAAAAAAAAAAAAAAAAAGAAGCTCTACTCTTGAAATCGCTGCTTCATTTTTAAAAATAAATAAATATTCTCTCCAAACTCTGGCTTACTTTGCAATTGGTCGTGGAATGAAATTGTTTTTCCCTGCACTTTTCTTCTTCATTAGCGAAAAATTACACCACTTTTAGCTCGCAAAAATTACAACACTATTGAACCCCTAGGAAAAAAAAATTCCTGGAGCCACCATTGTGGACGGAGACATTATTTTTTAATTTTTAGTTAATACTCACCCCCAAAAAAAAAATCTCATTCCACTAATATATTCATATTTGTATGCTAATGTAGTATTCAATGTCAGGTTGAAGGGTCCAATTCTGCTCTTACTTAGAGAATCATATGTCATTTTCATAAACTTCAAGAGATAAAGAAAATAAAGCCTAAACAAAGGTTTTTTTTTTTTTCCATTTCTTTTATCTTTTTGTATAAAATATTAAAATATTACATGCAAAGGGTTTTCCTAATATGCTATTTTGTGGTGTACCAACTTTCTCTACATGGTATCGAGTTCAACTTGAATAAAACTATCAACAAGCACGTAGAATCACAAGTGCATGCATAATAATTTAGTTTAAAATATTAATGTGATAACAATTTAGATTTATGTGACTTCCAGGACAAAACACTTTCATTACATTAAAATTCATTACTTATCTCATATTAAGGTTTTATGTCGCTTCATTATTGTGATTATTATTAATTTTTTGAGTTATGTTTACTAATTATAGTTTAGCGTAATTTGGTCAATTTCGGTCTAATTCAATTCTTTTTTATCTAGTTCGGTTTATTTGGTCTATTTTGGTTCATTTTGGTCTAATTCAGTCCATTCAATCCACTCTTTCCACTTCAATTCAATTCGGTCCACTTTGGTCCATTTGGTCTATTTCGGTCCAATTCAATCTATTTGGTACATTTGGTCTATTTTGTCCAATTCAATCCATTTGGTCCATTTGGTCTAGTTCAGTTTACTTTGGTATACTTACTTAAGAATAGGAAAAGAAGTGGTTTGGGTTGAGAACACTATCAATTATTTGAGTAACATTAATTGTAATTATATGATAAATTTTGATTATTATGATAATCTACATAAGAAAATAAGAAATTTGAAACTTAAAACTTTTAATTGTACCTAAATAAATTAGAAAAACATAACGCTAATAACAATAATTAGGAGAATATAGACCACTTATAAAATATATATTAATAAAAATGATAACATTATATATTTGTAAAAATAGAGAAATAGAAATTTCTTTTAGAATTTTTTTAATTTTTAGAGAGAGTAAATTATCTACAATAAAATTTAGAGAATAAATTATAAATTATACCACATCTCAAAATAATTATATTTTCTCACCCATAACATGATCCGCTACTAGAATATATAAGAGAGGGATCTACAAACAAGTTCCTTCTTTTTGGGTTCAAGAACAGGAGGGTCAATATTAATTCCCATGTTAGCTACCATCCCTGCTATATAACTCTCAATGCTAATTCTATACTTGTGCAATTTAAATCTGGCAGCTTTTCAGTAGCAATTGAGCGCAATTGCTTAATGGTGATCTTGCCTACTTCTCCATATTTGTTCTTTAGAATCTTTATCTCTACCTACATATCAATCAAGATAATTAAACTATCACTGTTCAATTACAGAAGTTCAAATTATAACTGGAAATCCTAATAAAATCACCATGATCCATACCAAAAGTCAAGTTACAGCTCTGTCAATTGGAGCTCCCTGCTCTTCTTCATCACCCGCTATCTTTGGATGCTTATCTTTGTCACCTCCAAGGTGAACTCTCTGCTTCACTGATTTTGTTGGTCTATGATCATAAGAATATACAACTAGAATAAAATCTGAACTTCAAGCTTACTATTGTCACAGAGTAAGATAGTATTTATAACATTTGAATTAATATGAGAAGTTGAATTTGAATTACAAACAAATTCTATCACTAAGAATCAGATTTTATTACTTCTATCTTATCCAAATCTTTACAATTTGATACCTAATCTCTTACCTCTAAAAAAATTGGAGACTTCTTACAACAACAAAAACCAGTAGCTTTTGTCTACAATTTGATTACATAAAAATTAAAAAAGAAAGAGACATGCATTGATGTATCCCTTTGGATTTGAAAGCCATTACATCTCTTAGAAAGCTCCATCCCTTATCTTATTATGCCTTCTCTGTTGTATCTACCTTCAAAGCCATCTCAACTACTTACCCTTTCTCCTCATTGCATGCAGCAAACTAATAGACACATTCGCCATGACTAGGGATGGCCATACCCATTGGGTAATGGATATCCAACCCTACCCGATCCAATTATTCTGGGTAATACCCAGTTCTTAATGGGTAGAAGGTAATTGGGTAGGGTTTGGATATTATCCAAATATTTTAGGTAGGGTTTGGATATTACCCATTTACCCATCATTACCCATTTAACTAATCAGATCTAACTCAAACCCAACTCAACCAAATTATTATGGGTAAACCTCAATTCACCCAATTACCTAATAATCAAAATTACCAAATTGCCCCTAAAACTTGAAAATGACCAAATTATTCCTAAAATCCTCTAAAATTACCGAAATGCACTCTAGACCTAAAAAATGACCAAAATACTCCCGAAAACTAAAAATTACCAAAATACCCCATAAACCTAAAAAATGACCAAAATACCACCAAAACCTAAAAATTAACAAAATTACCCCTAAACCTAAAAAATGACCGAAAGACCACTAAAACCTAAAAAATGACCAAAATACCCCCGAAACTTAAAAATTACTAAAATACCCTCAAAACCTAAAAAATGACCGAAATACCCCCGAAACATAAAAAATGATCGAAATACCTCCAAAACCTAAAAATTACCAAAATACCCTTAAAACCTAAAAAAATGACTAAAATACCTCTGAAACATAAAAAATGACCAAAATACCCCCGAAACCTAAAAATTACCAAAAAACCCCTAAAACATTAAAAAAAATGATCGAAACACCCACGAAACCTAAAAATGACCAAAATACCCCTAAAACCTAAAAAATGACCAAAATACCCCCGAAAACTAAAATTTACCAAAATAACCCCTAAACCTAAAAAATTACCAAAATACTCCCGAAACCTAAAAATTACCAAAATACCCTCAAAACCTAAAAAATGACCGAAATATCCCCAAAACATAAAAAATTACCGAAATACCCCCTGAAACCTAAAAATGACCAAAATACCCCCCCCATAAACTTAAAATTTCCAAAATGCCCTCTAAACCTAAAAAATGTTTGAAATACCCCCAAAACCTTAAAATTACCAAAATACCCCCGAAACATATAAAATGACAAGAATTCCCCCGAAACCTATAAAATTACCAGAATACCCCCCTAAATCTAAAAAATGAGCGAAATACTCCTGAAACCTATAAAATTACTAAAATAACCCGAAACCTATAAAATGACAAAAATGCCCCTAAAACCTATAAGATGATAAAAATACACCCAACCCTAAAAAATGACTGAAATAACCTCGAAACTTAAAAAATCACCAAAAGATCCCAAAACCTAAAAAATAACCGAAATACCCCCAAAACCTAAAAAATGACCAAAATACCCCTGAAACATAAAACATTACCCCTGAAATCTTGAAATTACCAAAATAACCCCAAAATCTAAAAAATTACCAAAATTTCCTCAAAACCTACAAAATGACTGAAATATTCTTAGAACCTTTAATCTTGACAAAAATACCCTCAAAACATCCAAAATACCAAAAACCTTTATTTTGGTAATTTAAGAGGTTACAGATGTATTTTGGTCATCTTACAGGTTTAGGGGTATTTTAGTCACTTTAAAGGTTTCAAGGGTGTTTGGGTCTTTTTAGATATTTTCTGAGGGTATTTGGTTGTTTCAGAGGTTTAGGGCTATTTTGGTTGATTTATAGGTTTTGGGGTATTTTTGATAATTTTAGAGGTTTGGGGTTATTTTTTGTCATTTTAGAGGTTTTGGGCGTATTTGGTCATTTTACAAGTTTAGGGTGTATTTTGGTCATTTTATAGGTTTAAGGGTATTTCAGACATTTTTTAGGTTTATGGTGTATTTTTACCATCATATAGGTTTTATGGGCATTTTTATCATTTTATAGATTTCAGGGGTATTTTGGTCATTTTATAGGTTTTGGGGGTATTTTGGTAATTTCTAAGGTTTACGGGGTATTTCGGTTAATTTTTAGGTTTCGGAGGAATTTTGGTAATTTTTAAGTATTAGGGGTGTTTTAGTAAGTTTTCAGTTTTCGAGAATATTTTGGTCATTTTTAAGGTTTAGGGGTTATTTAAATCATTTTTTAGGTTTCGAGGGTATTTTGGTAATTTTTAAGTTTCAAGAGTATTTCAGTCAATTTTTAGGTTTTGGAGGTATTTTTGCCATTTTTAGGTTTAGGGGGGTATTTTTGGTAATTTTATGTTTTGGGGGGTATTTCAGTCAAATTTTAGGTTTCGGGGGTATTTTGGTCATTTTTTAGGTATAGGGGGTATTTTGGTAATTTTTGGGTTTCAAGGGCATTTTGGACATTTTATAGGTTTCGTGGGTATTTAGTCATTTTTTTAGGTTTCGGGGGTATTTTGGTTATTTTTTAGGTTTAGGGGGTATTTTGGTAATTTTAAGTGGTTTTTGAGCATATTTAGTGATTTTTTGGGTATTTTGGTTATTTTAGAGATTTCATAGGTATTTTGCTTATTTTAGAGATTTTGAGATATTTTGGTCATTTTAGTGGTTTTTGAGCATAATTAGTGATTTTAGAGGTTTCATGGGCATTTTGCTCATTTTAGAGATTTTGAGGACATTTTGGTTTTTTTAGTAGTTTTTGAGCATATTTGGTGATTTTATAAAAATTGGGTTTGGGTAGGGTATGGATATCCATGGGTAAACAAACTGGGTAACAATTGGGTATGGATACTAATTGGGTAAGGTAATTGGGTATCCATGGATAAATTAATTGGGTTGGATATACCCATACCCTACCCATGGCCATCCGCCCATGACAATTCTCCTAGTTTGAATGTTGCAAAATCCAGCCTCATTCAACACACACCTAATCTGTCTTTTATATGAGGAACCCATAATTTTATTTCTTATTATAATTTGGAAACGGGGAGGAGGAATTTCAACCCAACTAAGCTATAAATCTCTTGGCATTTGACTCGGTAAATTTTACTCCTGAGAGAGAAACCAATGTCTACTAGTCCTTCTAAAAGTTCACTAAAAATGTTGTAATCTCCAAGTTTTCTGGTATATCAACTTACATTTTAAAGTAAATATAATTGTATTCAACTCAGGTACAGCTCATTAGGTTTTTCAATTGAATTCAGCCCCTTGTTGCATTACCCAATACAACACAAATAGTGTACAATTAAATTCTATTTCTCCAGCAACATTGTTTCCATCAGATAAGTCAGTACGTACATATCAGATCCATTTTAAGAGCGTGTTTGGACTTCGAATCAGCCTAATTCCTAAAACGGTAAAGACTTTAAAGACTTCAATACCATTGAATTCATTTTCCACAACAAAAAATAAAATAAAATAAAAAATACTATTGAATTGAAGCTAAAACAAACATATCCTAATTAGTTAAACAAAAAGACCCATAAAAGAAAAATACGAGATCAGCCAAAAAAAATAATAATAATGAATCAATTTTTAAGAAAAATCAAAATGGGTGGAGGGGGGAGGGGAGGGAGGCTCAGATTCGCCTTTTCTCAGACAAAAGAGAAAAAAAAAAAGGCACACCGCCATGGCTGCAACAAAGAGACAAGCTCTGTGGGAAAAGGGCATAAAAGTCATTTTCCCACAGTAGCTCGAACTCGGAGTCGCCCCGCCAAGAAACGGGTACCCATTTTTTTTCCCATCGTCTGCTCATCAAGTTGAAAAAATCATCACCGCCTCATAATGAAAGAGATAGAGAGACAGAGAGACAGAGATTAGAGAGAGAGAGAGAGAGAGAGAGAGTAGAGATATATATATATATGTATATATGTTTGTTTGTGTGTGTGTGTGTGAGAGGAGGGCGGTTTCGTAACAAGGGCTAGATAAGATAATCATCGGCTCCGGCAGCATTCAGAGAAGGGCAACCACCCTCAAAACGCCGCAGCCTCTCTGAGAGCAGAGCCTCATTCTTAAACTAATGAGAGTGAACCCTACCTCTCTTCCTCCATCCTCTATTTATATTTTTTTCTTTGTACCCCTATCCTTTTCCATTTGCTTTGGTTGTGTACTTTTATTCCATTTTTACCCTTACTTGTTCATTATTTGAGGCCGGCTTGGTCTGGAAGGGGAGGGTGTTCTTGTCAATGCGTATCTTTGGATTCTTATAAGGTGGGATATGACGGTAATCTTTTTCTTTTTTTTTTACTTTTAATCCAAAAAATAAATGTTTTTTTTTTCTTTAATATGAAGTTTATGAACGGAAAAAGTTAAAAAGTGCCGTATCCGTAACCCTACTCTTTTTACTTTTTTTCTTCACAAAAATTAACACTAACTCTGTTATAAGAAAATAATAAAATTAGTATCAATTTATCCCGTTCTCAATAGAATCATATATTCCTCAAATGACTATCTACCTGCTGTTTAAATAAATTCGTTGGTTGGTATGTGAAAACCTTGCCTAAAAAGTTAAAACAACTAAAGACTATATAATTCTTGCTCGACAACAGCATATAAATACACCACACACATTTTCAAGCTGCTGGATTTACCCCAATTCAGAATACTGTAAAATTGGATGTTGGAAGTTGATCTATTCTTGCCTCATTCTTTTGGGAGTTTATAATGGATTAAGAAATTTCTTATTATACATCTTTCCATAAGAACTAAGGTTTTTGATTGTTGGATTTTAGGGAAAAAAATGGCAACTTTGAGTTTTGTTTTTAGTTGGATAATAGGATCGACTGTTTTAATGATTATTTTGGGCAAACATTTGACCAATCCCACATTTTGAACTTTGCTGAAGGGCAACAATCCCCTTAGAAACCTGTTGAATTTGTTGAATGTGGTTAGGACTTAGGATGCCGTAGATGCAGCCAACCTATTTGTTTTAACTTAGGTTAACCATCCAAATTTTGTGGCAAATACAACATCTCTAATCAGTGTTTTGTTTTGTGTTCGTGGCCATCGCATAGGCCTTATCACGGACCTTCAACTTATGTAGCGTTCCAAGCTCACTTTGTGGGGGTTCAAGTTTAAGTTCATAAATAATCTCAAATAGGTCTATTATTTACTCTTTAAACCGCACTACTTCGATTTTCCATTGAAAATACAAGGGATTGGGGCGCTCAATTATATCATTAATACGAACAAAATGTCATTGGATCCATTTAGTTGCTTGCTAAACATTTTGTTTTTTGGGCATATTTGATTTGAGTGCGTTTGGCAAGCCCAAAAAATAAAAAATAAAAACCTAACTCTTTTGGGCTTAGAGCCTTTGAGCTCATTTTGGTGCCCCCACCAAAAAAAATAAAAAACATCAAAATGCTTAAGCGTGCGTTTGTTTCAGGTTTTTAGAAGTTGAAACGCACTTTTTGAGGCCAAAAAAATAAAATGTGCGTTTAGTAAAGTTTTAAAAGTTGTTTTTTCTAAAAAGTTACGTTTTGAATTGTGAAGGAAAATCTCTTTAACAGTGGACAGCTCTTAGAGACTTTTGCAAAAGCCATGCGCGTTTCATATTACCGTTGGAAGCAGTGTTCAATTATCAAATTGCCCAAATATTTCATAAAAAACCCAATTTTACCCTTTGATAAATCAAAGGATAACACCTCTCTGGAGCTCACCTCATGCCAAATTCCTCTCATCTCTCTGCTCTACTACAGAACAGGCCTCTCCATGCTGCTACAATCTTCTTCTTCTTCTTCTTCTTCTTCCCTCTATAATTTTTTTAAAAATTTTAATTTATGTCTTATATATTTTTTTACTCAATATTTACAATGGCTAACAACAAAATCATTTCAGATATTTTCTCTCTTAAACATCTCTAAACTCAATCTCAATCAAAATACAAACTCAAATCACAATTTCAAAATTAATCAAACCAAAAAAAAAAAAAAAAAAAGACAAAGCAAATCTAACCCATCTAAGCCACAATGGGGAGGAGGACAAGCGGTGCTGGGGAAGAGGATAGGCATGCGTGAACATCCGTCGGCGATCTCTGTGTGTGTAACTGTGTGTCTGAGAGAGAGAGAGAGCGAGCAAGCGAGCTTTTGGTACTCATATGTAGGGGTGTGCATAGGTCAAGTTGGGTTAAGTTAAAGGGATTTTTTAACCCAACCCACCATGGTGAGTTAAAAAAAATTCAACCCGACCCAACCCAACCCAACCCACATGAGTCGGGTTGAACAATTTTTCTTTATTACTATTATTATTAAATTAAGCAGAAAAAAATATATCACATCTACCACTTAAGTTGATAAACAAAATATACATTAATATATGAACTTATATTCCAACTCAATTATACATTAATATATGAACTAATATACATTAATATTGGCTTTTATATAGGATAGGAGGAAGAGCTGGTTATTTAAAAAAAAAATCATTAATTATATAATATATTTTAAATATATGGATGGGTCAGGTCAGGTTTGGCGGGTTTGGAATTTTATGACCCAAACTCAACCCAACCCAACTTGACTCAACCTGCTAGAAAAAAAAAAAAATTTGTAACCCAACCTAACCCCACCAAGCCCTAAAAACCAACCCAATCCAACGGGTTGGGTTGGATCGGATCGGTTTTGGCAGGTTGGTGGGTTAGCTGCACGCCGCTACTCATATGTTCTAAAGTGGACAGTGGTAGAAAAGAAAAGCAAAAGTAAAAAAAATGAAGATAGAGAGTTTCATGTGTGGAGCAGAAAAAAGAGGAAAAATAAATAAATAAAAGAGACGTGTGGATAAAAAAAAAAATTAAAGAGATAAGGAAAAATAAAATAAAGAATAAAAAATTAAAATTGAGAAATACCACTGTAATATTTTCACAATATTTTTATAATAAATCTTAAATGATAGATTGTTACTAGTTAATATTGGTGAGAAAAAATTAATTTAAGTGGTGTGTTAAAATTAAAAATCAATTTTTGAGTAAGTATATGAAATAGTTAATTTAAGTATGAAATAAACTCCTATATATATATTGTCATTTTTGATAATTTACATCTCAAAGTGCCACTTTTATAAATGCTAGCTAAATACTCAATTTTTTTAAAAAGCATTTTTTAACAGCTTTTATCAAACATTCAACTTTTCAAAAAACCTAACTTCATACTGCACTTTTTAAAACTCCCACTTTTTCAAAAAAACACAATATCAAAAAGCTAAACTAAACTCACCCTAAGCACATTTGTTAAAATCTTACTTCCCACTAGAAAAAAAAAATACAATTTAAAAATTAATCAAACTCATGCTTTCAAAACAAAATCTCGATGCTACTATTAGGTTGTATAGTTTTGAAAACTTATTTATATTTTATTATTACTATAATTTTCACTTTATTAATTTTTATGAAAAATACGGTTCTCAATGTCATGTTTGATTGTTTAAAAGAAAAAAAAAAGCCACTACAGTTTTAAATTGTCCGGCTAGTGGATTAGGGAAATTCACACCCAAAGAAAGCGATGCAATATTAGTGATAAACTCAAATCAGAATCGGTTATCAACTTAATTATAATGAAAAATGTTGTAAATTTTTTTTTTTTTGGGGGTAGCAAAGCATTTCTCAAATTGGGGTGCAATACAAAGTGTATTCAAGCTGACTGGTCTACTCTTTAGTTGAAAATCCACAACATAGATTTTGTGACAAATGTGATGTGAAACTTGAAGGAAAATTTTCAATTTAAATTACAAATTTTTGGTGATAATCCAAAAATACTTTGGGATCATTGATTTACATTACATTTTTACTAAACAAATAAAATGTCGATAATCTAAGAATAAAAATTAATGATGCAATGAGACCCTCAAGACAAAAAAAAAAAAGGTACATTATGTACATTTCTGAAGCGCATAATCTCTCACTCACAATGTATGAATAATGTGCACATTCTCAGTAAAATAAAGAATAATGTGTACATTTCCTCTTACCAAAAAAAAAAAAATTTTTGTGTACATTTCCTATTTCCACGTAAAAAGAGCTACTTTCATCAATTCCAAATCTCCAGTTGCCTCTGATTGATGAAGCTAAAATAAAGATAATAAAGGGAATTCCGAATTCCAATCCAAAACTCACATGCAAAAATCAGTAAGATAAGAAGGTAAAGAAAACTAGAAAATGCAGAAGCAAAGCAAAACATAATATAATTTCCACTTCAGTCAAAATGTTTATCATTTTCTTGAATGCAAAGTGAAACTATTGTACTTTTCTTAGTCAAAACGTTCATCGGGAACTTCTCCCTCACTTTCTCAGTAACCAAACAGGGAAGATCAAAATATAAAAGCCAGATCCGCTGGGTTTCAAACCAAAAAAAAAAAAAAAGCACACACACAAAAGAAAGAGAGAGATCTGAAAGAGGGGAAAGGGGGGTGAGGCTCAGATTGGGCTCTCCAATCAGGCAAGCAAAAAGGGACACCGCCATGGCTGCAACAAAAACCGGTTGCCTAGATGTGATAAAAACTCACAAAGAGGCCATCCGGGTCGCCCCGCCAAGTAAAACGGACCCTTTCAACTATACCCGAAACTTCCACACTCTTAACATCAACAAAGCCATCGTCACAGCCTCTTTCATTATATGCGTCCAGAGAGAGAGAGAGAGAGAAAGAAAGAATCATAGATCAGAAAAGAAGAAAGGAAACAGATACACATACATACATACACACACACACCGAGAGAGAGAGAGAGAGAGAGAGAGAGATATGAGATATTCTTTTCTTTTTCTTTTTTTTTTGGGTTTTGGGTTTGGAAGAGAAGGGACTTGGGTGGTTGATTTGAAGGGCAAAGTTGGTGAAATCATTGGGTTCAGAGAGGGGCAACCATCCAACCATGCACAATCTGAACCCTCTTTCTGAAACTGTTAAGAGTGTGAGGAAGAAGAAGGAGAAGCAAAAGCCCTTTTGATTCTTTGACCCAGGGCCTGTGTGTGTTTTTATTTGCTTTCAGGGAGTAGGAACAGGCTGGCACTGAGCAATTTCCCTTTTTGGCCTTTGTTTCAAATTTCAAACGTTTGTTGTAGAATGTTTAAATGGGAAAAAAAGGAGGGTGTTGTCGTCTTTGTGTTTTTTTTCTCAAAAGCCAAGCCGGCTGCAAATGTCACTCATGCCTATCCGCATCATTCATTTTGTATTAGTGCTTGGATTCTTGTGCACCAATAAACATGCCATATTAAATTATTAATTAAATAATGGTGAAAATTTTGCTCCCAAAAAAAAAGACAAAACAATTAAGAAAAATGTTGTATAGCGGGCATGAAAGGAAAATACTTAAAGGAATTATGCAAGATTTAGATGCAGTATTTAAGTACTGTTTTTTAAATTTTTTTTTCAAATTTTGTTATATGAATTTTTTCTTATGAGATGGAAGTACAATTTTTAGTTTAGTCACATGGTTTAGTGTTAAGTAGAAAACTTAAGGAACAATTCTTAAAATATTGTACCTAAGTTTTATCTTAGGATATCGACCTCACGTGTAGGACCCATGGAGCCCATCTCTTATACGAGAGCCTTTGGACTATGTAAGTATTATCCAACGTGAAATTTTTAGTATATATATTTTTCGATGTTTTAAACTATATTTAAGTAAGGCTGATTATAGGTTATTCCTACTACAATTGTTAATAAAAATTTTTAGCAAATTTTTTACACTACTTTAATAAGAAATGTAAAAAAAAACCATTACAATAATTAATTATTTTTCTTTTTTTCATAAAAAAGGTTTCTAAAAATATTTTATAAACTAACACCCTTAAGACATCTATTAACTTTCTCTTTTACATAAAATGATATTAATGATAAATCAAAGTAAAAGTTATATTAGTTTACCCAAAAAAAATAAAACAGATGTAAGTGATATTATTCTAATAGTCTAATTACAATAAGTGGGATCATCATATATTCCCCAAATGACCATATTATGGTTTGCGAACATAATAAACAATTCTATATATTATATATATATATATATATTGAGAATCAACAATTTAACCCTTAGTTTAGGTAAATTCATTTCATTCAAAAATAAATATAAAATAAACTTGCTTGACAGCAACTAAAGAAAATAAATCTTGCATAATAGTAGTATATAGATAAGAGGATCTAATCCCTTTTATATGGTCTTAAATATTTGACGAATATGATCCTCTTTGAACTAAGAAATTATTCGCTTTTATGCCTAGAGTGCTCCCTCTTCTCATAAAGGGTGTGAGCCCTACAATAGATCCCACACAGGGCAGGGAGGATTCCTCGCATAAACTTGAATAATTTTTCTAGTAAGATTAAGCTCACAGCCGAAGGTAGGTTTTGATAAAAATGATTATCAAAGGAGACATATAGAATGCAATCCAACCCTTAGTCTCACCTTCATCTACTCCTAACTAGTCAATAGATCCCATCAGAGAAGTTTTGGTAATCTTGTCTAAATACCCATGTTGATTAGCCTAACGTGTTTTCAGAAAAAGCAAAGATCCTTGCAAGTGAATAGGTAAATGGCCCTTTTCTTATAATATAGTATAAATGTATAATCTATTCATATCCCATAATTCATAACTCTATTAGCTGAGAAAGTTCTAACCCATGTGAAAGGATGGTTATATATTCCCGTAACACTTAATACTAGCTCCTGACTGGGCATAAAAAGTCACAAATATTTTCAATTTATCATCAATATAAATAAAAATTTTAAAAAAATTAAATAAATAATGAGTCTTTTCAGCTACTTGTAACTTAAATCTCATTTGCCATTTTTTTGTCAAGCCAAAAAAAAAAACACCTACTTTTTGACCATTAAAGCTTATTTTGGTAGTCCCACATAAAAAAAATTTAAAAAAAAGAAAAAGAAAAAGAAAAATGTTTCCTCTCAACTATTGCCCCCTAGATACATTATTATTACCATAATTTTTGTTTCCTTTAGAAAAATTACACTTTGCCTTCTTAAATTATAAGAATGTACACTTACTTCCTAAACTATTACCCCCTTTTACACTTACCTCTAAATAATTATCCACATAGCACTTGTCCCTCTTAAACTTTGAGATAACACACTTACTCCCTCTAAATTACTACCCTTATAACACTTTGCATTCCATTCCATGGAAAATAGTTTAGGGAATGAAGTGCATATGTTCATAGTTTAGGAGTGAAGTGTAAAAAGGTGTTTAAGGGGTTAAAGTCTGCATTTTTATCATTTAGGGGGGACAAGCATAAGATAGGGTATAGTTTAAGAGGATAAGTGTGCATTCTTATAAATTAGCATAGTTTAAGGAAACAAAATGTAATTTTTACTTTTTTTTCACTTTAATTTTCTTATTTATGAAAACATTGATTCTAAATTCAATCCTATGATTTAATTTGAAGAAACACTTTTATTGATCCTATATAAGTAAGGATGACAATTTTGCTCCGCCTTGCCCTAATCCGCCTCTCCTTGCTTTGTCCTGCGTGGATTTTTTGTGCCTTACATGAGTGATGGTGGGGATGGAGCGAGATTTTAGCCCCCACCATAATGATAATGTCTCGCTTTCTAGTAAGATAAATCCTATTATTTAGTTGAAAATCCTCCAAATACTAATAGTGATTTTGATTGCAAGAAGAGCTCTTATGGCTAGTGATTTTGATTTTTGGCTAGAAGCTATACCACGTGATCTGTAGTGTAGCCTACTCTCCCGAGAGACTTGAATTAGGTTAAATGAAATTACTTACCTATTTTTTCAAAAATAAAAATAAAAAAACCCACCTCATAGATTTATTGCCAAATTCAATGTGAAGTTTTTTACTTTAGGAAACGTTTTAATTCAAATTACGAATTATGGAAGGTGAGGTCAGCCAGTCTTATAAAGAACAAGAGAAGTGCTACATTCACAACATTTTCCCAACAAATCATAGGTGGTAAGCTGCTATTAGTTTTAATTTGAACTTACATCTAAAATTATTATTTTTTGTCCACTAGTAAAAACCAAAAACAACATATCACTTAGATTTATTGTAAAAATATTATGACTGAACGAATAAAAAAGTAATAAAAAAGAAAGAACCAAATAAAATGTTAATTAACTCACGTTTCAAAATAAAATTCATATTTCCAATGGTTTACCCCTCCACTAATCCTTTCACTTCCTACAAAATACAAATTATACAAAAATCTTCTAATGTTTTGAAGGGAGAAATGTAGGTTCAAATCCTATTCTCAAAATTTGGTCACAATTCATATAATTCTTGACTTGAAAAGAGGCTGGGAAAAATGAAATTAATTTTACTCTACCAATGTGGGTGCAACATAACTCTTTATAAAAATAAAGAGTTTTTTTTTTTAAAATAAAAAGATTATCAAAAAAATATAACTCTTTATAAATAAATAAAAAACCAGATATCCTCATAATAAAGAGCTACATTCACAACATTTTTACAATAAATTATAGGTGGTAAGTTGTTATTAATTTTAATTTGAACTCACATCTAAAATTATTTTTTTTCCCACTAGTAACAACCAAAAACAACATGTCATTTAAGATTTACTGGAAAAAAATTATAAAAATATTATGGACATTTTACTGAACGAATAAAAAAGTAATTTTTTAAAGAACCAAATAAAATGTTAAAACCACCAAGCGTGGCCCAGTGGTTTGTCCACCATATTGGATAAGATTGTAGGTTCGACTAGGTGTGCTTCTCAGTTCGAGTCTCTGCAGTTGCAACACCTTGTGGCCAATGGCAAGCTCTAACTATGAGCAAGGATTAGTCGAGGTGCATGTAAGCTGGCTCGAACACCTTGTGGGGAAAAAAAAAAAGTTAAGGGCTTGTTTGGTTTGTACTTTATCATCACTTAATTTTCATCACTTATCACTCATCACTTAAAATACCATAATTTTCCAAACCCCTATTTGGCACCTTAACTCAGTCCCAGTTTTCAACTTCAAAAGTTGTGGCTAGGTTTCACAAAAAAAAAAAAAAAAAAAAAAAAAAAAAAAAAAAAAAAAAAAAAAAAATCCATTTGTCAAACATTGCGGCTGGGTATGTGAGTTTAATTACGAAAATACCATTGAAAACTAAGTTTTGAAAACTCATCACTCAAAAATAAAAATATTAAATGATAGAAACAATGATTTAAAACTCATCCAAACAACTACTTATCCGTGGGATCCACACGATTTAGATGATGGAAACAAAAAACTGAGTGATATCACTCAAAACTTATCCCATCCAAACAAGCTCTAATTAACTCACGTTTCAAAATGAAATTCATATTTCCGATGGTTTACCCTTCCACTAATCCACTAATCCTTTCGCTTCCTAGTTCCTACAGAATACAAATTATACTTTTGAGAATACAAATTATACTTAAATCTTCTAATGTTTTGAAGGAAGAAATGTAGGTTCAAATTCTATTCTCAAAATTTGGTCACAATTTATATAATTCTTGATTTGAAAAGAAATTGGGTAAAATGAAATTAATTTTACTCGACCAATGTGGGTGCAACATAACTTTTTATAAAAATAAAGAGTTTTTTTTTTTTTTTAATAAAAAGATTTTCAAAAAATATAACTCTTTATAAAATAAAAAACCATATATCCTCGTAACAAAGAGCTACTTTTGATTCTAAAAAAAAAAAAAAAAAAAAAGAGCTACTTTCATCAATCCCAAAATTCCAAATCTCCAGCTGCCGTTGATATGATTGAGCTAAATGAAAGAGAAATGGAATTCCGAATTGCAATTCAAAACTCAAATGCCAAAAATACACTTAAAAAACGGTAAAGAAAAATAGAAAATGCAGAAGCAAAGCACACATAGGCACAAACATAATAAATAAAATCTACATTTCATTCAAAATGTTCATCATTTTCCCTCAGTTTCTCGCTAGCCAAACAGGAAAGAACAAAAAATAAACGATGCTAGATCTAAAAAACAAAGAGAGAGAGAGAGAGAGAGAGGGGGGGAAATGGGTGAGGCTCAGATTGGGCTCTCCGATCAGGCAAGCGAAAGAGACACCGTCATGGCTGCAACAAAAACCGGTTGCCTAGATGTGATAAAAAATTCACAAAGAGACCATCCGGGTCGCCCCGCCAAACAAAACGGATCCTTTCAACTACCCGAATCTTCCACACTCTTAACATTAACAAAGCCATCGTCACAGCCTCTTTCATTATATGCGTCCACAGAGAGAGAGAGAGAGAGAGAGAGAGAGATCATGAATCTGAAAAAAAAATAAATAAATAAAAAGAAACAGATACAAACACGAACACCAACACAGCAACAGAGAGAGAGAGAAAGAGAGATATGCTATTTATTATTATTATTTTTATTGTTGTTGTTGTTGTTGTTTTGATATTGATCTTTGGGAATAGGGTTTAGGAGAGAAGGGTCATGGGTGGTTGATTTGAAGGGCGAAGTTGATAGAAATCATTGGGTTCAGAGAGGGGCAACCACCCAACCATACACACTCTAAACCCTCTTTCTGAAACTGTAGAGAGTGTGAAGAAGAAGAAGGAGAAGCAAAACCCTTTGATTCATTGACTCAGGGCCTGTGTGTGTTATTTATTTACAGGGACTAGGCACATGAACTGATTACTTTCCGTTTTTGGCCTTTGTTTCGACTTTCAAACGTTTGTGGTCGGATGTTAATTTGGGAAAAAAAGGTGGGTGTTGTCGTCTTTTGTGTTTTTCTCCTGAAAGTTGAAGCCACCAACAAATGTTACTCATGCCTAATGTTAATTAATACGATTTTTCCAATCAAAATAATAATAATAATAATAATACGATTTTTTTTTTTTAATTTACAAACAAAGTTATCCAACATTTACGAGTACCTGACTTTTTTTTGCGCCCGTACAATCCTCTCGTCCCCACACATTGAATAATTACATAAAAAAAATTTCTTGGAGTAGCTCCAAGATGCTAGTAAAAAGTTTGGAACCCAAAATCTCATGAAAATCATGAAACCTTAAAAATCAATAATATGAATTTCTCATTGTATTTTTACTTGATTTTTTTTTCTTCCTCCAACCAAATGATTCATATTTTTTTTAGTGGAGTGCAAGGCTAGTCAAATTATCAATTCAATGGGCAATATTTAAGAAGATATTGAATAAAAATTTATTTGTAATTAATGGGTATTCTTAGGACATTTTTTAATTGAGTATTTTAGAAAGAATTTGATACCACTTTCATAGAAAAAAAATATATACAAAAAGTTATAAAAAAAATCAATTACTTTTTTTCCCATAAAAAGTTTCTAAAATTATTTTTTAATTCAAACCTTCAGGCATAGTTAACTTTCCCCTTATTTTACAATATGCAATTGCATACTTAATTTTTCTATTTCACTTGACAATTAAGATTTTAGTGTTTTTGTTTTTTGGATCTAATAAAATAGGCACTATTTATTATTTAATTTGAATCGTAAAATAAATTTATTTGGAATGAATATGATCTTCTTCCCACTTTTAATCCCACAAGCCTATCCTAAATAGCTTGCTCCTTTTGGCTTACCAATAGCATTACTCATTCTCTACCCAAATTTTTTTGCAAATATCTCCTGCAGATTCAAGTTTTTTTTATAAAGAATGAAAAGTAGAATTTCTGAAAAACCTTTCAAACTTAGACTAAACAACTTCTCCTAACATTTTTCTTTGTTTATGCTGGTATTAGTCAACATGAAAAGTTGAAAATTTTCATTAGGGATGCCTGTTAGTTGTGTGAACCTCATTTATTTTATGGGAAAAGTTTAAAAATCCTCAGATGGTTGGTTTCTCTCTTAAACACTTGTTTCCCCTCAAGATGCTCATTCAATCTTTCCATACATCTTACTATAGGTACTATTTATAATAAGAAATAAATTGCAAGTTTACACCAAAAAAAAAAAAAATCAAGCTGAATTATCACTTACACCTATAAATGTTAAAGGGTTGAAGGCCTGTTGAAGACAAAAGGCATCTACACGGGAAATATTTTTGCAGATTGGGGGACAAATTCAAGTAAATGTGGGGGGCAAAATTGAAGCAAATTCATCATGGCTTCAAATAAAAATTTTACATCACCTCCTAACCCCTCTATTGGAGTACAGTTTTATGCACAACTTCCCCAGCCGAGTTAATAAAGTAGATTATTTGCAACATAAAAATCTATCATTTGATGCGAATAAGCTTTAGAGGGGATTATTGGGCATTTAGACATTTGATGGAAGTTGAATTAGTCCACTATATTCCTTTTTTTCCCCTTTTTTCTTAGTCCATTGTATTCCACAAAGTGGCTCAGTGATTATTGTCAATCTTTTCCAAGTTACTATCAACTATTTGTTCAAAATTCCATGTTGAACACGATAGACTAATTCAAACTTGCCAATTGTCCAAAGATACCCAATTTTTTAAAGATATATTCATAATGCAGAAAGATTGAAGACCCACACGCTCCAGTGAAAGAAGAAACCCATTAACCAATTCTCTGAGAAATATAAGACAATGAAAAAGTAAAAAAAAAGAAGAAGTATGCATTTGCGGAGTAAAATGTAGAACAACATTGAAAAGTACGCATTCAATGGATCTTATAACTTATAAGAGAAGTTTTGGTAATCTTGTCTAAATACCAATTTTGATCGGCCTCACATGTTTTCGGAAAAACAAAGAACACTACAAATGAATTAGTTAAATGGCCCATTATGATATAAGGGTATACATTCACTTCCTCTTATTCATAAATCATAATCCGTTTGTTGGAGAAAAAAAAAATTTTTTGGTAAACCAAGAATATATTAAGAACCCCTAACCAGGGAAGGAAGTTGGAGGACAAAGCCTCTCATAATACATGCCAATACTATCATAAAACAAAAACATCGAGATGTCCACGGGTGGACTATCAAAAATAACAAAATCAAGTTGGCTGAAAGACCATTTCCTAGCTAGTGCATCAGGGCACTTATTGGCTTCGCGGTAGTAGTGAGTCATCTTAACCTGAGGAATGCGGCTAGCAAGCGTCTTGCAATCTACAATAAGGGAAGAGAGGTTAAGATTAGATGTATTGCTATTATTAATCCAATAAAAAATGACCCTAGCATCTGTCTCAATCTCCACAGCAAGAATGTTTGGAGATAGGCACAAAGCTAAGCCATCCCTAAGGGCCCAAAGCTCAGCCTCCACACTAGTAGCCACTCCAATATTACGGGTGAATCCCTTAATCCAGCCTCCACGGGCGTCTTGTATCAACCCTCCTCCTCTAGCTCTACCCGAATTGCCCAAAGACAATCCGTCCGCATTTAATTTAGCCCATCCCAAGCTTGGCCTTAACCAGCACACCCTCCTAACTTCCTTTGTCACCGCTCTACCTTGTTTACCAGCACAAAACATATACTTAATAGCGGCATGGGCAATAAAGGACCATAAGTACTGATTAGGCCTCACTCCCTTAAAGATGATATTGTTCCTGTGAATCCATAAATTCCAAACCACAAAGGAAAATAGAACATTCCAAGGAACCAGATCTGTTGTGCGAGTTTTTAACATCAAATTGTGCTTCAACCACGCCTCAATATCAAGTTTGAAGGAGTTTGACAAGTTTGAAACTATTGAGAATTTACCCCACGCTGATTTGGCAAAACTACAATCTCTAAGAACATGTATAATTGATTCCCCTCCATTATTGCAGATTTGAAAACCAGCATCTTGCCCGAGACCTCTCTGCTGAAGCACTTCCTTGACTGGAATGCTTCGATGACAACACTTCTATAAGAATGAGAAATTATAAGATCCACATGGTGGACAAGTGATGTGGTCCACCATTCCACTAAAAAACTGTCACTTGTTTAAAATTGTTAGTTAGAAAATTTTTTTAAATATAAATTAATTACTGACTCAGCAATTTTAAGCAAGTGAAAATTTTTTAGTAGAATGGTAGACAAATGACCTAATCCTAAGAAGGAGAGTTACATAAGAATGTCTTAATGTTGGAGAAAATTTTATCCCCATATAAGAAGAGAGTTACATATCACCGCGTCACCTAATCCTAAGTCTTGTTTTTGAGGGCATAAAAGTTATGAATCTTTTCCATTTCTCATCAATATAAACAAAAAGGCCAAAAATAAAAAAATAAAAAAATAAATCATTGGGCCTTTTTAGCTGTTTGTAACTTAAAGGCTCCATTGTTACCAAAAAAAAAAAAAAAATTTAAAGGCTCCCTTTGCCATTTTTTAGTACATTTGGAAAGCCAAAATAAAACTAACTTTTTGAGCATTCAAGCTCTTTTCGGTGGCCCCACATTAAAAAAAAAAACTTTTCCCCTCATTTTATACTTATCTTAGTCAGATGAGGAATTGTTTTAAATGTTTGAGTTAGCCTTGATACATTATTATTACCATTATATGTTTTTAAGAAAAATTACTTTTTATTTGTCTAAATTATACCACATTTTACACTTATTTTATTAAATTATGAGAATCAAATAATGCACACATACCCTCTAAATTATTACCCACATGACACTTGTCCCTCTTAAACTATGAGAATGCATAGTTACCTTCAAAACTATTACCTTAACACTTTGCACTCCATCATATGGGTAATAGATTAGGAATGTAGATATGTAATTTAGGAGGAGCAAGTGTTATATATATATATATATATATATATACACGCATTTTTATAGTTTAGAGAGGATAAGTGTAAAAATGGATATGGTTTAAAGAGGTATTTTTTACTTTTTTTATTCATGAAAAGTATGATTCTCAATTCAATGCTATGATTTAATTAGGAGAAACACTCTTATTGATCCTATATAAGATTTGAACAATGATGCTTATAAAGATGGTAATGTCACGCTTTCTTGTAAGATCAATCTCACTCTTTAGTTGAAAATTCACCACATAGTGATTTCTGGCAAGAAGAGCTCTTTTATGGCTAGTGATTTTGATATTTGGCTAGAAGCTGTACCACATGATCTGGAGCCTATTCCCCAGAAAGACTTGAATTAGGTTGAATTAAACTAAATCGATATGAAACTTTAGGAAACTCTTCAATACAAATTACAAATTGTGGAAAGTGAGGCAAGTCAGTCGCTGATAAAGAATTATGAGTTTTTAAAGATAACAAGACGCAATATTTGGTTCTAACCTTTTATCTAAAATAATTTCTCAAAAAAAATACTAACTTTTATCAAGAATAAAACAACAATATTTGATGACAATTAAAAAACCTTGGGTTCGCTGAGTTACATTTTCATTTACTGAACCAATAAAACATTAATTTTTTTTTTTGAATCAAATACGATGTTGATTAACTCATGTTTCAAAATAAAAATTAATGATATAATGTGACCCTTTAACCCAAAAATATATATCATAATTCCAATGGTTTACCACATCCACTAATCCTCCCACTTCCTACAAAATACTAATGGTAAAATGTTGTAGTTCAACTAATTCCTTTTAAGGTTTTGAAGAGAGAAATGCAGGTTTTTAAATCTTCTTCTCAAAATTTGGTCATAATTCAATAATTCTTGATTTGAAAAGAGACTTAGGTAAAATGAAATTAATTTTACTCTACCAATGTGGGTGCGACATTTAACTCTTAAAAATTAACCCTATATCCTCGAAATAAAGAGCTACTTTCATCAATCCCAAAATTCCAAATCTCCAGCTGCCTTTGGTTTGATCGATAAAACTAAATGAAAGAGAAAGGAACTCAAAAGCAAAAAGCAAAAATCACTCAAAAAAGGGTAAAGGACGGTAACTGAAAAAATTCAAAAAAATAAAAATATATAGAAGCAAACATGCACATCGACATAAACATATATAATACCATCTCCACTTCATTGAAAATGAGAAAATGTTCATCTTTATCCCTCATTTTCTCAGTAGCCAAACAGAAAAGAACAAAAACAAAAGAAGCTAGATCTACTGGTTTTACACCAAAAAAAAAAAAGAAAAGAAAAAAAAAGCACAAAAAAGCAAAGACAAAGAAATGGGGGAAATGGGTGAGGCTCAGATTGGGCTCTCCGATCAGGCAAGCGAAAGAGACACCGTCATGGCTGCAACAAAAACCGGTTGCCTAGATGTGATAAAAAATTCACAAAGAGACCATCCGGGTCGCCCCGCCAAACAAAACGGATCCTTTCAACAGTACCCGAATCTTCCACACTCTTAACATCAACAAAGCCATCGTCACAGCCTCTTTCATTACATGTGTCCAGAGAGAGAGAGAGAGAGAGAGAGAGAGAAAGAGAGAGCCATGAATCTGAAAAGAAAGAAGAAAAAGAAACAGATACAAACACAAACACAAACACAGCAACACACAGAGAGAGAGAGAGAGAGAGAGAGAGAGAGAGAGATATGATATTTATTTTTTTTTTATTTTTGTTTTTGATATTGATCTTTGGGTATAGGGTTTAGAAGAGAAGGGTCATGGGTGGTTGATTTGAAGGGCTAAGTTGATGAAATCATTGGGTTCAGAGAGGGGCAACCACCCAACCATACACAATCTGAACCCTCTTTCTGAAACTGTTAAGAGTGTGAAGAAGAAGAAGGAGAAGCAAAGCCCTTAGATTCATTGACTAGCGGCTCAGTCTGTTATTTATTTACAGAGACTGGGGACATGAACTGAGTCATTTCCGTTTTTGGCCTTTGTTTCGACTTCCAAACGTTTGTGGTCGAATGTTAATTTGGGTAAAAAAAAATTGGTGGGTGTTGTCGTCTTTTTGTGTTTCTTTCTCTTGAAAGTTGAAGGCTTGAAGCCACCGATAAATGTCACTCATGCCTTATTGCCAATCAGCATCATTCTCATTTGTATTAGTTGTTTCGCACTTAGCTAATGTTAATTAATGCTTTCATTTTAGTGCAGTTCCCTGTCTCACATACCGAGTTATTAAGGGAGAAATCTATTAGGGGTGGCTCTATTAAGGGGACTCCAAGATGTTAGTAAAAGGTTTTGAATCTAAGATCTCGTAAATATCATAAGGCCTTAGTAACCAGGAAAATGCTAAAACCACCGAAAATGACACAACCTTGTGCCACAACTCGTCACGTGATGAGTTGTAATTGGTGAAAGTGTGTCCCCACATAGCCCACAGACACTCCTTCATCAATCACAACTCGCCACGTGGTGAGTTGTGGCACAAAGTTGTGGCATTTTTGGTGGTCCTAGCACAACTCTTAGTAACCACTAATACGAATTTCTAATCGCGGTCTCACTTAGTTTTTTTTTTGCCTTAAACCAAATGATTCAGATTTTTTTTTTCCTCATGTAGAGTACGAGGCTGGTCAAATGATCAATTCAATGAACAATATGGAAGAAGATGTTGAATGAAAATTTATTCATGATTAATGATTGTTTCTAGGACATTTGTTAATCGAGCATTTTAAGAAACCTTCATAAAAAGTTATCAAAAAAATCAGTGATTTTTTTTTCATAAAAAGTTTCTAAAATTATTTCTTAAATCAAACATTCATAGCATTGTTAACTTTCCCCTTATTTTCCAATATGCAATTGTATAGTTAACTTCTCTATTTCACTTGAAGATTAAGATTTTAGTGTTTTTTTTTTTTTTTTTTTTTTTTTAATTTTAAAATTTTATCTAATAGTATTACAAGGCATTATATAATATTTAATTTGAACGGTAAATTCCACTAACATACCTTCAAGTTTGGGCTAATACCAACTAGGTCTAAGATTTTTCAAAACTAGCTAATTTGGTCCCTAAACAATTAGTTATTTTTTCTCAAATGTTTTAAGAACTAAATTGGCTTTAGGGACCAAATTAGTTAATTTTGAAAAGTCTTAAACTTGGTTAGCATTAGCCCAAACCTCAAGAGGTGCAAATGAAATTTACCCTAATTTGAATCATTAAATAAATTTATTTTGAATGAATATAATCTTCTTCCCACCCTTAATCCCACGAGTCTATCCTAAATAGCTCACTCCTTTTGTCTTACTCCAAAAGCATTTCTCATTCTCTAACCATTAAATTTAGCAATTAATATCCCCCTCCCCACCCACCCCCCCCTCCCGACAGATTCCAGTGTCTTATAAAAAATGATGTGTGGGTTTGGATACCACGTCCACGGTTGCGTTTTATGTTTTCACGCGTTTTCAGTTTTTTTTTTTTTTTTTTTTGCTTCAGCCGCACCTTTTGACTAAGTCAGTAGTGAACAGTGCACCCGTGCACTGTTCACAGGTCCCACAAATTACACTTTTCAACAACTTTTTCATTAAAAATGGGTTCCACGACACTATTTACACATTTAAAACTTATTTTGCTACAGTGTTTTCAGTTTCAGCAAAATAAGTTATATTCAAACGGACCCAATAAGTCCCATTTCCGAAAAACCTTCCAAACTTAAACCAAACAATTTCTTTTATGCTGGTATTAGTCAACATGAAAGGTTGAAATTTTTCATTAGGGATGCCTGTTAGTTGTGTGAACCTCATTTTTTTATGAGAAAAGTTTACAAATCCTTATGTGGTTGGTTCCTCTTAAACACATAATTCCCCTCAAGTGGGTCATTTATTCTTTCCATACATCTTACTATAGGTACTATTTATAATAAGAAACAAATTGCAAGTTTACACCAACAAGGAAAAAAAATTTCAAGCTGAATTATCACTTACACCTATAATGTCAAAGGGTTGAAGGCCTATTGAAGACAAAAGGCATCTACATGCGAAATATTTTTGCGGATTGGGGGACAATTCAAGTAAATGTGGGGGAAAAACATTGAAGCAAATTCATCATGGCTTCAAATATAAGTTTTACATCACCTCCTTACCCGTCTGTTGGAATACAGTTTTATGAACAACTTCCCCAGCCGAGTTAATAAAATAGATTACCTGCAACATAAAAATGTATCATTTAATGCTTTGGACAAAGCTTTAGATGGGATTATTGGGCATTTAGACATTTGATGGGCGTTGAATTAGTACACTGCATTCTTTTTCTTTTTTCTTAGTCCACTGTATTCCACAAGTGGCTCAATGATTATTGACATTTTTTTGCAAGTTACACAATCAACTAGTTGTTCAAAATTCCATGTTGAACACAATAGACTAATTCAAACTTGCCAATTGTCCAAAGATACCCAAACTTTTTAAAGATATATTCATAATGCAGAAAGATTGAAGACCCACAGTCTCTAGTGAGCTGACTCTGTGAAGAAGAAACCCATTAACCAAATCTCTGAGAAATAGAAGACAATGAAAAAGTCAGGAAAAAGTATGCATTTGCAGAGTAAAATGTAGAACAACGTTGAAATTGAGGAAAGAGGTAAGTACCCATTAAAGACTGACTTTCCCTTCACAGATGTTAAATATGATTCATTCTCTCTTGGGGCTGGATTCCCAATGTAAGCTACATTACCATGATTGACATGTTTAGAACAACCCTGCCCACTTAGGTACACATTCTGGAGAGTAAAGTACATAAATTACTAGTCAGTTCTATGCCATCACATTCAGAATTATGCAGATGCAAAAATTCAGAACATTGGATCTGAGAGAACTACACAAAGAAACATTAAATATAATGATCAAATACTTACAACTCCAAATTTCACAAAAATATGGTGTAGAGGCTCATAAAATTGCTTTGCCTCCACTTGCTCTTTGTTCTCTTCACAAACAACCAACGGGTGGAATCCAACAACCATACGCCTACAGTCACAAAGGGCAAAAGAGACATTCAGTGATTGAAAGAGGTAATACATATGGAGAACTAATTCTTAAGGTTTCAAAATGTTATTACACTAAATTCCAATTTTATGTAAATATCATAATGAAAAGCTGTTTTTGAAAGAGGAAGCTGACTGTTTTTAAAATGCTAATCTTAGAAGATTTAAAATGAAAAATCATTTCAAAATTTCATAGCTTCTGCTTTGATTCAAACGCTTGCTAATTCTTAGGGTCACAAGACCTATAAACAGACAAAACAATAAACATTAATCTTACCAGTTACTACTGGTTGCTTCTAGTGTCTTTGTCAGCCAATGTAACTGATTTTGTCCTATTTCCCTTGATGGTCCCGTAAGCATTGAATCCTTTCAACAAAAAAAAAACACACACACACACACACCAACGTAAGAGAAAAGAAAAGAAGAAAAAAATGAAAATTCTGTGCAATTTATAGTTTATTATCTATTGGACAACACTGCCAATGTACTACTCAGACAATCAAAGCGTGCTGACAATATAGTTTATATACCACAAGTTTGATTTAAAAAAATCACTCAACAATAAATTTTGTAGAGCTAAAGATTGAATTGGAGTTACCGGATGAGTGGTAGGAAATAGTATGAAGAAAAATAATAAGAAACAAAGATTAGCAAATGAATAGAAAACACAGCAACATCATTTCCTTTATTAAGATTGACTGAATAATGATAACAAAAAAAGTAACACACCCCATAAACTCCCAACTTCTAAAGTCCACTTTAAATCCTTGCACAGCAGCACCATAATCCACTCTATACCACACCTAATCTTCATACTTACCTCACATTTTATCACCACAGAAAGTGACACTTTTTGCATGCACGTGACCTTCTTGAGCTTGCAAATTCATAAACACCATCATATTTTACTTCTATTTATTATTCCCTCAGAATTTCATATAAACTTTAAGTTTATCCAAATAATTTGCCCTGTGTCTCACCTTCAATTTATCAATATTGCAATTTAAGAATATGTTCTATGTAACTTATATTTAAAAGAACCAAATTGGTAATCAGTTCAGAGAGATATCCACAAGTTTCCAGAATCTCTTATCCATGATGAATTGAATGAGCTACCTTCACGCTTGTATAAAAATTAATATGTTTTTTTAGATTAAAATGTCAGATTATTCCCGAAAAAGTGCCAGATACAACCAATTTTATTAGTTTGCAGGCTTCAATTTTGTGTCTCAGTCATAAGTCCGTTGCACCCTGGGCTACAGTTTGGTGGGTTTATTCAGAACCTAGAATAATGATAAATGAGTACACAAGGGAAGATTGTGAAATAAGATACCAAAATAATTTTTTTTTTTTACTTTCCAACAGTTTGTTAAGCTTCTTCCAACACAGACATATACAGATTTGTAGTTTATACAATACAGAGGAATAGGCTTTAAAAAAAGAAAAAATGTTGACCAGGAGATGTTGAAGCTGCATAAATTATTTGAATTGTTCCTACTATCATCAAACAAGGAGCAAATATAGAATGAACACATGACAATAATTCCCTATTGAGCCAAATCAATCCAAATAAACTTTTATAGGATTTTTGGGTCAAAGCATACAAGTATTGTAATGTACCTCTCCATAGGAGTCTAGAACCTAGTTGCAATTATGTGTACCAAATGGCAATAAGTACACGTTCGTGTTTCAAATGATAGAGACAATTTGGAGCGAAATGAGACAATGATTTACTTCTGTAGAAGCCTAAGTTTCTTAAAGAGAAACAAAGGAAAACCTCTTCTTGGGTGCTTAATTAAGCAAGCCTAAATTCTTTAGAGAACCTCTTCTTTTTTTTTAAATAAATAAAAAAATGTATGTACTTCAGAGAATTTTTAAGTCAAAGACTCAATTTTTTTTTAACATAAAAGAAAAGCTGTTACAATAACCTCATTACCTTCAATTTATAAGAAGAGAAAACCTAGAAACAATTAATCACGTCCATTAATTCAGACTACTCCTAGCCATACATAATAAAAATAAATCAAAAGACCAAATAACCTTAAATAACCCAAAATAAAATAAGGTTTTATAATACCGCATGAACACTACCCATGAACCCCCCCCCCCCCCTTTTTTGTTTAGTTTTGTCCTGCATCAATTCAGATTTCACACACTAGTAATCATCAATATGCAAAAACTTATTCGCCCACTTCCACCCCTGCACCTCTCTCTCTCTCTCTCTCAAGAAATAAAAAGAGAGAGGTTGGCCCTTTGCCTGAAAAGCAACAATATAAGGCTTGAACACCTTTTGAAAGAGGCTTAAATTGTATCTGCAGCAGTAGAAATCTGGGGAAAATACAATTAAGATAAAATCCTATGAACTCTCTAACCCTATCTTACCCCCTTAACACCAGAGCTAAAGCCTATGCGAAATATAGTTTGCATGTACCTTGAAATTGAATAGGTAAACAACACAAAAATTGGCCCAATATATACAGGGAACAGTCAGCTAGCAAGTAAAATATATTCTGCATTACTGAAATATTAGCACCTATGTGAGGGAGATGCATACAATGAACGAGATTAGAGAATTCAATGGTCAATAGATAAAGGATTCTATAAATTCAACAAACATGTACCTGTAATGACCCAGTATCCACACCAATAATGTTTAAAGTATTCCCGAAAGGTATCTTTATCTGCTCATGGAAGTAACTTTCTCCATGTCCTTTAGATGTTCTAGTAGTAAACCTACAAGTGTTCCTATTTATTACAAGACTAGAGTGATTGAATTAAAAACACTGACTATCATACATCACGAGAATCCAAAATATTGCAATTTAAACATTTTTTTGTGATGAAAATGTACCCAGTTCAGAGAACTGATTGCAGAGAGAATGGCATACCAGGGAACTTTCAGTGATGGGAAAAGCATAGTACCCTGCAAAAAATTAAGGTAAGATTATTGTTAATAGTTGAAGCCGATACATCCAATTAATTCAGGGAATGAACAAACTAGACCAATGCAGCTCAGGGTGAAATGATGCATAATATCCACCATTTTGAATTAGTGGGAAAAAAACAAAAAGATCTTACATTCTGCATAAGTGGATCGTCTTCTCCCAGCTCACTAGTGTTCACCACAAAACTCACATTGTAAACCTTTGCCACTTTCTCCATCTTCATAGACAACAAGAACACAATCAGAACAGTCAACTTAGAGAAATACAGAGAGAGTGAAGGAAGCGGCAATCTATTGAAATCAGATTTACAAAGAAAGAACAAGAAATTGATCAATAAACAGAATCAAACCATACATATACTTATAGATGATGAAAAATATCAACTTAATCATGGGATCAACAAAGTAGCTTCATCACAACTCAAGTAAGAAAGCTAATCAAAGGCTATAGACAGAGAAAACAGGAATTCTTCTAGCATTTAACAGAAAGTGGCCCTTTAATCACTACTGACAAACAATCAAAATTCATTCCCCAGAGACAATGAAAACAATATTATTTCTGGAATATGAAATCTTTCATAAAGTAAACAGGAAACCAATATAGTCAGGGTTGGTTGCTAAGAGTCAGTAGCCAGAGAAGCACAATCAAAACTTTTACTTGTGCTCATTAATTTATTTATCATTTTGGACCCAAAAGCTCACTCAAATTTGACGGCTATTCAACAAATAAAGACCAAATAAGCCATACCCACAAACAAATACCAAAAAAACCATCCCCACAAAATCTTAAAAACCATAAGACATATAAGATAACTTATATTCATGAAACAGAAGAATTGAATGAGGTAAAATGAGGGATTGACCAGTTTTAGAAGATGGGTTTGTTGCTTAAGAGGTCTGAAACCCCCTCTAACACTGATAAAGTAAAGATCAAGAGCTCTACTATCACTTCTATTGCTGTAAATAGGCTGGCCCAAGTTGAGAGCAAGGTAGAGAGCAAAGCAAAGAGACACCTGTGTGAAAATAGTACAAAAACAAGATGGCTTCTTCATCTTCAATCTATCTACATTCTCTGTTCTTTACGTTATTGGTTTATGACTGCTAGATCAAGCTGTTTATATTTTTCTGAGAGCTAGGTTCTAAAATGAACATCAAGCTGTTTTCATTTGTCTTTTAATATGAACAGGTGAAGGTACTCTAAATAGTAAATACAAGTCCATCCAATCCGAAATGAGTATTATAATCAATATGATGAACTCCAATTCTAGTTTGAACTTTGAAGTTACTTTATTCGAATAAAATAAATCCAAAGATAATGATTTTTATTTAAAAATTGTTAAAATTTGCATTTTATTATTATATCAAGTTTTATGCGTGTGTGTCACTGTGTGAATATAAATATATATATAACCTTTTTTTTTTTTTTTTTTTGAGAATGATATATATATATATATAACCTAGTATTGAAGTATGAACAAATGAATTAATAACTTTTCGAATATACCTCTCCTTCTAAAATTAATTAATAAGCAAAAAATTGTAAAATGTTTAGCTTGATGTTTCGTTTACGTTTTAGCAAAAAATTGTATGTCTGTTGAGAAGACTGCATGTGTGTCAAGCGGGGGATAAGGACAAAACTGAGTGAGTTTCCTAGTTGCTATCACAATCCTTGGGACCGCATCGCTAAGCACGTCCAATAATCGTCGTCATTCTCTTGACTCTCCTAGGTTCAGAGATGACAATATTATAATTGACATGCTATTACCGACTGTTTGGTAGTGTAATTAAAATAATAATTATTAGTGTTTAAATAACATTACACGTATTTTTATATATATTTTTATTTATACATATTTCTAAAAAATATAAACAACATTACTAGAACAACATTATTAAACACCCTGTACGTATCTTCACTCTTCAATTGTTCCTTCGAGTTCCCATGGGTTTTCAATTTTCTCACATCCCTTTTATCTGGGGAGAAAATTCTCCCATATCTGGGGCAATACGACATAGACACGTGTAAGTTGTATCTTTTTATCTTTTCACAATATTTATGGAGGCACAAATTCCAACAGTATTTCTTTTCTTTTCTTTTATTTTTTTTCTTTTTAATACCAAGTATATCATTATCAGCATTCACATTAGATCATATAAAATTTTATCTATTTTAACATAAAAATCTACTTTTTTTATTTTACACAATCATCATTTCAAAACACTCATATTAGTCAATCTATTTTAGAAGATATTTCGATAAAATATTCATTCTTCATTAATTTTTTATTATTTTCTCTGATAGTCATACTTTTTTTAATTTAAAGTTATATTTCAAGTAAACTACCAAAACCAGTGTCTCAGCAAGTAGAGCCACTTGTGCTAAAAGTCCAGTGGTCGAACCGTCGGAATAGTGGTTTCGGTAACCACCGTCGGATCAATGTCTTCGCCCACCGTATCGCCAACATCGATGGCGATGGCCAGACCACCAAAATAGTGGCTCTGGTGACTGTCGATAAATCTGTGTCTTCGACCATCATGATGCTATCAATGAAATATTTTGGTGTCGTTTTGCGGTTACTATTAGTATGGTGAATGATATAAAATTTTAGTTAAAAAAAAAAGTACTGATTTGAATTAAAAATTTTAATATAGACTTTAATAAAATTCCAAATAAAATCATCAGCTTTGTTTGAAAAAAAAAAAAAAAAACTTAATTATGATTCTTTTGTAATTAAATCATATTGTAGAGATATTTGCAAACTAGGAAGCTTCCTTCCCCACTCACTTTTAACCCCCATCAAATAATATTTGACTCTTTTTTTTTTCTTTTTATCTCACAAAATCACATCTTTTTTCTTTCTACTTTCTCTCCTACAGTCTTTCTCTCTCTCTCTCTCTCTCTCTCTCTCTCTCTCTCTCTCTCTTTTTTAATCTTTTCCTTTGCCGTAGATCTCAAGAACTTGTTTCTCTCCTCTCTCATGGCAGCAGCAAGCTCTCCATGGCAGTGGTGATGACTGCGGTTTCAATTTGGGTTTGGGTTTGATTTTGGGTTTGTGTTGTTGGGTTTTTTGTTGAAAGTTTGATTTTGGGTTCTAAGTTGTTGAGTTGTCCATTGAAGGTTTGATTTTGGGTTTGGATTGATTTTTGGTTTGATTTTCATTTGTGATGAGTTGTGATGGGTTGTGGTGGTGTTGGTGATTGAGTGGTGGTTGTGCGGTGTTAGGTGGATTTGCAGCAAACTGGGACGGACACAGACAAAGAAGAGAGAGAGAAATAAAGAAATTAATAAAATAATGTATACAAAACTACAGTAATAGCATCTTTGTATATTTAGAAAGATTGATGCAAGTGTTTTTTGTGCTTGTGTAAATTTTTGCACTTTCTGTATTTTGCAATGACTGATGCAATTGCTCTAAGAAGAACTTGTACTTTAACTAAACTTCATGAAATTTCTATTAGCGACATCCAAGGTTCAAGGTTCAAATCCACCGCTAAGTTACACACTTCCATATACACTTCAACACGATTTCAGCTAGGCTATGTGTTCTCAAATTTCAGCTTAACTATGTGTCCAATACATATAGTGTGTAACTATTACCATTTTCTCAATATAATTCCAGAATCTAGTATGCAAGCCAATAAAGTGACTGCAGTCTGGTAAAATTATAAAAATAAAAAAAATAATTAAAAAAATACTGTAGAGAAAGGTCATGCGCATCCTGAAAGGTCTCCTCCTTGTAGAGAAAGGTCATGCGTTTGCCCAGAACCTGCAAAAAGGTATGGGAAACAAAACTGAAAACACCTACAAAGTGAGGGTTGCAACTTACTATGGAAATATGTTGAAGAACATCCAACATGCTTGTAATTTTATTAATTTCATTCATTGTTATTCAACCCAAAAAAATAAATAATTTGGATGTTAAATTCGTAGTATTAGTACATTGAAATTCAACCTGGATCCAGTCCCAGAGTGCTGATCATTTTGTTGTCAATTTCATTCCTTGTTATTCAGATCATCAGAGTGCTACAACTCAACGCTGGTCCCACAACTTTTGAAAAGATACAAATTAATAATGAAGAAGAAGAAAAAGAACCAAAGATGCATTTTTCGTATCTGCAATTCCAGTGTCTTCTATGGGTCTTTGTGAAACAAAATTGGGATGGGATTAGAAGTCTGCACGATCAAGCATATCTACCAATGTAATCCTTCTCGGAAATCTTGGTGGCAGCCGCAGATACATGGCATCTTCCATCTTAATTGGCAGATGTGTTGCCACAATAACAATGCCACCCTTCTTTCTATGCTCAGAAATGATATACTCAAGTAACTTCACCCCATCATCATCTAATGCAACAGAAGGCTCATCGAGCAACCAAATTGGCCGATCCAGTGCCAGCAGCCTTGCAAGCTGCAGCCTTTTCCGCTGGCCCATTGACAGCAATCTTGCCTTCTCCTTTGCCAACCGTCCAAGACCCATCAGCTCCAATGCAGGCATAGAGTTCCCTTGCTTACCTTCAAGAACTTCAAACCATTGAACATTGTCAAGGACTGTAAACTTCTCTTTGATGGCATCTTTCAGGGAGAGCCAATTGAGCTGAAGCTTGTATTGGTGGAACACTCCTGATTGTGTAATGTCATGACCATTCCATAGGATCTGACCAGCAGAAGGCTTAGAAAATCCAGCTAACATACGGAGAAAAGTGGTCTTGCCTGAACCATTGGTGCCTGTAAGCACAAGTGCTCCACCGTCGTGAAGGGATACATTTACATGTCGCAGTATTTGTTGGGCATTTCTCATGCAAGAGACATTGTTGAGGAGGAGACGTGGGATAGGTGGTTTTCTGAGAGACATTGAAGTTTTAGGATACAGCAAAATTACTGCTACAACAACAAGATTTCCAATGTTGGGGAGAGCCTTTTGAGTGTTAGCTATCAGCAAAAAATGCAGCCAACAAAACCCAGTCTCAGTACTTAGTATAAGCCAGACTTGTATGAAATTGACAGTTTGAAGAAGTATAAAATTTTGAGATAAACCCTTTAATCAAAATGCACGAAAACTTACAGCAGAAGAGGAACAAACAAAAGACAAAAAATCAGTACAGGTAAACTGTGAAGGTATAACAAGAGTACATAGTTTCGCTAACACAAATAAAACCCTACGAAGCTCGGACACTCCAAAAACCCAGACTGTTGGGAAGAGTATTTTAAAAAAATTTCTTTGATTAAATAAAAAAAATATGCCTATAAATTAATACAATGTACCTAAGGGTATATTATCATATTCACACCATGTTGTGTCATATTTTTTACAGAATTGTTGTATCATCATGTCCTATGTCATAATTTTTTCATGAATTGTTGTATCCAGGGCCGGCCCTTCCCTTAGGCGAGTTAGGCAATTTTAGAAAAGAACCAGGTAGTTTCAAATGAATTACAAAAATAATCTGGCGCATCCTTTTAACCAAAAAAACAAAAATTTTGGTAAATCCTATTAAGCATTGGTTCTAAACAAAATCATTGACCAAAAATAAACCAGATAAACTACAAATCCGGTCTAAGAGATTAACCACAAATCAAAACAAATAAATCCACTCAAAACCCTAAAAATTTTACCTTTCTCTCTAGTCTCTGCTCTCCGCCTCTCTCTAGTCTCCAGTCTCCACTGTTCAGTCTGTCCTCATCTGCTCAACAGACAACAGCTCAAGGCTCAAGCAAGGCAGCAAGCTTGAAGCTCCTCCGCCTCAGCCTCTCTCTGATTCTCTGTTCTCCGCCTCTCTCAAGTCTCAACTGCTCACCTCACCTCACCTCACCGGCTCACCGTATCAGGTTCTGAGGTTCAGGAATCAGGGATAAAATTATAAATATTTGGGCACAAGGCACTCCATTTTATTTCTTAAGAACTTAAGATAACTTTGTTTATTTGGGCCCTCCCTGGACTGGCCGTTAAGTTTGGGCCTTCAAGTTTTTTTTTTTTTTTTCAAAAGCCTGCATTTTTTTTTTTTTTTGGGTTATAGATAGGATTTGCTTTGTGTTTTTTTTTTTTTTTTTTTTTTTTTTTTTTTTTTTTTTTTTTTTTTTTTTGTGGATGGGTCTTATTAATAAGTCTTGTGTCAGTGTTATGACTATGCTTAAAAAAAATGGTATTTCCTAGAAAAGTGTTTTCAGAAAATAGAAAGGATAAGCAAAATATAAAAACTATTTGCTTTATAATCTCAAATAAATAAATAAATAACCAAAAATCACACACCATAAACATACACATACACACACATAAAACACATAAACATACACACTCATACACATACACATACATAAACATACACACATACATAAACATAAACATACACACACACATATACACTCATACACATACACATATATAAACACACATACACATACACATACATTTTTAATTCTCGCCTTAGGCCTCAAAATGTCTAGGGCCGCCCCTGGTTGTATCGTCATGTCCCATGTCTATGTTAGTGTTCGCCTTCGTGTCCATTCTTCTTAGATAAAATTAGACTTAGCAAAAACCAAAGGCGTCCTTCATCCATCTTTTTTGAACTGCCCATTTTCAAAAAACTGGAAAATAAGCTATCATAAGTGGACTAAAAGTGCGGTGCATTTTTACAAACAGTTGGCATGTGTAACACTATGCGTGGATAATACGTAACAACAAACACCAACTAAAGCGTGAACTTGGAAAATTGGTGCCACGAAAGGGCATAGGGGAAGTGCAATGTAAATGGGCAGCTAGCAATAGCAAAGAAGTTTAACCAGCAATAGAGAATTTCTACTACAAAAGAAAAGTAAAGCAAACAATAAAGCCATAGCCAAAGCAAATATGAAGTTTAAGAAAATTGTGAATTCTTAGAAATGAGAAAGGCCAGTGAAGAATGAATGGTTTTTAGTTACTAAATACATAGTGTACTTTTATTTAATTCTAAAGGGATGTGTTAGAGGCTTAGAGCTTAAAGGCATGGATTATGAGAAGTTTAAAGTTTTAGAAAAAGTGAAGCAATAAGAGAGAGAGAGAGAGAGAGATTTCAATGGTAGAGTTCCTTCTTACTCTACAACGGAAATGAAGGTCTTGATTGCTTGTGCTATTAACTATCACCGCCACTCTAATGAGGTTGGTAAGGCTTCGGCAGTGCCTTTGTAAATGGTTTTTGGTGGGTCGGGTTTGTGCCTATTTGGTGGCTATGTGGTGTTTGTTTACAATGGTTTTTGGTGGGTCTCTGGTGTGGAAGAAGAATAGATGGAGTTTTATTTTATTTAATTTTATTTTTTTAGTGGCTACTTAAATATTAATAATAAAAGTTTCTCAAAAATAATATTAATAATAAAAAATTAAGATATTTATATATTTATATTAATACCTAAAAGTTGAAGTTTAGTATTTATTGTTACCGTGTTACTACACTCTTGTTGAATGGAAGTGTGCGCGGGTCTAGTTAGGCAAGTGAAAAATTCCAATGTTGACTCACCAATCTCTAAATATGTTGAGTTAATTGAAAGTCTTAGTGGTTTTGATTCGGCGAGTTGAGAGGGTTGGCAAATGCAATTGACTAAAGCAAATATTGTTTACTCCCTTAAATTAAAAAAAAGGAAAGAAAAAATCACAATTTTTTATTGATAATAATTATAAATACTACATTGTTTTTTAATAAAACTAACTAAAATTTTTTATCACACTGAAATGAAAAATATCTCAGAATTTTAAATTAAACATGTACATACACTAAGATCAATAACAAAATCGTAGTGATAGTAGCTAGAGCTTATTAAGAAAAGAAAGGTTAAAATTTAAAAAATAAAAAAGTAAAAAGAGAAATAAATGAGAGAAATAAAGTGGATATATATTGTATAGATATAATATAGGTGGATAGGTCGGGTCATAGTGGGTTAAAAGCATCTCAACCAGCTATTCAACCCAACCTACTTATTTAGTTGTCTAACCTACTGACTCAATTCACCTCACTTAATGGACCCACACGAAATGAGTTAGGTCTGTTGGTGGGTCATGCATATTTTTTTGTACAGCCTTGTCGTTGAGCCACATTAGCATAGTATTTTTGGTCCACTTCAATCTAATTATGTCTACCCCGATTCATTTGGTCTATTTCAGTCCATCCCCCCTTCGGTCCAATTGGTCCATTTCAGTCTACTTCGGCCCATTTGGTCCAATTGGTCCACTTCAGTCTATTTTGGTCCACTTCGTTCCATTCAGTCCAATAGGTCCCTTTCAGTCCACTCAGTCCATTCCAGGCTAATTCAGTCCAATGGGTCCACTTCAGTCTACTTTGGTCTCATTGGTCTATTTTGGTTTAATTGGTCTACTTTGGTCCAATGGGTTCACTTCAGTCTAGTTTGGTCAATTTGGTCCATGCCTTTCATACTATTGTGATACTTTTTTGCCTCTTTTATTATCCCCTATTTTTTTTAATAATTATATTCAATTTGGAAATGGTCTTGGAGTTGGGTATTTGTTTTGGGCTGGGTATATTTTGATTATATTATATATTCAATTGAATGATATCACTTGATTAAAACTATTTTTGAGCTAAACCAATTATGGAGTTAAGTGTTGTTAGTTGTGAATCTTTGACCTTTTCAATTTAGGTATGATTCTGGAGTTTGGCACACATTTGAGGTTAAGTCTACTTTGATTGTTCTTCCTATATATTCTTTCTTCTGTATGTTATATATTTTGATAAATATAAGTAGGTTGTATGTTGGAAAGGAACTAAATAATTATTCAATTGTTGAATCTATTAGTAAATAACTAGATGAGTTAATTTAATTATTTTGTCCAAATCTATTAGTACATGAAGTCATTTAAGCATTTTTTAAATTAATACTAAACAATAAGATCTTTTAAATAATACATCATATGAATGTTTTCAGTTAATTTTTTAATAGTAAAAAAACATTTAAATGATATCGTTTGCTAACTAAAATATTTAAACAAAGAATTAGATTGACCATTTTTTTTTTTTTTAATAATGGACTAAACTGAGAATAATTTTAACATGAATAACTAATTTGATAATTATATTCAAAATTGAAGGACTAAATCTAAACCATTTGATTTTTATTTATTTTATTTTTAAGAATCATAACAATTTTATTGTCCTATCTAATAGTATCGCCTTGATTGAGATATATATATATATATATATAATATGGCTTCATCAGAGTTATTAAGTTAACAAGCCATAACCAGATTAGCCAGTTTCCCCAAATCATCCAACAGGCTGTTTCAGTAATCAAGAGTCTTTTTGTTTCTATCAAATGTTGGAGCATGATCCCATAATGGGAAAGGAACAACTGGATGACAGTCCAACCTTCTACGCACTTAGTACTCATTAATGGGTACTGATGATGCCGAAAACACGGTTTTCACACACTCGAAACAACACCTGCACAACAAAAAGAGAAGACCTCGCAGAGAGCACTAGTGTGGTGTCGGCCAAATACCCTCCAAAGGTCAAGTTAGAACTTCTCACAACTCTGAAGTGCTAGAGCGGGGTCAATTATGCGTACCTTGGTTTGTGAGAGTATTGGGGCTATTTATAATAGTAAAGGGTTGGCCTCTCTTCCTTGGTGTAGAGTTCTTTTCCTTATAGGAATCCTCATAAGCGTATTTTTTCGAATCCTTTCCTTGTAGGAGTCTTTTTGATTAACACCAAGCGTGGGGCACAAGATATTTCTTTATATATGCAAACGTGAAGACCAAGCAAGGCCACATCAGGGTCGTTAGCTTCACCTACTACCTCATTAGGGTCGTCAGCTTCGCCTACTCCCTTGTCGGGATCATCAGCTTCGCCTACTACCTACTACCTCGTGATGGTCGTCAGCTTCGCCTACTTCCTCGTCGGGGTCGTCAGCTTCGCCTATTCCCTTCAGCTTTGTAGTGTCAGCTTTCCATTTATAACAAGTTAACCTCGTCTTCCTAAAGCTGTAGACGTCCTAAAGCTGTTTGACTGCCATTGATGACAAGTGGGGCCAACGGGTCTATTTTGAACGTCGCTTCATGATACTATATTCATGAGTATTCATATTCACAATTTTACCCTTATCAGGTACACTTACCAAGGCCCCTGGTATGAAGGAGACTCCCACTTATCTTACAATGATCCATATGCTCTTGCAGAATGTTGGAGAAATTACTTCAACAATGAAATTCTTGACACAGTACAAGATTTATGGAAAAATTATCATTTCATGGGAAATACATGACGAATTTCTATAATACTTGTAACACCTTAGCTGGTCTTCACAATTGCAACCCAATGGCTCTAGTTGGCCTTGGCCTTTTGTACTTGTAACTTACCCCCCTTTTGGTATCAGAGCCAAGTTGGCCAATAATAGTTGTTGTAAGTTACATTTTGGTATTTTCAATCAAGTTGGCTGGTTATACTGCCATAGTTATCCATTATTTTGAGCATTATCATTAATTTGGTTATTTCATTATGTTATCTCCTACTTGCTATATTCTGTTTTACTTTTACTTTTTGATAACTCTTCCATTACCATTCATTACATTCTTCATTTACTATTTCTTTTCCATCGTTGTTTACTGGTTCGGTGATTTCACTAAAATCTTTCGTTGGTAGGCTGAGCCTCCTTCTTAATTTTTAGCCAACATTAGGTGTTTTGGGTGGTCCTGCAAAGGAAAGGATTGTGGCAGCAAGAGGTTGTAGTGTGCACGAGATTAGGCAATCATCTTGTAGAACACCCTGTTTCAGATCTAAGGCTAGATTTAGGAATTTGAGAATAACGGTAATCAGGTTGTGACTGTGCTAACTAGGCTTTTAATCCAGAACGATGAATAGGTTGTTTAGAAGTAGCTTTTCTACCAGCATGAGATCATCACTCCCAGAGATTCCTCAAGAAGATGGAGTTCTCAATTCAGAATCATATGAGTTGTCAAATGTAGATCTAAAACTAAGAGATTGGAATATCCCCAAGGTTCCCACCCACCAGATCTATAAATCTTCATGGTCCTTGAAAAAAGCTTTCAAGACAAATTACCATGTTAGAACTATAGAACAGGTTTACAGTATTAACAAGGAGTATGAAACATGCTACTTGTTACCCTTTTCTGCCCTGTTAGCACACAGGAAGGAAGGAAACAATTACCTTCACATAGGTTTAGTCCAGGTCGGAGTTAAACCTTTGATCAGAGAAGGGTTAAATTGTTCAATCCTAATGGCCCTTAAAGATACCTGTCATATTAGGTTTAATGATAGCTTCTTAGGAACCATTGAAACCTGTCTCAGTTGTGGACGAGTTCATTTTGACTATTTCCCCAACTTCACAGTTGGACTTCATAACTCGCATATCGTGAAAGCCCTTACCCTCAATATCAAGACTCATGGAACCCTCATGTTACAAGGAGTCCAGCAAATAGCCTTGATATACAGAGTGTACTATAAGTGCATAAGGATGAACTTAAATGTTCAAGCAATTGACAAGAGAAAGATGGGAGAAACCACTCTCATCCAAATCAAAGAACTTAAATCCAAAATTCAAGTACCCAGAACCCTAAAATGGTTTAAGGTCACATTTCCTCCAAATTGGACTCTAGAGAATGAGAATTATCCTCTACAGATCCAAAACCCAGCCTAGAATCCAGACTTATATTTTGTCTAGTAACTAGCCGATGGTACGGTTAGACTTAGCTTTGACCAATCTAGGTTTGGAACACCTTTAGAATATGATAAATCTAGGTTTAGATCCCCAATAGATCTACACCAGCCCATTAGACAGTCACCTATTCTTCTTCGAGATAGACCTGCATCCCAGTGTAGCTCAACCAGACCTCTGGCACCCTTTCCAAAATCCAGAAGAGATTTAGGACCAGAGCTCCAAGGAGTCAAGACCACATCTCAGGTTAGTACCCTATGCTACATAGCCAGACAGGACTCTGTTGTCGATCAAGATGATGATACCAGTCAGAATACACCATCCCCATTAAAGATTGATATGGAGGGCCCATACCAGCAAGAATCCCATGATCCCCCCCATAGATCACCAACTCATGGTCATAAGAAAAGAGTTCACCCCTGATCTAGTTGCCTTAGGCAAAGAATTTGACTTAGAGAAAAACAGAGTCAAAAGAGAAGCCTATAGAGCCAACCACACCATGGAACAAAAGAAAGAAGTTTTGGAAAAATAGAAAGAATTCATGAAAGAGATATCCAGCAATGTCCCTTTCTTCGAATACTTTAAGAACCATTTTGAGTGGCACAAAAAGTATTGTGTCATCACCAAAACTAACTAGACCACAGAAGACAACAAAGGTAACAAAGAAGTTGTTAGGTTTAGTCACCCACCCCAGCAAGTCATAACCTTCAAACACCATGGAAGTGATGTTGTTGCTTCTCCCTTCAAAGTCCCCTTTAGTGAGGAAAAACCGGTTAAGAAGGTAATAGAGCAAAACAACTACACCAATCAGTGTTTAGGAGTTATAGGAAAATAGCTTGATAGGATAGAAGAAAGGATAGAAAACAAGGTTCTCCTCTAGCCAGGAAACCCTAGTAAACCTATCCAAACCCTAGAAAAGCCTCTAGTCAAGCTTCCCACAACTAGGCAAGCCAGCCTTAGACCTAAGGATAAAATAGCCTTAGAAATTGTTACCCAGAAGCTTAAAGAACTCATGAAAAGGGAACCAGTCACCCCTTCACCAAAAACCACTTCGACAAGCAAACTCAATGTCTTAGACATCCATACAGCCTCTAGCAGTTCTAGCAGAACCTCCTCAGATAATGAAAAGGAGATAGGACAACTAGAAAACCAGTTTCAAGGTTTACAGGTAAATAAGTTTTACCATCCCAAAGTAAGCCCAACCAGCTTAACCAAGAATTGGTACCCCAGACTTACACCCCCTGACTTCTAGTTCGAGGAAAGGAATGTTAGTAGCCAATTCTCTATATCCTCTGGTAAACTCTATGAATGGAACATAGATGGTTTATCAGAACAGGAAATCCTAAATAAGATTCAGCATATGACCATGGTAGCAAATAACTACCTGAATGAAGGATGCCCACACACAGAGGTCATAGAGCTCATAACTTTAGAATTTACAGGAAAACTTCTGCAATGGTGGAACAACTGCCTAACAAAAAAGTCTAGAGAAGACATCAAGAATGCAATCCAAAAAGATGAGGAAGGAACCCCCATCTTTGATGAAAGCATAGGAAGAGGTATTCCCGACGAAGTCAAGATCTATACGATCATGAAACACTTCGTAGGAAAACCTAGCAACATCACATCTAGGATTTACGACCAATTGAGTAACCTTAGATATAAAACCCTTGGCGACTATCGATGGTACAAAGATGTCTTTACCACCAGAGTCATGCATAGAAGCGATTGTAACTCTCCATTTTGGAAGGAGGAGTTCATTAATGGCTTACCCAGATTGTTCGACGAAAAGGTCAAAAAAACCATTTGTAGCCCTTTAGGTGTCATAGATTATGATAACCTAACCTATGGAGATATCTCTAGCACAATCAAAAGTGAAGGAATGAAGATGTGTAGGGATTTGAAAATCCAAAGCCAAGCCAGCAAAAGCAAAGCCAAGTACGAAGTAGGAAACTTCTGTACACAGTATAGCTTACCCTCAGTTATATCCAAGAGAAAATCCAAATACAGAGGCAAGGAATCCTCTGAGAAATTCCATATAAAAAGGACAACCTCCAAGTATTATAAAAAACAGAAGTTCAAGGACAATGGTTTCTATAAGAAAAGAAAATCCAAATCCACGGGAAAACTCATACCAAAAGCATCTGAAAAATGCTTTAATTGTGGAAAGAGAGGTCATTTCAGAAAAGAGTGTAAAGCTAAGGCTAAATCCCTTATCAACACCCTTGTTAGTGACCAAACCAGTAAGGATGAGATCTTCAAACTATTAGAACTTAACCACTCAGAAAATGAGTCTCCCAGTAGTTCTAGTGACCAAGAGATCCGCCAGATATACCAATCATCCTCCTTCTCTAAAGCATCCTCTAGTGGCTCGGATGAACCCATACCATGCAAAGATGGTTGTTGTAGAAACAAAACTATCAATGTCCTCTCTAAGCACGAAGAGCTTATCTTAGATCTCATAAAACAGATCGAAGACCCAGTCATCAAAGCTCAAAGGCTTAGCGAATTCCACAAAACCTTAGTTAGGGAAACCAGTAAACCCGAAACAAGGAATCAGGAACCCAAAGTTGATTTGGAAAAAATTTATAATAGGTTTACCAAATCCAGGAAGGAAGTTACAGTCAACGACTTTCAAAAAGAAATCAAGGAAACAAAGTCTGAGGTTAGAACCCTTAAGTAAGAATTAACTATTCTTAGAGTTGAACACAATTTCCTTAATCAAAGAGTTAAACATTTAGAAAGTACTTCTCATCAAGGCAATGAGGAAGGTCCCTCATTTCAGAACCCTTTAGATGAAGAAGAAGATGAAACTGTTAACCCTACAGCTCATATGGTCCAAGAACAATCTAGTGAAAAGTTCTTTGACACCATCAGTAGGATTAACTTCCAGAAATGGCACTCCAAGGTCAGGATTGTCATCAGCAAAGATTTTGAATTCGAGGTCATAGCCTTAATAGATTCAGGTGTTGATCTCAACTGCATCCAAGAAGGAATCATTCCCTCCAAGTATTTCAAAAAGATTAAGGAGAAATTGACTTCTGCAAGTGGTGGAAATATGCAGATTGAATTCAAAATCCCAAAAGCCCATGTTTGCCAGGACAACACATGTTTCAAAACAACATTTATTCTTATAAAAAACATGACAGATAGGGTCATCTTAGGAAACCCTTTCATGTGTCTGTTATATCCTTTTATCACGGATAGTGAAGGCATCACTACCCATCCCTTTGGCCAGCCAGTTAAGTTTAAGTTCCTCAAGAGCCCTGAACCTAGAGAAATTAGCAGTCTCCAGGATCTGTCTATCTCCAAGACCCTTAACCTTATTCAGGCCAAAATCCCTCATGGTACCAATCAAGCTCAGAACCTTGATCCAGTTGTACCAACTATTCCATCCCCTATTGACGATCTTCTTGGCCTAATCCAGCCCCAAAAATCATCACAGCATCTTATTCCATATATCTATCATGGAAGTATTTGCTTCATACCATTCTATACATTTAGCAAAGACATTTCTAAAAATAGGCATTCAATGAAATTTCATACTGATTATTCCTGGCAGGACAAGGAGCAAATAACTTACAATATTACTACCACATATAAGTGGAAAATGACTTCTTCGGCAGAGAAGAGGAACAAGAGGAAAACACCTGCACAAGGCTATCCTCAAGACAGAAGGCTCCCAGCAGGACAGTCTTTTGTAATGCATGAAGGTGCATCTTTTAAGGGAAACCAAAGAAGATCAATATCCCTTCAGGATTTTGTCCCAACAGAGGTGACATACTCTAGTGGTGACATGACTGTTGTTTTGCAGGAAGTTTTATCCAGGACTTTGCAATTCAACAAAGGAGCGTATAAAGATTTGCCACCCTCCATTAAATTTATCCTTGATAACCTCCAAGCAGCATTCACCTTGAACAAAAATGATCTTTTCCAAAGTGCTCTCAAAGCACTAGAAATTCACTTAGTCAACCTTGAGGCAAGGAATGATGTCATTACCAGTCTACTCTCTGGCAAAGAGGAAACTCATTCAATGGGTAAAAAGACTACTATAATGGGCACTAATTATGCTAAGCTCAGTCTTAAGACTTAAGCCAAGCTAAGAAGTGTTGTTGCCAACTTGCTCCCTGAGATACAAACCAGTATTTTGGGCTGCAAAGCTATGTTTGAATCATTTAACCAATGGTTTGAGCATTTTAAAATATTGGTCACCACCACTTACCCAGATCTTGCTAACTCAGATGATACAGATGACATCTTTACACAAGCAAGATGGGTGGAATACTTTGGGAGCAGTCTTAGGGTATATAAGAAGAAGCACCCATTCCCTGGCCTCCTCATTAATTACAAAGATGGAGCGGATGAAGTAGACAGGGATCCTAGCTGGTTATCACAAATGTTTGAATATAGCTTTATCAGAGTTATTAAGTTAACAAGCCATAACCAAATTAGCCAATTTCCCCAAATCATCCAACAGGTTGTTGCAGTAATCAAGAGTCCTTTTGTTTCTATCAGATGTTGGAGCACGATCCCACAATGGGAAAGGAACAACTGAATGATAATCCAACCTTCTACGCACTTAGTACTCATTAATGGGTACACTTACCAAGGCCCCTGGTATGAAGGAGACTCCCACTTATCTTACAATAATCCATATGCTCTTGCAGAATGTTAGAGAAATTACTTCAACAATGAAATTCTTGACACAGTACAAGATCTATGGAAAAATTATCATTTCATGGGAAATACAAGACGAATTTCTATATTCACCACCAGGCCCTACTCCATTTCCATACCACATCTCCATAGAATTGGTTATATCAATCCCAGCCAGTTCATCACAAGAGAACCAGAATATGAACCACTAATATACTGCGGATTATGCAACCAATATGCTACCTATCATGAGCATGACTGTAACTATAACCCACCTTGGGATCCCTAAGATGGATACCCATCTAATGCTTACGATACAGATTAAACCACACAACCATGAGGAGTGACTATCTTAGGATCATCGATCAGCTCCATTAAGACTTCCCTCCTCCAATTTAGCGGGCCATTGCTCATAACACAAGATCTCAGTCCAGCTTAGACTCCATCCAGATCGCCGGAAAAACTAGTAAAGAGCTTAAAGATCTTGCCCAGCAATTGCTCCTCCAATCAGAACAGCTAGAGTCAGAAGAAAAGGTTTCTCCTGCTTCTTCTGAAGTTTCAGTCAACCGCAATCCAATTAACCCCTTCTAGGATTCCCAAGATCCTTACGATGGCTACAACTTGGATAGTGATTAAGCATTTCTGGAAAACACTAGTCACTATTCATAATAGTATTTCAGACAAGTTACTATTCATCTACAGCACCAATCACTATTGATGAACAGTACCCGCACTTAGCCGACACTAGAAGACAAAAGACAGAACACTATTTATGAACAGTTTGCAGTCATGGTTCATGAACAGTCCAGCACTATTTTCCAGAATCCCTGATTGCTTTCAGTGGAAAAGGTTTTCACCCCCAGTAAAAGCAATTTACCTTTCGGAAATTCAGTAGTCCTTCAGAGAATCCAAAGCTCCCTTCAACCTATTTAAGGCAACCAAGTCTCCATTTTGAAGCAAGTCCAATTTTGAGTTTTCTCCCAGTCAAAAACCCAAAATACTTCTGTATCTCTTTACAACCCTTAGTCTTGTAAACAGATGGCAATCCCAGTTTACACTTGTAACACCTTAGCCGGTCTTCACAGTTGTAACCCAATGGCCCTAGTTGGCCTTGGCCTTTTGTACTTGTAACTTATCCCCCTTTTATAGATATATATATATATATATATTTTCATGATAAGCTCCCTTTGGTCTGGCAATGATGCCATTGTTAAGTACTGGGATGTTGCTTATGAGACCCTCACTTTTAGAGCTTTAGGGTCATAAAAGGATTATGTGTGTTGTGTTGTTTCTCCTATTAGTCATCAAACATGTGTTACTGGGTCATACGATCACACGGTTAAGCTTTGGGATGTGAGACTAACAAATTTGAAACTGGTTATGGATATGAAACATGGAAGCCCGATTAAGAGAGAGAGAGAGAGAGTGTGTGTGTGTGTGTGTTTTTTTTTTTTTTTTTTTGGCCATATGGAGTCATGGTGAACCGTTTTCCATCCCAGTATTTGTCTTTTGATCTTTAGTGTGAGCTTGAAAGAGTTTATATTTATTGATTTATTTTACAAGACTCAAAAAGGTTGTGCATAAATTGAATAGTTGATGGTGAAAATAAACTGAATTTTATTGTGTAGATAAACAAACAACCTCTTAAAGAAAACCTCTACATTGTTACAAAGTGTGATGGAAGTTGAATTTTCGTAGTTAATCAAATGATAAAAACCAATACACCAGATGAAGTTTGATTCAAAGCTGAAATTATCAGTTTACCAAATCGCTGGGTCAGTCAACTATTGTTATTAAATAAAAGATTGTTGTTGAAAAATTGTTCCCCTCGGTATCTCATTGGGATGATGAAATTCCATTTCATTTGGTGGAACTTAACAGTTAGTACTTGGAAAATGGATAGATAACTCGGAAGATGACTAAAAAATCTTTCTTTTTTCTTGTTCTTTATCTTTAAATTTCGCATTTCTTAAAACTCACTTGTTCCTTAAGTACAGTACAAAAGGAACTTCTACTTCAGGCTTCTGGCCGAAAAAAGAAGGTTAAAAAAATTGATAACTAGTCAAGATACAAAATACAAGTGTAAGAACTAGAAGTCTATAACACTATTAAATCTGGCTGCGCTCCTGTTTTGCTCATCGGCTCTTTTCTTCAAACATCAAAGCTGCCACAACTGGAAGACGCCAGCATCAAACTAGTTCCGACTTCCCATAGCATTGGCTTCTGCAAGGGTCAGACTTGCCACGTCTGGCAACCCAGGTTATTCTGAGTCATAATATGAATTAACACTAAAAAATAATTCCTGTGCCACCATCAGTGACCAGTTTAATGTTACATTCACTAGTATATACAAAACATCAGAAGTATAGGGTGGCAGCTTGGTTACAAAAGATGATACGAGTATTGAAGAGGTAGATGGCCGTCTCTAAAACCCTACAGATGCCATTTGAAAACTAAGGGCATCACTCAACCGGCGGGGTTCTAGAATTACAGAATCAGGCCAAGACTTCCCTCAAAATCACGAGCAATTCAGCAAAATAATGCAGGTCCCTTGATTTCACATTTAATTACTTACCCACCTTCTTTTCCTAGCAGGCCGCTCTGGTTTGATCTCTGACTCCACAGGAGTCTCAATTTTGGCAGAGGGCAGTGCTTCACTCTCTATCTTCTTAATCACCAAGACTTCTTTCTCACTTGGCAGTGGAAGCTTGAACCGCTCACTTCGCTTCTTCAACTTCTCCACTGTATCCTCCAGGTGCCTTTCCTCCAAAGGTTTCGTGTCAGCATCCTTGCTTTCCAGATCACCAGCATCTTTCTCTTCAGCTGATGGATGTTGATTATCAACAATCTCGACTGTGTTAGCAGATTCATCCAGAGGTTTGGTGGCTTCTGAAGATGCACCATTGATATTCCTATCACTCTCCTTAAATTTCAAGGAAGATGATGGCCTACTGTTGATACTGAAATCCCTCTCAGCATGGCTAGTCCAACGTTCCAACTTGGAGCGCCCTCTTTTTGAGTCTAGTTGTTCATCTTCTGAGGAAACATCTTCCCTATGTTTTCTGGAGACATGACGCTGCACTGGAATCTCACGCTCACCATTTCCTTGATCCCCGGAGCCTTTCAAGCCCTATATAGAGGAACAAGAAGGAAAAACAGATTTGAACATTTCCTACCATATTTAAGTACAAAAGCCAAAAAACAATAATGAGAAGTGACCACAAGCCTGCAGGGATACTTCCTACATTGAGAATTAAGTGGTGAACCAAAAATAGAACACCTCAATGGACTCAGCAAATTGTATCTCTCTCTCTCTTATTAGTAATAACAAAGAGTATCTCAAATTCACAATCAAAACCCAGATGAATTGAAGAAAGAAAATATGAAATGATAATAGGAAATGCCAATACGAGATGGTAATCTGACCAAGACAAGCAAAGCAGTTTAAAAATTAGTCTGCAAGCCTCAAAATCAAATTTCATGTCAACAACTTACTTCAATGATCTCAAATTCATTCCAAACATCAAAATCTATATGTGTGTTTTGGATCAGCTTTACGAAATAAAATTGTCTGCATCTTCCCTTTCTTTACCCTAATGAATTACTCTAATTACAAGCAGAGGCATATACGAATAAAATACTATGGAGGTGGTGCAAGGAATGTGATGGGATGTAATATGGTTTAGAACTAAATGGGACAGTTGCTTAGAACAGATTGATAGGTAATTAGACACCCCTGCAAAGAACAGTAAGTTCTTGAGGAAAAGCTCTCAAAGGATTATTTTCATTTACTAACAAGAACCCCTATTACAATGATTATACATGGATATTTATAGCCTAGGGGTTAGTTACTGGTGACGACATCAACCATAACCAACTCACATTTACCACATGCTATATTACATTTGTAATATATAATCACTTGCAATATTTGATAAAGCACATAACTTCTACTTCCTAACAACTTCTAAAATCTAGCATGTGTATGTGCCTCTAACTAATTTTCCCTCCAATTTTAAAATACTACAACAAACTTAGCACATATGGATTTAGCTACAATAATCACATGGAACATGTGAAAGACAGCCCTTAGGCTTGGCTTGCCTTGTGCCATGTCACTCCCTCGTGCCACATCACCATGCCATGTCAACATCTTCCATCTATTGCGTTAAACTCCTGCATCAGGAGGTAAATAGCTTAAAACAACCAGGTCACTTCTCAATCCATGAAAAATGGCCTCGAAGTGTAAACAAGGTTTGACAACGCTCGCCATTTAATGGGGGAAAAAGTCAATTCTCGATATTGCAAAACACTAGCCTAAGCAAGATTATCAGAATGGTGTCATTTCTGTTTATTTGTCTATATATTTATTTATTTCAATAACATTAGCACTTAACCAACACAACTACAGTCGGTCAGCCCATCTGATGACCTATATTATTCCTAAATGAAAGCTAAACTGTACATTTCCCAGAAATTAGCATCTTTAAAAGAAAATACTCAATTTTGGAAGCAACTCTTTATTCCACTGAAATCATGGTTTCAACCTTAGTCCAATGCCTGAATAATGAAAATTCAGTAACCAGTTATTATAACGAGCTTCAACAATCAGGTCCTTGAAGTAGGATGCTTAATGGGTCCAATCCCCACCACCCAACACCCCCCACCCCTCCCAACCAAAAAAAATATCATGGTTAGAATTCCAGCTGAAAACAGGAGCTTAACTAAGCCTTGCTGGAAGAGGGATTGAGCCAGATTTCTCTCTCTTTTTTCTTTTTCTTTTTTTAATTTCTTTTTGTAAACAATGCTTTAATTGTATGAATTCAAGCTTGTGACCTACTTGTTCTTCTCGTGAAGGCATTGTCCAATATCTCAACTTCTATGAAGGAAATTTTTTTTCCTTATCATGACAGAATTCTACATTCTTGTGTCTAAACATGGAACATACCGGAACATACCGTCTCATTAATTTGACCACTTTGGTCTTCTCGATTTCTCTTGGAAGGGCCTATAGCGTTGTGATCACCACCCTCAGACTCTTTATTCTTCCTTGTATTCTCTCTATGCTTTTTGTCATGCACTCTTTGGTTATCAGAAGCACTAACAGCACGATCATTACGAGTACTTGACCTCTCCTGCCTGGATCTTCTTTCATCATTACTAAATTGATTTCCACGTGGGTAAACATCCTCGCGTCCCCTATAATGTGAATTTTCATCCTCAATTCGATCCCGTCTCTTGGACTGTTCACTGTGTCGCACTGTGTCTTTGAATTGGTATTCTTTATCAGATCCCTTGTACTCTTCCTTTGCCCTAGAATGGCCAGCCAATGCTTTTTCCTCAGGACCACGCCCACCCCTTAGAGCACCCCGTCCTTCATCTCTTTCCCGCTTGGGTAGATTTTCTTCATGAGACTGTTTTAACCTGTGCCAATCCTCCCTCTCTCTTTGCCTTTCACCCCTTTCTCTCTGCAACCAGGCCTCATCTTTGTGCCTAACAGAGTGGTGATCCTCAAGATTATCCCTAAGTCTTAGTTGGTCATCTCTCTTCCTTGGGTCCAAAACCTCATCCCTTTCTCGCTTTCGACGACTGGTACTTTCCCTGTGGCCATGCAAGATTTCTTCTTTTTCAGCATGGTCCCTCCTCAGATATTCCTCATCCTTCCTTCTCTTGCCATGGTAATCATCCACATTTTCATACCTACTCTTCAGACCATCATCTCTTTCCCTGTGGCGTGATCCAGCCTCCTTATCATAAGGAATCCTATAGTTTCCATTATCTAACTGTTTCCTTGAATGGAGAAATTCATCTTTGTCACTCCTCTCGCCATCTCGAACCTTACCCCTATGCCTGGATCCCATTTCCTCACCACGCTCCCTCTTCCTTGTTTCTTCAGTTCTAATCCTTCTGTTGTAAGGATCATCATCTCGCCGTTGCCAAGGAATTTCAGGATTGTCCCTCTCCTTTCGCCTATTAAATCCATCAGCTTTCATATGCATCTGATGACCTGAGCTAGGATCCCAGTCTCTATAGGGGTAATCTTCTGTTCCTTTTACTGCCATGCGACTTCTTTCTATATCTTGTCTTCCATCACGATTCTTTCTTCGGAGACCCTGTTCATTGTCATCAAGGTGCCTTTTCATGCTCTCTGTGCGTGTTGAACGTCCTTCTTGAATGACTTCCTCATCAGCCCCATCCCGCCACTTCTGATAGTCCCTGCTGCTTCCTGACCTAGCTTTGCTGTTTTCACTACTTCTTGCAGCCTTTGAGTCCTCACCCTCATCAAATTCTTGGAGCACAGGTTGTTCGACACGAGAACTCAATTTTTGCTTATTTAACACTCCATCCTTGAGGGTGTCATTTTTGCCTATTGTATTTAAAGTCATTTCATCCTTTTCCATCACAGGGCTTCCATCAGCTAGCAAGAGCTCATCATGTTCAGCATCTTTCTGCTCAACACTTGACTCTCTGGCAACCCTAACCATGACAGGAGATGATAACCGCGGACTATGTTTACCATCCAAGCTTTCAACTGATTCTTCCTTCTGGTCATCATGAAATTTCCCATCACGTGTACTTCGACTGGGAGCCATATGAGGGGATTGGTCACGTGCTCTTTCCTGTGTCCGCCTGTATTCAAAAGGCGCAAGTTAAAATGCATTTGTTGAGTCTGATGCAATTTTACAAGTTAATAATAATTCCAGATCAGGCTAATAAAGATATGCTAAAGATTAAACATTTTAACAAATATGTTTCAGTCAATAAATATTATATGCAGCTAAATATATGAACAAAACTGGGTAACAGCTAACTACAATATCATAAGTTGTACCTGATGAAGTACACAAGGCAAAAGTGTATATATGCCAACTGAAAACCTCCAAATGAGAATACTGACAAATCCCTTTTATTGATTGGACAGAAAAAGCAGACAATTACTTTGAGAACTGCAAGAATGATCAATTTGGAACTATTTTTTCTCTCACCTTCTAAGAAGATCATAAGTAATTTTACATTTATTCTTTGTTATCCAATATATCATTTGGAATCCTTTTACCATGATTCTCTAATACACGTGAAATGCAAGTTAATTTGCTTCTACAATTTACATGCATTCACATGTTCAGACAATGACATCCTAAGCTTTTGTATAAAAATGGCCTGTAAAAACTTAAGATAGAACACAAGGCAAAGGCACAAGGTGGGACAAGGATTGCAAATCCAATCCAAGCACTTGGAATTAAGGATTGTTGCATTGAGGTGGACTTCTCTTCCTAACTTAAAGGAATGTGTTAGAATAAAGAAATATCAAATTGACCAGAATAACCGATAGGTTTCTATGAACATATATCATACATTCCATCTATTTCCAAGACTTATTTCATACCTTTCATCATAAGGAGTACCAACTTTCCCACTAGTCTGCCCCCTCGAACCAGAAATCTGGACTGGAGCTTCTGGAGGGAAGGATGATATTCCATCCCCATCGTTCAAGTTATCTTGACCAGAATTCACAGATGGCATTCTTCTTCCAAGATCTCTCTTTCGAACATCGTAAGCCTGTGGAAAACCATCAAAATACTCACTGTCCACCTGCTCTGCGTCTTCTTCAGCTACATTGCCACCTCTAAAATCCTCTCTGGGGGTTTCATTGTCTGGTTGCTCAGGGGCATTTCCTGTGGAGGATTCATCATCTACAGAGTCCTGCAAGACAATCTGTTCACCGAAATACCCCTGGTTATCTACACCGCATATGAAATGAAGCATCCAATCCCACAATTAGATCAGTGCACTTAAAGACAAATATTAATACATACCTCAATAATTGCATCTGAATCACGCATGCGAGGAGGTCGAGTGTCAATGGAGGGGAGACGCTCACCATAACCACCTTCAACCTGTATTGCTCTCCCGGTTGGCTGGAGGGGGAAAAAAAATAGATGAGCCCAGACACTAATATAGCAAATAAACGCAATTGTCTCATAGATACAGATTTTTTTACCATGATTGCTAAAAGCTGTGTAAATATTGTGACAGTTAGAAAGGCAAAGAAAAAGAAGAGAGCTATATGAAAATAAAGAGTAAAAATTAATGGCAGAATATAGTTGTCTACAAATCTTCATGTAAAAAATAACATAACAGCTGTACGTACTATAGGTGGCCGCACACGAGCAGATCCTTTTGCTAAATCACTTTGTCCAACATCCAACTTTCCAGAATTTGCATTTTCAGCCAGAACATCATGAACACCAGTGGCTGCTGCCAATTCTGGGGGTAAATCTGGATCATACTCCTGGGGAAAGAAAAGCAATAAAAGATTTTTTCTGGTAAAATAACTTGAGCATAGAAGCCAAATATTCTATTGAAAACCACAATAAACTTTCCCAAGTCCCAAGACACATAAAAACCTCGACCTCATTACCTGCTCTGTTCGCCCACTTTCATAAACACGAATTTTGCTTTGCATGGTAGACTCTAGGCGGAGTTGTTCCTGAAAAATCAATATGCAGGGACTTAGTTTTCATTTACATGGCCAACATTATGATTCAAGGTTTAATAAAGTTACCAGCTGCCTGCAATAATCTTTCCAGCTCTCCTCATTCAAACCAAAATTGAAGAAGTCTGATATATCAATGCCAGGATATTTCCATGGTTTCTCCTCAAAACTTTCAATGTCAACATCAAATATAGTCCTGAAAATATTCAAGAGGGCTACATGAGCAAATCATGACCAAAAAAAAAAAAATTTTGGAAACTCAATTCTTTAACAGAACCCTAGAATGCAGAAATATAAAAGATGGACCACTACATCCAAAATTGTAGAGAAAAAAGGAATCCTGCAAGGAGAAAAATTGGCTCTTTTCACTTTCTGCACTGCTGGAACAAGATGGAATTTATATAGTAGACACAAGCGTGACACTAGCATGTTAATAATGAACACTAAAACTCCATCACAATAGTCAAAACAATCTAGCAATGAACAAAAGATTTCTTCTTATTTTTTTTTTTTTTGATAGGCAAGAAAAAGTATATTCAAGAAAACTGCTAGATGCAAATTAGCATCAGCATATCAAAAGTACAAAAAAGATGGAAAAGCAAGAAACATAAAAAACATAAATTACAAAGAGAGAGAGCTAAGGAAAAGAGGAAGAGAGTCACTAGATGTGAGTCCCCAAGCCCTAGCCCAATCAAAAAGGGAACCAGAGACAAGATTGTTGGCATCTCATAACAATAAAAGAGAGTAAAGATTCTAAAAACCTGATTATAATATGATCCCTAAAAGGGTTAAGGATGTCAGAATTAAAACCATATTACTTTCGCTATCTCTTATTTTGACTAGAACAGTAGCATATTAGGCGGGACACCTACCTATTGCAAATAATGTGACATTATATGATTCAATTAGCTAAACATATCTGCTTAAAGGATATTTAAGAACACAGGTCAACACCTATCACAGACAGACATTTGTTTGGTGGTCCACCTCAAGATTAAGAATACTACAGTATACCACCAAAAGTTTAAACTGTATCAGTCTTCACCATGCCCTTGAAAGTGTTTTAAATCTCTGGATTTATAAAGCTTAAAAAGTAAATACTAAATAGTAGAATTTTTTTTCCTAAAGTCTCCAAATTTCAGCTTTTTCTATTAGACTACAAAAGAGCTTTACGGTGCTTAAAAGTTCTTTCCGTTCTTGCTACCAAATACCCTCTTTTTTCCAAAAAGCATTTGATGAGGCTCAAAGCTGTACTCTGGTTGTTCACAAGCTGTAAGGGTTTGAGAATCAAAGGGAATTATCCCTCAAATGAAGGCCTGTCGTTTCCTTGGTTATTTTAGCAAAATATCTTTCTAATCATCCAACATGTGAAGATGGCAATCAGACTCATCGATATAAAGGAAAGGACTGCAAACAGTGCAATTCTTGAAAACCTAGGACACAATAAGCTAGGGACACAACATTAATTAATATATTTTTAGGTAAATTTATTATAATTTAAGGGTTAAAATGCAATATATTTTGCGTGTTAATCTTTATTTACTAATTAATTAATCCATTTAGCAAATATAATTTCTCTATATGAATCCCTTTTTTCTATATTAAGGAAACCCACATCCTTCAATATATAAGGCCCTTGTTCCAGTATCTTATGGAGCCAACTGGCTCAATCCGCCCACTACTACTTTTTCTTTTCAGGCCCAGAATACTCTTATGTTCTACTCAATTATAACTTTTTCTCACTTTCCTTACTTTAAACCAAAAAAAAAAAAAAAAAAAACCTTTCCTCAAGAATCACCACTCACACACACACACAGAGCAGAGGTAGCTAGGCTTCATTCACCACCAAAGCTCCGAGATTGATGAACTCCTTGCCGATGCCGGGTAGAAAGTCTGTTCCTCTAAACTCTGCTGCCTCACCTTGTGTCTTGAAATCTTTTCTTCTTCTTCTTTGATCTCCACCGATATGGTCACTTCCTCACGGTCCTCACCAGCTCCCTCCTCTTGGAATTAAAACAGGCCACATCTCATAGTAGGCCATCATGCATCATGCTCTTCCAAAATTTCAGGCCTTACATTTTATTTTCAACTTAAAGCTTGGCCATGTCTCATCCAAATTTTTTTTTTTTAAATATTAATAATAATAATAATAATGAGTTAGTAAACCCTAATAATAATATTTTTGTGGGACATGCAGAGACATTTGCCGTGTCCATGCTTCTTAGCAAATCATCCAACAGTTATTTTATTATATTATCAGCTGATAAAACCCACAGAAACACAAACAAGCTAAACAATAATATTTAACAAAATAAAGTGCATTGACCAAACCTACATCAGTTAGATCCCATTTAGATGAACTATAGAGTTCCGTAAGAAGTCCCAAACTTCCAATATGCGTGTGTTTGTGTTCAGAGGCAATAATGGCATACACATCAAAGGTTGACACTCGTGTGTCCTAGGATTTTATCCCAAAACCTTCCTCTACAACACAATGTTAATGAAACCACCTCTAACCCAGGCCTTTCATAAAGCTAACAACAAGACAACTAACAATAACATATGATGATCATGAAAGAAAAACAAGCAACCAGCATACGCAGCCAATCAAAAATTACTTGTGAGAAGGAAGCGTGAATTCCAGTCCACCACCACCACCAAAACCTCGCCCCGCCATATTGTTGCCCCAGGCAGGCATTCCAAAACCCGAGTGGAAACCTTTCTGCATTGGAGAAGCATTTTTAATTCCTGTTGGTCTCCATTCACCCCTACCACGACCAGCCATAGGACCCATGTTGACAAGTGGACGAACTTGACCAGGGCCTCCTCCAGGAATGGAGGTAGCTGCCCCAGACATTGGCACCGCACCAGGTCTAACATACTGCAGGTTAACAAAAAATAAACATAAGGTTTTACGTGCAAAGACAGGAAAAACAAACAGGTATAAGACAACAGTTAAAATATGCTTTAGCCATACAAAGAGAACAATTGCAGCTACAGCAGAATTTTTCCTTATAAACCAAAAGAGAAGTTCTGAAAGTATCATTGACACATACTGTTACTTATGTTGAATTAAGATACAAGCTGACCAGTAAAGAGAAGAGTTAAGAGGGGGAAGATCAACCTTCCTAGGCTTGAATATTGAAAAATTTCTAAGAGCATGTTTATATTTTAGTTCAAGTCAGAAACAGAAGACATAATTCTAAAAATTTGAAATGATAATGATGAAAAAAGATACAAAGAAGATATAATTTAATCTTTATAGTCCTATCACAATTAGTCTTTCAAGCCAAATGCCAAGGCAAATGGCAATAACTGTAGATTTAAAATTATTTGTTTCTAATAGCATGAAAGTACATATGATACTCATCACAAAACACAAAACCCCTGAGATAACCATACCACCACATGGAATTAACCACTTGTCAGAACACGGGCTGGAGACTATGGCTGAAAAATACAAAGTAAAGCTTGATTATTATATTTTCCACTTCCAGACAAAAAAGGTTTGGTACAATGCATCCAGGATTAGAGACTATGAGGTGTATCAAGCACACAATCTTTGGTATATAAACCATGAATCATTGCAAAATAACAACAACTGAAGCGAAGACCAGGGGCAAGAGTTCCCAAAAAAAAAATTAACTAGGAAGAAACACACCTCAAAAGGACTTTTAAGTAATTTTTCCCTTTAATTTACATATCAAGGAATCCATTTTCTCAAATACATAATATAGTATTGCTGTCCACAGTTCCAGAAATGTACTTTTAATAGAAATGCATCTGGATTTGAAATTGCTCATAAAGTAAATGATATGGAGGTAAATAAACTGCTCTAGGAATAGCTGCCCCTTCCCAACCAACCCAATCATGTCAACACTGCTGTAAATGGTAAATGCAATAGATCAATTATCAATGAAGGCACGCCACATATAAATTTATTGTGGCATAACCAGAATACAAGTTTGCTCACTCATAATTCCAAATTGTAGGATTCTCAAAAAAAAATTCCAAATTGTATTAACAGCAGATCTTTCTTCTTTCATATCAGAGAAGCAGCATTGAAAGAGATAGATGGTAGTGACAACAACGACATTTATGGAGACGAATATAGGAACATATAATGCCAACATTGTGTTGAACATTAATAAGGTTTAATCTCAAGGTTCCCTATAGATCAGTTGCTTTTTTTTTTTTTTTTTTTTTTTGCGTCATTAATGCCATGGAAGGATTGCTCAAGAAAAAGGGGGCCATCAGAACAATATTGTGAAATTTCTTCATAATTACTTCAGAAACAGGGTCAAATCCTAACACTAGATGTGGAAATAAACAGTATGACACGTAAAACCCACAATGCACAGAACTCTTCTACAGATTTAAACACTAAACACAAAATATATCTTATAGATTGAAGAGGGCCCCATTTACCGTCCTCAAATTTGACTTTCAAATCAAAACCCAGGTAGAGAATTTTACCAAAGTAACCAAACTACAAGGATAAACCACTTTAAATTAAGTGATAGGAATGAAGAGAAATCAGTTTGATCTCCTCCATTACTCGTAAATCCCAAAAATGAATCATGGCTGAAACTTTTCTTAACCAGATGATTTTACCAGCCAGCTAAAAGCAGCTGCCTTTACTTTAAGTATAAATAAAATCTCAGCAAACAGTAAGAATCATCAAACACTTATTAAGGCAACCAATTTTCATTTCCATTACTCAGAATTGGTGAACAAAAAAATACATTTTGGGCACTCACTCCTTTCTACTTTTTCAAACACAACAAACCAAAAATAAATAAATAAAACTGATAACTATAACACAAATCCAAATCCAATGCATCAATTTCCCACTTCATTTTACAAAAATTACAATCCATAACGACACTCTAATTCTCATCAAATAAGGGGAAAATACACAACCCCAATATACACAAAATCGTTCCCGATTTTCAAGCAACAACATATAACTCACTGACCTTAAACTGAGAATGAAATGGATGATACCCATGATTGCTATAACCAATTTTCGGTGCCACCACCGCGCCTACGTGGACACCGCCACCAATAACCTTCCCGGCATCCCCAGTCTCCTTCTTCTCTCCATCCGCCGCCTGCGCTGCATCGTCGCCCCATTCTTGCGCCTCCATCTCCTGATTCAGCTCCCCATCCGCCACAATAACCAGCGGGTCCCCATCTTCATCGTCATCATCTTCCTCGCCGCCAATTCCGCCTCTCTCCATTGCCATGGGCCCATGGTTGTTATCATTCAACACTATCTGCAAATCGTCGTCACTATCACTGTCCCAATCATTCTCGCCGCTGCCGCCACCGCCTCCGCTGGCATCGTCCTTTCTAGAAGCTTCCAGATTCACCGTCAAACCACGCACCATCGCGTCACCGCCGATGCCGCTGCCGCTTCCGCCACCACCGGAGAGTCCTGGAATGATTGGCTCGGAGCCGATATCGTCAATTCCAGTATTACCCTCCTCAATATCAAAATTCACATCTTTATCCATCAAATCCACACCTCCTTCACCTCCTCCTCGGCTCAAAGCCTCCGATTCAACAACACCAGCCTCCGGACCAGTCCTTCTCGGGAATTCAACATCTCCGGCGTCCAAAACCCTAGCACCACCAGCTGAATCCTCGCGAGCAATCGAATTCGGCGCCAAATCGAGCTTGACGGCTTCGCGAACAGGCTCCTTAGGTTGAGGAGCTAGGGTTTGATTAGGCGCAGTGGAATTAGAGTGAGGAGCTCCGAAAACGATCCCATCGTCGCCGTTGCTGCTCTTTAGGTTGAGATCGATCGGACGGTGGAGAGACGGTGGCGCAGGCGACGGTTGGTGAGGCTGCGAAGCAGAGGATAACGACGACGAAGAAGCAAAAGGCCTGAGCACGTCCGTGTACAGATCTCCGAACTCGTCGTCGTCTTCCATTAGAGAGAGAAAGCGAGCGTTTCTTTCTTTCTTTCCTTCTTTTTTTTCTAGAGAGAGAAACAGAAGAAGGGTTTTGAGTTTTTGTGAAAGGTTGTGTGCAGCAATATGTCTGTGTTAAAGAGTGAGTAATAACAATGTACGCTTCTTTTTTTTGTTTTCTTTCCTTTTTTTTTTTTTTTTTGTTTACGCCAAATAAATTGTGTTTCCGTTTCACAATTGTGTGTTAACCCATTGTTATTGTTATATCTGCATTTGCTTTTAGGACACAATTTCGTTATTTCATTTCGGACAAACTTAGTTAAAGTACTTTAACTAAACATATACTTTAGTTTTATGGAGAAAAAAAAAATTATATTGCTAAATTTTAAAATGGATCTAAGAAACTGTGCACTTAAGTTTTGCCATTTCATTTCCCTATTTTTTTTTTTTGATAAACTTCTTCATTTCCCTAATTTGCGTTGTATTAGTTTGGTGTGGAAATCAAATTGGGGGCATCTGGGCAATTTGGGATTTGTTAATTTTGACCGAGAAAGTGTTGGTGATACAATCTAGGGATGAAAGTAACCTCTCAATTTTTCTTATGGGTTGTGCTACTTCTATTTGTACTTGTGTTAATTCACTCCCAAAAGTGGCAAAGTCCAAACAAAACCAACAAGAGTTCAGGTACTTCAGGTTCTAAATTTGTTTACACTAAAAACTAAAAGGTCTATCGATCACACATTCTCCCTCTCTCTTGTCTACCTAAAAAAACAAACTTGTTAACTTTATTGTTAAGTTATTAAAAAAAAAAATAGAAATATGTCTATAGAAATAATGAAATATTCAATTATCTACTATGAGCCTATTGTAATTTAATATGGCACAATCCAATTCTCAAGTAAACAAGAATTTGGGTTCAACCCCCCTTGCCCAGTGAACAAATAAACAAAAGCAATTCCATGACTTATGAAAAGTGAAAACCTTTGACATCCTTATATGGACAAAATTTACAAAATATTATTATTTTAATAACAATTATTTATAAATCTATCCTCTCTTTTTTTAAATTGTGTTTTTGAAAAAATGATTAGTGTTGAAGTTGTGTTTCAAAAACACTACCTCACTTAAAATTCAATCAAATCCCGCTAAAATCATTTTTTGAAAACACAACTTTAAGTGATAAAATAGACATTATTTTTATTTTTTTAAATGCTAAACCCCAAATAAATTCTAAATATTATCAATTTAAATAATTCATATTAAAAAATGTGTTGTTTTGCAAATTTTGCCCCCTTATACAATTGATATTAATAAAATATCATGGGATAACAAAATGACACGATTCTTCGTCTAAACGTTTTCTATATCAATGACTTGCACAAGTAAATAAATAATTGAAATATTGACGCTATTGCTTGCAATTTAAGTCTTGAGAAATATTGGTTTCAAAAAAAAAAAAAAAAGTCTTGAGAAATATTTTGCCCCCTTATATGATTGATATGAAAATATCATGTTCTAAAGCCTAGGCATGATATGCTTGGGTAAGTGTGAAAAGTATTTATGAAGTTGTTTAAAAATTAGATTTATATAGTCATCGGGAGGACCTTGCGCCGAGATTACATAAGAATCTTGGTTGGTAAATACAATAAAGAGTCCATGACATGTGAAATATCAACCAAATAAAGCTTCCGGTATTTGCTCAATTCTCTAATAATGTGCTTGTATTGGTTATGTTAATTTAATAGCAAATCCGGTGCATGTGGAAATGCAATAAAGTGTTTTTAAGTAATAGGAATTGAATTCTACTGTTTGTTTGTGAGTAACAGATGGATTCTACAGTTCACAAGAGTTTCATGCGTAAATCTCCATAATGAAGGTGAGATTTTGTGGTGCATGACATGATATATATTTGTGCACACTTTCCATTTTCTTTAGATGATGAATATTTGTTATCACTCTTCACTCATGTACAAGAGTAATGGCCTTAAAAAAAATTTTAATTAAAGTAGGAGATATTTACTTCAGGCGTTGAGCATTAGAAGCAAACACTCTGTAAATAGTATCCATAAACATATTGAGAAGTATAAAGGATTTGTTTCTTTTTTTTCTTTTTAAAAATTTAGGAGTTGTAACGGGTCGAATAGGCTTGGGTTTGCGGCGAGCTGGCCATTAAATAGCCAATAAGAGGCTGTTTGGATGCCTAGTTTCTGTGACTCAATTATCTATTTTCATAACTCATAACTCAAAAATGGTGAAACCCATAGAAAAAAGTCCGTTTGGATGCACCGTGACTCTGTTTCCATAACTCTGTTTTCATCACTCAATTCTCTGATTTTTGAGTCATGAGTTATGGAAACTGAAAACACATTTTGGCTATTTTCAGTTTTCATAACTCATAACTCAATGGCATTTTCGTAAATAACACTACATAGAGGGACCCACTGTCAGTCAAAGCTGCAACTTTTGACTTTTTTTTTTTTCTTCACTGGGTTCGGTGCGTGCGTTCATGTTCTTTTTTTTTCCTTTTTCCTTTCACACTAGTGGCTTCTTCACGTTCTTCATTGGGTTCAGTTCTTTGTCTTTTTTTTTTTTTTCTTTCTTTCTTTCACTGGGTTCTTTTTTTGGCTGGGTTTTTCTGGGTTCAATTCTTTCTCTTTCTCTCTTTTTTTTTTTTTTTTTGTTCTTTCACTGGGTTCTTTTTTTGGTTGGGTTTTTCTGGGTTCAGTTCTCTTTTTTTTTTCTTTTTTTTTCTTTTTTACTGGCTTCAGTGAGTTTGGGTACTGAAAAAAAAAAATTGCACCAAGTGACAGTTATGGGACCCACAAATAGTGTGAAAAATATTGAGTGATGAAAAGTGAGTAATGATACCAAATGGGTGTGAAAAATTAAGTGATGAGTGATGAGTTATGAGTGATAGAAATTAAGTGATGGAAATTGAGTGATGAAAAAAATTCATCCAAACAGCCTCTAAGTCCTTCTACGTCAAGTACAAAAAAATGAATCTTACTGCCAAGTGGCTCAAAGCTACTTCTCAAGACCATTTATAACTCCATGGGTCGATTGCCAAAACTGGTTTGAACTTGCTAAATTATGACGAAAATTGTAAATCTTACTAAAACTGGCAATGAAGAAGGAGACAATTGCAAATTTGGCCCAAATGAGTGATTTGAAGAGCTTGCCAAAACTAGAGGCAACCGTAAAGTTGGCAAAAATGAGTGGCAATTGAGAATTTAGATGAATCATGCTACAAAGGGCAATGGTAGATGTAGATCCCATCCATGGGCGGAGGGAGACTTTGATCACGATTCATGGGGGCAATGGCCCCCCTAATGTTTTTGTAAAAAAATATTAGTATATATGTAGGTATAAATTTTAGCGATTTTGTTCTATAAAATTACACTTTGCCCCCCTTAACAATATTATCGATTTTTTTAAAAGTAATATTATAGCCACAAACTTTTCTACAACATTTTTACAAACTGCTGAGATGGTAAATTCTTATTGGTTTGCATTTGGGTCATTTGTAACTCTAGCTTTTTCCACATTTTAAAGGGCATAAAAAAATTTATAAACCTAAAATCTAGAACAAAATATACAAGCCCAACAACAAAAATTACCAATAATATCTTAAAAACAATTAAGTTCAATAAACCAATTTTACCTATAACAAACAATTCAACCATTTAAAAAAATTTAAACAAAATAATTTTGTCCTTACCCAGTAGCAAAAACACACATAAAAAACACAAATAAATATTTAAAAAATGAAAACACTTATCATTTAAGCTACAGAGCTAGAGGTTGAAGCAACCACACGCAATCAGTAGCAAAGCTGCCCCTAATTTCAAGTTTGGCTACGTCCTTGATCCCATCCAATAGCATTGAAAGGTATAGGTAGTGTGAATAAAATGTAGAGCAAATGAGAGAAGGTGAAGGTTAATAAATGTAGGTATAGTTTACCAAAAGGGCTTTAAAAAAAAATAATAAAAAAATATCAGAGGTGTTATAAAATAAAAGGAAGTAGTAAAAACAACAAATAAAACCAAGAGTAATTATATTTACATAAAACTTTTATAAGTGGTCACCCACTTTCTTTTGAAGTTGCCAAAAGATACAATAAGTAGTTTTGCTATTGAAAAGTTATACCTACTTCTTTACAGCAAAGCTTTCATATGTATAGCCTTTGGTATGTTGGTTGGTTTTAAGATATGTACTGAAGCAAATGGAATGCTATTGGATAATTGATGTGGCACTAAGGGCTGAAATTTGCTGCTGAGAGTCACACAAGAGAAGGCTAAAATTAGAAAGTGTATTACAGACTTTACAGTAAAGTCCAGTTAGCACTTCAAATGTATTGCAATAAAATCTAGCTAGCACTTCCTAAAATTAGAAAGTGTATTACAGTAAAGTCCAGTTAACACTTCAAATGCATTGCAATAAAATCTAGCTAGCACTTCAAACTTATCTCAATTTCTAACAGGAGATACTTTTTCGGTCAAGTCAATTAATAAATTTGTCATTTGACTAAACTTTTTTTTTTAAGCACAAACCCGTCACTCGACCACCCATCTGGTCAAAATTGTCCAGGATCTTAAATAAGAGTAGAGAGAAATAGTTACTCATTCACTTTGTTTTGATGTTTTAACAATTAAGTCAGGGGAAGGAGTATAGATAGATATTCATCCCTTTTGTTTGGATGTTTTAAAAATTAAGTAGGGAGGTGAGAGGAGAAGAGAAAAAATTGACAATTATGACCTTATTTTATTACTTTTAAAGAAATAAATATAAATTGACATTTCAATATTTTTTAATCCCTTCCTACACCAAAAACTCGATTGGTGTCTTGGTCTGATGATAAAGAGTATCATCAGGAGCGGACGCCATTAGTTGAAACTCTCTCAAAATTTTTTTTTTTTTTTTTTTTTTATAATCCCTTCCACTCCCTTCCCCCTCCAAATCTTTCCAATTTTGGGCAATTGAAAATGGGGGATTGGGAGGGGTAAGAATAAGATATCCCTCCAAATCCCTTCAAACCCCTTCCTCTACCCTCTTAAAATACATCCAAGCAAGGTTCATTAAATCATACTCCTCTAATTCACTCAACTCTCATCTCATCTTCCTCCATCTAAGCAAACTTTGGCAATTAGGTGGATCAATTTGATCAAATTACTAAAACCCTAAGTGAAACTCATCTTTTTTATGACATTTTGAAGCAACTATTATCGATCATTTTGGAACCACCACATTAAGATTTGATTTTGGAACCACCACATTAAGATTTGAATTAAGATTTTTGGAGTAATGGACCGATGCAAAATCATAAAATTTTGCTTGGGGTTGAATTGTAATTTTCTTTTTTTAATTACTATGAAACTATAGTATCATAACATAATGGTATTTTGGCCTAGTGGTGCTTCCAACCTTGTGGGGGCTTAATGTAACGGCTTGATTCCCAATAACTTTACCTAGCAAAATGAAGAACATATTAAACACACACACACTCGCACTTTTATACATCAATGCATACGTGTTTGCGTGCAAGCACTTATCAATATCGGATTCTAGATTAATCCCTTAGCAAGATCTTTAGTTTGGATGGATGAGTAAAGTTACCACCAATCACAGGGTGTTCTAAATGTGAATGGACACCCAATGTCTAATCAATTTTATTATCGGTTTTAGGTAAAGTGCATGTGATGTCTCCCATCTTAAGTTAGGCAATAAAATGTCTACTATCTATTAAAACAAGTTTTAGAACTCATTTATGTGTGGAGAAAGGGTCGTACACGGTACACCATGAAACATATGCTTGACAATATATCCTCCCATTGCTACCTAACTCTTTAAATAATTTACTGTGTGCATATGATGAGATCAACTATTTATAGCATTATTTAGACAACATCATGTTCATATCATGTCAATTGTTTTGATTTACCAAGAAATCAGCTAAGTTAGCGTCTGAAATTCATGTGGGTACGAAGCTTTCCCCTACATTAGGGTCAATTCTTAAAAGACAGTTGTTATATTTATGGTTTCAAAAATCAAACCATTATAAGAATTTAAAAATGTAGAGATATATGTTTTAAGGTTGGATTAGAGTTCAATCGAAGGTCGAACCATGATGATGTCATAATTAGGGATGGCAATTTTGCCCCGTCTCGCTTAACCCGCCCCTCCCCCACTTCACCCCGCGCGGGTTTTCCCCGCCCCACAAAGGTGATGGGGCAGGGATGGGGCAAGATTTTAGCCCCGCACCACGGGGTGGGGCGAGGATGGGTTTAGACTTTTTAGACCCGCCCCGCCCCGCCCCTCCTCGTCCCCGCCCCGCCCGCATTGCTTAAGGGTTATAATTGATTAATTGTAAATTATAAAACCTAAAACCTTACTATTTAAATAACATATCAATATTAGCTTATTTTATTTTCCCCAATGTGGTTCTCTGCCTTTATTTTGTTATGTGTTATAATATGAGTTTTTTTTTTTTTTTTTCTTTATGATTATCTTGTTAAACACTTAGATATACTATTCAATTTTTTTTAAAAATTGATTTGATTTGATGAGATAAATTTAGTTACAATTTCAAGTATATTTTTATTAATGAAATAGGTTTCATTAAAAAAATTTGTACTAATTGTAGAGAAAATTAACAAAAAGTAGAGTTTTACGGGGTGGGGCGGGGCTTCGCGAGGCCCCAAGGGGGGATGGGGTGAGAAAGTTTTCCCCGTCATGCGGGGCGGGAAGGGGATGGGGCAAGACAAAATCATGCGGGGCGGGGACGAAGATCCCATCCTTCGGCCCCACCCCGCCCCATTGCCATCCCTAGTCATAATTACTTTAATAATTGATAAAATACAAATAAATAGATTAAATTTGTAAAAAGTAGCAAAATCAACTAAATAAAAAATCTAAAGACATCTAGACACCATTCAAAATTTATTTTTGCAACTTTTATAAAGCAAACAAACAGGAGAGTTTTATTATATTCTTTCATTGTAAAGAGTCATACAGGAGATTGTACTCACATATATACAAATCAATATAAATTGATAATTTGTTACACTATTTCGTGACCGTGTGATTCTTATTTAACGAAAATCGTGTGTACACCTTGGTAGTCCTTGTGACTAAACAGTACAATCTTTGTAACCATATGAGCGCACATAAAAAAAATATGGTGTTGCTTGAGCCTGTAGCATTGTATGATGGCTCATGGCAGCATAACCAAGCTTATAGCTTCATGGCATGGCTATTGATTTGAGTTGCAACAAATGACAACTTAGATCCAAATTCAACATGGCCTCAAATTAAGCATCATGTCGCCCATATTTAGCTAAGATCCTTTTTCGCGTTATGCATCCCTTATATTTGGCAAGATCTCAACATCAATAGCATCACTAGAATTATTTGAGCCTGCAAGTGGTTTGCTAAACCGGCTAGTCCAACTGTGGTTTGAATGCCTCACAACATCAATTTGGCAAGATCTCAACATCAATAGCGTGGCTACTAATTTGAGTTGCAACAAACGACAACCTCACATTACTAGATCCAAATTCAACATGGCCTTAGATTAAGCATCGCTTCACCCATATTTAGCTAAGATCTTTCTTCACATTCTGCATCCCTTATTGTGGGCGCAAAGGAGTACACCTCGGCCTTGGAGTGGATCCTGGCAGAGAGTGAAAAAAGAAGTCTCCACTTAGATTAGGTCTAAGAACCATATTGGGCCTTTTGGGCCAATCACTTACATGCATAGGTCTACATACCAGATTATGGGTCCGGAGTTTGAGTATAGCTTGGGAAGGTGTTAGGCACCCAAGACCGCCCCGACTTGTGAGCTGACCTCCATTATGTGTTGCTAGGCCATATTTAGATAAAGAAGTTATTAAAAGGGCCCTAATCCTTAACCTAAACATACATTATCACTTAAATAAAATAACACATACAACAAGTTAAAAACATATCAAAATATAAAATGAAACAAATAAAACACAATCAAACAAATATATTAAAAATGGAAAAGATAAAAAAATAAATAAAACACACAAGGAAAAAAAATATCAAATGAAACAAACATGGCAAAAAAGACTCAAACAAACATGGAAAATAATTTAACACAATAATTAACCTAAATAGAGTCAAATAGAATCAAATAACATGTGAAAAATTATTAAAACAATAAAAACAATATTTTGTCATAATCTGGATTCAGGGAGTGTACGCATACTTAACTATGTGTACGCATGGTCGAAACCATACGCACGCATACTCGATGATACGTACGCATCTTTTAACACATAATTGAAAATTCACATTTTTATTGATTTAATCATTCAAATATATTAAAACAGAAATCAAACCAGCATGTTAGAACCCTAAACACTAAATTAACATAAAGGAAACAAAACAAAGCAATATAAACAAATAATCAAGAAACAAATCAATAAGTATTGTAAACTACGTTAAACAAATGATCATGTTAAACTTACATAAAACTAAAATAATAAAACAAGAGCAACCAAAACAAATTATAAACAACCTAAAATCAAATTAAAGCATATCAAACATAATTAAAATCAACAAGCAAATAAAATATAAAAACTAGAGAAACTATATCAAGAACTCATGTGAATCATATTAAGCAATGGAGGAGTTCATGGGAAGAACACTCACTTTGCTTAAGATTATGAGTTTAGAGTTTGTTTAACTGACTCCTCAGTGCCTATAACACAAAGATTAGATTGATAGAACAAAGGAATTAAAAAACACAATAGTTTTTAGGAATCACAACTCAAGAACAAAAAGTTTTGAAAAGGTTTTCAGAAATCAAATTAAAACATTAATTTTTGGCTTAGAACTAACTAAAGAGAGGTTTTGAATGTTTAAAAAATGTGCTCAGGTCTATGTGGGAGTTTAGAAAAGATGAACTAGGGTTTTAGGGAAAATGAAGGCAAAAAATAGACTCTTTCTAGTTAGGGTTTTTATTGGAGACATAAAGTAAGTATTTATAAGTTAAAATTAGGGGTTTTAGGGCTTTTTAGAGGTCTTTCAGACATTTCCAAGTATCTAGGGGTAGGCCCACATCAAAGAATAATGTTTTGGGCCCTTAAAAATGAAGTTTCACTGCCCAGAAAATGAGTGTGCATATGCATTTTTCGAGTCTGCACACACACACTTAGTTCATGCGTACACATACCCTAATTCCTAACAGCTCTGATAACCCAACTTCAAACAGTCATAACTCACTCAATATAAATCTAAATTAGGAAAAATTTATGTATTCAATTGAAGCCCATGATGTCTACTTTCCAGTGAAACAAGTCTCACTAAAAAATTCTTTGTGGATCAAAAGTTATGGACAAAACAGTGAGTAAATGTTATTTTTCATTATGGTTTTCAAAGCGATTTGAATACTTTTGAGTTCTGATTACTTCTAAACTATTATGAATTCTTGTTTCTCAAAGAAAAAAACTATTGTGAATTCTTTAATTACCCTTGATTTTAAGTTAACCTAGTTCAACCACTCGGTTGAATTCGGGTTTTCAAAATCAAAGCTCTATCCATGCCTAAGGCATGTGGGTTTGTTATTGCGCTCATTATAGTTTTGGCAAGTGGACACTCCAACTTCAGGCCATAATAATATGGCGAAACTACACTATTGGTCCCTGAAGTTTCCCCTATGAGCATAATTGGTCCCTCAAGTTTTAAGTGAGCACTTTTAGTCCCTCAAGTTTAAAAAATGAGCATTATTAATACTTCTGTTAATTACCGTTAGTGTCAATACTTATGTGGCTAACGAAGTAGTGACATGGCATCTTTTAAAGTATTCGTGACATTTTTTAATATTAAAAAAAATACAAAACTCAAATGACAACTCAAAACCCAAATTCCCCACACCTGATTCGGTTCTTAACAGGTTACCCAAATCAAATCTCTCTTGACCCAATCGTCCTCCTCTATGTGACGCCATGATGCCACCTCCATTGCCTGGCGACGACGTCATCCTCCCCCACACGATAGCAACAACGACAATAAGTGGTGAAAACCCCATTTTGGCTCTAGCTCTTCAAGTGTTGTTTGCCACAGCCACTACTGCTTCATCGTGCTTGCACAGCCACCAGTGCCTCACCGCTTCTCCTCACCTCTCCATACAATCCCTCAAATATTACTCTTTTTTCTCTCTCTGTAGTCACAGTTCTTCAAATTAGATTTTCTATTTTTTTGAAATTTTAGATCTTCTTGTTATCGTTATGCACACTATCTATTTGTGTTTATGCTTGAATGGTTGAACCATCATTTGGCTAATTCTCCGAAACTATGTGTATGTTATATTGTAGGCATTTTTTTTCATAATTGTGTTTTGGCATTTTATTGTTTTGGTGGTGCGTTCATTCTGGATTGTGATTCTCCTTTTTTTGTTGAGATAAAAGATGGAATTGTATTAAAGAATTGAAAAGAAGTATACACTTACAGTCTTGAAGACAGAAATGGCCAGGCAAGGAAAGAAGGAAAAAAAACAAGGATCTGCAAATCGTATGAAAAGCAATATAAAGATTTAAAAAATGCATAACAACAACTAACAGAGTGACTTTAAAGCGTTGAAGAGTGATGGTGAACGGTGACATTCTTTGATTGTAGATCTCATAGGTAATTTGGGAGATTTGATTTGGGTAACCCGTTTGGGACTTGTTCAAGTGTCGGATTATGAATTTATGATGTGTCATTTGAGTTTTGTAAATTTCTAATAAAAAAAGATGCCACATCACTACTCTGTTAGCAACATCACTGCTCCGTTAGCCACGTAGACATTAACAGTAACGGCAGTTAACAAAAGGATTAATAAAGCTCATTTTTTAAACTTGAGGGACTAAAAGTGCTCACTTGAAACTTGAGGGACCAATTGCACACATAGGGTAAATTTCAGGGACCAATAATGTAGTTTCGCCTAATAATATTTCTCTTAAAATATTAATGAGTTTTTTTTTTTTTTTTTTTGCACTGATTTTTTGGAAATCATATGGCTTTTAGTAAAAGTTCGGACCTCAAAAACACGATTTCGTGAGTGTATCCTCACGTTGTGGCAAGTGTTATTTATTTTTTTTTAAAAAACTTTATATAAAATACTATTTTTAGCTTCTATCTCATCAGTAGAATACTAAATTCTTTAATAAGGTATTAAATTAAACTTATGCTTTCTCTCTAGATGGATTCAATAATTTTAGCAAACAAAATGGATTCAATAATTGAGCATGAGTAAACCATGTAAAAGAAATCATCACTAACTGGTTCGTTTTCATTTTTTTATTTTTTTTATTTTTATGTTGCAACATGTTAGAATTAGAAAGATTGAGTTTTGTTTTGTTTTTTTGTTTTTTTTTTTCCTTTATTGTATTAATTATTTTATTAAACTCAATTTAAATTGATTTAAGAGAAAATCCGTTGGTATATGTCTATTGCAAATGATATAATTTTAAAGGATGAAGTTAGAGGTAGAGTTAATGCAAAGTTAGAATTTTAATGAGACACTTTAGAATTTAAAGGCTTTTGATTAAGTATGACTGAAACAGAATATGTGGAATCTAAGTTTAGTAAAAGTAGAAACATAGATGAAAGAGGGTAGTAAGACTTGATGGTCAAGAGATACCAAAAAGTGAGAGGTTTCGATATCTTTGATCAATAATTTATAAAGATTAATAAATTGAAAATGATGTAAATTATACGATAAGAGCAATGTGGATGAAATGGAGAAACACATCAAGAGTATTGCGTGATCGTAGATACCTATGTGGGGGCCTTTTTTGTTGTGTTGGGCTGGTTTGCCCCTTTGTGATGGTAGACCCAAGTGTTCTGAGTTGCAAGAGTCGAGACCGGTCCAACTGGAACTCAATTTGGCCGGCTTGTGCACAAACTATGCCTCGTTTGCCAGGAGTGTACTTACGGCAGGCAGAGCTGTTTCAGAGAAGCTTGTGGCAGACAGATACAATAAATAAAACAAAACCGAGTATTCTGGAATGACCAGATGGCTTTTCAACAGAGAATGACCAAATAATCACAGTAATATTAACGACTTTTGCAAATAAAGTGAGAGGGGAAAATGATAAAAGGGTTAATCAAAATATAAAGAAGTTGAGTCCAGTTTAGTCTGCAAGAGCAAAGCCAAAGAGGAAGAACACCTCCTCTCAACACAATTAACCTCCAAGGAAAAGAATCCTGTTGTGGAAATTAATGGATTTGAGGAAGGCGGACCTGAATGGATAATGCCCAAGACGATTATTCACGGAAGAGAGTAGGGATTTGAGAGGGAGAGGGGGGAAGAAACCTATCGGTGCATGCCGCTGACTCTCGTTTTCCTTTCTCTTTTTTCTCTCTTTTATCTTTTCTTTCTTTCTTTTCCCCCAGTTCCTTTTTTTGTTTTCTCCCTTAGTCTTTCCTAAGTGATTTCTACCACCATAATTTCTTTTGTATTGTGTTTGCTCTTTGTTTTCCTGCGTATCTCCCTCTTCATGTTCTGTCCCTTGTACATGGCAAAAGACTCCTTTTTATAGTGCCTGTCGTGACTGGATTTTACTACTCTATCCCTTAACCATCTTTGTCTGGTCTGGTGTACTCGTCGACCATTACTATTCCGTCTGCGAGCCATTCCCCATTACCAGAAAAAGACAACTATTTTGTCTGTTAATCTGCCGTGGCTCTTCTTCCTACCGTGGTGCTATTTCTCTCTCTCTCTCTCTCTCTATCCCTCATGGCATGCATCTAGTGGTTCCAACTTAGTCTTACCTCTTTTAGGAAGTATGTCATCCCAGCAGGACGTATCTCCCAAAAGAACTTGAGCGGAACCCCAAAACAGGTTTTCCCTTCTCCCCACCACCAAACCATGCCCTCTTACTTTTGACCCATGACCTCACCATGTCCCGTATTGGCTGGGTACAAGTTGGTGGTGCTTGGGTCTTGCGCGTGCCTTCTGTCCGTATGTGTCTAAAGTCTGCCTGCTGCTCATGCGTCCGCCGCGGTTTAGAGAATTTGCCTGCTGCCCATTTTTGGAACTTTATGAGTTGCTACTTTGATTTCCCGCTTCCTTAGGGATTGGGCTTCATTTGGTACTGGGCTTTGCATTTTCTTTCAGCCCACTTCTTAATTTACTTGACTTCCTGCCACATTACTTATTATTCATGCCGTAATGACTCATTCCTACTGAGCCTCTTTTAGGCCTGCCGTTCCATTCTTTCCCCCAGTGGCTTAGCATGGCCACTGGTGTTCCTACTTATAGGCTCCAGTTTCCCTTTTGTTTTCCCTTGGGTTTTTTTTTACCCATTTACTTTCTTTGGGCTTTCTTGGCTCATTTACTAACTTTGCATTCCCATGGGCTTTTACTAACTTCATTGGGCTTCCCCGGCCCAATTTATTTATTCTCATCATTGGGGCTCATGGGCTTGCCATTGACTCCTTACTTTCTTTGTTTACATTGCATTGGGCCTGCCGCGGCCCATTCTCACTTTTCTTTACCACATACTGCCCATGGATGTCATTTCTCTATTTCCGGGCCTTCTAAGCCCATTTGCTTCCTCAAGATCCATTTGTTTATATTATAAGCCTGTGATCCATTATTCCTGCCACTTGGGCTTAATGGTTTTGCTCTATACTTGCCATTTCTTTGCTGCCTGTGTTGCTGGGTTGGGCTTCCTTCTCTCTATCCGGATTCTAAAAATGACCCTCAATAACCTATTAAGTGAATTGGAAGATTTTATAAGATTCCCATTAGATTATCTACGCTCTATAGTATTGAGTTTTTGGTTGTAAAGAAGTAGTGCACAAGTGAAAATACACAAAAATATAGGATTCAAAATGAGGAAATTGCTTGAAGATAATCGTGGCTCCAATTGATGAAAAACTGAGTGAGAGTAAGTTTGAGATGATTTGGTTATGTTAAAAGGGGGCGATTAATGTACCAATGAAAAATAGTAAGTTTTTTTTTTTTTTTTTTTTTAAAGAGAGTTTCAACCTATGACGTTCGCTCTTGATGATATCAGAGATTTTACTAGTTGAGTTAACTGAAATCCACATGAAAACTAGTAAGTTGATTCAAGTTAAGTGGCCGAAAAAGCCAGACATAGACGAAGAATAACATTAGTACAACTAGTAAAAAAAATAACCTATCTATTAATTAACATAAAGTCTAACCTTTTTTTTTTTTTAAATGGGACATAAAGTCTAACTTTTTCATTTTGAAAAGACATAAAGTCTAACTTCGAATGTAATAAAACAATAGAAAAAAAAAATACACTTAACTAACGGCAAAATTTGCCAAATATTAGATTTTTAGAAATTTTTTTGCAAAAACTCATACAGGTGAAATATTTTAGTAAGTTGGACTATTTTTGGAAATCGAGTTTAACAAACTCGATTTCCAACCCATTCAAATTGTGTGAAGTCTGACATGGACCAAAAGAAAACAAAGAAAAAAAAGTGGAACTCGAGTTCCATTTGAACAGAACTCGAGTTTCTTAAACTCGAGTTCCTTGTGTATAATTTGGAACTCGAGTCTAGCAAACTCGATTTCCACATTTTTTTTTTAAAACAGTCTAACTTATTAAAATGTTTCATCCGTATGCGTTTCTGCAAAATTTTTTCTAAAAATCTAATATTTGGCAAATTTTGCCCTTAACTAACCATGACTATTCTTTTCCAAAAAAAAAAAAAAAAAAAACTAACCATTACTAATTTATTGAGAATCTATATTAAATCATAAACAAATTTGGGAGTTTAGGACTATTCAAAAATTTTTTTTTGAGAGAGTTTCAACCTCAGATCAAGACATCAATTAGTTTTTGGCGTACGAGGGAATTGAACCTCATATCTCTTATACAACCATCAAAAACTTTACTAGTTGAGCTAATTGGAACCTATAATTTTAATGGCATACTTTACTTTAGACCCCAATTTTAGAACATAATATTGCTAGTCTTCAAAAGTGTTATCAATTTTCAAATTCACCAAAAAAAAAAAAAAATCAATTTAAATTTTAAAACATATATATTGCAGCATTAAAAAATAAAAATAAAACAAAGAGTGACCATTACACAACTCTAGTTAAATAGGCTTCTTTTCTCGGTCTGCTGTACGTCCTCTCTTCACACACACACACACACACACAAAAAGAAAGAGAAGATTACGATGATCGGAGTTGGGAAGATCAAGCAGTACTCGAACGTTCTCGACAAGCCTCTCAGCAAGGGCAAGCAAGAGGTTTCTCTCTCTCTCTCCAACTTTGCTCTTTTTTTATTTATTTAATTAATTCCGAAAATGAAGCCAATTTAGAATTTCACTTTGTTTTTGCTTTCTCTGCTCTACAACTTCCATTTCCTCTTAGATCTCACTCAAAACCCTTTCAAAGTATTTACATAGCGAAGCAGAGACAGCGAATTTGGAATTCTTACATATTCTTTTGATTTTCCGTATATTCCATTTTTTACTTTATAGATTGAGGGTTTTTTTTTTTTGGTTGCAGGTGAGTTTGAGTGCGTTTGCGTTCTTGTTTTCGGAGCTTGTGCAATACAATCAGACGCAGGTGGACAATATTGCCGAGTTAGAACGAAGGTTTCATTCTTAATTTTTATAATCAATCGCCCAATTTTGTACTACTTTTGCATTTTGTGTTTGATTTGGAGTCATTATTACATTGTAACACGTTTTTGAGAAACATTGATGAAAATGAAAGTTTTTGAGGTGTTTTTGTTTTATTTTTTGTTGCAAATGTAGATTTCCTCAATTCGACTAGGTTAGATAATGATGAATTGTTGAAAAACAAAATGTGCTCGTTTCTCGACCAAGCACAAGCAGAAGAATTTTATAAAATTTGGGAATAAATTCAATTGGGATAACATGAAGGCTATCGTGTTATGCTTATTGTGGTGCATATGGAGAGAACGGAACCCACTTCGTTTCAAGGGGAAGAAGAACTTACCTCTGATGAAGTTGAGATTTTTATTTTTGAAGATGTATTAGTGGACTTATAAGCGTCTAATTCCTTTTATACTTCAAATTTGCTTGAATTCTTCGGTGCTATGGATTTTTTTAGTATTTTTTCTTTTCTGTTGGCTCTTCCTTTGTATACCTCCCTAGCGCGTGGGTTGCACCCCTTTTTGTACTATTTCAATGAAAAAATCACTAATAAAAAAAAGAAAAAGAAGAGAGTGTAAAGAAGAAAGGAAAACCGTAGGAATTGTATGATCGGAAGATTAGGAAAACCTTATACTAGTTACTTACATTGAATTTTCATCAAATTTTGCCTTGTTCAAATGGATCAGGCTGGAGGATGCAGGCTATGCTGTTGGGGCTCGAGTTTTGGAACTTCTTTGCCATAGGGATAAGGTATGGCACACGGCTGAAAGTTTTTCTTTGGATTGATGTCTTCCTGAATGCATTTCTATTGGTATATTACTTTGATTTTACTGGAATCGATTTATCATCAATCAAAGTAGGCTATTATTGTTGGGGTTTATAATGCATTAGTGTATGTGTGATATGTATGTCTTCTTTCATGTGGTTAGCATCAATGTATGCTGATGTTCTTCTTGATACCACAGGGAAACAGAAGGGAAACACGATTGTTGGGCATTCTTTCGTTTGTACACAGCACAGTATGGAAGGTGTTATTTGGAAAGGTGAATGCTGTTGTTTTTGTTATTGTTTATATTTTTTTCCGTAATTCAATGGTTAAATGTTAAAGATATATGTAAGTGCATTTTGTTTGTCTGCACTTAAATGCTTTCTCAATAACATTGATTTTTTTTTCCTAATATTTTTTTGTCACTCAGTTTCTGTATGTCCTGCTACAAGCTTGTATTAAGATAGGTGGATGTTCTGATAGTTGGATTACGTAAGTGTTTGAATGAACTAAAGTTAAGGAAATTTGAAGTGCCTTTTCTTTCTTAGAGATAGGAGCTTCTTTACATGAATTACTTGCTGCTTTAATATTATTAGTGTGTGCGCACACATGAGATTATCATATGAGCCTTATTGTAAACTATGTCCAGTTTACCTGCTTGACTCGAAAGCTTTGCCTTTAATCGTCATAAAATCTGAAAATGGTATGTTTCTTTATGTGGTGGATATATGAAGTATATTTCATGGCACCAAACTTACAAGTTGGCTGTTTACTTGTTATTTTCTCAGTTCTGTTTTAATGTAGTGATAGAATGAAAATTCATTTGGAAATGGCACAATTGTTTTTGAAATGTTTTGTTATTGGTGTATCTTGTAAGAGAGAGAGAGAGAGAGATGTTTTGCCAATGAGCTATAGCTCAAATGAGGGCTATTCAACAACCCACACAACCTGACCCAAACAGATTTCGCTGGCTGTTTCAGTTGAAATCTTATTTCATTATGACAAAGTCCAATCGTCATTGGTTTAAGTGACAAAACCAAACGACTGATCTCTAAGACTCTCTCTAATAACACCACCATTTGTAGGTAAGATGATGCCAATTGTGTCTGAGGGAGGCCAGAATCTGTTGTGGGATGTCGAGATCTTGTTGTGGGAGGCTGGGATTTGCCAGTGGCCAACCCCTTCTCTCCCTCCCTTGCCATCAATTTCCTCGTCTTTGTTGTTGACTCGCCAAACTGACTAAACTGTCAGATTTGATTGATAACTTGAAGATTCTATTTAGTTGATAACTTGGACATTGCAGGTCCAACATTGGTCATTGTTTTTTTGAACATGATGTGCTTAGTTCAAGTGGTAGGTCAAACAAAAACCCGGCCCATGAAGACTCATAGCTCCAATGACACTCCCTTCTCCTTTAAGAATGATTGAAAATGAAGTGAGAGGTGCCTATCTTTAACATCCTCAATCCAGAGCTCCATGGGTCTAGCCAGTTGAAACAGAGCTGGAGTTGAGTGTCTTAATTTTATCCTCAAAGAGCATATTTTGCAGTCTTTGTTTGATTGAATGCATTCATTAGGAGGCTTCTGTTCAATTTCTCTTGTAGATTTTATTGATTTCCTATCCAAGAATGGTTTCAGTGCCTTAGCTAAGCTGTGGTTGCCGTGTCTCTATTTGTTAGACTCTGCGGTATGAAATAAATAAGAGGATTTTTTATGGAGTTGGGTGTCCTACTTTTGTCATCGTTGAGCATATCCTGTGGTCTTTGTTCGACTGAATGCATGCACTAGGAGGCATTCCTTCAATATCTTTTGTAGATTTATTGATTTCCTTTCTTTGTGATTTGTATACTTTGGAAAGTGCCTGTTCACATCTATATACGTGGTATTTTATTTTCCTTTTCTAATAATATATATATATATATATATATTTTGCTTTTAATTCTCTAAGTTCCCACTTTTGCGGGGTCTAGGAAAGTTGATCGGTAGGCAGCCTTAACCCTTATTTTTTTGGAGAGGCTGATTCCCAGGTTTGAACCTGTGACCTGTCAATGTTTTGGAAGGCACCTGCCATCACAAGGCCCCACCTCTTCTAATAAGATTTTTTACTTATAAAACAAAAGTGCTGGCATTAATGAGGTTTCTTATTGTAGGGATAGTATATGTGGTATATTTACTTTGAAATGTGGTTATGTAGTACAAACAATGAATTAGACAAATTCTCTATCTAATGTGAGGATTATTTTATTTTATTTTATTTTTTTTATGAATTATTTTATCTTTTAGTTTGTCCTAGTATATGTAATTCTAACAGTTGTCTTCTTTGGTGAGTAGGTTTTTGGTTTTATCTTGCTACCACAGTAAGGGGAAAAAGTTGCACATGATTATAAAATTATGTATATCAAGTATTTGTGTTAGCTTTTTTTAGCCTTTATAGTAATTGTGGATGATGCTTGTGAGAATTCAGAACTACACTAGATAATCACTGTTATTATTTTTGTTCCTAGTCACTTTTCACTAGTATGATGGTATATTTATGGATGTTGTTCTTGTTGTTATCAGCTTATCATCATTATTTCTTATTCATTAAAAAAAAAAAAGCATTACTTGTGTTTGCGGGTCAATTCCAATTATATTGTTTGAAGATCTGATGCACTCAATGTTGAACAATTTACTTCAAGACTGTGGAACATTTAGACAGTGAAGGTTACTGGTTAGACTTCATGAATGATATAAATGATGATATTGCACAAATCTATATAAATATGGGCTTTGTTTAGTCATTGATTTAGCTGAAAATTCAGGGGTGTATTTCTGTTGGATATCTGTGCATCTTCATTTTAAATACACAATTTAGACCAGAAATTCTTCATGCTGGTGTGTATTTCTGATGTGTCTGAACTAGAAAACTTTAACTCCATGAAATACTCAAATTCAGTGATAATCTTAACATCTCATCTTTTGTCATCATATTAGGTGGCTGACTCACTTGAGAAAGGCACCGAACATGAAGATGAATACATGATCAGCGAAAAGGAGCTCCTTGTGAATAGGTAAGAAATTTCCTGGCTCTTGTACTTTATATTGCTAATATTACAACTAGCTGAAGATGTAGATTTTTACAATATTTTCCAGCTAATACACCAATTTGGTTGTAGATTTATTTCAATTCCAAAAGACATGGGGACATTTAACTGTGGGGCGTTTGTTGCTGGAATAGTAAGAGTAAGTGCTTCATTGCCTTTGTTCCTATTAATTGACAGTCTAGATGTTGGAGGCTCTAATGGGCTTTTTCTTTATCTTTGAAGGGTGTTTTGGATAGTGCTGGTTTTCCAGCTGTTGTAACAGCTCATTTTGTGCCCATGGAAGGTCAGCAAAGGCCTCGAACAACCATTTTAATAAAGTTTGCTGAGGAGGTAAAGACAACTAATTTCCTTTTCAAATATATTTGTTTGCAGTTACATAAGTAAAGCTGTAAAAAACTTGGCAGAAGGCCTGGTTAGGATCCAGAGGTTTTAAGTCACAGTGATTACAGGCATAGTATAACAAATTTAAACAAGAAAAACTGTTTGCAGTTGACAAAATGTTTTTTCTTTTTGATAGGTGAAATAGGGGGAGGGGATTGGTGGGGTTCGTACCTCAATTTCCAGATTCCACAAAAGGTGTTGGAACCACTGGGGTTTCCCTAGAATCCCTTGATAAAATGTTTTCCACACTCATAATGCATTTCTTTCTAAACAAAGCTGATGTCATCCTCTTGAAACACCCCCTGCCCCTACTCTTCCTCTTTTATCTTCCTTTTCTTCTCTGTTCCCAAATTTATTCCTGGGCTCATCTTGTTTATCTCAACATGGAGTAGCCTTGATGTCCCAATAGATTCGAACTTGCATGTGTTCGCCACTGCAGTTCGCTTAATGTAATATATATGCTTAATTTGGGAGATGATGAATGCTTGTAAGATGTGTTGTAGTTCAAGAATGCTTTGCAAATGCATTCAGATGCTGAGAAATTATAAAGTGAAAGTTCCTTGCTACTTTCTCAACTAGACTACCATTAGATTGTTGAATTTCCATACTAACTACCATGAGTTGCATACAAGTTCTAGTTTTCCAACAATTTTTTGTAGTTATGTCACTTTGAAGAATGATTGAGTCTCAAAATTCCTTGCAAAATTATTGAGTATACCTACCTTTATCCTTGAGATTTTTAATGCTGCTAAGGGCCATAAGATGTGCTTAGGGTTGCCTTTAATACATAAGAGATTACAGTTTCCCAGAACTTTATATTATCCACCCAGAAAGATATTCACAACCTCTCTAGACACTTTTTATTCTGTTTTGTATCTCATTCTAGTTCCAGTTTCCAAGTTATGAAAACAGTGTTCATAGATGCCACCTTTCCATCGTAGGAATGCCTTGGGTGATATTTTCGAGGCAAACAACTGTAGTTACCGAAGTTAGATATGCATGAAAAATTATAAGAAAAATTAATTCTTGATCCTCTTGTTCAGGGTTCATCATATCGGATGTTATATGGATTAAGGAGTGTAGTGTTTCAGCTAAGAGCCTTGTAGATACCTGGTCTCCCTTATGAGTTATGAGGAGAACTAGTTTCGACTCCCCCATTTGCTCACTTGTTGTAACAATTATAAAAAATGAGTGTAATGGTCCAGATCATCAATATTTAAGAGTCAACCCCCAGAAAAATGGAACTGTGAAAAAGAACGTGCAATAACAATTGTTTGATTCTTCTATTTTTACTCAAGGACTCATGGATATGCTCTTTTTTCGCCTTTCTGCATGGGTCTCTTATCATTAATCTTTGAAATTTGCCATTTCGTTGGTTAAAGATTGGGATGAGTTGGGATAGGGTGTTTTTGGTTGGTTCAAAACTAAATTGGGTCAAAGATAGCACATTGTTGGAGCCAGGAGAGGTGACTGGATGTCCAAAAATAGCACTTACTCCTTCATTGCAAGATGGCTTATCGGTTATGGAGATTTGTTTTTATAACTTTTGGAGTGTCATGGGTCATACCTAGATCGATTCCAGATTTGTTTTTTGGCTGGTGGAATTGGTTGGGGAAGCATTCATCTCAGATTTGGAATTTAGTTCAGTTGTGCATAATATGGTGTATTTGTAAGGAACGGATTCGACGGACTTTTGAGAATTTGGATAGTTCTTATGATCAGATGCTTGCTTCTTTTAGTGGAACTCTCTTTGATTGGTCTCGGACTTGGGGACTCATGACTAGTGATTCTCTCCCTTCTTTTCTTAGCTCTCTTTCTCTTTGTAATTTAACTGTTGTTAGGTTTTCTATTATGTATTTTCTCTATTTTCTTTTTTCTCTTCTTGTAATTTTCTGGTTTGCTCTGTGCTTTTCTTGCGTAGAGTAGCCTTCCGTATATATATCATTCTTACTTATCAAAAAAAAAAAAAAAAAAAAAAAAAAGAGGAAGAAAGAAAGAGCAACTTTTAGCGTGGTAAAGTTTGGCATGTGCTGGAGTACATCCACATGTATTTAAAAAATGATGATAGCTTGCTGGGGGCCTTCATTGTGAAACTGGATAGTGTTCTCTGACATAATTTACCACATTCCTCTTGGTCTAGTGATATATTTAATCTATGTCAATTCAACCTGAACAAGAAATGCATGGCATGATGGCCATTAGCATAGTTTCTAATAACATTGAACAACATGCCTAGATCTGTAAAAGTAGCTAAATAGGTAAGGGGATCAGCATTTGATCGCTCTGAATTCTGCTTGAAGTGTTTGCGCTTATGTTTGAGTTACTATTCGGCCATAAATTGGGTTTTGTTCTTCTGGCTTGAGCTCCTGAGTGGTATTCAAAAATGTAAAGCTGGTCTAGATTAGAAGGTAGAAGTGAAAAAGGGCATATCCACTGCGTTACACATCATGCCACTTAAAATTTCTAACATCTCTTTGTTGGGTGACATTTTCCTTCTTCTTTACGAGGGGCTAACGGGCCTTTAGAGTTCACATTAAAATTTTGTGTGTGTTTACGTCATCCCCAAATTTTGTGTGATACAGCATATTTGATTATATAAACTTTTATAAGCATAGGTTATATATGTAGAACACAATAGAATATTTTCTATCTAGGTTTAAAATGTGTATTGAGTCTATAGACCTGCTTATTGCAGCATGCTCTTTTTCTGACTAGTGAGTATATACACAAATTTTCTAATCTGTTTTTGGCCTTTCATCTAGGTACTACAAAGAGAAGCAAGGTTAGGTTGATATATGTGCCAGGACTTATTACATGTAATGTTTATGATGCTCAGCAAGAACTTGATGAATGTGTTAATGCTCTGCAACAACATGGTTAAGGATGGTGAATTTTTTAGCTGGTTTGTCAAATTAATTATGATTTTCACCTGCTAATTCTGTCGCTTGGGCCAAATTGAATTCCTATCATTGATTTGTATTGCTGTATACTCTATTTCATGGCACAGTAACTATGTGGATCTAGAATTAGCAATTACCATCAGCCAGTCGATGTAGAAAAGGAACAATGAAAAAAAAAAATTGTTAATTTCAATGTTTATATGAACTCAAGCAGATTGTTTAAGCAGAGAGAAATTGTTTTATGATTTGTAGTCAAGTGAGAAACAAAGTCTTACTATAAATCTGTGTATGTGCGCCTATGTCTCTGGGTGGATGGATGTTTGAATTCTTGTATGCATTGTTGCAACAATGGCAGAGCACAGCTTCATTCCCATTGAAGTTTGGATTTTGTTAATAGTTTAGTGGAAGGGTGGCTTTCACTTGGTAGGATGTTCAATATTTTTGTTTGAAAGTATATTTTTACTGCATAAGCTATTTCGGCTAATAACCATATGTGATGTAGGATTTTGGTGAATTTCAATCAAATATTGTAATGATGAATTTACCTTGTAAAATCCCAGACAGCCATTTCTAAGAGAGGCTAAAGGGCTCTCTGGCAAATGCAAAAATAGTAGATAGTTGTGCCCTTTGGTGAGGTGTATTGGTACATACAGATTGAAACAAAGTCTTAAAATGTATTGAAGTGGAAGTTTCATAAAGATGAATAGCTTGTAACCTGAAGAGCCTCTGAAACCTGAGAACATGATCAAAGCCACTGTATAGGTTGATGTTGGATATCCAGGGATAAGGAGAGAGATGAAGGAGATTTTTGAGAAGAGAAGATGAGAGGGATGGTGGGCTTTTCTCCCCTTTCAAAGTTTAAAACATAGTCTAAGCTCAGCCCTACTCAAGAGGTATCATTAGCACCTGTAGTTTAAAAAAGCAATAGTTTTTAAGTTGAATCAGTATCAGTATTCATCCCTAGATTTCTCTTCTTTTACGTCATCTACATGCTTTTTCTAAGACAAAATCAAACCAATAAATTCATGGCACACTGTTATTATAGGCGTCGGAGTCAAATTAGGTAGACAGCATCCTTGAACATACATGCTTCCGTTATTGGTTTTTCTAATTATCAGATTTCATTATATTTTTTATAATGAAATCTGATAATTTGTTTCGTAATTATCATTTACGAAACAAATGTTTCACCCGCATGAGATAATTTGTTTCTTAAACTCGAGTTTCTAATTAGGAATTTGTTTCGTAAATGAGATTTTTTAAAAAAAAATTATTACTATTATTATTATTATTATTATTATTATTATTATTTTTGTGTGTTTTTGGAGGAGACACTGGTCACATGAATGAACTGAACTACATGACTATTTTAATTTTTTGAAAATTTTTTTTTGCCAATTTCAATTTTTAGGAGGTCAAATATATTTTTTTAATCCAAAATTTAAAAGCTCTATATATGTACTGTTTAAAATTATTTAGTGTTACGGGCGGGCAAGCAGCATTCATGTCTTGGTAACGAGATTAGGAGAATTTTTAGAATAACTCCATCGTGGAATTTTCAAAATCTTATCCATTAATTTTAAAAAGAATAGATTGAATTTTAACACATCATCAATAATTTAAATATATATGAAATAGAGGATAATTAATAATGTTAATTATGCAGTAAAATTTAATCTATTCATTTCAAAATAGGTAAATAGGATTTCAATTTTTTTAAAAACCCAAGATGGAGTTATTCCAAAATTTTTAGAAGATTTTAGCCCTTGCTAATGTGTCTACACATTTAATTGCTTTATGATAAATATGGCAAACTTCACAAACCACAGTGATGAATCTGGCTCATCAACCACCTGCAATTGCGGCCAACAATGTCAGCAAAGGAATTGTTGGGTGAACGTTGGCTGAGGAGCAGGGAGAAAGTATCTCCCGTACTAGATGTCCATAGACTCACATGTCAGTGAGACATGTGTCTCATATGTTCAGCGCATAAAAGATTTTTCCAAGGAGCATAAGAACAACCACGTCTGCACCTCAGCATAGATTACAAAAGAATAGTATGTATCATTACCAACTTTAGATTGCCAATATTAGATCATGAAACATTGAAAGCTTTTTTATGGTGTAAATGTTACATAGTCGTGTCAATCTCTTGGGCACCAAACGCATAAAAGTTGGGTTTGAAAACTTGCATTTGGCAACTTACAGTGATTGGTATGCAATCACTCTCCACGTGAAATCACTATTACTATCATTTTTATTGCCCATCAATTACAGTTGTGTGCCGATAAATTATTTGAGACTTGAATGGGAAGAAAATCCTTTTAAAAAAAGGAAAGAAAAAGAAGAAGATTCGGACAGATCCAGCCTTAATTTTGTCAAGAGAGAGCTCTTTCCCTTCAAAAGTTGTGCATTTTTGGTCTACCCTTTATGATCATTTCTTGAATTATCAGAAATAAAACCATTTAAGTTCAAATATCCTACTTCTTTTCAAAAAAAAGTTCAAATATCCTACTTAACCATGTGCCAATTACAATTGAGACCGAAATAACCACTATTAATTACATGTTCTTTGGCACATGCTTTAGCCAAGAGAGTAAGATTGTCCTTTCTTATTTCAATTTGGTTGGAATTTGTTCCTCCGGACATTTATAAGCTTTATATATCTTATTTTTCATCAATAAAATAAATTGGCCAGCTGGCCTGCTTCTCAAAAAAAAAAAATATATATATATATATATATATATATATATACACATACATGTTCTTGTCTTTTTATCACTGCTTTCTTTGTAAAAAATAAATAATTTAAATTTTATTGAGTGCGGGAAAATTTTTTGTTTACACCAACCAATTCAATTTGATCATATCAGACAATTTATAATTGAAGAATATGTTTATGAGAAATGATATGTTTACAACATTTTCACAACAAATTCATGTGTCCATAACATTTTCACAACAAATCATATGTGTCCACAACATTTTCACAACAAATCATATATGGCAAGTTGTTACAGGTTATTATTGGTAGGGTAGAAAAGTAATTTCAGTGGTAGATTCGAATTAGAACCAATAACAACTAACCACCTATAATTTGTTGTGAAAATATTGTGGACGTAACATCTCTCGTATGTTTACTTACAAGATACAACAAAATCATACCAATGAGCCCTAAAGCGTGATTGGTACTCTGCTTAGCATAGTAAACAAGTTGGCCCAAGTATTGAAAGTTTAAGATTGTTAATTTAATTTATATTGAACACAAGCTGTGCTCGAGTGTATGAGTGTATCAATAAATGAGATTATATATCTAAGATCTCAAGCTCAACCTTGCTTATGAGCCTAGCTACTTAATTAACTTATTATTTTTTCATATATAGTAAACACTACAACTAAAATTTGTTACCTCTTTACTTATATATGTTAATAATTAATAATTAAGAGTTAGACCCTTTTGGATATACACTACTATAAGTTTCTTTAAAAAAACCTTCTCCACTCTTCCCGTGTGTATGTGTTAAAAATACTTAGTATTCTAAAAAAAAAATTTATTTGAGTTAATTATATATAATGATTTCCTATTTTGAGCTTATAAAATTATATTCAATAACATTGTATTGTTAAGAATTATATATGAATTATTACAAAATGGATTATTTATATTACCAATAATTTACGAATAATAATTGGATATTATATTAGCTTATTTCCAAACTTATACAATCTAATCTCCCATCCATATAAGAATATTGTATATTTAATCATTTAAACATTTAAACATTAATACATATAAACATAAAACATAATATATACATCTTTCAAGCTTCATGCTCGTGATTTTGTTCATGAGAACATTATTATGTTTGAGCTTGGCAAGTTAAATATTTGAGCTAACTTAGCCTTGAGCTTGATTCATTTATTAAATAAACGAACATAAACGATATTTTTACCAAGCCGAACCTGAGCTCTTTATAACAACTAGATTTGAACCAGGAGTTTAATCCCTTGGAACTATATATAGGAAAAAAAACAACAACAAAATCTCTCCAACCTAAATAGGTCGGTTGAACTGTCATGTGTCTTTTCGTTTCTTCCCCCTTCTCTCTTAATATCCATCCAGCTTCTATGATTAATTGTCCTTCCATATCTTTGTGTCCATAACAGGAAATGAATCTCTTAATTCTAATACTAATTCTCAGATAAGTTTCTAGCTTATATAGCAGGTCTTATTCCTTGCATAATAAGCTATAAACCAATAGGCGATCCTTTTTACCTTGTTTAGTGTGTGTGTGTATATATATATATATATAATTCTAAACTGTCTCAGAGCATTCAGCATAACTGATTGGTCTCAAAAAAAAAAAAAAAGCATTACTGATTGGTCTGAACTTTAGGCTTACAAGGAATCAGGTAAATCATATATTCTTGATTGCTTAAGTGTGGTTTTTTTAATTTATTATATTGTGTCTGTTGTCATCACTTTGATAGGATAATATCACAGGTTTTGTTGAGAAACCAGGCATTTTATTGTACTGTTTCTAGTTTTTGAATGGTCCTGACTGAAGTGCAGACATCTAAAAACATTGCAGTTCACTGTAGAGGTCTGGTTGTTAAGAATTTCTACTTCCCTAAGTAGGAAAATTAACATATTTTTTCTTAGCCATAACCTTGCCTTTTCAAAATGCTCAACTAATGCATAAACTGAACAATGCACACGATATAGATTGGATCTACTTTGATAAAGCATGCCATAATATGAATTAAACATGGCAATTCCAAGCACACTACCAAATTTAAAAGGAAAAATAAAAAAATGCTTTCGACAATATCACCAACATGAGAAAGACTAAACCCATCTGTGCAATACCCCAAAAGAACTATTCAAGTTACAATTAGAACTTGATTCTCCACAAAAAAAAAAAAAAGGTTACAATTAGAACTCCTCTTTTTTTTATAAAGGAAATTAGAACTCCTCTTAGTCACTTATATAATCAATTTGACCTAGTAAACACTTGAATTGATATAGCTCATGCCTACACAACACGCACTCATCCAACCATAATCCTTATCACATGAAATCTCATTCCATCTCAAAATTTCTGTTTGTCAAATTTTCAGTTTTCATTTTCATATTCATGGACAGGTTTGATGGGCAGCAGTTCAGAACAGTCAGATGTAAGTGATTCTGAGATAGAGTACTACTTAGAGAGGCCGTATGAACAGCTGAAAGCTGGAAATTACATAATCCAGAATCCAAATGCCACCTTTAGATGCCCTTTCTGTGGGAAGAAAAAACAGGAATATCGTTACCATGAACTTCTTCAGCATGCCTCTGGAGTAGGAGCAGGCTCAGCTAATAGAAGAAGTGCAAAAAACAAGGCAAAGCACCTTGCATTGGCAAGGTACTTGAAAGAAAACCTTGTTGATGATTCACATTCAACAGTGTCTAAGGCTGAGCCAGGACAAGTCATTGAACAGCTCAAGCAGGATGAACTTTTTGTCTGGCCTTGGAAAGGAATTGTTGCTAATATACCAAGGCAGCAAAAGCATGAAAAAGTTGTTAATGAAAGTGTGCATTGGCTGAGAAAGTTCATTCAGTATCAACCTGTAGAAGCCCAAGTCTTATGCAGTGACCAGGACATTTCAGGGTATGTCATATTAGATTTTGGCAAAGGGTGGAGTGGACTTAGTAATGTCAGGAAATTTGACAAAGATTTTCAAGCTGTTCAACATGGTAAAAAGGATTGGGATGCTTGGAAAGAGTATCCTGGTTCTGATTTATATGGATGGTGTGCAAGTGCGGATGATTATCATTTAAAAGGGCCAGTTGGAGATTATCTCCGTGAGAAAGCCGAGTTGAAAACAGTTGCTGACGTAATGAAAGAATCAACAGAGGAAACAAACACAACAGTGGTGAATTTAGCCAAGGAACTTGATATCACAAACGAAAATTTGAATGAGATGGAGCTGAAGTACAATGAAACAAGCATGTCCGTAAGTAAAATGATGGAAGAAAATGACAGACTTCACCAGGTTTACAATGGAGGTATCTGCCTCTAATCTTTATTCATGATTTTGATGGTAAGGAGTAGAAACATTCCTACCTTTAAAGATTCATCATCACATCTCATCATCATCTTTACGTATACTAACTAATTTTTTTGATAAGAGTCTTACTAACTAATTGGGGGAAATATAATCAATTACTCTTAGACCACATAGAACTTCAAAACCTGCCACTTACTTTAAGTCATGTGGAAGCTGCTCGGTTTGTGTAGGATGAATGTGCATAGTATCCAGTTTCCTAATTATATGAGGCAGCAACATGACTCGTATTTTGCAATGTGCCAATGCCTGTCTCTATGCATCCTCAATTATAGGATAATGTTTGACATCTCTTTTTCTGGTTAATTTAAAGATAAGAAAGACACTACTAACTATTAAATGATAGCAGGTAAGAATAATATCTATTGAAAGATAGCGGCATAATTGACCACAGGCTCAAGTTAGCTATTCAAGACTCTAATTGAGCCTCCAGCCACAACCCTGTCAGAATGTATGTAGGACATTTTAGAAATACTTTTACATGTTTCATGGTCTCATGCATTCAAAGATGCATTGCCTGCATATATGAGTCTCTAGTTTATGGAAATACACATGATATTATGATCATTATTTGTCATATTCATTTATCAGAAATGGAGAGGATGCAGCGTCTTGCACAAGATAATGCTCGTAGAATTATAGAGGAGACTGAAAAGTTAAAATATGAACTAGAATGTAAGAGAATGAAGCTTGATAAATGGAGCCAACAACTGAATGAGCAAGAAGCCTTAACTATAAGTGAAAGACAAAAATTGGAGGAGGAGAAGAAAAGGGTAATATCCTTCAGTTTTTTTTTTTTTTTTAAAAAAAAAACCTCTATAATACACTAGGAAATCATGAAGGGTGCCATTCACCCACACATGCCATACTTTAAAAATTGAATATATATTAGCCTAATTATAAAATTCTCACAAATTGAAGTTATGTTGACAAAGCTCAAAGATGCTTTTTTTTTTAATAAGACAAAGATGCTGATTTCTTTGTTGCCTTTCATAATGTTAAGAAAAATGAGGTGCTCCACTTGGCTTCATTGTCGCATGTGGAGGCCAGTAGTAGTGTCTTGAGACTGCTTGACGAGCAACAGGTATGCAATGCTATTTATCTTTGAAGTTTGAACAGCTTTATAAATACCCAAAAACAAAAATGACTGGAATAATACATATGCAGAGAGAAAAAAAGGCTGCATTGGACACAATGCTTAACTTAGAAAGAGAACTGGCTTCTAAACAGAAGCTGCAGTTAGACATTGAAGAACTGAGAGGGCAACTGAAGGTCATGGAGTGCATGGGAGGTGAAAATGACAAGGCAGTAAAGAAAAAGATGGAAGAGATGCAGGAAGAATTGAAGGAAAAGGTTGAAGAACTCCAAGACGTGGAAGCCTTGAATCAAACTCTTATTGTAAAAGAACGTGAAATTAATGATCAACTACAAGAGGCTCGCAGAGAAATGATTGCAGTATGATCTCTTTTCCTTGTATCCCCTATATTATAAATAATATCTTTGAAGTACTGAGAGTAAAGCCATGGGCTAAGCAATATGGTTGCAGACTTATCATATTCCAAAATCTGTGTCTTACCAGTTACCATGCACTTGCAAGTGACTAATTGAAGGCCTACTTCTTCACCTTAGGGTTTGTCAGGGCTCCTGAGTGGCTACACTACGATCGGAATCAAGAGATTGGGAGAGATTAGTGTAAAGCCCTTCCAAAAGGTGTGTAAGAAAAGATATCCAGGAGATGGAGCGTTGGAGAAGTCTGCGATTCTATGCTCCAAGTGGCAAGAGTATATTCAGAATCCGGGATGGTATCCATTTAAAGTTATAGAGATTGATGGGAACAAAGCCAAGGTATCTCTTATGAGTATCTCTGTCATTCTCTCAATGTTGTAATTCAATGTTTTGCAATGGTTCTCATCATAACTTTTGCGTATGCATAGCTTCTAGTTTTAGAGTTGTCATCTTTAGTCATATTTGACTGCAAATTAGTTGTTTGGAACTATAAAAGGATGAACTTTCCAAAGATTTTACAAATAGTTTTAATTGAAACGCAGAATCAATTTATCCAAATTTGAGGTCCCTATCTAGTTGGAGTGGCATTCATACTAGAGTCAAAAAGTTGACAACCTGCGCCTGACATATTGACTTCAAAACAAAATCAATTACAACCGAATTTTGGTGCCTGAAAATGGTGCTCGCTGAGCATGCCACGTTGTGTTGACCAAAAGAAAAGTATCATTGCATAGGTTACAGAGAAATCTTAGATACATTTTGGTTCTAAGAAAGAAGTTCTGTACAAATGGTTTTTCTTTATGCAGGAAATAATAGATGAAGAAGATGAGAAGTTGAGTAAACTAAGGAAAGAATGGGGAGAAGAGGTTTATATGGCTGTAGTAACAGCTCTGACGGAGATGAATGAATACAACCCTAGTGGGAGATACGTGATACCCGAGCTCTGGAACTTCAAAAAACAACGTAAAGCCACATTGAAAGAAGTTATTGCTTACATATTGGAGAGAACTTCTAAGAAACCAAGAAGGTGACCAGGCAAAGGTTAGAATATATGCAACTTGTATTTCAAATTATGGCATTGCAGCAAAAAGCCTAGACTAATTGCTGCTACATTTTCAATGCTAGGCAATGCACGGAGATGCCAAGGGAGTAATGAAGGAATGAATCAAAGAAATGCAAAGATGCAAAATAGGCAGGCTACAAAAGATGCAAAATAATTTGTTTTTAGATGATTAATATTCCTACAAAATAATGCACTGATGCTTTTAAATGTTTGGTGGTTAGTTAATTTTTTCACCAATTGTGCCCTTCATTTGAAGATAAACGTAGTTGTCCCTTGGCTGATGAGAATGAACTTATTTTTGTAGTTGAACATAAAAGTAGGTGTATTGTCCACGTTATGCAAATAATGTTAGAAATCCAGGCACTAAAAGAAATTATCAAAATCATTATGAGAGTATTCCAAAAAAATATTGCCAATGCAAACCAATTTGATATTCACCAGATTTTAATATCAACCTGCCAGAATGACAAAATGGCTTTATACACAACAATGTAAAATCAATTCTATGCTTAATGCAGCTGATAGAATCCTTGGATTTCCCAATAGGCTTATAAACAACAATTTTTCTCATACTAAATGCATAAAGCTAATTCAGAAATGTCTTCAATTGTATGCACAGACAACTTTCCAACTGTCACGCAGAATGAAGCTTAATTGCTAACAGAGATTCCGCTGATGACTTAGGAGTAAGGTTTTCGCGTCAAACTTTTCAGAGCCCACCCCTTCTTTCACAGTACACTAATTGACCCTAAAATCAATCTATGTTTTATTGTTGACAATGTAAGGGCTAGCAGTAAAGGAAATAGGTTTGAGAACCAAATTATGAAGAGAGTTAAAAGTGGGGAGTTCGTTGAGAGTCTTGGTACCTGAACAAGGACATTTTGGCTTCAAAACTGGATAAATTATTGCATAAAAAATTATTCCCCACACTGATGTAGTTGTCGGATTAAACTGCACCACAAGCAGCCGATAAAGTATGGACTAGGTCATAAACAACTGCAGAAAAAGTTTTTTAATTGTATCAGGTCATGGCCTAGTCTTCTTAAGGGTCGGCAAAATTGAGTTTTTGTGGTTAAAGAGAAGGGAGGGACTCTTCATACATGGACAGTAAGACTAGCTTCACTTCATGTACGATATATATTTTGTCTGATATCAAGTTTATAAAGCAAATTTTCAAGCATGTGTTAGTGTTAGGGTGTCATATGTCAGGTTCTGTTGGGTTAAGGATCAACCTCCCAACCAATCCAATCACCTCATGTTTGACCAGTGCCAACCAAAAAAGGTGGGGTTATCAACCAAAGTGCAGCGTTGGAGTTGACAGTTGGATCACAGTTCCATCAATTTCACTCATCAAGGATGTCAAAGGAGGTGATGAGGTGGAGATTGAGCAGGTTAGAGGTAAGGACCTACTGGATCTCCTAAGAGTGACGTCAATAGGCTGAGGCCGATGAGGATCAAAGAGAGTGAGGGACAGTGGTGAAGGCGAGGCAGACGACAAGGTGAGGGATGGTGGTGAAGGTAAGGGGCTAACAAATAGGACTCAGTTGGGTCAGGTTCACTTGGTTGAGGGGAAGAGAACCCAGAGTGGCTGAAACAAGTCAGGTTTTGAGTTATAAAACCCAATTCAGACTGAGTTTCAGGCAAATCAGAATGGTCTAGGTGGGGTGGGTACTTGGGTTATTAACACCCCTAACTTTAATACAATGTTATTGTATTTGTACCTATGAGAGAATACTCACCTAAAATAAATGAGTTGGAGAGCAAAGAAGATTGTAGTCTGCTTTTTAAACTTTTTTTTTTTTTGGGATAATGGAAATTTTATAAACATTAAAAAAAAAAAAAAATCAAGTTTCCCAAGTATATAGAGAGTATACAACTGGGGACTATACAATCAAAAACGCAAGTTACATAAATAAGTGAAATCAATAATAGAACATATAAACTGATCACGCAAAACTGATATCCAATATAGCAAAGTTCTAAGGAAAAAAAAATTGAGATCAGGCATAGTTCTCTTTGTATCTTTGAAACTCTAGTTGTTCCTCTCCCTCCACAGACACCACATCAAGCAGTGCAGGCCAGCCATCAACAAATGACCATTCCAGTGATGCCAAAAACAACCTGGCCAACAAGCTAACAACTCCACCGGCCTTCGACATGACCCAACAAACTCCAAATAAACCCAATACCATAGACCACAATTCTATATCAATAGGATAGTGCAGTAATAAATGGTCTATTGATTCACCATTGCATTTACACATATAAGTATATAACACCAATCCAAAAGTCACACATTCCACACCAATCCAAAGGGCACACATTCTTTCTCTGTAAAATGTCAATCGTAAAAAATTTTCCTCCGTAAATTGTCAATTGTCAAAATTTTCCCCAATACATCAGTGCAAACAAAGAAAGCAACTCCAGAAGAAATCTTTGGTTTCCAAGGAAAAGATTGGTCACTAATGCAAGGTAAAACCCAATAGTAACCACTTACGATAAATCCATTTTTCTTATTTGGTTTGTAGCACAATTTATCCTCCCCATTTCCTTTTACTGATGCCCCATAGATCACGTCCATGAAATTCAACAAAGACTCCAACTCCTAATCCTGCACAGCTCGCATGAAATTTACATCCCAATGGAGGACCCCATTAGCAAGTTGCATAAGATCTGCCACACTTGCATCCTTGTTACGACAAATCCTGAATAACTTAGGAAAGTACATAGCAAGAGAGTTTTCCCACACCATCAATCTTGCCAAGATTTCACTCTAGATCCATCCCCTATCTCATATTGGAGATAGCTTGACAAAGTATGTCAACCCCTTCTAATATACTTCCATAAACCATGAGAACCAAACACTAAGTTCGAAGACCAGCCCCGCGCCCACACCCCCCCCCCCCCCCCCCTCACAACCATACTTCACCTCTATCACTCTCCACCATAACGCATCCCTCTCAAGCCCAAACCTCCACAGCCACTTCCCCCATTAATGCTTCATTAAAGCGCCTCAAACTACTCACATTAGGTTAAAATTTTACACCTTTTGCTTGAAGCTTAGTCAAAGCTAATAATGAAAATTTTACATAAATTTCAATTAGGTTAAAACCTTCCTCCACTGAGAGATGCACCTTTTGCTACTGTGCCTATCTCCTGAAACCTCTTACACACATTTACTAAATTTCTTAAAATCATATTTATGACATGCTATGAATCATTTGGTAAATACCAAACTACATCCTGTTAGGCTTTTGATTCGCCTGCGAAGTTACATATTAGTTTCTTTTTCAACAAGTAAAGATTCATTCATTGAACCAAAAAATGGAAGGGAAATACTCAAATACAATGGCAGTAATCTGGACATAGACCTAGACTAATATTGGCTGTTCCAGCCAATAGCTAATCCATCTCCAGATAATGCACGTCTTGCCAAAGAAACCTTTTTTAATAAGGTAATTTGCAATATAAGGCTTATATGTTTCTTTGGTACAATGTACCACACTTAATACTGCACCAATATCCAAGACCTTTAACCCTCCCAGCCTACAGCCTGAAAGAACCATGGCATTGGCAGTGATGATTGGACCATGGTGCTAAGAACCAACACGAACCATCACTAGTAGCTGTGAGGATGAGAACTAAACATGAGAAAAACAAAAAGAAGCCAAGTCAAGTTTAGGATAGAGAGGATGTTTGAAGTAGCGCTAAACGAATTGGGAAAAAAATCTAAAGCAATTGTACCAATCACCCAAAAACGCTGCCTTTATTAAGGTTATGACCTAAAAATGCTGCCTATTACTGCTTTCAAAAAACAATATGCCAGCAAAATGCCAATATAGGGTAATCTGAGTATATCACGCCTATATTGCCAGAATTCCCCAGGAGAGATTGCATCTATAAACAAACTGAAATAAGGAAACAACGCAACAATTGCTAAACAATATTCATCCAGGAAATAATTTACAATTGTTCAAGTGAAGGTATGTGTGGTACCAGGAAAATTAGTAAAAGAAACAGATAAAAGACTATGCATACCTTAAGCCACCGTCCACAACTAAACAAATCAGTCAGCTTTGAGTAGCATCTGTACTTTTAGAACCATCCATCTATCCTTCAGTCTACTTCTATAACCTAGAGATCCTAAGTTGTAAAAGAGAAACGAGTTGCATGATGCTAATAGCCACTGTAAATTTAGAACACCCCAATATTATGACCAAGCCATCAAGGATCCTTTGTTACTTGGGAAGTATGATGAGAAAGAAATGAAGAAACATAAAATGGCTTCCTTTCTTACGCAATTTTAGAGAATTTTAGGCATTTTTTCGTCCCTCACCCTTGGATGATCCAAAAGACAAAAGAGCAATAAATTAACAAAGAGAGATATTTGCATTTTATTTTTATTTTTTCTGACTTTACAATGATGCTACTGGTTTGCAGGAAATGCAAGTTCTTAAATAAAGTTCATCTTTTGTCATGAATTATGGTAAGAACTTTCACAGTGAAAACTGTAAACAAAATGCACAAGAATTGCTGTAAAGGAAATGTAGATGGAAAGTGGAAACTGACACAAACATGTACTCTAACAAATACATTTTATTTTTATTATCGTTTCATAATATATATATTTTTTCTCTTTTTTCAAGGAGCATTCTGTCCATTCTCAACACCGAGACCATACAGAACACCAGCATATTTCTCGGTTGAGTCATTAAAGAAACTCTCTTTCAGTTTCATGAATGTACAGCAAGTAAGCAAACTATCCGAACCAGCTTGGTGACAAATACCGATTCTTTCCACTTCCAAGAGCTCTGCAAGCTTGTTCAACCCACCGTGAAGACTGTTGCAGAACTTCATCAGATGCTTGATATCATAAAGTGTAGGGAAATAAATCTTGATCAGATTAAAGAACCCCACCTGGGTGTCGGGAAGATTCTGGCAAGTAAGCAACTTGAGCAAGTACCCGAAATCATACCCACTATGGAAAGTAACCCAATGCACGGTATCATTTAACACAATCCCCGACGACATCAACAACTCACTAAACCTACGAGCATCAACACCCTTCTCATTGTTCTTCATGAAATCAAAACCACTCTGGGATAACAGCTCAACAGAGTCATTGGCATACACATCCTCATTGGGATTAAACTCCCGGAAATTGAATTGCCACACACAATATTTGTCAGTCCCACAAGTAGGAAGGTTCCCTTTCTCATCAGATAAAGTAAGACCCAACTGAATTAACTTCAATAGATCCACATTGGCCTTAAGGGTCTGGTAATTATAGTCAAAGCTGTTCTTGAAATTCCCTATCGGTCGAAGAACAATACCCGGAAACTCAGTATCCATTGCAATGTAAGGGTAATCGTCTACGATTCCACGAATCAAAGCAAATTCATGATCAAGATTATCGTTCCAAACGTCCCGGATTTGAATCGAATCACTTTTGGGCAAAATCGACATATTCTTTTGCAGATACAACAAAACTTGGAGCAAATAATAAAGACCCAACAAGACCAAAAACCGTAAATCTGCAAAAAGATCCCCAATAAAACAAACCCCAAATCAAAACAAGAAAAACCCATATCTTGAATAGCTAAGAAAAGCCCTAAAATCCAAGCAACACAAGCATACAATACCAGGAACACCTTAAATGAAAGATAAGAGACAAACAAGAAAATGAGAAAGAGAGACCATGAAATGAAAATCTTACCTGAAGACTCTAAATGGGGATTTTCTCTGCAAAATGATGGGATTTTCTAGGGGATTCACAGGAAAGTTGTGGGTATTTTTTAAACAAACGAGGGTTTCGTTGAGAAAATGTGAGGGGTTTTGGTTTTGCAATGAGAAAAGAAGAAGAAGATATAGAAATCGGAGATGAAGGAATGGGGCTATGGCTATCTACGGATAAAGAGGTACGAGGCCTTCCTTTGCTTACATCGTAACAGTTACAGCATGAAATGTTTGAGGCAAAGCTGGCTTCTAGTTATGTGGTCCTTATATATAAAGTTTTTTTTTTTTTTTTTTTTTTTTTTTGAGAATCTTATATATAAAGTTAAAACCCAATTTTCTTTTCCCTCATTCATATTTTATCCCCAAGTTTTTTTTTTTGTTTTTTTCCCTCTCTCTTCCTTTTTTTTTTTTCCATTTTTATTGTACTTCTTCTGTGGTATATAGTATTGGGGCCTAGGGGGTGGGCAAACAATCGAAGGACCCAACTACCTACCCAACTTGATTAGTTTCGGTAGATTTCAATATTTTTGTGACGGTTGACGACAGGTTAAAACCAACAAAATCTAAATTTATCGAGTCTAGTGCCAAGTTTCCCACATGGAAATCTGAAATACCCTACCCTATCAAAAACTTTTGTTAGTCTCTTTCCCCCCTGATTAGCATTTGCTAGAATGATGTCGCTCCTCTTTAATAAATATCTCATCGATCTTAAGTTTTTAGGGCTCGAGATCTCTGTCATATATTGCGAATATCTTGAGATCTTCATCAAATCTCCACCAGATTGTGACACCCCAAGCCCCTTCAAATCCCAAATTAGCAAAATTGCTAGTATGACCAATCTTATTGTTGATTTTAGCTCACCAGATAGGTCGACAATTCATGCGTTAACGGTCGACTTGATGCAACAGGGTTAGACAATGAGTTTTTCACTAAACTTAAACCTGACCAACTTAGTGTGACCAATCTTATTGTTGATTTTAGCTCACCAGATAAGTTGACAATTCATGGGTCAACGATTGGCAGCGATTTGAGCTTTCTCAAACTTGATGCAATTGGGTTAGACGATGGGTTTACACTAAACTTTTGACCGACTTGAATACACCCCTAGTGTTTACTGTCACATATTAGTTTGATTGTTATATATTTTTTTAGAAAATTTAAAATCGTAATTTTTATAAAATAATTAGTTTAAAGGTAAATTAGCTTCAAATAACTTATTTTCATGTTCCATGTATTATCATGATCGTCAAAGAGAAATTCTTTGATTAAACATTTATGAAGTCCTCTTTATTAAGGTATTCCTATACAATATATCCAAAACCCTTTAAAACAAAATCAGATAGCATCCACGATATCATCTCAAGAAGCAATACATGGCCTTGAACCTTAGTGAAAATTTTCAACTAGACAAAATCTCTCTCTCTCTCTCTCTCTCTCTCTCTCTCTCTCTCAATAACAAACGATTTAATTTAGGCTTGACCAAAAAAACTAACAAGTAACAGGCCAAGACTGATCTCTCTCTATACCTTGGACCACTAAGATTGAAATACTAAAGTAAAATTCTAATCTAATTACGAAAAAAAGCCCACCAAGCTATACAGTGAGCAAGAACATTACAACCTTTGTTTTTGTTAACAAAAGAAAATTTACTATCATTGCGCACCCTTGGTATGATGGTCACTCTACAAGTACAAGTTCTTGTAAGGTAAGCGAGGAACAAGGGTTGAGTTTTAAGTTTCCAGAATGGAGTTTCACACACATATATTTAAATTAGGTTAGAATATGATTTCTATCTCAAGATTATAAAAAAAAAAAAAACAAAAAGAAAAAGAAAATTCACCATTGTAAATTTATTTTGCTCTATTAAACGCATCGTCCACAAGAGCCGCACATGAAAAGTGTGTAGAGCTTCCCAGTTCCCACTTCACCAAAGGTTTGGTAGCATTAAAGGGTCACCTCGTTCCATAATCACGTTTTTAAAACCCGATTCTACGACATGTATTATTGCAACAAAAGAAACACTCTCTTCTCCCCCACAATGAATCCCTTGCAATGACCTATTTTGCCCATGCCATTACCACTTGGCTTTGGCCATTCATTCCAAAAACCCCCCATTTGATACCTTATTGTATGTAATAGTTGCATCAAGATTGCATTTCATTTCACCCAACTTGCTAGAGGGGGCAATAAGGATTGTCCTTTACTTGTTGACTTGCTAGCACCTAACTCATTTCATACTTGCTTGAATAGTTGGAGTTGAAATTATATGTGAAATTGATCATCAATATAATTCTAGAAACACAAAACACTTTACAACCATTGTTATGGCAAGTTGTTAATGGTAAATGATAAAGTAACGTAAGTATTGAGCCCAAATGAGAACCAACAAACACCTACCAGCTTAATTGTTGGAAAAAAAGTAGTGTTTATAACGTTACTCATAGATCATTTGTCTTGTGGAGTTAGAGCTATGTCATTCTTCCCATTTGTTATTTATTGGAACAAATTATTGAAATAAAATTATCAATTAATGCACTATCTTGTTAACAACTTTTGTTTTGTTGCAAAAATTTAGTATGGAGTTTCCTGGGCAGTGATTAGGAGTTTTAGAGTCCGTTTGGGAACAACTTATTTAGCTGAAATTGAAATTTTTTTGCTGAAAGTATTGTAGATAAAGCTAAAAGGTAACTGAAAGTGTATAATGAGATTCATGAATAGTATCAAAAAGTATAATGGGACCTATGAATAGTAGTAAAAATAAGTTGAATAGTATAAAAAATAAGTCAAATAGTAAAAAGAGCTAACTTTTTAAGCCAATACTAAATGCAACCTTAGTAGGTGTTTGATACCTAAAAAAATCTTAAAATTTTATTTTATTTTATATTTTTAGTATATGTAATTTTTTTATTTTAAATACATTTTTAAATTTTTTTCAAAGTTTATCTCTGACCTACTAATAAATTGACATGGAAAAATTAAATTCACATAACATACTTTGATTAGATCAATTAACATACATCATAAACTAATGTGATATTTAATGACCACATCATTAAATGGACGAAATGATTTGAATCCACATGTTATATAACGTTCTAAGTTATGATTAAATTTTGAAACTTTTTAAGTGGCAAAAAAACAAAATTACCCCTGTTGATGCCCATATTTGCAAATTTGTACCTAAAGGCTTATGAGGAAGAAAGCCCAATGAAGAGCAAGGCCCACCAAGAAGACCAAAGAACAAGAAGGGTCCAAAGAAAGAAATGCAAGTGAAAGCAATCTACGGCAAAACGCAAATCTGCAGTAAAATACAAGTCTGACGCAGAATACAGTTCTTTGGCAGGATGGCTTCGGCAGATGAAGATAAATTGGGTCCAACGCCTTTTGATCCAATCAACATTATTTGGCCCACAAAGGCCCAAATCCTTTTGTATAAAAAAGAGAGGCGTGAGAACTGATAGGAAAAGGAACGATGGAAGGAAACAAGGAGCAGCAGGAATTGTGTGAAGGAAGAGTCAAACTAAAGGAAATGACAAATGCAGCAGAAAACACGTGAAGAAATAAGACAAAAACACGCAGCAGACGAAACAGAGTTGATCTGCTACGGCAGGAACGGCGTGGGAGACAAAAACAAAAGACAGTGGAGCAAGAACAGAAGGGCCGGGGCACCACCAACCTGTACCCAGCCAATACAAGGGAGGTGGGCCCACGGTCAAAGAGATTCAGAGGGCGTGGTTTGGTGGTGGGGGGAAAAGACGGTCTATATTTGGTTTCCGGCCATAACTTCTTTTGGGATATATACCTTGCTGGGATAGTATCTTACCCAAAAGAAGTAATAAATGGTTGGGACCACTGATGCATGCCATAGAGCTAGGTAGTGAGGTAGAGGTATACGGCAGGAACAAACAAAATGGAATTTTGTCGTGCAACAAACATGTTCTGAGCAGATGGCAGTGGTTGGGGCAACCAATGGGTGAGTGGGTAATCTTGAAAGGATGCCCACAACAAATCAAAAACAGTTGGTGAAGCCCTAGGGGTAAAAGGGAGAAATCCCATTGAATTAGCTCACTATAAACGGGAGGTAACCACGGCAGAAAAAAAGGGGCGAGACCAAACGGAGGACGGAGAGAGGAAAAAACAGGGGAATGAGTAAAAAACAGGGGAAGAAGAAAAACACCCAGAGGGGAGAAAAAGAAAGAAAGAAAGAAAGAAAAAGAAGAGAGAAAACGCGGTATAAATAGGGGCATGCATCAATAGACCATCTTTTCCCTCCCTCTTAGCAAACCCACTCTTTGAAGTCTCTAAAATTAATAGCTAGTAGCCATTTAGGCCTATTCTCCAAAATGCACAACTTTTATGGCAGGAGCCTATGAAAAGGTTGTTCAAGTTGGAGTTTGGGTTTCCTTTTTGGTTTACTTATCCTATGGGAAGATTTAATACTTGATTTTGATTATATATATATATTTGATTTCTCTCATTATAACTTATATCTACTGTATTTAATCATCTTGCTGTAACACGTTTTTTTTATCAAGTCTGCCGCATCAGTTGTCCTGCCGCGGTGCCTTTACTTGCTGTACTTGTTATTCTGCTGTAGTACCTTTTTTATTATGTTTACCGTGTTAACCATTTTACCAGCTAAACATTTCCTGCCGAAGTTTTCCTCTTCATTTGTTATTACGTATTTTACTGTTGACATAAGCTAATCATTATCCTGCCATAAGTATACATATACATATATCTTTATTTATGAATATGTGTATATATTTGAGAATATGCTAACCCATTTAAACTAACACTTGTTTGATGGGTATTTTCTTTGGGTTTTAGATTTGTTCATGTACAGGAAGTAGAAAAGTTTTTTCTGCAGTAAAAGCAAAGAGTTGTCATCCACATTGCGGAAGGCTTTAAAGCACCGCAGACAGACTTAAAGCACAGCAGACAGCTTTATTACACAGCAGAAGGCTTTACGGCAGGAAGCTTTACTGCACAGCAGAAAGCTTTATTACACAGCAGGCAGCTTCACTGCATAGCAGAAAGTTTTATTGCACGGTAGACGGTTTTACTGCACGGTAGAAAGTCTTGCTGCACAGCAGAAAAGTTAGACCTGTGGCAGAAACTGGAGAATAGTTCCTTCTGCGGCAGAAAAGTCGGACCTGTGGCAGAAACTGGAGAAAAGTTCCTTTTGCGGCAGAAACATTAATCCTGCAGCAGAAACTGGCAGCGGCAGAAACTGGAGAAAAGTCTTCTGCGGCCGAAACAGAGGATAAGCCCACTTTGCTGCGTCTTCTCTTGGACTTGGACTCAACGTTTGCGCACAAGCTGGACCAAATTGAGTTGCAGTTGGACCGGTCTCAACTCCCTTACTCAGAATACTCGGGCCTACTACCGCGGTAGGCAGCCCAGCCCAACACACAAAAAAGGCCCCCACAACCCCAAAATGAAAATTGTAATTTAGGGAAAAATGATCCGAGCCCTTTTTTATTTGGAGAATAAAGAATGTACTCAAGAAAGTGGGCCGGGGATCTAGAATTGACTAGATCTTTCGTTAAAAAGTAACCAAACCAAACAACCATTTCATTTTCAGAAAATAATATAAGTAAAAGCTTTGAACACGAACTGCTTTCATAGCTCAGTTGGTTAGAGCACCCGTTTAGTAAGCGGGAGGTCTTGAGTTCGACTCTCAATGAAAGCATTTTTATTTGAGGATTTTTGAAGGTTTTGCAAAATCATCCAAAAAGTCCTCTGAGTTCTGACGTTTTGCCTCGGCCTGCAACGTTTGACAGTACCCGAAAGAATGATGTTAATCGCTTGTGTTTCTCTATTTATTTCCCAATGAAACGCACACTGTACCATTTGTTTTTTGCATTAAGATCAGAATAAACTGCAACTACAAGAGAGGTGAAGCATCACAGATTCTTGTCTTTGGCAGAACCCCATATTTGTTTTTTGGCAAAGCCATCCCATCCAGCTACAAATATCTTTTTGTTCATCATCTGACCTGATTAAATTTCATATATATTATTGTGAAAAAAACAAGAGAGTATTCTTCTTGTGACATCTCTATGTTATTATTTTATAACTCTTAAGGGAATGTATTATGAGAGGCTTTGTTCTCCTTACACTTGTTTTTCTGTTTAATAAACACGATACTTTTCTACCTAAAAAGTAGGGAAAAAACTGGGCATTATATGTTCATTAAGGGAGAAATCCTGCCCCTCATATAGCTTGGTGTAAAATTCATTAAAGCTTTAGTTTTTGTGTAGCTTTGCTCCGAATGGGAGGGGCGAAGAGTCAGTTACCGGTCCAAAAATGGAGAGAGTTTGGTCTTGCGGATGATACACTTGCTGCTAACCCAATCCATTTCAATGTCTTAATTTGTACTGGATGATACTTTGTGATTCACATTTCAGGCATTGAAAATCTGTTCAAGTAGCTAATTCCAGAAAATCTCACGCATTCGGTGATCAATTTGATTGTAAATAACATGGAAGCGTCTAGATTTTTTTTTTTTACAATCACTCAAATTTTGACTCCCCATCATCTTTGTGAGAGTAACTAATCTAGGGCTCGTTTCTTCAGGCCTTCAAACTAACGAAGAATGGAGTTTTAGAAAAGCTTTTTTCCATGCTTTCCAGCCTACCAACTCGGTTATCTTCTCATCTGTAGTCAATGAATGTAGACACAACTTTTAGACTTTTAGTTCAATAGTGTTTTTCTGACCAATAAACCCTGAAATGCAAACTTTTCAACATCCAATTATCCAAAAGTTGCTCAACACTCGCTGAATATTGTTGCGTTAGAAAAGAATGATATTACAAAGCTAAGACTATTAAGAAAAGAATTGATGAATTGCACCCTTTCCATAATATACCACACTGCAAAGTGATGTGAACAAAGAGTGGAAGTTCAATATCTCAAATTCCGAATGCAATTTTAGCAAGCAACACAAACATAATTGATATCTTAGCCTCGAATTTCATTTCAGCATTCTAGTTTTCTACTATTATACCAAGAAAATATCCAAGGAGTTATTGATGGTCAATATGCACCCCACTCACCCCTCCTCTGTGTGTGTGTGTATATATATATATATATATATAAATGAAAACAGAAAAAATAACCGCTTTCAAAAATTTTAAAAAGACAAACATTTCAAGCAAAACAAAATATTAGAGAATGGGTTCAAACCCTAAGACATGGCAATGTAGGCCTTTGCGCCACATGCACATTAAACTCATAGGCATGAGCTTCAAAGGTTGAGCATCAAAAGACACTAAAATTGAGTCTCTGTTCTTTAAGCATTACATCCTTTCTGATTGTCCTAATCATCCTTACAATTCTTGATAACTTATTCACCTACACATATACACAATTGATAGATCAGCCTGCACCTCCGCCAAGGAAAAAAGAGAGAAGAAAAATACAAAATATCATCATTGTTACAAATGCTTCATCAGGACCTAAGAAATCTTTATTCTTTAGTGGCTAACTTCCAACTTGCGAAATGAAAGGCTCCTATGACACAGAATGACCAAATTAATCTGTATCAACAGTAACATAAACCTATCTCATTATCTTGTCCTACTACATGTTCATTTTCCTCTGAGCATTCTGTGCAGATGCCTCTTCTTGGCTTACCCAAGATGATGATCTGAATTACAAACCCTGCACTTTTGCCACTAATAAAACACATTACTGGACCAGCAATGATTCACAAGTTTTATCTTCCTTAAAGAAGAAAAAGCCCAGGCATTAGGCAGCAACCTTCATCACAGTCCCTACTCAATCCATTGAAAGAAGAAAATAACTTTTTAAAAAATTAAAAAAAAATCACCATCAAACCCTTTTTTTTTAAACCCAAATCTTTTGCATCAGCTTCTATGGAATCTTTTCCCTGTATCATGTCTTTTGTATCAAAGAAATGGTCCAGAGAAACTTAAGATGATATCCATATTCCATTAATTTCAGCAACCACAGCACTTGATGTATCCTGACTAAACTTCTGTGATACTATCCACAAAAAATAATTGACTACGCAGTGAGGAAGAAATGGAATTATAGGCTCTTCTGATATAATTCAATCACAGGAGAGAACCAGCAGAAAGTAACAACTTGCCTACAGTAAGAAATTGGTCCAAAGCATGGTGCTAAGAGAGGGCATACAATCCTCCGAAGGCCAGAACAAAGTACCTTAACAAGACTAGTTAAAGGCTACAATATGGAATCTTCAAGATCCAAGAGACTTGTCTGACTTTCTACCACCATTAGGCACAACAGTGAGAAAGGGCAGCCAAAGATGTGTAAAATATTACTATTATAATCTTTCAAGATAATAACATAATTTTTTCCCCTAATATATTTGCATGCCCATGGCTTATGCTGGGTTTGTAAATATAGATATTTTGATGTGAACTATACCCCTTACTTTGTCAACTAAGCCAATCGGAATTAAATTCAAACCAGAGATCCTACCAATCAAACCTCATAAGGAGTAATCTGCTAATGCAAAGGCCATTGAACAATATTATGAAACAATTAATCAAAACTATCATTGTACATCAAATAAGTCTGATTGATCAGCAAACCAATAAGACATGAATACAAGGATATAACAAACTTAAGAAATCCACGTTTTCTACATATGATGAAGTTCAGATTACAATAGAACATTAAAAAAAAACCCAACGTTACCATAAAAAGGAAGACACCATCATACTCCATACAACTAATCAGTTCCTACCAAGCGGCAGTGATCTACAAGAATATGTTTCCTTAAAATTCGACTTCCTAGACGATGTAAATATCGAAGCATACACTTCTTTCGTAGCATTAGCCGGTGCCAAATCCACTGCCTTAAACCGCTTCACTGCGCCATTACCAACTCCCTTAACACCAACCTCACCATTCACAACCTTCCCATTTCCCTCCACTTTACCCGAAACCTTCTCCACAGCCTTCACATCAATTCCATGCTTCTTACCACTCAACCGTGGCGCCTCCAATCCAATACCCTCTTCTCCATTCACACCCGTCTCCCCATTCTTCACCTTCTTTGTCTTTTTCTCCCTCGTCTTTGCCTTCTCCTCCTCCATCCTCTCCCTCAACACCACCACCTCCTCTTCGCTCCCATTGATCACAAGCTTATCTGATTCCTTAAACTCCTCATGGCACACAAGGCATGCCGAGGACTTAACCTCCTTCAAAGCCTTGGCACTCAAAACATGCCCACAATTCCTCAAAGCAAAAAACTTATACTTCCCATTAAACGCAAGACCCGTAATGGGGCATTCAAACCGCGTCCCATCATGCACATTCTCATCTAATTCCGCCCCGGGAATCATCGACAGCTTAACCGTAATCATATCCTTCAACCCCTTAATATGCCCAAATGCCTTGGGCAATTTCTTCCCCAACAAAGCCTCAACCAAAGCTTCCTTATTGAACACATTACCGAGCTTATCGATAACACAAGGCTCCCTCAAGGGCTCATTGGATAGAGCACAATTGGACCACTTGGAGAGCCTCTGCTCATTTGGGTCAACCTTATCGGGCTTCTTCTCATCGTACATGTGGAGATAGCAGTCGCGGGACTCGGCCCCAGTTGCACCGCCATCGCCGCCTCCACCGGGGAGTCTGGGGTGTAAAACAAGGGTGGAGAGCGGGGCAATTTGGGGAATTTGAAGAAGGGTTGAATCAGGGAGGGTTTTGCCATTGAGGGTGAAGTAGAAGGAAGATAGGGATTGGGTTGAGAGGAGAGAGAGCTTGAGGTGGTGTAGGGTTTGGTTTGGGGTTGGGGTTAGGGTTAGGGTTTTTGTGGGGATTTGGGGATCAAGGGATTGGACGAAGATTTGGAGAGTCATTGTATAGATGGGAGATTAGGGTTTGAAGATTTGGAGGGTAATTGGATTTGTTAGGGTTTAGGAAATTTGGGGGAATTGGATTTTCTGATTTGTGATCGTTCGCAGGGTCGGTGACGAACTGGGTGTGAAAGAAGTTATCTATGTAACAGTTAGCCGCGCAGCCGAAGCTATAATATACGGGTCCGGCTCCCCTCCCTTTTTGTCTAGATGAGTGACACGTGGCAAATGACACATCCAAAGGTTAAAACCCACCCACGTCAACTATGGTTTTTCTCTCAATTTTTTGGGTCTTTATAGCTATCTCTCCAACATTATCACCGCTACCTGAAAATCAACTTGAGTAAAAGTGAATTCTGAATGCTAAGAGAAAACCCAAGATTGAATTTTTTTTTTTTTGGACAAAACCCAAGTTTGCTTTTTATTTTCAATCTCAATATACAACTGAACTTGAGAAAAGCAAAGCGTGGAGGAATAAAAATCAATTGAAGTATTTTGACGTTGAATAGATTTAGCCATTCGGTGATAACGTGTTGGGTCTTCAATAGCCCAAATCAACAAGAAATATACAGTAAATTATGCAGTCAAACAATTTCTCAAAACAATAGGAAAAAAAAAAAATAAAGAAATTTAAAACAAGAATGGAGATAGAACAGATGATGGTTTTACAAGCAGAATGAAAATGGCTTTACAAACAGAGGACACCCACCTTGCACAATAGAGCTTCCTTGGCTTTTGGCTTTTGGCAGAAAGATATTTTATTCTTCTTTGATTTTCTCATCTATTGTCCTGCTTTTACCTCTTTTTTTCCAGAAAGTAATGATCTTGGCGCCTTTGATTCTCAGGCGAGTGTGACGAGATAGAAAGAACGAGAGAAAGAAAGACCCAAAAAATAGAGAGAAAAATCATAGTTGACGTGGGTGGTTTTTAACCTTTGGATGTGTCATTTGCCACGTGTCACTCATCTAGATAAAAAGAAAAGGAGCCCGAGCCGTATATAATAGCTTCGGCTGCGCGGCTAAAAAAATTGTAGAAGAGAGAAGAAGGGTATTTTAGTAAAAACTTAATTTAGCTAGGGTTTTAGGGTTTGATGTACGTTCATCGTTGACATATAAAAGCGCCTCCCAATCAACAAATCTCTTCTCCGCGAGCAGATTATCAGTACAAGCAGCTCCTAGATCTACAGCGCCACAATCTTCAAGGTCGGTCATGTCCCTTTTCTAAAATTATGGGTTCAGTTTTTGAATTTGAATATTCTGCTTGGTTACCGAGATTCATTGTAGGAAACCATAAGAAACGATTTTTTTTTTTTTTTTTTTTGGGAAACCCTTTAGCTTATTGTCATCTGGGTCCTTAGTACAACTTCCTTAGCCAATTACTTCTCTTTTAGGTTATGTAAATCATTAGTTTTCCCCAGAAACCAAAATACCATGTACCCATCAGATTATTTTTTCAGATGATATATAATATTGTTTTATGCTAAATTTTAATTAACCAGACAGACTATTTTCTAAATCTAGGCATGATAATTGAAAATGTTGGCCTTTGCTTTGTTTCTTGCCTTGAATTTTTAGGGGGTGACTGGTACATGCACTTAAAAACTGAAAACATGTATTTGAAAATGTGTGGAAAAACGGGTGGGTGAAAAATTGTGTGGAAATATTTGTAATGTTTTTTATAAACTGAAAACATGTGTTTGAGTTGGTGTTCCAAACGGGGCCTAATACTCTGGATATGATTGTTCAGTTGGACTAAGAGCAGCACAGAAGATTTGAGCTAAAATGAAATGCTTTTAGTTGTTTTCCGAGAAAAAAAAAGTCGATTTCTTATTTCAAAATTGATAAAAAGTACTTCAGAATTACAAACACTGTAATTCATTATAAAATGCAACCAACGAATTTAGACAAGGGTGTGGAAATGTTTAGCGGGTGTGTGTAATATTATGAAATTGTAGTCAAGGTTTTCGGTGTGATTTCACTTGTTTTTTTAGAAGTTGATTCAATGCAATTGATTAGATCTATCTCCATCAAGTTTGAGGCTGTTGATTGATGATACTCTTATTAGTTATTTGGATTTTTTCTCCAAATATTAGAGATCCACTGTTCTGTTGTGTTTTTAAGAACTCGTGAAATAAAGTCGCATGTGTCCATTAATATGATGACTGAGAAGTTGGACACTTGAATGTTAACCTAACGATCACCTTTTGAATTAAATTTACACTATCTTTTAATCTTTTACAATCTTGTTGACATTTTTGTTTCTCTTTTGGAACCAGGAAAGTGACTTGTAATCCGATCATCAACCAGAAATGTCAGGGTATGTGAATATATGTCGTTCCACTTGTTTTCTGTCTTCTTAATTCTTGCAAACAAAAGAAAATAAAGGGGTGGGGGGCCAATAAACTTTCTTGGGCCTGTTCATGTCATTTTTTTAGTGCAATTTAAGTACAGTAGAATTTGTTGAGGAAGAGATCCCCCAATTTGGCAATAGTGGTTTCTCCTATTTCATACAGGGCTAGTTGGATTGCTGGTTGATTTTGGCCCCTCTTATTATGTTTGGAAATGAGGAGATATGATATTGCTAAAATACTGGGAACGTGTAATAGTGCCTTGTGGGCTGTGTTTTTTGGCATATGGATTAGTGCTTTTCATGTGGTAGATTAGGTTAAGTCCTAGTTTGCTAGAAGAGTTTGTTGTAGCTAGAGTCAATGAAAGCTCAACTTCTCTGACTCATGAGTGATAAATATGGATGTCATACTTGTGCACACTACTTTTGGTTCTTTCAATCTTGATTTTAGATGAAATATATATTTTTTTCTGATTGATAAGATACATGCATGTTTAATGGGTTTTGAATCCATGACCTCACCCTCCAACCGTTCTTCTGAGTTAGGGGAGGAATTGTCTTTTGAACCAGAGCTTATTGGCATTTTACATATAGTTTTATTGATATCGAGAAAACTTCTGAAGCTGTAATAAAATGTTTACATTCCTTGACAACAATGTTTGTATTTAATGTATGATTTGAGCAAAAACTCGAGACTTTGGATTGAAGTCCTTGGTCCCTTAAGGACCATGTTACATAATTGCTCCTTCAATTCTGTAATATGTGTTTTTTTACCAGTTTGTTCTTGGTTATGTCCTTCTGAGATCAATGCTTAATTCTAAACGTGAACCTCCTCTGTTTGTGTTGGTGGATTTCTTTATTACCTTTTTCCTTTTATGGCTAATACAGAGAAGAAGCACCTGTTGCACCTGTTGCAATTGAGACCACTGAAGCACCTCTAGGTGAAGCCATGGACATCATGACTGCCTTGCAGCTTGTGTTGAGGAAGTCACTTGCTCATGGTGGGCTTGCACGAGGACTCCATGAAGGTGCCAAGGTGATTGAAAAGCACGCTGCACAACTCTGTGTGATAGCTGAGGACTGCAACCAGCCAGATTATGTTAAATTAGTCAAGGGCCTTTGTGCCGATCACGATGTTAAATTAATGACAGTGCCTAGTGCTAAAACACTTGGCGAGTGGGCTGGTGTAAGTGAAATTTACTTGTTTAACTAGCTAGTTAATTTCAGTAACTTAGAATGATTTCACTTGCAATTATGTGGTGAATTTATCTCTCTTTCTCTCTTAATTGTTGTATTGTGTTGTTATATATTAGATTTTGGAAAATAAATGAGTGCTTTAGACACCTAAATAAATAGACAATGGTTTTTATTTGAATATTTTTTTTTCATCTAATTTGTCTACCATTTCACGGCTGTACTCTTTAGTATTCATGCGTTTTTGTTTTTTTTTGTTTTTGTTTTTGTTTTTTTGTTTTTTTTTTTGTTTTTTGTTTTTGTTTTTTTGTGTGTGAAATAATCTGAACATAATTTATAATTGAATTGGTCTGCCATTTGCCATGTACTTACTCATGGTCGATTCTATTAATTTAATGGAAGCCTGCCTTGTGTTCTTTTGGTATACGTATGTTTTTTTGGATAATATGTCCATTGAAAACTGATATCACCTTTTAGCTTAATTGTTCTGTTTCATCTGTGGATGCAGTTGTGTAAAATTGATTCTGAAGGAAAAGCTAGAAAGGTTGTGGGTTGCTCCTGTGTTGTAGTGAAGGTAAAGACACATCCATGGAATAATATTATCTCTTGATTGGTTCTCTTCTCTTTTTATATTTACTTTTTTGGGAGTGGGTGGGGGTGGGAATAAGGGGTTTCCATAAATAAACTAGGGTAAATTATCTAACACCCTTAAGGTTTCATGAAGTGACACCCCTCCACCCCCAACGTTTCATGAAATGATACTCTCCCTCTTGAGGTTTGTCTAAATGCAACACTTAAGTTTTCACTAACAAAACAATCCATTTTTAAAGAAGTTTCCTATTAAATTATTAAATTATACATACTTAAGAGGGGAGTGTCATGTATCCACAAACCTTAAGGGACGGGAGTCTCATTTCGTCCACAGTTTGGGTAAGATTCTTTTTTAAGAATGGAATGGTGTTATTTGTTTATTTTTTCAATAAACGAAATAACCTCTCTTTGACTACTTCACTCTTCTATGCAGTAATTCTTTTATATTCTTTTCACCTAACCTATTTATTCGACTGTTTTACAGGACTATGGAGAGGAGTCGGTGGGTTACAATATTGTTCAGGAATATGTGAAGTCCCATTAAGTTAAGCAAAATATTGGAGAATGAGGCCCATTTTGCATTGAGAGATTGTTCCTTAGGTAGCGCTGAGCTTTTCTTTATTAATGGTTTTTGATACTTGATAAACCTCAAAGACAAGGTATATCATTTTTCTTTTGAGTAATGCAGTTTGTATGTCAAATTCATGTCACGAGTAATTTATTATCTTTTCCAATTATTAGTACCATGTTCATAACATGGGTAACCCGTTTAATCATCAATTTTACTTGTCTGAGATGCCTTAAATGGGTTCCACATTTGACTTGCTTTGTTCTGTGGTTGACATTTTACATTATAGTGACATTTTAGCATTGATTGGGTCCAAAGAAATTAGGGAGTTTAATAATATTTTGTAAAAAAGGACTTGGTAAAAGATGTATTTTGGCTGTTGAGACTATAAAAGCCACACTTAATCCAAGAACATGCAATTAAGATCATCGGTAGAAATTTTCAACCATTCCTTGGGATCCCTTCCTTGTTCCCTTTTTGTCCCTGCGGATTTAAACCACATACTGCCACTCATATGTTTACTTGTATTTATATCGAACAATAGCAAAATGCGCGTATCTATTGTAAAAATTATGTACACAGACAGCATAACATATAAAAGAAAATGTTAACTTATGCCAATCTGGTTTTAGGAATCCAACACTTCTACCCCGAAACATTTGGGGCGAATCCCAAAAGCGCAGTGGATTGCAAGAGCCTCAGCTGCACCAGCGCTGGAGGTGTTGATATGTTGATATGAGGCTTTCAATTTATTTGCTTCGTAATCCCGAGCAGGCATATAACCTAAGATGCAGATTTTTCTCCCATAGACTAGAAAATTCTTTCTTCCTCAACTTTCTACTCCAGGTCTTCAAATGTTCTTCAAACAAATCAACAGTATTTAGAGATGTCCTTGTGCGAAGGAACTACTTGATTCCTTAGACTCCTAAAAAAATCACACCCAATTGCTGCAAACATAGTAAGCTGATCCTGGGGGATTCGGAAAGACAACCAAAGTTTTAACTAGATGTAACGGAGAGTCCACTTGAATGGCATCTATCTTGATATCCCTAAAGCAAATATGCATCATTGTAATAAATGCCCAATCGATTCTTCCTCAACTCCACACAAGGGACATTCCTAGTGTTCCATATTCAAGATGTTGGAATCAAATCAATTCCAATACGCCAAAGCATCATTTTGTATCTCTCATGCATGTGCGTTCTCAACAATTCAGTCCACATTGATTTAGCAGCTTCATTAGAACTGGCGGCAAAATTTGATGTACAACAACATTTATCTGGCCTTGGGAATAAGGGCAGCAAAATTTTCTTATTAGCGATTACCAAATCCACATAAACACAAGGCTAGTCATAGCTAATAGCGAGTGAAGGATTTGTTTAGTAAAGCTTAAGTTAAGCACCTCCCTACTTCAGCCAATTCATTGGAAGTTAGCCTGGCAGACAATTCCATTTACATGCTATGTTTGCCCCATCTATCAAGTTAAGCACCTCCCTGCTCAAGTTCGATTTGACTCTATCAATTCTCCCCACTGAAGACTGTGATGCTAGATCGTAGAAAAATGAGAGATGAAATGCAGTTTCAATGATGCCGTGGTTTCTAAGATTTTTTTATTTTTTTATTTATGATGGGAAAGGGGGTTTTTGGAGGAAGTGAATGACTGAATGAGCTGTTGTTTTTGTTTTTTGTTTTTCGTTCGTGGTTTGGGTTTGGAATCTTTGGGTGGCTTCTTGAATGGTAATGTGATATAATTTCAGCAAAGTAATAGTAGGTGTCAAAGGCAAGGGGGCCAATTTTATACCAGATGCTATTTTGTTATCGATTAATATCAGTGCAATTTCAGGATTACCACTATTTATATACTTACTTTTATATATAAATATATATATATATATATATATATATATGTTTGTATTTATTTATTTATTTACATGTTTATAAATATTTAATTTAAAATCCACATAGTTTATAACCTCAAATAATAGCCTAAGTAAAATAAGCCAATGTATTTTAGCTTAAATAACATGTTATATATATATATATATCATTATTTTTTTATTATACATGTTGAAACATCAATATCAACCAATATACTCGACAAATCTTCAATGTAATCCATGGGTAATCATTGGATACTCCTAGAGTACCATAAATGCGTACTCCCTCCTCTCACATAATAGTGGATCCCACTAATTAAATTTATGATGGTACTCATAATTTATGTGAGAGGAGAGAGTACGCATTTATAGTACTTCCAGAATATTCAATAATTTTTCGTAACCTAATATTTTATCCAGTACATTTATGAGGAGTATCGGTACTAATTCAATGACTAGTATGGTATATACCGTTAGTATACTGGTATGGTATTGACTTCCTTGGTTAAAAAGTCTCTTTTTCTCAATTTCCCTATTTTAAAAATATATAAATAAATAATTCTAAGAGTTCTATGACCTCAGGGAAGGTCGTGAATTAAGCCTTTCATATGATTAAATCTTATTTCTAATCCTAGGAAGGCTCTAGAAAAATTCCATGAGAAAACAATAATGAGAATGTTCAAATCAACACTCTGCCATCTAGTCAGAGTGCAGATCAACCGGAGGGAAGACATGAGAGATCTCATTTGTTCTTAAATTGAAAATCAATGCCACTTTCAATCTGGTCAAGTATCTTGGATTTCCCATCATTAACTTCACATTTGGGTAGTCTTGCGAGTAGGTACAATTGTACAATTTCATAATAGAGAAAGTGCAACCTAAATTGGTTGGTGAAAGGCTAGTAGAGTCCTCTCCATGGTTGGAGGAGCCATGCGAATGAAAGTGGTCACCATTCACCAATTACTATATGCAAAGGGGTCATCCTCCCAAATAAAATTATAAAAGCTTTTGTATATCACTGACTCACTTGAAAAACTCACATTCTTCCGTTTGTACTTTTGTAGTGCACATCCTTTTACCATTATTTTTTGAACAAAGTGCAATATGGCACTATTGTCATGGGTGTACTGCCAATTATCAAGAAGGCTATCTCATCTTTCTTTCTTTCTTTTTTTATTTTTTATTTTTTTATTTTTAATCTAAAAAAAAAATCCATTTTACTATACCACAACACCATTTTATTATTTTTTAAACGAAGTTCTATGAGGCATGGATGTACTGCCAATTATAAAGAAAGCTATATACATGGATTTTTAATAAGTGGAAATAAAATTTCGAAACTTGGGTATATACATAAGAAAGATGGGACATAGTACAAATTGTTGAAATAAATAAATGCATATATAGAATTTTAAATTTTTTTAAAGATATAATGCCAACTTTTTAATGCTTGGATATTGATTTTTTTTTCCTCAATTTACTCTTAAGTAATCAAATTATTTATTCAAATCTCTTATATATGTCCTATCATAAAAAAAAAAAAAAAATCTCTTATATATGGATTACTTTTCAAAGTTATTCAGTTCATAAATATATAGTAATTATTTAATTGACACAATGCATGAAATATAAATTTCAATTTATATTTACGTTTTATTTTGTGTGATAATTAATTTTTTTAACTTATTTATTTTATTATTTATATTAACAAATTTTTTTTAAATCAATTTTATTTCGATTTCATCTTTTAAGATTGTCTCCTTTAATTTGTCACTAATTATTTTGATGTTGGGTAATTATTAGCTACTTCCAGAATAAGGTGATGTGAGAGAATAAATTTATTCTCTCACATTCGTGGTGGATCTAGAGCCAGCTTAACCAATTTTGGCGCCAAAGGCGAAAACTTTAAGTAGGGTCTTTTGGCTCTTTTCTCATCTTATATTAAATATTAATTAAGTAATATTTATTATCAAAAAATTGTATTTTTTTGTGTGTTTTCTTTAATGCTAATAACAAATTTATCCATAGTTCATTTTTGAGATTTAATTTATTTTTCAATTTTATCTGTCTCTTTTTTATATCCAGATGGATATTTTCTAGTAGGCATTTGTAATTAAAAAATATATACAATTCTTTATATCTAGATGGATATTTTCTAGTAGGCATTCACAATTAAAAAATATATATGACTAAATAAAGCACGATTTATAAGATAAAATTATGATTTAATTAAAATAAAATTTAAAGTATATAACAATAGAACCTGACTTATCAAAAGCATGATTGCAACTTTACTAAATGAATATATCTAAAAAGTTTATTTATCACATAACTCAAGAAATTAATATTGATACCAAACAAAATTCTTGATTCATATTTTCATTATATTAACTATTATACAGATATTTAGATTTGATTAAAATATTTATTATTAAAAAAAGTAGAATAACTTATGAAAAAATATATAAAAAATACAAAAATAAAATATTTAAAATAAAAGAATTGGGTCAATATTAACATAAAAATAAGAAAGGAAAACTTTTTTTGAGAAACAAACATACACACACAAAAGAGAGAGAAAATGATTTTAATACAAAGACACGCCATAACTCTACTAAAAAACTATTATAACTTTTAATTGAGGGTGGTTTAAGTTATATTAGCCGCAAACTAATTAAAAAAGGAAAACTGATATAACAAACTAAGAGCATTCTCATTGAGCCTTTCAAATGCTAAAAATCCTATTTTTTAGCATTTTTGAGACAAAACACCACTCCATTGAACCGGCTGAATCTTAAATTTTTAAGATTCACGCTACAGTGCAATCTCATATTTGAGACCGCACTGTAGCAACAATTGTAAAACAAAAATTATTTTTTACTCCCTCGGGCTCTCTCTCTCTTCTATCTTTCTCTTTCCTCTCTCCACTTCTTTCTTCTCTCTTTGCTTCGCCAATGAGTGTGCTCTGCTAATGATTGTGCTCTGCTGATGGTCGTGGGTCGTGAGTCGTGGTCTCATGTGCTCCGGCGATTTTGTGGGTCTGGGTTTGTGGGTCTAAGTTCATGGGTCTGGGTTCGTGGGTCATCGACGTGACTGGGGTTGAGATCGGGGCGGTGGGTTTTGGCTGGGGTTGAGAGCGGGGTGGTGGGTTTTGGTTGGGGTTGAGAACGAGGTGGGTGTGTGGTGACTGAGATGGGTTGCTGTGGCTGAGGCGTGGGTCTTGGGTTTGATGGGTTTTGCTTGCCGTGGCCGCCGTGGGTCTTGGGTTTGTGGTTTCCTCCGCCTCTCTTTCTTCCTCTCACGGTGAGCTTCTCTCTTTCAAGTTTAGTTTAGTTTTTGTTCTTGTTGTTGTTGCTGTTTTTTTTTTTTTTTTTGGTCATGGGATTGATTTTTGAATGGATGCTGATTGTGGTGGCAGTGGGTTGGCCGATCTGGGTTTGCTATTGAATGTTGATGGTTTATGGCGGTGGTGGCTGACATTGGCTAGCCGTTGAGAAGGAAGGGGTGGAAAGAGAGAAAGTGGTAAAAGAAAAATAATATTATTTAAATGAAGTTGTAAAAAAAAATAGAATGTTTGATGTTTAGTGGATTGTAAAATGGGATGTTAAAATAGAAAAAGTAGGATTTTGAGGTGCTAAATGCTAAAATATTTAGCATTCTTGATGAGAATGCTCTAACAAAACTGGTTCAGTGTGATATCATATCAACCCACGTACGGCTAAGAGTTAATAGGTGGTGCTATCAAATAATTACTATAGAGGCTAAATTGTAAACGTGTGTCAGTTTGTGCATTTATGTTGGTTTATACGTCTCATTCATTATTATATTGGTTTTTTATATTTTATGGAGTAAAATTTATAATAATTATAACATTTAATTTTTTGTTTTGTTTTTTCTTTGATAAAAATTTATTTTTATTTATTGACTAATATTTAGGGTTTTATTGGTTAAAATTTGGGGCATTTCTTCGCTTGAGGGCCTAAAGCGACATGCCTAAGTTGCCTTGAGCTGGCCTTAGGTGGATCCTGATGATGCACGAATTGTGTTGTTAGTATTTTTCTCGTTCAGACTGAATGGAAGAGTTATGTTTCCTGCTAAGAACAAAGAAATGGATAACAAGTAATATTGGAGTGGTGTCTGCCAAAGACCCTCTAATGCTTAAGTTAGATAATTTTTTTTAGGAAATCTCAGTTATGTATTTTAGCTAAGATTATGTACCTTTTCCTCTTGTTGATTTTAGCCTTTTATAGGCTTGCTCCATATAAAATTATAAGGATTTTACTAATGTGTGCCCTTAGGGCACACATTAATTTCTATTTTTGGAAAAAAATTTCTCGAGAATTGAAAAAGTAATGACAGCTTTTTCAATTCCCGAGAAAATGTTTCCAAAAAAAGAAAGATTAATGTGTGCCCTAAGGGCACACATTAACCGAACCCAAATTATAAAGGGAAATGCTGACAACCCTTGCCTTTCTGGCGTTATCGCTTTATTGTAATTTGCTAATGGCTATTGAAGGCTCATTAAGGCATTTGTAACGCTCTTATGGCCGTTGCTGAACCGTTAGTTAACAATTGAGTTATTGCTAAACATAAATGCAGTTGACATCATACACAAATATATATATATATATATATATATATATATATTTGGTAACTGCAATGCATTTAATCAAAACGAAGAAATACAAGAAATGGTATCTTCTAAACAAACAGCTGTTAAACAGCTGCTAATCGTACACAAATATTGGATGGCTATTAATGTTGTACTCATCCTAAGCAAGTACCCAATAATTTTCCTTGAATGTCCCTTATTGTTTTTGACTAACTGAATAAGCTTTTATTGCTAACCAAAGAGATAGGGGTTGTCAATGGGCTGAGTCGGGCTAGCCCAGCCCATTTTTACTTTGCCTATGAACACAATGGGCTGGGTATAATGGGCTATTAACTAGTTAACAAGCCGGGTCGAGTTTGGCCGAAAGTGAAAACCTCAGCCCATGACCCTGCCCATGGGCAATGCCCATTTTGTCTTTAGTGGTGAGTTGGGCTATCGGGTTGGGCTTAATAGGTTACTCGTGGGCTTGTGTTAGTATATTATTTTATTATTTTTATAAAAAAAGAATCAATTTTTTATAAGGGAATAATCAATCTATTTTTTAAAAGGAAAGAATTAAAGAATTTAATACTTAATTAAAAATTTTTTTACAGTTAAATTTATTTAATTTTTTGTTTTGTTGATAGAAACCTATTTAATTTTTTATTATTAAGGCTTTAAATAGTTTTTTTTTATTTTTATCTTTAATAAAAAAAAATGTCAAATGGTTAATTCAAATTTGCTAGACTACTAAAAAAATATATATTTAGTAAACTAAATTTAACACAATTACTTTGAGTATCATAGTGGTTGAGGGAGTTCTCTTAAGAAAATTCTCTATAATATCTCAAGATCAATCCTTCATACACTTCCTATATATTTTTGTTATAAATTATGAGTTATTGGGTTGGGCCAACTGGTTAGGCCAACGAGTTTGGCTACTGGGCTAGCCCACCGGGTACCCATGGGCATAAAAACTAGCCCACAGCTTGACCCACTGGGCTAGTATGCTACCCATGACCTCAATAACAATGGGTCGGGCCGCCCATTAGCCCGGTGGGCCGTCGGGTTTCTGGGTCAGGTTATGGGTTGTGGGCTATTTAATGACTCTTACAAAGAGAGGGATACAAAGGATCATCAGCTAGCCACTTTAGGCTGAGCTTCCTAACAAATAAAACTTATTGATTTCTAAAAGACATTTATGGTGTGTATTGCACTTGAACTATTATGAGAAGTAGTGGTCATACTCCATTGTAATCTGCTAATGGCTATTGAAGACTCATTAAGGCATTTGTACGCTCATGGCCGTTGCTCAGCTATTAGTTACAAATTACAATTGAGTTATTGCTAAACATAAATGCAGTTGACAGCGTACACAAATATTGGATGGCCATTAATGTTGTACTCATCCTACTAAATGAATTTATGATGAGATTTATTATAAATGTAAAAGAAGGAAGTATCACGTTGCTATATTACGTAAATATCCAATAATTTTCCTTGAATGCCTTTTTATTGTTTTTGACTAACTGAATAAGCTTTTATTGCTTACCAAAGAGAGGGATACAAATTAAGGATCAACTAGCCAAGAGTATTTACATCTTAAAATTCTATCACATCCTATTTTACTATTTTAAAAAACTATTTTATTAATTATACCATACCATTTTACAATACTCTTAACATCTCAACTTTTATTTTCTAATACAACACATTAAAATAATATATCTCCAAACCCAAATAAAAACAAAAACCCAAAACCCAAAAACCCGATGAGAGAGAGAGGAATTGATAAAGTAAGTGAATAAAATATTAGTTTTTTTTTTTTTTTTTTTTAAAGAATTGAGCTACAATGCAATTCTACCTTTAGAATTGTACTGTAGCACTATTGCATTTTTTTTTGCAATAGTTGGTTTTTACAAGTCCGGATGTGTGGGGGATTTTGGGCTTTTATGCTAAATTTTTCCTATATATGACATATGTCATTCCCAATGTAAATGCTCTAACACTGGAGAAAGTATATCATGTTTCGATAATACCAACTCAGCATCTGTTTTAGTATTTCCTACCCAATAAATGAGTGACACATGTTTAAAAAAAACTACATCAGACTACTCCAATAAATTAATCACAATTTTCAATATTATCGGGAAGATAAATTAATTATTTATTGTAGTAGTCTGATGTGGTTTTTTGAAACATGTGTCACTCATTTATTAGGTAGGAAACAGGGCTGGCCCAAGATAATTTGAGGCCTAAGACGAAAATTTTAAAGGGTTTTTTTACATCTGAATATCCCTGAAATAATATTTAGTTTATTTTTTATTTCAAATTTATTACTAATTCATACTTATTAATATGGATAATTCACCCAAAGTGACTTACAATATATATTTTACAAACTAGCATATCAGCAATAAACAAAAAGTTTTTAAACATTAATTTATTATATTGTTTAAGTGACACTGATTATATTACTGTCACATTAGTTTGTAAGATTTTTATCGTAAAATTTATATTAGCTTTAGCATTAATTTTTCATTAACTTAATGGAGATTAGGTTGCATTTCTATTAATTCATATTGTTTTATTTTTTGTGGAGAAAATGCTAAACTTACTATAAATTTTATTACAAAAATCTTACAAACTAATGTGGCAATGAGGTGACATTTCAACAAAAGAATAAATAAGTATTGAATTATGTGATTGGTGACATGTCAATTTATAAGACTTATATAATAAAACTTGTAATATACTAGCATAACTCTAATATTTTAGGCTTTGGGAAAAAAATGTACACTTAACTCACATTTTTATTTAATTAAAAAAAAAAAAACTTACTGCCCCATATTTGGGGGCCTTTCTAGGATAGGGGGCCTTAGGCCATGGCCTAAATAGCCTAGGCTTAGGGCCGGCCCTAATAGGAAATGCCAAAACAGATGCTGAGTTGATATTACCAAAACATGATATACTTTCTCCTAACGCTGAGCTTCCTAACAAATGAAATTTATGATGTCTCTTTATTGATTTCTAAAAGACATTTATGGTGTGTATCGCACTTGAACTACTATGAGAAGTAATGGTCATACTTGAGACTAGATCTCTAATTAAATTGTAGCCTTTGATTACCAAAACAAAAGAAGTCCACATTCATGGGGTAGGTTATGAGACGATGGATGTGATTCACGAATGAATACAGGCAGGCAGGTCATTTTGGCATTTTGGCTAGAGAGAAATTATTTGTGGTCCATGCATGGGAAGATGATGATGGAACCTTAACCACCCGAGCTGCAGACTAAGAATTTGTGGTTCCCAAGGCTTTGTTTCAACACTTAACCTGCACCAATCAAGCCCGGTACCTATCAAGTATCAACCACCGCGCTGCTAGCGACCCATTCAGGCTTTCTGGTTTAGCTGCTCCGTTCTGGGTGGTGTGACACTTGTGGTTGGTTGAGACCATGTGAAATTTCGATCCTACGTACAATATTGTCCTATCTGACACGTGCTTCTTTTAATCCATGCGTAGCTTATTGAAAATAGATTATTACTAGTATTATTATTATTTGATTATTAAGGCATGCATATTTTAGGGAATATACTTAAAAGTCAACCATCTTAATTACAAGTAGGAGTACTATAAGGGAGATTCCAATGAAATGTGAGAATATACCCTTACAAAGTCACAATGAATAATGGCAGAAACTACGTACAATTAAAGAAGAGAAAATCGTATCAAAAAAAAAAAAAAAAAGAAGAGAAAAGAAACAACAGAAAGGGTAACCCAGGTAGGAATTTTTTTTTTCTTCGTGTTCTAAATAAGTCCCCACAAATAATTTTTATTCACATTTTTTTGGTCAATTATTTATTTATCTTATTCTCATCTTAAATTTATTTATTTAAAAAAAAAAAAGGAATTGAAGTAGGTTTTAACTAGGGGAGGGGGATTGAGGCACATCATTTTATGAGAAGTGATATATAAGGATAACAATTCTTGGACTATATAGCTGAAAATGAGATGCCCATACTAGACTTTATGATATATATGATGATAACAAGATACAAGATATAGTCGACCATAGTTTGTATGTTCAAATTTTTGGTTACATGTGTGGGTTTTAGTTAATTTAATTGGTAAAATTTTTTGTGGTCGAATAAAAGTTTTAGAATTCGATTCCTGTCTACATAAAAAACGAATTGGTGTTTTAATCTGATGATAAAAAATAATTATCAGGAGTGGACGCCATAGGTTGTGAAACTCTCTCCACATGTACACCAAAAAAAAAAAAAAAGGTAATGTATGTGCAGCTTTGTTTTTATTTATTTTAAATAAAAATTGGAATTGCTTTGATGTCTCCCAACTGAAATAATACAAGTGGATTTTTTTTTGGTTGTGCAAAGAGAATGTTTGGTGAGAATTTGAATTTGTGGAGTAGTTACACTTTTTATGTTTATACGTACACAAGTGTATAACTCTCAAACAAAGATCAATATAAATTTCTATGAATTTTATAAGCTCTAAAGAATGCATAACCCTCAACTAACATAAATATAATTTTAATAATCTTTTATATATTCATATTTTTTTATTATAGAATTTTAACTTATATTCTCCACTCATGATGATAATTTTTTACCATCAAATCAAGACACCAATTAGTGTTTAGGTATAGGTGAGGATCGAATCTCAAATCTCTTATTTGATAATAGAAACTTTACCAATTGAGCTAACTGGAACTTACTATATATTCATATTATTTAGCTAACAACGAATTTAATAATTTGACATTTTGACCTTATAGATATGTTTTTGAATAATAAAAATGCCATTAATCATTAATATATATATATATATATATATATATTTCTAACATTGACATTTCTTACATAAAATTCTCTTGTTTCATGAGAATTGGCCGTTCATTTGGATATTGTATAATTATTGAGAATTTTAAAAATTTTCAAGCAAACAATTAGATTTTCATGAGTTTTCAGGAATTAACAAGTCTTATCTTAAATTTTCAAATTTGTTTGTAAGCATTAGCATTGAGAGTGTAAAAACCTCCCGGTTGCTATTTTATCAATCAGCACCTCAATTTTCCCCTTTATCCGGGTATGTATTGCCTTTTTTTTTTTTAACAACCATGAATAGTGAGTTCTCAAATATACAACTAAGTATTCATGGGCTGTAAACATAAAAAATATATTATTGGAGAGAGAGAGAGAGAGACAAAGAGAAAGAGAGATGGAAGAGAAGAGAGTGAAACAAATTTTTTTATATTATTTGATTGTGTAGTTTATATTATTTTATTGGGTTGTATGTAAAAATAAAAACTGGAATGTTGGATGTTTAAAATGTTATCAATAAAATGTTTAAATTTCAAAATTTTGTAATTAAACTTATGCATACAAAATAAGTTTATAGACCAAATAGTAAATAACATCTGATTGACACAAAATTTGACATGCGTGTTAATAACATAAAGAACATGCAATCCAATAATTAAATTTTCAAATATGTAACTGTGGGGCCCTACTACACTAACCACGATCGGCCCACTACATATGGCCCAAGGCCCGTGCCGAGGACAATGTAAAGGCAGAGGACAACGGGAAAGGCCCAGGTCATCCAAAGGCCACGCCGAGGATGACTTGTCCTCGGCACGTCGACCTCATTAAAAGGGAAAATATCCCACATTCTTTGAATATATCTCACCAACATTCTGACCACTTTAATGACGAAGTGACCTGAAAACCCAAGGCATCAGTCACTTCAACTAGTATAAAGCCTGCAAAGGCGGCTTTGACCTAACATAAAGCCTGTAAACTACAGATGATGGGACAAACTCCTACACGCAAAGCCCAGATAACCGACAAATGGACGGCTAAGATTAACTAAAGAGAATACTATATAACTAGAAGGATCCCTTCAAAGAGAGGGGGGAGAGCCCCCTCGGCTGGGGCGGAGGATACGGATTTTACAAACACAAAACAAAAAGGACCACGAAGAGAGTCCGGAAGACATATCAAAAAGAAGGATCACCCTTACAAAACTCCAAGTCCGATTCGTTTATTAGGGGTCACCGTAAATCTCCCATAAACGGTTGTTTGTTCGCTAGTTGCCTAGTCCTTCCTACCCACTCTCTACAAAATTTTATTGTCTAGGGTCCATTACATTTTGAACCCTTACAATTGGCGCCCACCGTGGGGCGGACTTGTGCATTAGCGGCGCGACGTTTGGGGAATGGAAAACAAAACAGCAAGTCAATCGAGAATGGGTGCAAATCTATACAGTTTTCAGCAATAGTGTTGATCCGGCATTCTACAACAACAAAAAAACAAACGCAAAAAAAAAAAGAAAAAAAAAAAGACAACAAGTGAAACAAGTCTACTTCTTTTATTCATATATGAAGTAAAATTACATCTCTTACAAGTAATACCCAGGGGGCTTGTTCTAAAACTAACTACAAAAGGCAGACGCTTGACGAAGCTGGCAGACGCTTGACAAAGCTGGCAGAAGAACAAAAGGCAAATGCTGGACGACGATGGCAGAAGAACGAAAGATAGAAGAAGAGAGTGAAAAGAGAGTAGAAGAAGAGATGAAGAACAAATGGTAGAAAGCAAAGCTGGTAGAAGAACAAAAGGTGGAAAAGAAGTGAAGGAAGAAAGGAGGAAAAGAAATAAAGAAAGTTGGCAGAGGAACAGAAGATAAAAAAGAAGGCTGGATGAGAAGTAAGAGAAGAGAAAAAGAAAAGAGGAAGGCTCGTTGAGGAGCCAAAAAAAAAAAAAAAAAAGAAAAAAAAAAAGAGAAGAGAGAAGAAGGATTAGAGGGAAGAAGAGCTACAGAGGAGGTGGAAGGGGTCGCGGCACAGGACGGCCCCACTTTTGGGTTCCGCCTGATTTCCCTCCCACCCCCGCTGCAGCCGGCTTGGGGGGTCAATGACCCATACCCAAGGGGAGGTGGTTACGTTCTTCCTGGATCCTCCTCCAGACGGCGAGGAGGGTTCCTCCTCTGATTAGGTTGAAAAGAAGGGAAACCTTCGGATCTCCTATACACCCGTCCCAACGCGGCGGCCAGGGTTGGAGTGTCATCCTCGACTCCTGATAGGGGCTGTGCATTCTCAGGAACGCCCTTTTCCAGGGCCAGTTCATGCGAAGGGGCTCAGATGATTGCGCCTTGAAGAATTTTTGGCGATGTGTTTTTGGGAGAAGTTCAGTACGAGTGTTTGTTAGGTGTGAGGGGGAAGGTTGCCCTAGGAGCGCCTTTTATAGTGGGAGGAACATTGATGAAGGCCAATCCACATTAAATCCCAGGGAGAGATTTCCGGAGACAATGATGCCGCCCAAATTTCCAAGGGGCTTGCCAACCGTTAGATCCTCATAAATCCATGGTCGGTATTAATGAGGAGACGCCTCATTAAACAGGAAGACACCGAAGCGTCAGAACGCGTCACTTGGACAACCCAGGAGACGCCTCGTTATCTGAAGAGTCCCACCAAACGAAGAGGCAAAACACGGCAAGGTCTTATCCTCTACCAACTCCAGCATTTACTATTATTATTATTCTGCTTGAAAACTGTAGTTATTTAATGCTTATTGTAAAACGCGGCAAGAATTAAAACGGCTACGGATAAATAGATAAAATAAATGATTAAACGAGAAAACTAGGTACTGGACAGAACCAAGGCATTGCATGGTCCTCGGACCCAAGCCTCTGGGGAAACCAGATACTTCAGATGATTAAAAAAGAGAAAACTAGGTACTGGACAGAACCAAGGCATTGCATGGTCCTCGGACCCAAGCCTTTGGGGAAACCAGATACTTCAGATGATTAAAAACGAGAAAACTAGGTACTGGACAGAACTAAGGCATTGCATGGTCCTTGGACCCAAGCCTCTGGGGAAACCAGATACTTGAGATGATTAAAAACGAGAAAACTAGGTACTGGACAGAACCAAGGCATTGCATGGTCCTCGGACTCAAGCCTCTGGGGAAACCAGATACTTCAGATGATTAAAAAAGAGAAAACTAGGTACTGGACAGAACCAAGGCATTGCATGGTCCTCGGACCCAAGCCTCTGGGGAAACCAGATACCTCAGATGATTAAAAACGAGAAAACTAGGTACTGGACAGAACCAAGGCATTGCATGGTCCTCGGACCCAAGCCTCTGGGGAAACCAGATACTTCAGATGATTAAAAACGAGAAAACTAGATACTGGACAGAATCAAGGCACTGCATGGTCCTCGGACCCAAGCCTCATGGGGAAACCAGATACTTCAGATGATTATTAAACGAGAAAACTAGGTACTGGACAGAACCAAAGCATTGCATGGTCCTCGGACCCAAGCCTCTGGGGAAACCAGATACTTCAGATGATTAAAAACGAGAAAACTAGGTACTGGATAGAACCAAGGCATTGCATGGTCCTCGGACCCAAGCCTCTGGGGAAACCAGATACTTCAGATGATTAAAACGAGAAAACTAGGTACTGGACAGAACCAAGGCATTGCATGGTCCTCGGACCCAAGCCTCTGGGGAAACCAGATACTTCAGATGATTAAAAAAGAGAAAACTAGGTACTGGACAGAACCAAGGCACTGCATGGTCCTCGGACCCAAGCCTCTGGGGAAACCATATACTTTAGATGATTAAAACGAGAAAACTAGGTACTGGACAGAACCAAGGCACTGCATGGTCCTCGGACCCAAGCCTCATGGGGAAACCAGATACTTCAGATGATTATTAAACGAGAAAACTAGGTACTGGACAGAACCAAGGCATTGCATGGTCCTCGGACCCAAGCCTCATGGGGAAACCAGATACTTCAGATGATTATTAAACGAGAAAACTAGGTACTGGACAGAACCAAGGCATTGCATGGTCCTCGGACCCAAGCCTCATGGGGAAACCAGATACTTCAGATGATTATTAAACGAGAAAACTAGGTACTGGACAGAACCAAGGCATTGCATGGTCCTCGGACCCAAGCCTCTGAGGAAACCAGATACTTCAGATGATTAAAACGAGAAAACTAGGTACTGGACAGAACCAAGGCACTGCATGGTCCTTGGACCCAAGCCTCATGGGGAAACCAGATACTTCAGATGATTATTAAACGAGAAAACTAGGTACTGGACAGAACCAAGGCACTGCATGGTCCTCGGACCCAAGCCTCATGGGGAAACCAGATACTTCAGATGATTATTAAACGAGAAAACTAGGTACTGGACAGAACCAAGGCATTGCATGGTCCTCGGACCCAAGCCTCATGGGGAAACCAGATACTTCAGATGATTATTAAACGAGAAAACTAGGTACTGGACAGAACCAAGGCATTGCATGGTCCTCGGACCCAAGCCTCATGGGGAAACCAGATACTTCAGATGATTATTAAACAAGAAAACTAGGTACTGGACAGAACCAAGGCATTGCATGGTCCTCGGACCCAAGCCTCAGGGGAAACCAAGCATAAAATGAGAAAACCGAGCACTAAACAAAGTTTAAAGCATTGCATGGTCAAAGACCTCAGGTCAGCAGGAAGAAAATCTCCCCGTAAAAACTAAACGCTAAGAAAAATCAAGGTTTTGTATAAACTTCAGACCCAAACCTCTATGGGAACCAGTCACTATGAGACAATACAAATGCCGAACAGAACCAGGGCTCTTGTACGGACTATGAGCTCAAAACTAAGGCGGAGCCAACTCCCTTTCAAGCGCCAAATAAACGAGTCCTATCAGGGACAAAAAACCATGAGAAATTGAGTACTATAGCACAAACGACCCAAGCCTAACCATCCTCGGGCGACACTTTGCGCAAAAAGAAAGCTGCATAAACGGCCGAAATAGCAGTAAACACTGACGATAAGGTAGAACCCAACCAGCCGAGAAAACGTGCCGAGGAAGTCAAAATCCTCCTCCCCGCCCTAGGGGACGTGCAGTAGAATTTTGAGGGGCTATTGTGGGGCCCTACTACACTAACCACGATCGGCCCACTACATATGGCCCAAGGCCCGCGCCGAGGACAATGTAAAGGCAGAGGACAACAGGAAAGGCCCAAGTCATCCAAAGGCCACGCCGAGGATGACTTGTCCTCGGCACGTCGACCTCATTAAAAGGGAAAATATCCCATATTCTTTAAATATATCTCACCAACATTCTGACCACTTTAATGACGAAGTGACCTGAAAACCCAAGGCATCAGTCACTTCAACTAGTATAAAGCCTGCAAAGGCGGTTTTGACCTAACATAAAGCCTGTAAACTACAGATGATGGGACAAACTCCTACACGCAAAGCCCAGATAACCGACAAATGGACGGCTAAGATTAACTAAAGAGAATACTATATAACTAGAAGGATCCCTTCAAAGAGAGGGGGGAGAGCCCCCTCGGTTGGGGCGGAGGATACGGATTTTACAAACACAAAACAAAAAGGACTACGAAGAGAGTCCGGAAGACATATCAAAAAGAAGGATCACCCTTACAAAACTCCGAGTCCGATTCGTTTATTAGGGGTCACCGTAAATCTCCCATAAACGGTTGTTTGTTCGCTAGTTGCCTAGTCCTTCCTACCCACTCTCTACAAAATTTTATTGTCTAGGGTCCATTACATTTTGAGCCCTTACAGTAACCATGATTAGAAATTTAGAATAAGAATAAGTGAATAACCAGGCTATTTTTTTTAGCTCGTTTGTAGCTAAACTTTTTCTAATTAAAAATGTTACAACTTCATCATTAAAAAAAAAAAAAAATAAATGGTAATTTTTTTTTCATTGTTGTTAAAATAAATTATTTCAAAGTTACCTCATTTATTTTTAACCTGTCCCGCAGAAACTCCATCTGTGATGTGTACAATTACATTATTAATAATTTAATACTAGATTGATAAAAGGATGAAATTGCTTTTAAATATATAGAGACGAAACTATAATTTTTTTAATTTTGAAGGATGAATGTCGTACTTCTAATTTTTTTTTTCAAAAGTAAGTCGAACTTCTATTAAATTTTAGATACAAATAGTTTAAAGAGTGAACAACATGTATAATTTTATTTTAAAGAGAACTAACATCATCTATTTAGTATTTAATTCAGTAACCATTATAGTATAATTATGATGCACTTAAATGACTCGAGATAGAGTCATGAAACACTTTCAATGAAGCTAATTCACATTGTTTGTCTTTACCGATCCAAACCGTTCTTTCTCTCCATTTGTGTGCGGAAAATGCCATCCATATGCTAACCAACTTGAAAAAAGAAAAAAGACAAAGATAAAGAGAGATACCCATTTGGAGGAACCATGGAATAGGTCATGACACTAAAAAGTACATTATCAATCGCAATGAAATGGGTTGCTGGAAATTAATTTTCTTTAAACTGGTTTGGAGCAACCATTGAAAAGGTCATGCTACACATAACATTAGAATTTTGCTCATCAGGTAAATTGTATTTCTAGACTTGAGGTGAGTATGTTATTCTCTTTTTCTCTCTTTAATTATTCTTAATTTCTATTTGAGTAACTTGTCTTGAACAATGAGATGCATTTGGTTTTGATAAATTTTAACTACGAAAAAGAAAAAAAAAAGGAGATATTTTAAAAAGTTGTACCTAACTGAATTCGGAAAAATAAGCTAGCTAATTAGTCAATAGCGCTTAGTCTTTACCTCTCTCATAAGATGAAGCTCTAAACCTTGCTCCTAACTCATTCTCACAAGTCAAAGCTACACCACCACTTTTATTTTTTATTATTATTATTATTTTTTTTTTGGTAAACTATTATTATTATTATTATTATTATTATTATTATATGAGATGGCACTCCCAAGGTTACTAGGATCAAGATCCTACATGAGATTGGTGAGAGAATTCAGGGATCGGATCATAGGATCGGTATGAGTATCGTAAGATCCTTCTTTTTGATTAAAAAAAAATAAAAAAACCTATAATTATAATTCATAAGATATATATTAAAGAAACATTGAACAAAATTAATTCTTGACATATATATATATATATATATATTAATAGGCAAAACTTAGAGAAAATCCAATTAGATTCTACAATTGAAATCCAATTTTGCACCATATGTTCTAAATTATTTATTTTAGAGAGAATTCTATTTCTTAATTTTGGAATCAAATGTGGGATCACATCATAAATATCCATCCAAGTGAGTTATTGCGTACACAAACCAAAGAGTTTAGAATTAATGAACATAAATTTTTTTTTTAAAAAAATGGACAACTTACATTTTCTACCTAATAATATTCTTACAAGACTTTTTAAAGAGTTAAAAAAAAAATATAAGAATGAGAAAATCCAATTAGATTCTATAATTGAAGTCCAATTTTACGCCATGCGTCCTAGATTATTTATTTTTAGAAAGAGTTTTATTTCTTAATTTTGGAGTCAAATGTGGGACCACATTATAAATATCTATCCAAGTGAGTTACTATATACAAAAACTAAAGAGTCTAGAACTAATGAACGTAAAAAAGTTTTTTAAAAATAGACAATTTATATTTTCTAAATATTCTTACAAGACATTTTAAAGAGTTAAAAAAATGACTATCAATAATATTTAAATTATATATGTAAGAATTATACTATGCATTTTAATGTATATATTTTAAGTATATCCGTGAATATGCGTGGAGTTAGAAGCTAGTTACTAATAAAAGGCAAAGTACCAAACTACAAATACATAAACAAGTTCAAAGTTCAAAAATTACAACTCACAAATACCAAGCTCTAAGTTTTTACACCACGAACATACATAATGTTTTACATAAACAACTCAAAATAAATAACATTTCCTAATGTCTCACATAAACAACACAAAACAAATAACAATTCCATTAAACAATTACTAAGATAGTAAGATTCATTAAATAATCTTTCTAACGTTGAGAAATTATAATAAGTGAGTGTCTGTTGAGAAATTATAATCAATGAGTGTTTGTGTCAAACAAGTAACTAATCAACACTGGAATTAAAAAAAAAATCACCATTGATGTCGATGGTCTCCCTCACAGTGGCGCCATCGTGAACGCATTCACTCTCTACTCTTTAGTTTCTTCTCTTCTCTTATATCTTCTGTGATTTTGTTGATTAATTTAAGCAGTTAAGGTGGTGTGAGACTTGGGGTTTTTTGTGCATTTTTTTAGTTTTTTTAATCAATTTGGGTTGGGGCTACTAGGCTCGTTTGTTCATTACTTTTTTTAATAATTAGTTTGGGGTCTTTGGGCTCCATTTAGAGGCCCAAAATAAGTATTAAAAAAAAAAAATTCCTTCATAGCACAATATCTTTAGTATCGCTATGGAATCGAGATCCTAAGATCTGGATCGGCACACAAATAGCACTTTAGTAAAGATCCTAGTAAGATTCAAGATGTTTTAAGGATGTAAGATCTTAAGATTCTAAGATCTGAATCAGAATATTGATAACTATCACCTCTCCATACTTCTTTTATTTTCAATGTGAAACTAACTATTTTTAGTATAATCAGACCACCTTCTCATTATTCTTCTAACCGATGTGAGATTCCAAAACTAAAAAAGATTACAAAACCAATTGCTTTTAAATATAAATATAAATAGAACTCATAGGAGTGGTAGATAAGCTCCTTAGCCCTCCTAAAAAAAATGTAAAAGAACAAAATAAGCTCCTGACAATGAGGATCTAACCTTGTTTCAATTTGACGGAGTTGACTACTCCAATTACTAAGTGCGGTTATGATGGAACTAACTATTTTTAATACAATCAGACCACCTTCTCATTATTCTTCTAACCGATGTGAGATTCCAAAACTAATAAAGATTTCAAAACCAATTGCTTTTAAATATAAATATAAATATAAATAGAACTCATAGGAGTGGTAGATAAGCTCTTTAACCCTCCTAAAAAAAATGTAGAAGAACAAAACAAGCTCCTGACAGTGAGGATCTAACCTTGTTTCAATTTGACGGAGTTGACTACTCCAATTACTAAGTGCGGTTATGATGGATAACAATTAAGACTAAAAGTAATATTTCTTGTTGGAATGTTTATAAAAGAATTTTATCAAATGTGAAAGAAGAAGCAGAAGCATGCTTCAGCAAGAATGGGCCAACTTTCCAATATTCAAGTTTTAACAAATGGCGCCAATATTCAGCAAAAATTTTTAACAAATGGCAGGGCTTTTCAATTTTCAGGTATCAGTCTTGTTGATTATAAAAGAAATGCTCTAACATCTCTATGCTTTTAAGTCCTTCCCTCATATTATCAAGGTTTCATTGCTTGCATGTCATCTGCCATGCAAATTCGTGCAATTTTAGAGTTTTTATTTTTATGAAACTATCTCGGATTTAAAAATTAAAAAAAAAAAAAGAGATTCTATTTTTCTACTTTTTTTTTTATTTAAAAAAAGAACATTATTTGAACTTGGTTTTTAGTCACTAGGGTATTACAAATAATATCTTTTCGCCTTAGTTTTTTTTTTTTTCTTAAACTTTCTCATTTACTCTACGCAGGTATTGTTCATCCTTCTTACCATTTGCACACGAATTGTGTCAGGCCGATCCACTCATGACAATTGAATTCAGGTTCAATCCACTTGAAAAGAAAACATTTACATAAAATCTTAAAGATTTGAAAGTAATTTGACAAATTTTGTACAAGCAATATCTGAGCTCTCTATCTCTCTTGAAACTTTTTTGTCTTGTTTGGAAGATCCCTCAGTCATAGTAATTCATAACAACTCATCCGAATTCACTGCATTTTAATTTGCACCTAATTGGCATTGACGGTTAGGCAACATTTGGGTGGTAATGAACTAAGTCATTCATAAACAGCTCAAGCTTCGCTTTATAAATAACTCGTTTATACTTGTTTGTTTATGAACAAGTCAAACTTAAACTTTAGTTTTAGGCTTATTTAATTAACGAGTTAAGCCGAAGTAAAAACAATTATTTATGAACAAACTCATGAACATTAGGGCTTGATACAAAACATGTTGAGCTTAGATTTGTTTGTGGGCTTAGTAATAAGTTTAATATGAGTTTGATAGTAAACTCACCAGTCACAAATCCATGTGATGTGTTGGAAAAGATAATTATTTTGTAATTGTGGTGTACTATAAAGTAAAAACAATTATTCATGAACAAACTCATGAACAATAGGGCTTGATACAAAACATGTTGAGCTTAGATTTGTTTGTGGGCTTAGTAATAAGTTTAATATGAGTTTGACAGTAAACTCACTAGTCACAAATCCATGTGATGTGTGGGAAAGGATAATTATTTTGTAATTGTGGTGTACTATATATATATACTAATTTGTTCTCTAAAATTTGTTAGAGATAATTTGTTCTCCCTAAAAATTAAATAACTTTTAAAATTATTTTTTATCTTTATATCTGTACCAATATATCATCATATTATTTTTGGTGTGTTTGATTGATATTATTCATTATTGACATGATCTTTTCTTTGAAATTATGTTAATAGTGCATTATGTTTTTTTTTTTTTTTTTTTTTTTTTTTTTTTTTTTTTTTTGTACAGCTAAACTTTTTAAGTTTCAAATAAATTATTCAAATTCCTTGTTATCTTAAAGGAAATTACCATGATAATTAAAACCCATAACAAAATTATACTTGATATTACTCAAATAATTGATAGGTACATTCAAATGCATAGCCAAAATTATGTTTTCATATAAATTCAAATTTTCATTTACAAAATAATTAATTATTAACTAAAACAAAAATCAAACCAAACCTATAAGAGGGAGAGAGACTATTTGTGATGGGGAACTCAAAAACACAACACCAAAATGTATTAACCCAAAATAGAGTTATTTAAAACACAATGATTCATCAACCTAAAGTAGAGTTGTTAGAAAGATTAAAGAATTGAGAGAGGGAGAGATAAATAACAAATTTTTTTTTTTGTGGGAAAAATATGCATAGAATGGGAGAAATAATGACAAATTTATAATAAAATGATGAGATAAGAATGGCTAAAATAAAAACTGACATTAAGGTAGAGATTAGTGGGGAGATGAAAAGGTAAAAGGGAGTGAGAAAGGTTAGAGAAAGTATAACAATAAATTGAGAAATTAATAAGATGAAGAAGAGTTAAAAATAAGAGAGAAATAGTTAAAAATATGAGGATGATGTGGCATAACGAGAGAGTAACAACTAACAACAATAAATACTATATAGCATACGCTTCAATTTATATATATATATATATATATGTATGTATGTATGTATGTATGTATAAAGATATCTTATTAAATCTTTAAGTAATTGGAAGTTAGGATTACTTGTCAAAACCAAATAGGCATGATCTAAGTTTGATATGAGCTTAATAATGTACTTGTATTTTTACTCAAGCTCAAAAACTTGATAATAAACTTGAACATTGCTTGACTAATGAATCAAGCTGAGCGAAGCCAAAGTCAAATTTTTAGACTTGTTGATGAGTTTAAGCTTGAATATCATTTATAGATTTGGTTCGAGCTTGAGCCAAGTTTAAAACATTCTACATTCGTTTTCAAGTTGAATTTAAACACTCACTACTCGATAAAACTTGACTAGTTTACAACCTTAAGTGTCATCTAATACCATAATGTCATTACTATCTTCCCTCTAATTAATTAAGGGCCTGGCCATAAAAAGTTGTGAAAAAAACCAGTTATTTTATTCTTTTTCTTATAAAAGATTTTTAAAAATTATTTATAAATTAACATCCTTAGAGTATCGGTTAATTAATTTTTTTTTAAACTACTTTCAAAATGGGGAGTGGGATTACGCCCTGCCATTTGACCCAGTTTTCATTTGCAATTAATCATGCGTTTGAACTTTGAACCGCTGTTCATTGAACTCCACATGTTTCCCAAATATTCGTCACACTTTGCACTTTGTAAAAAAAAAAAAAAATTTCAAATACTGTACTCTTATTGATTCTTGAATAATAATAATAAAAAAATTGGATAAATTTGCTAATAAAAACTTTGGATGTGTATTTAAATTAATTTTTTGCTGATTATTTTTTTTTCTGATAATTAATTTTTGTTGATAACGATAACTTATTTTAGAATTTGTACACCTTTGGGAAAGGGAAGGCACTACTCAATGGGCAGGGTGTATAAATTTTTTAAGTGAGTGTACAAAATTTTTTTATAATTACCGGTCAACAACCCATTCCTTTCAAAGAAAAAAAAGTTAGCGTGCGAAAATTCAATAAAATATAATTTTATTTGAAAAAAATAATTTTATCTTTCTTTTATTTTGTTTATAAATATAAAATTTATTAATTATGATATTTAGTTATTAATAAACATTTTATTTTGATATTGTTTGTATATAAAATATTAAATATGAAAGTTGATATTTGAAATATTTATTATATTTATTTATAAAATTATTAATGATAATTACTAATAAATAATAGATATTTATTATAATTATGTCTATACTTTAAAAATATCTATTTTTTCATTTAATTGAAGGTTCAAATATAGAATATAATTTAAGTTAAATTTAAAAAATATTAGAATATTTTTTTTTTTGAGAACATATTAGACTTTTTTTTTTTTTGAGAATCAAACATATTAGAACATGGATGTATGAATTATGAAATTGTGAGAACAAAAATATATATGTGACAAACTATTATGAGATAAAAAAAAAAAAAAAAAAAAAAAAAAGTTAATTGTTAGGTGTCATAATTGCGTGTACCATGAAAATAAAGATTTTTCTCAAAAAAGAAGAAGATGAAGAAGAAGAAGTAGTAGTAGGTAATTATCGCTTATTTGTCACGCTTTGAACCACCTAACTAACAACACAGCTTTCCTATCCAAAAAAAAAAGAAACACAGCTTTCTTTGGTCCCAAGTTGATGGAACAGAGCAAAGCGTGGCTCACCTTCTTCTTATATATAGATAGATTACATTCCCCACCAAACCATAACCAAATTTAAACCTCACCAGACACTCCTCACTCCTATCACCTTCAGTTCTTAAGTTCTTAGTTCTTACACTCTTCTCCAACTCTCAAGGGATTGGAATCTCTAAGAGGGTGTTGGTGAAGTTGTTTCTTTTCTTTGCTCACAAACTAAAACTATGGCTGGGACTGGGTTGTTTGCAGAGATTTTGGATGGAGAGCATGTGTACAAGTACTATGCAGATGGGGAATGGAAGAAGTCAACTTCTGGGAAAACTGTTGCTATCATCAACCCAACTACAAGAAAGACTCAGTACAAGGTTCAAGGTGACCAATTATGATCATCTTTCTTTTAGACTTGAAAACTTGGTTTTTGTTCATGTGCTAGCCAGCTAGCTCTTTGTTTGAACTAAAAACTTAGAATTATGTGACATATACCAAGTGATAACTAAGTTGATGGCATTAATTTGTTTTAATTTTAGAATTGTGATTCTCGATAAGCTTGACCATATTTTGATTTGACATAACTGGTTTCTTCAAAGAAATGTTATACTCCCTGCTGAAACAGAGTAAATTGTGAGTTCAACTCAGTTGAATGAAGGATTTGTTTTCTTTTTTGCAAATAATGAAACTCTCTGTGATCAAATTTTTATAGTAACCAAACTACTTTATGGTTTTGCTACAGCCTGTTCACAAGAAGAGGTAAATAAGGTCATGGATTTGGCAAAAACTGCACAGAAATCATGGGCAAAGACTCCACTTTGGAAGAGAGCAGAACTCCTTCACAAGGCAGCTGCTATCCTCAAAGAGCATAAAGCCCCAATTGCTGAATGCCTTGTAAAAGAAATCGCAAAGCCAGCTAAAGATTCAGTAACTGAGGTATCAATATTGTTCTGAATTTCATGTTTTTGTGGTATCACTATGAAGGTAATTGATGTGAATTTTTGGATTTGATGAAGGTTGTGAGGTCTGGGGACCTGGTTTCTTACACTGCTGAAGAAGGGGTTAGGATTCTGGGGGAGGGAAAGTTCTTGGTCTCTGATAGTTTCCCAGGAAATGAGAGAACCAAGTACTGCCTCACTTCTAAGGTAACTTTTTCCATTCTTACTTATGAAATTTCTTTTTTTTTTTTTTTTTTTTTTGGTAAAGATGAAATTTCTTTTTTACCTTACAATAAATTTCACAACTTCTTGTGATTGTTATACACTAAATGTAGTGTCAGCAGTGGTCTCATGCAAAAGTGGTGTTCCGTTAATTATAGTCTACCACTTTAACAAGTTGTAAAAATAACTGTAAAATTTGTTGTGTAACTAGCATTGTTATTTTTTCTTACCAAATAATAAATATAAATTATGAGAGTGAGATATGCGGGAGTAAGGAATTTTGTTCAGACTTGGTCACCTAGCCTCAGTCGTCAAGATGAGATGATGGGCTCAGAAAATAAATAATCTGGTGCTACTAAATTGGTTTAATGATGCAAGTCCAAAAAAAAAAATTTTGTCACGGTTTTCAAAATCTGGTAGAGCTTCTGAGCACGTCAGGAAATGAAAAGCATACTACATGTAAGGTCAAAATTCACCCAACACATGTTGATTCCTGTGTATCCTATGATGATAAGCCCACAATATGGAATTTACAGACTGCTCTGGTGATGGTATTATTATAGGCATACATCCTTGCATTTATAAAGATTGTTAAGTGTCATGCCATTGTTATTTATTGGTGACGTGACGTTTTTTTGTCCCATTTGATGACACTGGAGATAAGATACGGGCAGATAGAAGGCAATCTTTTAATACAATTTCACCCAAAACCCAATCTTTTAAAACTATAATATGTTACAGATTTTTTCATAACCACTCTTTAGTCTTTACTTTCGTTGGTGATATTGTCAACTCTACAACATAGCATCATCATTTTTCCCAGGTCACGCTTGCATCAGCGGCCCAACAAACCGCTGGTATTGTGGTCTGCCCATGGTACTGCACAAAAAAGCACCTTATTCATTCAATTTTTTCTGTATTGTAGTCTGCCAATTTCATTTATGGTTGATTTGATTGCTAGGAAGTCAAGGAAAAAAAAAGGAAAATTCTACTCTTATATTCTCCAGGCTATTCTAATCTTCTTCTTCTTCTTCTTCTTCTTCTTTGTTTTCATTATCTATCTGAAATAGAAGGTAACTTTGGAAACCACAAGAGGTAGTACAATTGGCTGGACACTATTTTTAATCTCCTTTTTACCCTCCTCCTTGAAGTCAAAATTTACTTATAAAAAAAGAAAAAGAAAAAAATAACTTGGAGAAACAAAATGCTAATGAGATCTTAAATACAGGGTACCATTAAGGTCCTACATATAATGCAGCAAACAGTAAATTGGCCATGACAGTCTAATGGAGAAGGTTATGGTTTACATTAAAGACGTGTTTCTCATAAATGTGAAAAATGCAAAACTATAAGAACCAGAACTATGTCTTGCCCTGAGTTTCCAAGTCATCTGTTCATTGAAGATAGAATAGTGCAAATATGAGGGCATATGGGAATGATAACACGGATTAAAATTTTATCTAGAAAGTTGTTTATTGCTCCACGGGGGGATGGTAAACTAGGATATGAAATAAAAAGCACTGAACAACTGAAAGTGTTAATCATCAACCTAATGGTGTATCTTCTACATCTGTGAGCTAGCTGCTTGGCAAATCCTGTTTAGTTTTATGAATATAGATTGATTTCCATAATGGCACAGCTACATGACGCTTGTTCCAAACAGTTGCACACACATAACATATATTTTATATATGTATGTATACATCCTTGTGATTTTGAGTTTGGACTTTGTTTACATATTATGTTTGCATTGTATTGCAGATTCCACTTGGGGTGGTATTAGCCATTCCCCCATTTAACTATCCTGTCAACCTTGCTGTGTCAAAGATTGCTCCTGCACTGATAGCTGGAAACTCCATTGTTCTCAAGCCTCCAACTCAGGTACTTTACCCTATGAATAAGATTATGAGTTATATAGCCAACCATCATTACTCTCCATACATATCCACCTGCAACCATCATTACTGAAATTGAATGAAGAGGTCTAGAAAAAGTAAATATATCCACAGCATCTCCATACTTCAAAGTGATCCTGTGCCAAAGACTGAAGTCATGGCCAAAAAATGAGTAAAAACTAAGATCAAAAAGTGATCCTGTCTATAATCTGAAGTAAATCATTAGAAATTAGATGGTTTGCTTTGTTATAAACAAAGGAATATTTACCCTTATGTATGAGGATCCAACATTCCCAGGGATGCTTCTTGAACATTATAATCCTTCTGAATTGTTTCAGTCTCTTAATCTCACCCTTAACTTCCTTTCAGGGAGCTGTTTCTTGTCTCCATATGGTGCATTGCTTTCACTTGGCTGGTTTTCCCAAGGGTCTTATAAACTGTGTCACTGGGAAAGGCTCTGAGATTGGAGACTTCCTTACTATGCATCCTGGGGTGAACTGCATAAGGTAAATCCAGTTCATTTTCTTTCATACTAAATAGATCTCTCCCTTCTCTTGTATGGTTTATAATTGGTCATCCCTAACTTGCTTTGTTGCTTTGCTCAGCTTCACCGGTGGAGACACAGGAATTGCAATTTCAAAAAAGGCAGGCATGATTCCTCTTCAGATGGAATTGGGAGGAAAGGATGCCTGCATTGTACTTGAGGATGCTGACCTAGATTTGGTAGCAGCAAACATAATAAAGGGTGGCTTTTCTTACAGGTGAAAGGATTTTCCATAAATGTCCTTACTTTGTATTTTTTAGTGTTGCATTTGGCAAGGGAAAAGAAGAGTTGGGGACTGGTTCCATGAAATTCCTATTGCTCTTCTTACTTAAGCACAAAAGGAGTGAATTTTTTTCAAGCTACAATCTATGTTGTCAGTAACAAAGGAAAACTTATTTACCAATGTCTGCAGGAAGTCATTTTCAGATATAAGGTGGCTATAAATGCATCATTCATTTTATAATGTGCATTAAACGTCAGACCAATTTCTGATTTGACAACATTATTTGCTCTTCCAACTTCATTATTTTCCATTTGTTTTAGCGGAAAATATAGTCAGAAACAACTAGCAAATGAGGTTTTATCATAATGTTGCTAACTATTATTACAATATTCAAGATAACACATAATGTGAGATGAATGTGGCTTGCATGGATTGGGTTATGTCTTAAAGAGTTCGTGTTGACAACTATTTCTGAAGGGTGCCATTCTCCTCCACTTTAATGGCATATGGAAATTGTTCTCAACATAGTTTTCAAGTTTATTGTATTCAAATTAAAGGTTGATAATAGCATTATGGAACCACATCTCATGATCTACTTCTCTGTAATACATTGAGCCTAATTGTTTCTGCTACATTTTCTAAATTGTGACTGATAAGACATACTTTTTAAATGCTTCTACCAATATCTATGACAGTGGCCAAAGATGCACAGCAGTTAAGGTTGTCTTGGTGATGGAATCTGTGGCTGATTCCTTGGTTGAGAAAGTGAAGGCTAAAGTGGCAAAATTGACAGTTGGGCCACCTGAGGATGACTGTGATATCACTCCAGTGGTGTCAGAGTCATCTGCCAATTACATTGAAGGATTGGTTAAGGATGCTAAAGAAAAAGGAGCTACATTTTGCCAAGAGTACAAAAGAGAGGGCAACCTTATCTGGCCTTTGTTGTTAGATAATGTAAGGCCTGATATGAGGATTGCATGGGAAGAACCATTTGGACCGGTTCTGCCAGTTCTTAGGATCAATTCTGTAGAAGAAGGAATCCACCATTGCAATGCTAGCAATTTTGGACTCCAGGTATAAATTTCTCTTATTTTTTGATATCGGTGTTCTAGTTTTCCTAGAGAAGCTCATACTGTTTGCTTTAACTATCCATCCATCTATCCACACACACAGGTTCTTAAAAGATAATGAAACGTTTCCTAGCTTAAATATATTTGAAATATCTGAGTCTGACCTTCTCTAACACTAGTCCCATCTGCTTCTGATTGTCCAATTAGTAATTTTTTGTTGAACTCCACATTTTCAGGAATTCACTAATCCACCTTTACTTATCTGATTAAATGATCATCTATCTGCTCCGCAGACATAACATGTTACAATTATTAAACATGTGCAATGACTTTTTCAACAGCATGTCTGCTGAAAGTCCTTCATCTACTGTGAGCGGTCAAGGGAAAAATGTGGTGTAATACTCTCATTACTTGTTTTCCTTGATACAAGCACACAGGCCATTTTATCTATTCAATCACTGCGTTGCAATTTTGTTGATAGCTGGGAAATGATTTTAGGGAGCTCTCACTGATTATGTCTGAAGCAGAAAATGAACGCCTTTTATTTATTTATTAACGATTATGCATAGCTCACCAGTATGACAAAAAAAAAAAGTTAATTTTTTTTTTAATTTAAAAATTGTGGTAATTACTATTGTGGATTATATTTGGCTCCCCTACTCAAAATCACTAATGTGTAATTATTTGGTGTTAATCATTAAACTAAATCTCGGAGGGGACTGGGGAGTATTACTCTTGAATGGGTGTGTACTTGTTAAGTATGCTATGAGACATGGCATCAATCATAAGTCCTGGAAAGGGACCTTATTGAAAATGAATTATCAGCTCCTTATATTTCATATAATTTATGATTACTCTCCTCACTTTGGTTTAAACTTAACACATGAATGACGTGCAGGGTTGCGTCTTCACTAAGGACATTAACAAAGCAATGTTGATCAGTGATGCAATGGAGACTGGGACAGTTCAGATAAACTCAGCACCAGCTCGCGGACCAGATCATTTTCCTTTCCAGGTAAACCAACTCTCAAAAAACCTACCAAAATGTTACTCTCAAAAACTGCATTCTTCTTAATTGAGGTCATTATCTCAATGCACACTAAACAAATGCTTTGCTGACAGGGTATAAAGGATAGCGGAATTGGGTCTCAAGGAATCACCAACAGCATTAACATGATGACCAAGGTCAAGACCACTGTTATCAACTTACCAACTCCTTCATACACCATGGGCTAGTATTACCAATAATAAATGGATGATCACGACTATTTGTATTGTAGCTAGTTAGAAATATCTGAAAACGGAATTTATCAGTAGACTTTTAAGTTTGTATCTTCTTTGTCAATTGACAATCAGATGAATAATGGGGATACATGTATGAGCAATTACAGTGTCCACAATATGCAGTAGATTTTGTAGAAATATGAATTTGGCTTTATCTAGCAGACTAGCACTTTTGTTTGCCATGTTAACTATAGAATAAGGGATTTTTACTGACATATCTGTGTTTGTTGCTTTCACAAGATTGGAAGCATCTTACTAGAGACATACATGAAAGTCTTAAAACAACCAAAGCACCCCCATCTTTCACATATTCCTATAAGTGGAGTGATGAATAACACTGACAGACCTGTTTGATCATATGGGCATTAGGGTCTGGAGGCCAAAATGTGGTGCATGTGGCCCTATAATCCTAAGGCAATGTTATTCCAATTTTGTCTGCTGTTTGTCTTATTTGAATATCTCTGTTCAACTTTAAAAGCGTTTCAGTAAACAAACATAAAATATCAATGAGCACCTATCTTTAAAAATTGCATATATTTGGCTCAACTTGTAAGTTCAACCAGAACAGTTTGCAAATCAGTTTTACCTACGTGACATAGTGAAATTGATTCATTGACTGACTACCCATCTATAACATGCACAACATTATAGTACAAATCACGAGTTTACCATTCTTAACTATAGATGGAAATACATTTTTCATATTCCAGTTCTCTTTTTACTCATCCTTTAAGAATATAAATCTTTAACAGATGTTCAATTAGTACAAGATGATTAGAAAATTAAGTTATTTTTTGGGACTATGGTGTAATGACAAGTGCCCTCCGCCCAAATGATAGTTGTAGGCACAAGTTCATGTATTAGGCTCTTCAAAATTGGAGATAAAATTAGTAAATTACCTGCACTATAATGGCATTTACACCCTATGTGAAAGGGATATTGTATGTTATTGTTACACAAAATAATAAATCGAAGAAAAGATCATTGCTAATGGCTGTGTGGAGGGAAATGTGGCTCATTAGAGTTGTAGAAAATTGAGGAAATGTTGAAATGCATATAATTTTTCCAAGTATGCACAGGAAATTGATAACCCAAAGTAGGCACAAGAAACTGAGAAATTCAAAAGTAGGAAAGGGTACGTTGTGTTGGGCCCCCTTACAAACGGTCATCCATAAATTTTGAATAGGACCAACGTTCTGTTTGATCTTTTACTGTATGTAGTTTTACAATTGTGACCAAACTTGTTTATTGTCTGTTGCCCTCACTTCGAAACCATTGTTACAAACTCGTTTTGATGATCCAACCACGCAGACGAAGTCACGAAGGCAGGTGTCATTCCAAAGATCATTGCTAATGGGCCATTCCCCTTGACTTTTCCAAAATCCTCCCCTCATGTTTATGTTTTATTTATTTATTTTTTTTTTTCTAAAATACTAAATATTTTTAACACACACGGAAGAGGAGAGAAGATTTTTAAAGAAACTTACAGTGATGTATATCCAAAAGTGCCTAAGTCTTGGATATACAGTTCAGACTTTAAACCTTTTTAACTCATACTTATTTTCCAATGTAACTCAACTGGTAACGTCTCTGATGGTTGTATAAGAGATCTGGAGTTCAATCCCCGCCTACACCAAAAACTGATTGGTGTCTTAGTCTAATGATAAAGAGTTATCACTAAGAGTGGTCGCCATAAGTCGAAACTCTCTAAAAAAAAAAAAAAAAATCCCCTCATGTATTTTTGGTAGTAAAAAAAATTGTGCACATGAATTTCAATAATGCTCTCTTAGATTTTTGCTAAAAACATGTAATGCATTTATATAGTTGACTGATGTAATTTTTATTCTTATAATTATTCTTATGTCATACATAGCTTATTAAATTAAATAAATAAGTATTTTATATATGTGTTATTTTATGGATTTATTTTTTTTATTATATATTTGGCTTGGCCCCTGAAAAGATTTGTTGGCTCCGCCAGTTACTACTAGTCTAACACAACATGAATTTATAAGCCATACTTCATATATATTTTAAATCTCACAAAAGAGAATCAATTACTATGATTTAAAAAAAAAAATTATATATTCCATTGTTGATAATTTTAAGTCCTAATTTAATAATAATAAGAACATCTAGGTCGAAGTGGGAAAGAAGAGAGAGATAAACAAAACAAAGGTGGAACCCAAAAAGAAAATGGTATTTATTTTAACTTTTTTTGGGTAATAAATAAAAAAGATATATTTTTTAATTGAAATGATTTATTTGTTGGAAGGAACAATGAAAGATTGGGTTATCGAAGCAATTCTCTTATCCGTCCTGGGCAAAGAATTTCATAGCGGAAAAAAAGTTGTAAAAAAGTACATATATATTCATATTCCACAGATTTGCCAGTAAGGTCAAATATGATTCTTTCCACCATTGATGCGGAAGCGCCTTCGTCTATTCACCAAGATTTGAAAACTAGCACATCAGTTACTAAACAGGGCACAAACTTTACCGGGTATAGGGTTAACTTCACATAAATCTTCTTATTAACCTATAATTTAAAATAATAATTAAAACATGAAATAATTATTTACAAAATATCAAATGATAATTATTTACAAAATATCAAATGATAATTGAATATTATGAGATGTAATATAAAAAATATATAATAGCCTACAAAAGCAAGCAGGACCAGACAACCCAAGTATCCTCATCCCTGTATTTACGTAAAAGTGACAATATGAGAAAATATTTTCTACTAACAGTGAAACAATTATGGAAATAAATATATATTTTGGTCTCCTCCAATTTCTCCCATTATACATTTCCTGGATTATAATTTTTTTTAAGAGAAAAAATATAACCATATTATCAAGCACTCTAGCCACAATTCTTACAAGACAATTTTGTGTGACTATCACAAAAAATGAAATAGTTTATTTATTTATTTTATATATATATATATATATATATATAATATTTAGTAATTCAAATATCATGAGTTTTCATTCTTATCGCATGTTTCTCATGTGATTGGTAAGTTAAGCAAGAATAAGCAAAATTACAATGATGGACATTATAGAAACCAAACAGCAACAATCAATAGACTTAAAGATATTTAGAACAAAATGAGTCATATAAAAATTTTATGAATCTTTCATGTTTACCTTTTTAACCTTTTCAAAAAAATACAATTAAAACTCAAATGAAATACAAAAAAGAAAATAAATAAATATTGATAAGGAATATTCAACTCCTAAAAATTTGACTAACACCCTAGAGTGTTCGGCCTCTAAGGGGTCTTCGGCCACTAAAGGATCTTCTGCCTCTAAAGGCATCGTCGGTCACCAACACGTGAGTCGCCTTGTTACCTAGTCAAAACTCCATTTAATTTGTCAGGGTTGCTCAAGCATCGTCGGTCTTCAAACGGATTGTCATGCCTTCCAAGCCTTTAGGGACCTAAGAAAGTAGGCATGACTCGTTTGTCACCCTGTGGTCATGACGATTGTATATGTACTGATGAATCCGGGTACTTAGTCCCGCACCATTTATGTGTTCTTCACTCCTGCATTCCCATATGAAAAGAACTTACACACCACGTTCAAAGATCTTTCCACATACTCGTATTCTCCAAATATGGGAAATTAAGCCCAAAGATCTCATAAAATTAACATCTGTATTGTCCCTACAAGGGAAGATCCTACATTCATGGGATTTCAGTTAGCCCTACACAACTATATAAGCACCAAGTCTCCTCTTCTCCAAGGAACGTAAAATTCTCTAGCTCTGATATTCTTAAGTTATTGGAGATCATTCAATCACTAACTTAACTTTTGGAAGTTCTTTGGCCAACACTCCACAAGTGCTCTCTATAGGTTCTTCACCTTTCACTCTTTAGGTACCTTTAGTTGTTGCACATGTGGATGATTCACTCGATGATGATTTTGTGCATTATCAAATATATTAATCTCACATGCGCTATACATGCATGTTTAAAGACCATTCTCTCTAGCTTTGTTTATATATATATATATATATATATATTTTGTTGTTACAACTTAAATATATATAAATGTGTATATATATATATATATATTTATATATATTTAAGTTGTAACAGCAAGTATTTATAGTTGATGCTAAACGTGAATTCATATTATGGATTGTGAATTTCAATTTCAATTTTGAATTTTGTAATTTACCTTTTTATCATTAATTTGTTGTATTGTAAAATCATTTTCAATTTGATAATATTTTGAAAGCATTGTAAAGTGAACACTAAGGAATAGTATATTCCAATCATATAGAATAGTATATTCGAATTAATATTCATACTTGCCTGGTCATCGAATAATCATAAAATCTTTAAAAACTAAAAATGAAATTTACGTGTCTTGTAGACTGTATATTTGTGATCCTATTTTTCTTTCAATACAAGTGACAAACATAATACCATCATCACCTTTTTCTGATCATCAAGACGGAGATTTCTTTTGCTAATTATGTTTGTTCACCAACACCTTTTAGGCACAATGATGCTACTGACAACTGCAATGCCAGTTCATTATGTGCATTTGCGTGCGCATGCTTAAGAAGTCAATCTTTGCTTATGCAGAGTAATCGTGTTAAACCTTTAATTAGGATTAGCTTTACAATTAGTCAAACCCTTGCTTAATTAAGCTCCAGCAATAAAACATTACTTTGAAACTCATTCCCTTTTGCTTTTTTACCTTCACACCAATTTGGAATTTTCTTTCAGACTATAGACAATGTTTGATGATGAAATTTCTCGAACTCAAAAAGCCCTAGCACAACTTTTTGTCACCTAAACTAATATTTATTTGCCCATTGTATGAATGTATCTCAGCCTACTGTCATAGTTTTAATGATTGATACAACCGCACTTAAGCCCATCAAGATTGGTTGAATGATTTTATCCCTTAATATAAACCCAAAAGAATTCTCTTTTTGTTAATCAAACATTGTTATTTAATTAACAATTTGATAAAGTTATCTCTTACCACCTAATTCCTTATTATTGGCCTAAACCTTCTCGGATTCCAACTTGTTATATTATATCATATATGAACAAAAATTATAAATTAACAATGTATAGGAGCCTGAGTTAGTCAACATAGGTCATATAAATTGCATGTCAAACAAATGACTAGGCAGAACCCATTTTAGAATGCTCTGTAAAAACTATGATATATGTTAGAATTGGTACTTAAGGGTTCAATAGGAAGCCCATCTTCCTTTTCGTGGAGCCCATTAGGAGGTCCTGATTATTTTTTTTATACATTTGATTCTTTACCATTTGATAGAATGTACGCATTTTAGGCTTTTCTAGGTATTCTTTTTGAAGAAGATAATGTACACCAGAAGTTTGCATTAGTTAATTAGTATATGGTAAGGAATTAAGATTGAGAGGATCATTAAACCCTAAAAAATTGTCTAGTGTGAGGGCTTACAGGTTCGGCACTTTATAGACTAGCTGCTCTTTATGCTTAGTGACCCCATATGATTTTCTCTACTTATCCCCTTGTTCTTTAATGATAGTATACATTAAAATTTTTATTAAACAATTTTCCTAGAGTTGACCAATCTATAAATTAACTTGTATTTGTTAGTGAACGCCTACCTCCCCCTCTCTCTCTCTCTCTCTCTCTCTCTCTCTCTCTCTATATATATATATATATACACACACAATGAAATTTCAACCTATAGTATTAGCTCCAAGATTCAAACACCAAAAAATTATTTGACGACAAAAATTTTATCGGTTGAATTAATTGAAACCCTCTTATAATTCAATAATTACAATAATGAAAGATGATGAATTTAAACCCTAGTTCACTTCATAAAGGAAATAAGGTTATGTCTTAGAGTTTATAAGACTCTTGAGGAGGTACTAGAATTAATATTAGGTAGGGATATGTCATTGTTGGCAAATTGCTTATGGGTTTTCTTTTTTTCCTGGGTTGTGAAATGCTTAAGAATGGAACGGCTTATAAGTTCATTTTTTGCAGGCTTATCTCTAACTTAAGAAAATTGTTGTTTCTAACCCTTGTATTATGTGAATTTAATTAACAAAATCAACTTGGGTGGATTACATAGTACCCTCCTCCTCCTCTCCTAGTTCTTTTATTCTCGGAGCTAGTTACTATCAATTGTTCTTCGTGTAACATTCTTGGCAAGCCCTCATGGATCCATTACATCGAACACACTAAGTGTTCGTTTGGGAACAGTTTATTTAGTTGAAACTGAACTATTTTTGCTGAAAGTACTGTAGATAAAGTTAAAAACTAACTGAAATAGGACCGATGAATGGTAACAAAACTAAGTTTAATAGTAGCTAAAATAAGCTAAATAGTAAAAAAAAAAAAAAAACTGTCTTTTTCAGCCAATGTCAAATACAACCTAAGAAGGGAAATAAAACTAGGCAGCAAAAAGCCCTACTATCAGTTCCATTGCAGTACTTAATTTTACATAAAATAATGGATAGTTGAGGTCAAATTATTAATCCTAATACATCCTAAACGGTTGGTGAATAATATTGGGAAAAAAACATAAAACCCTCTATGAGGTAAGTTGACACTAGAAGTTTTATCCATAAAATACCTCTTGGACACACATTTCAAAGTACAAGAGAGTATTCCAAAAAATGCACACATAATCACTTTAAAAAGTTATTTAAGAGTGAATTTTTCTATTTAAATTCATTGAGTTCAATATTTTCTTACTTGCCCAATTCCCTCTGTTTGATCTTTGGCTCTCTTAGTTAAAGATTTACTGATTCCTTTTTGTTTGTGTGGAAGATCAACAGGAAGGAACAGTCAAAAGACTCAAAATCAAGTTCCGACTTCTTGCAGTAAAGGTAGGATTTTTTTTTTTAATCTTGAATTTCTTCTTTTAATTCTTGTTTTATTTTGAGTTTTTATTGGTTTCAGCAAAATACACAAATATAGAAGAAATCCACCAAGAGGTAGGTTTGAATATTTTTTCTTTAATTTCTTTTAATTTTTGTTTAATTTTGAGTTTTTATTGCATTCTAACAACAAATATACATAGATAAGAAATTCACTAAAAAAATGGTGTTCGGGTGAGACTCCAATTAAATAGTGAATATAACTTATAAGAACGCCACTTACATCAAAAGCTTAAATCTATAATTTTTTGTTTAACTATGTTATATTAACCATTTACTCTTGTCATTATTATTCTATGTAGAACTTTATTCTTCCTATTCATTCACACATATATACCTAATATAATCAGACTAAAAGATTAAGGTGGACATGGGGTAGGCACTTCTCCTTTTAAGGGTGGGGCCAAAAGTTTTATCGACATTTAACAGAGTAAATTTTTTTCTCGACCACCCTGACTCCACTTTTTTTTTTGGAGAAAAATGTAAGAAATTTTATTTATGCTGAATAAAATATTTTTTAAATACAAACACCAAATCAGAGGGAATGTGGAAGAGATTCTATCCACACATCTAACTCTGCAGCTAGAGGTTCTATCCTATCAAGGGAATGGGCAAATCCATTATCATCCTTTCTAGCATGCTTGAAACAGTGCCATTGTAGTGAACTGCTGACTGTCCTCTATAATAGCGTATTGGGTATATATTATTAACCTCTGCATAAATTACCTTTCTATTTTTCAAATGACCTTGTTTTACAATGTTTGTGTCCAAACTCCAAACCAACGCCATGTGTGTTTAATGTGAGCGCCAATTGTTTGAGAGAGATCCACATACGAGGAAAATGGCTTTTCTATTTATAAAGCAACGTCATTTTATCACATGCCAATCCAATCCAATTGATGTTGTGCATGGTTGAATGTGCACCAATGTTTTGAGAAATATTGATATATTGGTTTGGATGTGGTTGTCATTTGCTACTTTTGCCAATGTCTGTAAGAGATGGATCACTTGTTACATATTGTATGAATTGACAGATTGCTGAAAATTAATATGTGTGCTTCCGCTAACAATATCTTTACAATTAAATAATTGAATTCATTGTATTTATAATTACAATGGAAGACTTCGATGGGTATACAAAACCAGGAATTCAAAAGTGCTGCATGTTTTAACACACAAATTTATATTCAAAATATATAATATCTACTCTACAAAACTTATAAACAATATACTAATTATTTATAATAAAAAAATGTGGATATTATGAGATATTTTCAATGTATATATATTCTATAATAATGTCTCTCTCGTAACAGGACTATTTTCAATGTATATATATTCTATACAAATTTTTTTAACAAATTATAAACGTGGCAAGGTATGATCCATATAATATTACCTTTATATATGTTTGAACTAACATTAAATTTACTGTATATCAATCACTGTTATTCTTTTAATAATTTAGAAAAAAATAATAGAAAATTTTGAATCACTGTTCTTACTCGACAAAAAAACTGGATTTCATAAGAGCAAAGGTGATGAGAATCGGAATTTGGTTGCAATCCCACCTCTGGTAATGTCAACACTGACACATAGATAGAATTGATGTTGGGTGATTGATTGACAGAATAGAATTGGAATTTGGATTTGGATTTGACTATTGAACAAACAGACGCGTTATCTGTGTCATCCTATTTTGTTTCTTCAACTTAGGGTTGTCCAATAATTTTCCCATACAATATGTTTTTTTTCCTTTAAAAAAAAAAATTATGATTACAAGAAAATTAAAATGTTGTAACCTTAGAAGATATTAGCATCTTTGCGATTTCATCCTATAAACTACTTTGTCAAATCTTGCTTCCTTAATTCCATGGATATTAAACTCATAGACTTCTTGGACAAAGCTATTCATTCAACCTGTTTGTTTCAAAGAAATAGTACTAGTTTATAGCATTAATTGATGGATAAGTATTTCGATTTATGTTGTCATTTTCAAAAGCAGTTTCAGGAATCTGCTTAGATAAGATTAGGCTTAGATTATGTTAAATGTAGGATAAGTCTCCCATTAAATGGAACAAAACCACATAAGCATATTTTTTGAACAGGTTTTAAGGCTTTTAGGGATTAGAATTTGCATGGCATATTACGTGTAAAAGAATGAGTGGGAGGAGGTGTAAAGAAAGCCTTATCACCTGAAGAAAAGTGAGGATGTGACTGGTGAAAGATAAGGACATATACCTACATTTTTTGACCTGCCGGAGAGCTTTGATAAAAGCTTGTTCTCGAGTCTCAGCAAATCTGATCCCTAGTTAATTACAAAGGCATTAAAATAAATAAATAAATAAAAATCAGTCACTTTCTTGGCAAGGAATTATGTACATGCATGTAAGCCAACTTCACTACATCCCAACATATGAAGTTCATGAACTCAAATCATGTCACAGATTGAACTTTGGAGCTATAGTAATCACACATAAAAATCTAACAGTCATCAGTTCCCTCCTAAACTTTTGCAGTGTTAAACTATATATTACGATGTAACAAAGGAAGCACTCGATTGTGATTTAGATAGCTACTACTGAATTTTTTTTGTCATACTCATACATGGTTATTGTTGAAGCATTTTAATATTAATTAATTAAAATAAATAAATATTACAACATAAATATAAAGATGTGGGAGTGAATATAAAAGATGAGGAGTTAGTAAAAATGTTTAATCTCACATTGAAAATGAGAGAGACTGTTTTGTTCTTTTTAATTGTGGTGATTAATGGGCTAATATGAATTGTTTCAGATATTGGGCTAGATACGTGCGTAAGGGAGAGGTAAAGGGTGGAGGTATATCTGGCAATTAATCTTGTAACACCCACTACATCAGAATAATGGACCTAATTAATTAGATTAATTTGAGTAGTAATTTCGTGAGGCCCACCAGTTACAAAGTTTAGCCAACCAAGGGCTCAAATCTTCTTAAAGAGAACGAGTGTCGCGCTTCAGTCTAAATAATGTTGTGTAATTTTTCTCTTTAAATTAATAATATTCAGAAGTATTATTCAATTTTTCGTTTTGTTATTTCCATTATTATTGTGTTTTCACCAACAATTTTAAGGAGATTTGACACATGAAGCCTACACAAGAGAAACCAAATGAGCTTGTTGGTGATCTCAACAAGCCCTTTCGCTTTAAGGGAGCCCACTTCAAGAGGTGGAAAGGAAAAGTCATCTTCTACTTGAGTCTTCTTAAAGTCGCCTACATTCTCACTGACAAAAATCCATCAAAGGTTTCTACCGATGAGATGAGTGAGGAAGAATTTAGTCTCCATCAAGAAAAAATAGATAAGTATACAAAAGATGAATATAATTATTGCTCTTATCTTTTGAACTATCTTGTCGATCATATCTATAATTATTATGATACAACTTACAATTCTGCCAAGAAAATTTGGAAAGCTTTACAAAACAATTATAATGCTGAGGAGGCTGGTGCAAAGAAGTATGCTGCTAGTAAATTTTTCAGTTACCAAATGGTGGATGGAAAATCAGTGGTGGATTAAGCACAAGACTTCCAAATGATCTAGCAGAATTGAGATCTGAAGGCATAAAGATTGGAGATAATTTAGTGGTAGCTAGCATAATTGATAAACTACCACAATCTTGAGGTAAGTTTCAAAAAACTTTGCGGCACAAACAAAAGGAGACATCTTTGGAGACTTTGATCACACGCATCCGTGTGGAGGAGGAGGCTGCAGGACAAGATGCACTTATGACACAAGAGAGCAATGGTAATTCCACTACAAAGGTAAACCTTATTTCAGCCAATAATAATATGCTCAAAAATCATTTTCCTAGAAATGGTAAATTGAAACCTAAAAAGAGAGCCTTTAAAAATAATAATAGACCTCAAGGAAGGGGAAACCCGAATAAAAATTACAATAAGAACCAATGACCCCATTCACAAGATCAATTTAATAGATCATATTTTGTCTATGGCAAGAGTGGGCATATTGCTCGATTTTGTAAATTTCGGAAACGTGAATCTATCCCGTAGGTTAACGTAACCGAATAGCCTTTGGTGGCTATGATTACAGACATCAATACGGTGTCATATGTTGAAGGGTGGTAGGCAGATTCTGATGTTAATAGGCACATCTACTATGACAAGAATTGGTTCAAGTTGTACACTCCTTTTGAAGAAGAAAAAACTGTTATGCTTAGTGACTCTAGCAAAATCAAGGTTCTTGGGAGTGGTGAGGTTGAATTGAAATTCACTTCTGGACAGCTAACATTGAAAGATGTACTTTACACTCCTTTCATGAGGAAAAATTTGATGTCAAGTTTTTTGCTTAACAAAGCTAACTTCAAGAAAATTATGAAATCTGATAATTATGTAATCACTAAAAAAGAATTATTTGTGGGCAAGGGTTATGCTTGTAATGGAATGTTTAAATTGAATGTTGAGAATAATAAAGCATCTACCAGTTCAGTTTATATGCTTTCTTCTATGAATTTTTGGCATGCTCATTTGTGTCATATAAATAGTAGATATGTGAGAATCATGAGTAGTTTAGGATTAATTTCAAGACTGTCAAAAGATTTTGAAAAATGTGAAACTTGTAGTCAAGTTAAGATTACAAAAATGCCTCATAAAAGTGTTGTAAGAAATACCGAATTGCTTGAGTTAATTCACTCCGACTTATGTGAATATAAGGAAATTTTAACTCGTGGAGGAAATAGATATATTATCACTTTTATTGATGATTTCTCAAAATATACAACTGTTTATTTGTTGAAAAATAAAAGTTATGCTTTTGAAAAATTTCAATATTTTTTAAAAGAAGTTGAAAATCAATTCGGTAGAAAAATAAAAAGAATAAGAAGTGATAGAGGTCATGAGTATGAATCAAGTGCATTCAACTCATTTGTTCAGTCTTTGAGAATTATCCATGAAACTACTGCACCATAATCACCTGTGATAGGCCAAAATGTATTGACCCATTTGGTAACTTAATCAATTAATTTAGCCAAGTGAAATTAATTAAATTCAATTACATGCAATGAGCGTGATAACACAAACAAATCACCAAATAACTAAATGCAGCGGAAATTAAATTTGACACAAGAGATTTGTTTACGAATGAGGAAAACCACCGAGACAAAACCCCACCGGGTGAATTTAAGGTCACTACTCCCGAGAATCCACTATTATCAAAACAAGCGGTTACAAGTAAAGGAATCCCAGTACCTTAAACTAACTTTCAGTTGAATCCTTACCCCAATACCCAATTGGACTTGTAATGTAGTGACAATCTCTCCTTTCAATGCACGGCTCCCAGTACATGACTAACCAATCGATGCACGGATCCAAGTACGTGACTAACACACCAACTTGAGAAGGATGTTAGCTACAAAGTTCTTTAGTTCATCCACACGATGAAGATTAAGAAGTTTCTTGGTTACAAAACCCTTAGCGCACAAACATAGTAGCTTCTTCAAGAGAGAAAGATGAACTAAGGCAAATTGTCTCCGATCACAATTTGAGTGAATAATCACTTTACATCAAGTTGCATCACTTTTGACAGCCTTTAAAATAATCATGATCTATGTTTAAGGTTGTGAGAAAGAAACCCTACACAAATACACATGGATATGTTTGAAATCAGATTTGAAAATCTGAATTTCGTAATTCTCGATAGATACAGTTGTCGAGCTATCTGTCGAGCTTCAAATATTAAATCTCGATAAATACATCTGTCGAACTTTAATGAACAGCACTTCTTCACTTGATTCTTGGGCAGATTTGCATGGTTTCAATACTTGAACTTGAACTCTTGTCCCTTGAAGTATTAAACACATCCTAGATCTACCTAATTACAAGTAAAGTGCGTTTTGTCAAAAGATTAGCCAATTCTATATGACATATGTTCTAACAAGTTCCACATATGTCTTAACAACTTGCTTCTAGTGGTGTGGCTGAAATAAAAAAATAGAACTCTAATTGAGTTAACAAATGCCATGTTAATTGAATCTGGTGCACCTTACATTTTTAGGGTGAAGCTATTTTAACTGTATGTCATGTTTTGAATAGGATGCCACATAAAAAGTCACATACCATACCTTTTGAGATGTAGAAAAGACATAAACCAAATTTGAGATATTTGAGAGTATGGGGTTGTCTTGCTTATGTAAGGCTTACTAACCCTAAAATACCTAAATTAGGTATAAGAGCTAATACCTGTACTTTTCTTGGTTATGTGATTAATAGTGCAGCCTATAGATTTTTTGATCTTGAAAGCAAAATAATTTTTGAATCTGGTGATGCAATTTTTTATGAAGAAAAATTTCCTATTAAATTGAAAAATAATGGGGGTGAAGGAAATTTTTTGTCACAACGTAGTTCTTCTACTTCACAATTATAAAATCAAGAAAATTTTGAAATGAAACCTAAAAGAAGTAAAAGAGCTAAAGTTGAAAAGGATTTTGGTCCTGATTATTATGTTTTTAACATTGAGGAAAATCTCCAAAATTTAAAAAAGGCTTTAACATCACCCGATGCTATATTTTGGAAAGAGGCTGTAAATGATGAAATGAAATCTCTAATTTCTAATAGAATTTGGAAATTAGTAGATCTTCCACCGAGTTGTAAGGCCATAGGTTGTAAATGGGTCCTTAGAAAAAAGTTGAAACTGGATGGATCAATAGATAAGTTTAAAGCTAAACTTGTTACAAAAGGCTTTAAACAAAAATTCGATCTTGATTTCTTTGATACATTTTCTCCGGTAACAAGAATTATATCTATTAGATTGTTAATTGTTAATTCTCCCGAGTAACGTGCACTTCTTGGGTTCCTTGATTCTTGCTGAGGTCCGGGCACGAATTAAGAGGGGGCTAATGTGCGGGACTCAGTACCCGAACCCATTTGGGCCTGGGGCTATGATACGAATGTGTGGCCCGTGAACCTGGCCCCTCTATGCCCAAAAGCCCAGCCCAAGCCCACTCAAACTGCAGGCCCAAGTTCCGCTACCTGTCATTGCTCGGCAAACCTTTACTGAGCAATGAAGAAAAAATGAAGATCAAATGCACCATCCCATGCATAGCCGGCAGTGCCTTAGGAAACGTTGCTGCCGAGCATATCTACGGAAGTGAGAATCAAGTTCCAAAGCCACTCTCACCTAACCACCCACTTATGATCAATAATATTGGACCTCCCATTGCACTAACCATGGAAGTAATGATGGTCTCTCCACTAACTTAGAGTTATAAATATGAGTAGTTGAAGGAGGAAATAGGTTGTTGAAAGGTTCTCAAGAAACAGATAATGGGGAGAGAAAAGAGTGACTGAGAGGGAGAGAGAAAGTGAGAGAGAGCTTCATTGAGTCTCAGTGCCGAGAACAACCCATAGTAGGAAATCCTAAACCCACTTTATAAATAAGTTGTGAGCCCAAGTGAGGTTCGGCCCAATAGCCTCATTTCAAGTGCGCACAGGGACCTAAAGGAAGAGATTTCTATGGATCAACCCGAAGGCTTTGTAGAGCCTGGACAAGAAAGTAAGGTGTGTAAGCTAACTAAATCCCTATATGGCTTAAAACAAGCACCTAAACAGTGGCATGAAAGGTTTGATTCCTACATGATTAAGAATGGTTATAAATCAAATGAATGTGATAAATGTATTTATTCTAAATTATTGAATAATTTTCATGTTATTATTAGCCTCCATGTGGATGATATGTTGATTTTTGGCTCAAATATGCACGTTACAAATAAGGCAAAAAATATGCTTAAAAGCCATTTTGATATGAAAGATCTTGGTGAGGCTAATTTTATTTTGGGCATGAAAATTACAAAAAACATGTGATGTGATATCTCTTGATCAATCACATTATGTTGAGAAAATATAATTTTCATGATCACGAAAGTGTTGCTACTCCTTTTGATTCTAGTGTTCATTTATTTCTTGTGAATAATGATGATGAGATTTTTAATCAAAAGGACTATGCTAGCATCATTGGTAGTTTGCGTTATGCTACTAATTGTACTAAACCTAACATTGCATATGCAGTAAGAGTGCTTAGCAGATTTACTAGCAAGCCTAGTAAAGATCATTGGCTAGCTATTGAGCGAGTCATAATATATTTAATTGGTACCAAAAGTTATGGCTAATTTTATAAAAAGTACCCTGCTGTGATTGAAACTTTTAGTGATACCGATTGGAGTACTTTGTGATATAATTCTCTCTATACCAGTGGTTATTTTTTTACCTTAGTTAGTGGTGCTATTTGTTGGAAATCTAAAAAGTAAACAATAATTGCTAATTCAATAATGAAAGCTGAATTAATAGCATTAACTTCAACAAGTGAAGAGGCAAATTGGCTTAGAGATTTGTTATATGAAATTCCACTTTGGGAAAAGCCAATTCCATCTATATTAATTCATTGTGATAGCACTACCGCAATTAGTAGAGTTAAAAATCATTACTACAACGATAAATCCAAACCTATAAGAAGAAAGCACAATACCGTGCGATCTTATTTGAGTTGTGGCATCATAACTGTGAATTATATTAAATCTAATAATAATCTTACAAATTCATTTACCAAGGCCTTGGCAAAAGATAGGGTCTGGAATACATCAAGGGGGATGTGACTAAAGTCCATAGAATCATGAGCCATGTATGAGGATACCCAATCCAAAGACCAGAGATCCTGAGAATTGGGTTCAATGGGGAAAAATGAATCATACAATGATCGTAAGAAACGCACTATTTATTTATTTTTTAATTATTTATTTTGTGAATAATTTTTTAAATTGTTCATCCTTATGATGTAAGTGCATTTATCCTGTAATGTGGAGAGGTTGAGTAAAAAAAACTCAATGAAATTTGTAGCTCGTATGAGTGGGGTGTCAGAATTACAAGAGCACCCTTAACAAAATTTCACCTATGTGAGTGTGGGGGTGGGGCCACTCCCTATGAGATTTGAACTTAATCTCAAATACACTCATGAAACTGGGATCAACACACGGCCGTAAAGTGCTAGCTATAAAAACTCATGTCAACACCTGGGTTGTTATGTGTAAGCAGTGAGGCTTAATTTCCCTAAAATAGTCCTAGTTCAAGTCAGAGACCACTACGACTCTGGAGTTGAGATCGCTGTTTTACTAAGTGAAAGTTCAATGCAAAGTACACCTTTATGATGCATAGTGACCCGTCTTTGCCTAGTAATCTCATTTTAACTAAAAAATTTAATATTAAAATGAGTGGGGGATTGTTGGAACATTTTAATATTAATTAATTAAAATAAATAAATATTACAATATAAATGTAAAAATGTGGGAGTGAATATGGAAGATGAGGAGTTAGTGAAAATGTTTAATCCCACATTGAAAAGGAGAAAAACTATTTTGTTCTTTTTAATTGTGGTAATTAATGGGCTAATATGAATTATCTCATATATTGGGCTAGATACATGCATAAGGGGGAGGTGAAGGGTGGAGGTATAAAAAATGGAAATGAATCAGCCTCTTGGATCCTCCTACTTGACAGCTTATTCAGAATAATTACCATATTATCCAAGTTACTGCCATATACATTAAAAAATTAGAAAGGTTCTTGGCAAAAAAGGGCGTTCTTTCTGGTGGAACTTTGGGCTTGAACACTTTGTGTAGAGGTTATTCTAGCCATACGATACTTGTTGAGCTGTTGTATCTTGGGAAAGACAAGTCAGAGAAAGTCTGCACCCGTTACAAAGTTTAGTCAACCAAGAACATGAATCTCCTTAAAGAGAGCAAGTGCCGCGCCTCATTCTAAATAGTATTGTGTAATTTTTCTCTTTAAATTAATAATATTCAGAAGTATTATTTAGTTTCTCGTTGTGTTATTTATTATTGTGTTTTCACCAACCATTATGTTATCCAATCCGAGATTTGGGCAGAAAAGTGTTTTTTTTTTTTTTTTTTTTTTCATGAAATAAAGCTTTAGAATTCCATAAAGATAAATTCTTTCTAATTTTGTCAAAATTCACTAATTACATCTGCAAGAATCTTGTTTAAGTTTTATAAAATTTAAATGATTTAGCACAGGCCATTTCCATTTCAAATTCAAATCTTTCACCCTGCAATTTTTTTTTTCCTCTTTGTTTTCTTTTAGTGTAACTTACAAAATTATAATGTTGATGATCCATTTGAGATAGCTCACTTTTATTAGTGTATTTTGATTAAAAAGTAAGTTGGATAAAAACATAGTTATATTATAAAAAGTGAAATTTTAAAAAGCTATACATATAGTTAAGTTGGTGATAAAAATAAACAAAATATTAAGCTTATCCACAAACTATATATACACTCATACTTTCACTTAGCTTGCATTACTAATTTGCCAATAATAAAAAAAAATCCCACAAATGTAGCCACCAAGTCAATTCTATTTGTTAGAATATTGATTAAATTAATTATTTATTATTAACTAATTAAGCTCTTAGGAATGAGGAGCGAGGACTAAGGGTAGGTTATCACCATTTTACATGACATTTTTTTTTTAGAAAGTTTCAACTTATGGCGTTCGCTCCTGATGATAGCTCTTTATCATCAGACCAAGACACCAACTGGTAAAGTCTCTGATGGTTATATAAGAGATCTGGAGTTCAATCTTCACTTACACCATTTTACATGACATTGTGAAACATGTTGGACATACAATGATGTTTATTTGGAAACAGTGGACATACAATGATGTTTACTGTGGAAGGAATTCTTGGCCCTAATGAATTTTGTCCTGGTCGGTCCATAAGAAGAAAGTTGAGTTATCATATGTCTTTTCCCTCAACAATTTATCCTTTTGGAATATAAAAAAGTAAACCTGTTTTAATTTATTCCAATCAATCCAACGCAGATATTTCATATTAATTTGACGTTTTAGAGAAGATCGAAAGTCCTGTAAATAATTTTGGCCTGAATCTCGAAAAATTATAATTGAAAACAATACTGTAATTTTTTTTGCAACACTAACCATATTCAGAAGCTTGTACTACTATTTTAGCCTAATGATGTTTTATTTATATCGATATATACACTTTCCCAAACTAGAAATATTGGTATGATTTAAAATTTGTTGCCTTCTAGTACTGCTTCAAACCATTGGTACTATCCTTTCAAAAAAAAAAAAAAAAAAAAACCATTGGTACTATATATAGGTGGTTTTTTTTTTTTTTTTTGTTGTTGAGAAAAATACTATAAGTGGAATTGAAGTATATAAGACCGGGTTGCCACTGGACACAAACCATTCCCTATAAGACCATAGGTATATATAGGTCCTTTTGGCATTGATTCTTAAATCTTAATTGAGCTGAAAGATGAATTACTATAATCACTTTCGAGAGGGAGCAATTGCCCTATGACCCACCAAAAATTCCAAAACCTCTTTTATGCAGCAATTTTTTCCCAATTTTCTTTATGTATATCTCTTTTTTATTTACATAATAATTAAAAGATTAAATATATATATTTTTATTTCAAATTTCATCTGGAAAAAGGAAAAGAAAGTATTTCCTATTTTATTAATATTTTTCAAAATTACAAATCCTATAAAAGGGGAAAAGAGGTTAAAAAAAATAGTAATGCTAGAGATACAAATTATTTTACAAAAAAATTTACAAATTGCTGATATGATGAGTGATTATTAGTAAATGAAAAAGTGATGTTAATAGTAAGTCTACATAAAAACCAATAAGAAGTTAGCCACATTAACAGTTTGTAAAAATATTATAAAATAGTTTGTGACTGTAGCATTACTCTAAAAAAAATAAGAGTTTTAATTTTAAAAAAAAAAAAAAACATCACTTTTACTTTTTATAAATGATGAAAATAAATAATTAAAAAAAATACAATTTCTGAATAGAATAATTTATTCTTTTCAAATTTTAATATATATATATATATATATAATAAACTTTGAAGTTATGTGCATATATATATATATATTCACAATATAATTTTATCATTTAATTAGTATCAACCAAAATACCATATTTCGCATGAGTTGTACTTTAAGGTTCGATTTACTATTAAAAAATCATTTGTTATGAATTGCAAGTGAAAACACCGAGAGGAGTTAATTGAGATATAAGATTTTTGGTGATTCAAATCTTATTAAGAGATGTACTAAATATAAAAAATTTCCCCAAAAATGTTTCTTGCTCTGAAAGTGTTTATTGTTTAGAACTGAATTTTTTCTATCCTTTAGCGTTTATGTATTAACCAGATTATAAAAACTTCTAAAAGAGATCCATAATTTGCAAACTCTTGAAACATATGGATTCTCCATAATGGTTACAATAAAAACAATATTTCAAAAATTAACAAGAACTTCTACTTTTTTTAGTTTGGGCTCTCAATTTGAAGGCTGGAATAGTATGAGTACCTTTCTTCACCTGTGGAATTCCTTCTACAAATTCTACCATGCATCCAAAAATTTTGAAATTTCTTTAGTTTGGTCACTGCCTGTTTTTCTACAAACACATTAAAATATTCAACGTTACCTCTTTGCTCTTTTTATTTGTGTAACTTCTGCAATTTTGTTTCCATTTCTTCTTTCTTCCTAGTAATCATGGTGTAATTCAATGAGTTGATTCTGAGTTTTGAATTCTTCAAAAATGATATTTTTCAATAAGTAATTGTAGCGGGCCTTTTTTTGTTATATTGGGACTGGGCTGCCTCCTGCGGTATTGAGCCCAAGTGTTCTGAGTAAGAGAGTTAAGACCATTCCAATTGCAACTTAATTTGGTCCGACTTGTGCGCAAACTATACCTTGTTTGCCAAGAGCACACTTACGGCAGGCAGAGCTATTTTAGATGAGTCGTGGCAGACATAATAATAATAATAGCAAAAGAAAGTACTTCGGCTACTTAATAAAAAATGACCAAATAATCCCTAATTAAGAAAGATAATCACAATAATCACTTTTACAAAGAAAGATAAGAGAATAAGTGGTAATGTATGGGTCAATCAAAAAAGAAAGAAATCAAATCAAATCTGATCCGCTGGAGCAAGACCAGAGAGGGAAGAACACTTCTTCTCAACGTGAATAACCTTCCGGGGAAATCCTGCTATGGAAATTAATCACTTAGAGAGAAACGGACCTGTATGGTTGATGCCCAAAAGAATCCTTTTGCTTATGGCAGAGAACAGGACTTTGAGAGGGAGAGAGGGAATCAACCTATTGGTGCATGCTTGCCGATCTAACTCTCTGTTTTTTCTTTTTCTTCCTTTTGATTTTTCTCTTATCTTTCTTTCCTCCCTACTTGTTTTCTATTTCTTGGTTTTTCTTAGAGGTTCCTATTTCCGTGATCCTTGTTCCCCCCATGTGCACGGCAAGGACCTCATTTTATAGTGCCTACCGTGACCGGGTTTTATTATTTTAGCCCTTAACCACCTTTGTTTGGTTTGGGTGTACTTGCCGACCACCACTGGGCCGTCTGTGTGCCACTCCTCATTACCAGACAAAGAGGACTTTTTTGTTTGTTTGTCTGCCGTGGCACCCTTTCTTGCTAAGGTGTGGGCGCTCTCTCTCCCTATCCCTCATGGCATGCACCTAGTGGTTCCAACTCAGCCTTACTTCTTTTGGGTGGTATGTCATCCCAGTAGGACACTTCCCCCAAAAGAGCCTGAGTAGAAACCTCAGAATAGGTTTTTCCCCTCTCCCCACCGTCAAACCATGCCCTCTTACTTCTAACCCATGACCTCACCGTATCCTGTATTAGCTGGGTACAGGCTGGTGATATCTAAGCCTTGCGTATGCCTCCCTTTCATGTATGTCCAAAATTTGCCTGTTGCTCATGCGTTCGCCGTGGTCTAAAGGCTTGCCTGCTCAGTCTGCCGTTTGTCTTTGACTCCTTATGTGAGCTATTTTCTGATTTCCCGCTCCTCTTAGGAGTTGAGCTTTATTTGATGTTGAGCCTTGCCTTCTTTCAGCCTATCCCTTAACTGCTATCATTTCTTGCCATATTACTCTATCATTCTTGTTGTGATGTTATTTGACCCAAGCTTGCTGGGCCTCTTTGGACCTGCTGCTTATTCTTTCCCCAGTGATTCAGTATGGCCATTGGTTTTTTATTACATTACTTGTGGGCTCCTGTGTCCCATTTTTTTCTCTTGGGCATCCTTGGCCCATTTGCTTTCCTTGGGCTTCCTTGGCCCTTTTCCTAACTCTGTATTCCCATGGGTTTTTACTCCCATGGGTTTTTACTAACTTCATTGGGTTTCCTCGGCCCCATTACCTTATTCTCATTCTTGGGGCTCACAGGCTTGCCATCAACCTCTTACTTTCTTTGTCTGCATTACTTTGGGCCTACTGTGACCCATTCTCACTTTTCTCCATCATATACTGCCCATGGGTTTGCTATTTCTCTCTTTCCGAGCTTCTTTAAGCCCATTTGCTTCCTCAAGGCCCATTCGTTTATCTCATGGGCCTGTGATCCATTATTCTTTCTGCTTGAACTTAATGGTTTTTCTATCTATTTACCAACTCCTTTCTGCCCGTGTTGCTAGGTTTCTTCTTTCCTTTTGACTTCCAAAATGACCATCAACAGTAATTAAAATCGTAGTTGTCATTATTATCAAGTGTTTAAATTTTGGTTCGTGCAATCCAATTCTTTGAGTGAAATTCATTTTCTTAATTCCAAAATAAAATGAGCAAAATTCAATCCATGCAGTTATATGAGCGAAATTATTTGCGTCTTCTAAGTTAAAGGCTTAGAGTTTTCAAAGGCCTAAATTTTTTATATTTTTTTTACATAAAAAACTTAGAAAAATGTTTAGTGTTTGATGTTTTAATTTGACTATGCACAATGCACATTTGAAGACACTATTATTTATTTATGGATTAGGACAAGTTGAACATTGTGTAACTTTCTTTTAATGTTACACCATTTAATACTAATTTTTTATTGGATTAATATTTTAAATTACATACTTATAATTAGCTTATACACATGGTTGTCAAAATCCTGATCTGAATCCTACGATTCTACGATTTTACGATCCAACTTGCCTAAAACAATCCAGATCTTTTAAAGATCTCTGCGTTTGTTCAAGATCAGTAGGATCATACGATTCTGACGATCCCAAACGATCTTGGTTTCTTGTAATCTTTTTTAATTTGACAGAAGATTCAGTTGAACCCAAATGAAAAATAATATCTCAATAGACCAAGTTTTGCTATTCTAATGTAGAGAGATAGAGTGCCATGTTTTGAGGTTTTTGATCTTTTTAAATAATGCTTATTAATGGATATAGTGATGTATGGTAATTACATCAAATGGATGCAAATAATTTTTGGTTTTTTATGAATGAATGTATAATTTATGTGATTATTTAATATATTAATGTGTATTTTTTGTTTTTTTCTCAAATAATATAGGATCTTACAATCCACGATCTGATTCTACGATCCACGATCCCACCTACCTCCCACGATCCTACATAGGATCCCGATTTTGATAACCTTACTTATATATTCTTTTGATTCTAAATACACACACCAAATTTTGAGTTAATTAGATGTTATTTATTATTCGTATCATAAACTTATATTTTATATATAATAATATAAAAAAATATGAAAGTTAATTTTTTTTAGATATGATAGCATTTGATTTCTAATCACATTAAAATTTTGAAAGCATGGAAGATATATGGTAAAAATGTAATGTAACGGTGCATTCGCCAAAGTACACATTAAAAAAAAAGGATAATGTTAGATTACCAAAATGTAATGCAACAGTGCATTAGATATGCATATTTATATATGATAATTATTACGGTTTTCAAGTATCTTGTAACTCAACTAACACTTTCTAATAATTTCAATGAAGTTGTAAGATTCAAATCTCCACTTCCTAACTATCAATCAATTATAAATAAATAAATTTTTTTTTTGAGAGAGAATAAATAAAATTATTAGTAATGTGAAACACATTAAAATACAGGATTCAAAAGATTATATATACATAATGGAGTGTTTCAGGTACAATTTTATGTATTTATTAATTAAGTAACATCCAGCTTTATCCTTTGTTTATGTTTTATAGATTTTATAATGCTGAAGCGGATCTTGAACAATTCCTTAGTGTGGTCCATGTTGTGGTGAGTCATGAGACTTAGAATTTGTCTGTTTAGCTATGTTGGAAAAATAAACAGGTAAAATATTCAAGGCAAATTGGTATAGTATTATTTTGAGAAATTGCACTTTGTTATGAAATTCGACCTTCTCTGAAATTTCCCATGGACAAAATAATGATGAGAGAGGTCATATATACTAGCATGTCTTTCTAATTCCAATTTAATTGGTTTAGCAGATTTTCAAACAATTTTCAATTAATTATTTTAGATCTCTCACCATATGGTGTAATCTATTTATATTTCATATACAATGAATATGGTTTTGAACAACTAAGATCGTATCAAAAATGGGATATGACTATGACAACATTGCTCAATTTTTAGTTAGCTGTAGACTGTAGTACTTAGATCTCATGGTAGTCATTATTCTATTGTTACTATCAAATACTATTATCATTTGGGTCGTGGTCTCAGCAAACAAGGTTCGAATCGAGCGGCTAAAAATTCCCAGAGATTTCTATTTGTATAATCTATTTGGGTTTAGTTGTACTTATTAGATCTTATATATGGTGATCATTTGAACATAGACTGAAATCTTGTGTTATATCATAAATCTCGAGTAATTCGAATCTTGATTTTGTTTAATTCTCTTGTCCTTGCCTTCATACATAATGACTTAGAAAAGAGAATCATTGACAACGAACGAAGATGTGTAAAAGAGAGCAGGGATAGGGAGATCATTTCCAGTCACTCTTGCTAAACTTTAAATCTAATATGCAAATCAGGATGCATAAAGGAGACCTTGTATCCGATGCTTCAGTTGTATTAAACACGTTAGGATATGGATACATGTCCAGTACACTAATGCATTAGACACAATCTGTGTCCAATGCATAAATAGTCTCATTGGCAAAGTCATTTTTGAAGTTGGGAATAGGACAATGCCTTAAGTAGTTCCAACCTCCAACGTATTAAATACTAAACAATTTTTTTTTTTTTTTTTTGAGAAAGAAAATACTAAACAATTGGGAGAACTTCCTTTGTCTTGTCTTTATACCTACCATAAAAATATTAAGAAAAATAATAATATTAACATAGCATATGTCATCTATAGAGTTTGCCAATTATACCATATGATTTCTAAGAAAAAGTATTACAGACTATTTGTTTCGATAGAAAACTGTGAATTTTTATGGCTGTCCGTAATTTAAAACATATTGATTTCTCTAAAATTATTTTGGAGGGTGATTTGCTTATTGTTATTGATCTGATCCTCTTTGAAGCTCCTCATTGCTGCCTCGAGGGCCGATGAAATTTTGTGTATCTTGAATTCTTTTTCTTTTTGGAGAGAAACTCATGTTTTAATAGTTTTTAACTCTAACTTATTCATTAGCCTGGTGGGCCTCTGCTTGTAATTTGAGGGAAAATATCCAAGTCTTCTCAATTCCTTTTCCTAGCTCTATGTTCAAAGCATTACAAAGCATTGTTATTTGTTCATCTTCTTTCTTTGTTTAATAAATATCTAAATATCAAAATATATATATATATATATATATTAGAAAAAAAAAATGAGAAAGAAGTGTGTAAGGACCATATTTGAGTTCCTAGCCCAAAAGGTGGATGAACTTAAGTCCAAAACAATGAATTTGTAGATAGTAGGTTGGAAAACTGGGATTTAACGAGTTAGACAACAAATATAATGGATTCAGGAGACAAGAAAAGAAAGACAAACTGATTTAACCTAAAGGAATCGTACTCTGCACAGTCTGAGGAGATCAGTTCTTATATATTTCTCTCTAATTTGATTACAAAATCAGTTCTTGATGGCTCCAGTCTTTTTCTCTTAGTTTTCCCATCCCCATCTCTCATTGCCACCTTCTTCTTTTATATTATCTTTCACGTGCAGGCTAGATGATTGGTGTTGATACTTGTCCCATCAGCACCTTCCTGAAATCTTTGTGTAGTAGCTATAAGGTTGAAGACCACTGTTCAGGTATCACTTCCACATTAATGCGGCCAGAGAATTAGCTGCAGAGCATTTAATGCGGTGGTACACCTTCCTGAAGTCTTTGTGTAGTAGCTGTAAGGCTGAAGATCACTGTTCAGGTATCACTTCCACATTAATGCGGCTAGAGAGTTAGTTGCAGAGCATTTAATGCGGTGGTAGCAGTCTTCTCCTTAGATATTTTAGGACTCCCCCTGCCCTTTGTTTCTGTAATGCTTATCCGTATCAACAGAATTTCCTAGAATATACTCCAGGACGGCAGACCATCCCTTTGGACCTCGGCTTTGGTTAGCCAATGAGGCATTCATCCTCGGATCATCTTCATGGGCTCATATGACCACAACCAAATTCTTCATTTATTAACACGGACTCTCCTGACAATGTTTACTCCCCCTCGAACGACTCTACGCCCTTGGATTGGGTCCCAGACCCAATATACACATAGATAATGAGCTCTTGGGCCTAATATATTCATAGATAATGAGCTCCTGGGCCCAATATCCCTACAAAGTTTTATGTCATTTATCACGCATACTCATAAAGAGGGCATTTCCAGGCCCAATATTATGCAAACTCGAGTATTATACTTTACTATATTTGTATTAAGTTTTAATCATGTTAAAGAACCCAATTAGCCTGCATTGCCTAATCTCTCTCTGACATCGATGTTTCCTACATGTAGGGAAAATTATTGTTTCACACTAATAGTATAAACACACTTTGTACATATCATGTGTAAAATGTAAACATTATTAAAATGCCAAAACTTAGGTACAGTACCTTATGTACTGTTATTTAGGTTCTTCTTTTAAGATTCTGCCATGTGGCTTCTTAACTAAAAAATATACTTCTATCATATGAGAAAAAATCCATATGGCAGAATCTTAAAAGGGAAACCGAAGGAACAGCACCTAAATACTGTACCTAAGTCTTGCCCTTCTTAAAATGTGCATATTGATATCCACATTTTATCTTTACTATTTCCGAATATATATATATATATATACTATATATAGGGTCTATCGAGAGACCATTATAGTCTTTAATACTAATAGACTAATAGTAATGAATTTGTTACTTATATAATGCAACATTATTGCCTTGGTCCAATAAATTCATATGCTCTTGCAACTAGTCAACTGCATTAACCTTAAAAAATCGATACTAAGAGACATATAATGTACTACGACAAAAAAAATAAAATAAAATAAAAACGATAGCAAGGGACATACAATGTACTATGACAATCTTCTCCACACAAAAAAAAAAAAAAAAAAAAAAAAAAAAAAAAAAAAAAAAAAAAAAAAAAAAAAAAAAAAAAAAAAAAGGGTACTATGACAAGTTCGAATTGAAAATGAAGGAATAACCATAATCATAGACCTTCTCTAGTCTAGATCTGAAATAGAGTCTTAGAAGGTGTACTGTGTTTGACATATCATGATAACTGATCAGTTATGCATAATATAACTGCTTTTTAATTTTCAGTTTGCTTTTTTGTTTCAATTAAGTGCACATTCCCCACACCAAAAAAAAAAAATTGAAATTGAAATTGAAATTTTGATGTTAATACATGCATATTTCCATTAAAAAGGAAAAGAGGACAAAAAACTCGTTTCAGATTTGGTATTTTCTCATCTACAATTCCACCAAATTGGTTCTAAAGTAAATCTAGACAAATTAGATATAAAATAATACAATTACAATTTTGAAGTAATTTTATTTCTTCCTTCTCAAAAAAAAAAGTAATTTTATTTTTTATTCAACTTGTTAAATTAAATAATTAAATATACTATTTTTCAATAGCTTAACTTTAGATAGTTTATCAAATATGCTATCAAAATGGTTAATTTTGTGGTTTGCCAAAGACACTAGGTTTGATTAAAGTAATTAATTAGGATAACCCAAATGGTTGACCCATCAACTAGGAACCACGTCTCAATTAGAAACATGTCACTATCTTGAATTTTCCATTTCTCCTCCTCTTGAGACAAAACTCACTATACAGCAGAAGCCCCGGGTTCATTTAAGCCCTTTAGAAAGTTAATTAAAAAATTTATTCCTTTTGGCTTTGGCCCCCCATAACTTATGAACTTCTTCATCTCAAAAAAGAAAAGGAAAAAGTTTTAAAAATTTTAAATTTTAATATTCAAGATGTTCAAACTTTTAAGGGAAGTAAAAGTTGTTTCATAAATAATGAGAATAAAGCTATAAGCATATCATAAAGATAATACAATTGTTTTATTTATTTTTTTTTTTTAGTACAAAAGTTAAGTCTTTAAAATTCTCAATTTTGTATGACACTTTCCTACTGAGTTTCATACAATTTTATATGAAAGAATGATATCCATTTACAAATAATAATATTAAGAAGCTACTTATAATAAAAGAATATAAAGTTGAGAGGTTCAATTCAAAAGAGAATTTAATCAATAATCTTCATATGTATTAGTCTACATCAAAAAGCATAATATTTTTCACTAAACACTTTTTAAGCAAATATATACATATTCCAATTCATAATTGACTACTCTTTTTTTTTTTTTTGGATAGGAATATAATTGATTCCCTTGAATACAGATAATGACAATGTCACCAATCTCATTCCTATTCATAGGATATAGCAGAGGAAGGTATAACCCTAACTCTAAGAGGCAAACACTTTTTTTTTTTTTTTAATTATTTATTTTTAGTGAGACTAGTTGGAAAATCATTAGCTATATGAAGATAATTTTGGCTTTTTATGGCCTATACAAAGTTATACATTCCAAAATGGACTAGACAACTTCTTGTTTGAGCTAATTATATCAGCAAAAGAAATTCTAAATCCATGTTTGACCTTAGGCTGCCTAATTCAACTCGTCATCCCATAGTTCAAATAGTTAGTCGCACTTGTCAATTAGTAGAGCCACTTAATTTCTTCAAACTTTTGACTCTTCAAACATAATTTTTAGTTTTACTTTGTAAATAAGTCTACTCCAAGTTGTGCATAAACATTAAACAAGCAAGTAATATGAACTAGTGTGCTAGTCCCTCATTTTTATTTTGCGTCTCAATTCTAATTTCTAAGCTTCCACACCAACCAGTGGTCGCTGACTCCATGAATGTATTGTTTTGTTGTGGTTATCTAAGTCTCAACTCTCATTTTCCTTGTGGTCTCACTGAGAGTGAGAGTTTGATCATATCCATCGGCCTCGCCGAAATTGGAGCAATAGTTTGAGGCGAGAAGAGAAAAAAAAAACCAACTCGTGTGTGGCGGCTAAATATGTGGGAAGTGGGTCATGTTAATACCCACTTGGTTGATTATATCTGGAGTGGTTTTAGGATGGCAAACCATTCTACAATTTTTTGCCATAATTTTTGATGTGGCAGATTGTAAATGGTTATCTATCACTTATGCATGAATCTACAATTTTTCTTTGAAAAGTATTGTCGTATATAACATTTTCACAATATTTTTATTGCAAATCATAAGTGATAAGTTGCTATTGATTTTAATTTGAACTTGTAACTTAAATTAATTTTTTGCCCACTCATAACAACCAATCATTTAGAATTTGTTATGAAATTATTGTGAACATTTATTTATTTATTGCCATAAAAAAAAAGTTGCGTTTTCTCAACAAAAAAAAAAAAAAAAATCTTATATAAAAAAAAAAGATTGACTTGCTTTAGCAAATAGACACTTCTTCATCATCACAGTTCGTGATTAACAGTAGATGAGTAATTATGAGGTGCTTGTCTGTTATAAGAAAAGAACCTTTTTCAATAGATGAGAAAAGAAAACTATAACTATTCGAAATGGCCGCGTGTGACATCATACGAGGGTGTTTTTGACTATCGACTATCAACTTCGAAAGCGAAACCTAACGGGACTGGCCGACCCATGCGAGACCCTTGGTAGTGAGGGAAAAATATACTAAGACCCACGCGAATATTTTGGGGCGTGAATCAAATTTTTTAGGGGCCTCAAGTATGAAATCTTGATATTTCTAGTGGCTATAGTTTAAATTTTCAATTTACCAAAAAATAAATAAATAATCTTCATCTCTAATTATCTAATATATATATATATATATGAAATTCATCTACCGATTGTTTCTATGATTTCAACTTAGCACTATATTTATATGGCAAATAAGATAAGGCTATCAAAAAGGTATATTGAGTATTAAAAGTTCAAGTTTGTTTATTTAATTTAATTTCAAATATAAGTTGAGCTCAAGCTCTTGATCAAACTAAACTATATGTCCAAGATTGGTTATATTCTTGTTGAACAAGCTCGAGCTTGTTTACTTAATATTTTTTTTCTCATATATAATAAACACAACTTCTTCGTTTTCTTTTTCTTTAATAATCTTTTCTTACATCATCCTAAGATGTCAATTAGTCATGGTTGGACTAACATTAATTTCACACAATCCCACCACTCATACTATTTTTTTTTACGCTCCAACCACAATATGTCAATTTAACATATATGAAAATTTTTATATCATTAACTTATTGTTACAATTTAAGATTTAAGACCCTATTGAAGGGAAGGAATGGCATCAAGTCATTAAACCATCAGCCTCTTTAAATTTTAAGTGAATGCATTGCATATAGATTTTTTTCCTTCTAAAAGATTATTATTATTAAGAGTTGCATGGTCTAAAATAACCTATACACATCCTCAAAAAAAATTTAAAATTAATAAATAATTTTTTTTTTCCAAACAGAACCCAAGCTATTCATAAATGGTTTGATTCATATACTCTACTTACAAGTTACAAGTGAGAGAAAGCATTTGAGTTTGAACTTGACTCTAAATAAAATTAAATAAATAATCTTGAATCTTTAATAAAGGGAAAAAAATCAGTTTTCCTAAAAAAAGCCTAACCCAATCATTTTGTTTGATTGGAAATTAAAACGCTTGAAGAGCCAATGAACATATTAGTAGTATTTAGGTTCATCCAAAAATATATATACATATTAGTAGTTTGTTTTTTTGCTGAATATATATTAGTAGTATTTAGTAGCCACACATGACCCTTGAGTATGACCAAACAGCCCAAAGTTCCCAAACCACACCTTAAAAAAATATAAAAGAAACAAACAAAGCATAGCAAAGCAAAACCCAAACAAGAAGACATCTGGCCAAAAAAAAAAACCAAAAACAAACAATCCCTAGCTACTTTTGCTATTTAAGCCCCAGACAACAACATCCCAGGGAAGAGAAAGAAAGAAAGATATAGAAACAGAAACCCATCCATCCATCAGAGTCTCACACAACACAACACAACAACTTGGATCAGCTCCCCAAAACATTCATAAACCCAAAATGCCTTCTCTTTGTTTCACTCACTTCTCATTCCCCTAGAGACCCACCCAAACATTCACAACTCTCTCTCTCTCTCTCTCTCTCTCTCATATTCGAACACAAACTGTTTCTCAGATATGCAACCTTGTAGCAGAGAAATGCAAGGAATGAACTCCCTCTTAAACCCAACTCAAATCTCACTCCAAGACCTCCAAAATCATCATCATCATCATCAACAGCAACAGCAACAGCAACATCAACAACTGCCACAACAGATCCAAAACTCTCAGATTCAACACCTCCAGAACTCACACTTCGACCCCAACAACACCCACGATGACTTCTTGGAGCAAATGTTCTCTACCATCCCATCGTGTTCTTGGCCTGACCTCAACCCAAAAACCCCGTGGGACCTCAAGCCCAGAGACCTCTCCGACGAAACGCCACCGTCTAACCCTGACAACAATGTTCCTTACCAGTTCGACCATGACTCTTCCACCCTCGCTTCCAAGCTCCGTAACCACCAGATTTCCGGCGTTACTAAGTCCTCCGCCGCAGCTGCCGCCGCTGCCATCATGCTCCAGCAGCAGCTCTTCATGTCTCGCGGTGCCGGCGCCGGAGCCGGCGAGTCTGGTCTGATTCAGATGCCGCTTTCTTTGGGTGCCTCCGACGACGTCGTTGATGGGTCCTCGTCTTTCAAGTCTCCTAATACGGTGAGTTTTGACTCTTTTGAGTTTGAGTTTACAGTAACCGTTTGTGCTTTGAGTGGTATTAATGTAAAATAGTGGTGAATTACGAGGGTGTATTTGTTTAATTTACCAGGGAGGTGAGGGTTCTGTTCAAGCTCTGTATAACGGGTTCACTGGATCTTTACACGGGCCGGGTCAGACTCCGAACCAGGCTCAGCATTTTCACCATCCTCAGGTACGTTCACTTTTTAGAATATAGTGACAATTTAATTAATTGATTTTTATTTATTTATTCATTTAAAAAAAAAATTGGTTATTTGATAGGGTGGACAGGTTCAGGGTCAGAACTACGGGGCTCCGAGTGGAGTGATGAACCAAGGTCCAGCAAGTGGGTCAGCCGGAAGTGCACCGGCTCAACCAAGACAGAGGGTTAGGGCTAGGCGTGGTCAAGCCACTGACCCACATAGCATCGCCGAAAGAGTACGTTTTTTTTTTTTTTTTTTTTTTCTGACTGACTTTTTGGTTGTCCTGAAAATGAAAGCTAATAATTGAGTTTTTTGTTTAATTGTTTCATCTCTTTAATACTATTAACCACCACTGTTCACTGCTTTACTAAAAATAATAAAGAATATCGTATTTGTTTTTGGTTTTGGTTTTTTTTTTTTTTTTTTGTCGTACAAATGAAAAGTGTGAAAATACATCAATTTTTGTTTTGGTTTTGTTTTCTTTTACGTTATTCTGAGCAACAAAACGGAAACTCATTGGGTTTTGTTTTGTTATTCTTCTCTGAAACTGTGGGTGGGTTTTTGTGATGGTGGCAGTTACGGAGGGAGAGAATTGCAGAGAGAATGAAAGCCCTGCAGGAACTGGTTCCCAATGCCAACAAGGTAATACTAACAAAACCCATTAAATTATTTTATTTTTTATTAATTAATAATTAAAGATAAGCATATTAAATATCAAAATTTTTAAATATATACAGAGCTTCTCAGTTCCCAATTCTGACTATGGGCTCCGTAACCGGCGGTAACAGTGAACTTCATGGGAATATTTATTGAGATTTTATTGGGTCATTTTCGTCATTCAGTTTTAGTATTCAGTTTCGCATATGATAAAACTTTGGCATTTTTTTTTTTTAATAGTGATGATGAATAAAGCAAGTATTATTCTTTGTCATTAACTTTTTTTATTTATAAAAAACTTACTAATGAAGTAGGCTTAGCAAAATCTCTTTTTTATTATATTTATATATTTGCAATGCATAATTGGAAAGGAACCTGGAAAGGTCTGGTTGGTTCCTAACCCTACTAGAGGGCTAGATTAGTATTTGAAGCATTAATTGACACTATATAATTTGGAATAGAATATTTTAGTTTGTATATATTGTTCTTTTTTTAAAATTCGATATGTGATCTGATATAATTTTTTTTTTTTTTGATAAGAAGTGATCTGATATAATTAAATTAATGGAATTAAATAAAAAATATTGATCTGGGGTTTTGGAATGACAGACAGACAAGGCTTCAATGCTGGATGAAATCATAGACTACGTGAAATTCCTCCAGCTTCAAGTCAAGGTTAAAGGATGCCCTTCTCTTCTTTCTCCTTCTTATATTCTGTACTTGTTGTGTTTATTATATTAAAATAATAAGGATGAGTACCTGGGTTGACATTGTTTTTTATGATGATTTTTATTAAGTTGTATGTATGGGTTTCTGAAACTAAAAAAATTCCATAGCTTTAATTAAAATTTTCTTTCCTTATGTGTGTGTCTCTCTCCCCGGGTACAGGTTCTGAGCATGAGCAGATTGGGCGGTGCAGCTGCTGTTGCTCCCCTTGTTGCTGATATGTCCTCTGAGGTATTTCAATCAAAATACCACTCCAAAATTCCTATAATTCAACTATTCAATTACATTATCTAATAAATTATATAATTTTATTTAAGAACTTTGAAAAAATCACACTATTTTTCGTGTATAGGTTTTTTTTTTTTTTTTTTTTTATAATTTTTAATGAGACACTATAACTCAATACAATCATGTAAATGAATTATTCAATTAAAGCTTAAGTTATAGTACGTAAGGAACAGAACTGTATAAAACTCAATACAATCATATAATTGAATTATTCAATTGAAAACTTAAGTTATAGTGCGTAACTACAATCATATAGTTGAATTATTCAATTGAATGCTTAAGTTATAGTACGTCAGGAACGGAACTGTAAGGAACGGAACTGTAACTCGATGATGGATGATAATGTCACATAGTTTTTACTTTTTAATTATGTTGGCAAACCTAAAACCTTTTTAATATTTTAAGATTAAAAAAAAGAAAAAAGAAAAAAAAAGAACATAAGATGCATTCCAAAATAAGAAATGAATAAAATGCGGAAAATGTTGATAAACACAAAACAGTTATGGTTCCTGTAAAATAGCACCCACCACCACATTACCCACCACCTAGCTCTCCACGTCGGCAAACTCTCCAATCAATCACTCAACACACCACAAAAGGACAAAACAAAAGTAGCACGCGTGCCCACTTTCTCAGATTCCTCTCTCTTTCTCAACAAATAAGCTTTTCACACTCGAACCCTTTTTCCCTATCTATCTCTTTTCATTTTCATTTTCCTTTTCCTTTTTCCTTCTCTAACTAAAACTCTAATCAATAATCATACACCTTTGGTGTTTTTTTTTGTCTTTGTAGGGTGGCGGTGACTGTATTCAAGCGGGTGCCAATAGTGGGGCCCTCGGTCGCAACTCTAATGGCAACCAAACGGCGTCATCTAACGACAGCCTAACGGTGACGGAGCACCAAGTAGCTAAGCTCATGGAAGAAGACATGGGCTCAGCCATGCAATACTTACAAGGGAAAGGCCTTTGCCTCATGCCCATCTCTCTTGCCACTGCTATCTCCACGGCCACGTGTCACTCCAGGAACGCCATGATCAACAACCACAACAACAACAACAACAACAACGTTAACAACAACCCACTACTCCAATCCAACGGTGAGGGACCATCCTCGCCAAGCATGTCCGTGTTGACCGTGCAATCAGCCACTATTGGTAACGGCGGCGGTGACGCTTCCGTTAAGGACAACACGTCAGTTTCCAAGCCTTAATAACGGCGTTAACTGACTTTTCATCTGCAACAACAACAACAACAAAAAAAAAAAAAAGGATTTTTCAATGGCAGTCTTAAAGTCTACGAAAATAAGGTTTCAGCTATAGAGTGTTCAACGACGCCGTATTTACGTAGACTTTGGCTAAAGCTAACTTCACCAGTATCACCACCTCTTGTTTATCTTTGTTGGGTTTAGGTTCATGTTAATTTTATTTCCCTTTGTGTTTTTTTTTTTAATTTTCCAATGTAATTTTGTTTTTTTAATGTGATACTGATTTGGTTCTTCTATCATGTTCAAAACGTTAAATGGAAGCGTTTTCAATACGAGGTCATGATGTTATTATGAAATCATCATTAGAGAATTTAAACTCATCAAAGTAATAATTACGTATCTATATTTTATGGATCATCAGCAGGGTGTGGTCTTTATCTGAAAAGGAGTGGTGTCTTTGGTTTTAATTTATTTGGTTTTTGTTTTTAGTACTAATACTACTTTGCTAATAAAGCTGTTTGCTTTGTGTTTAGTTATGGGTTGGTCTATGAATAGAAAAATTAATTATATGTGCAAGGGGTGAATTAGAGTTCAAGTCAACGGCGTGTCGCTTTTGGTTGTGTTCGTTTGTGATAAACAAATGGGGTTTTGAAAAGCCATCGGCAGACAGGTACAAAAGTTGGTTTGTTTGTGAGGTGAGGTGAGGCTCACTCTTGGCCACGAATGGCATTCCTTATATTATTATATTGTCTATTTGCTTCATCTTCGTCTTTTTTTAAGGGCAAGGTGGGGTTGGGGCACGTCATTAGCTCATATTTTATTGTTTTATCTGCCACTGAGTGTCAGATAACTCATCAACTACACAAGGATTGACCACAGCATTGTAGGATAAACTGATTGAAATATATTATAAATTCAATGGTTAACAACAAGAGGTTGAGGATTGATTTGTTGTTTATATTGAAATACTTTTTTTTTTTTTAATAAACTTGATGGTTACAACGAGTAAGCCGTTGGCCAAATTAAACTACGGCCTTATAACTTAAATTCAGTAAGTCAATAAGCTCATATAAACTAGTTCACCTATAAACAAGGCAGAAATGAAGTGGTTTACTAACCAAGTTTGGGATTGGAAATCTCTATTGGGTTGCAGACGAGGAGGTCTAATTGCTTCAACAATGAATGAAGCAGTTCAATTGGAGCTGACCAGTATGTTAAAAGAACAATGATGTATGTGCCAAAAAAATTGAGGAAATCTTTGAAACATACGTTGTATCCAGACAATTGCATGGGTAAAGTAGGTAGGGAGGCAGCAGATATACCTCAAGGAGAAGTTAGAAAAACATTAAAGATTGGTGGTGGGATGGTTTACTAAATCCATTAGTCTTTGTTTCATGTGCTTGATTAAACGGATGGAGATCATTTTTATGGTCAGCGATGGAGATCATTTATGAACAGTCTTGTTTCATGTGCTTGAACAAATAGATGAAGATCATTCTGATGTTTCACGACGTGGAATATATAACTTGGACTTGTAATGTTCACAAGTGCCAGAGTCAAGATTTGAATGGAGAAGAAGCAAACATTATAAATGACACACATATGTGCATACGCGCATGGCTTTTGTTAACGGATGTCTTCATGCTTTCGTTAAGGAGGAATCTATTAACCCTCACTATGTTAAAATGCAATAAAAATAAATAAACATATACTTTTTAAACTGATTGACTACGATAATAACTTCATCCTTAATTAATCATTACCTTAAGACTCGTTAACCAAACCCAATGGCTATATATATATATAATATTTGGCACTAATTTAAAAATAAAAAATCCTTCATTTGAATACTAAATGGTATTTTAGTACAAGCATGGGCAAAGATACATATATTATCATTGAGTTGACAAGGTGCTTTTTTTTTTCCTTCATTTCATTTTTTATGGTAACATTTTCTCTTATATATTAGCTAAAGTTTTGAATCATTTGTGGTTTCAAAGATTTCATTGGTTCTATTAATTTTTTAGTAAACAATTTGGTAATTTATAATGCAAATAAAATTTTTAAGAATTTCACTAAGGAGATGATAATAGATGAACTTTATTCTATGAAATATCATTATTGAGTGTAACTTTGATTTGAGATTCTAATTTCTTATTTAATTTGTTTACATGTCTAATATCAAACTAAAAATATTTGTATACTCACTACAATTTAAAATACCATAAGTGATCTTTGAACTTATTTAGTGTGTGTGTGTATATATATATATAGATATATATAATGATAAAAGAATTGCTACCAATAATTCAAAATTTTAATCTAAATATAATGAACTTTAACTATTTAAGAGAAAATTAAGAAAATAAACCAATTTAGAAGCGTTAAAAATCCATAAATATATTCATGTGTGCTTTGATTTATTTTTAAAAAAAAAATTTCACAATTCTCAATATTTTTTTTTCTTATAAAGTTTGTAACTTTGATCTCTAATCATACAAAATATGTGTATGAGAGGGCTAAAAATGGCGTTGTGCGATTGCCAAAATAATTTCTAAAAAAGAAATGAAAGGAAAAAAGAACCGGATAATAATAATAACATTTGTAACAATTAACAGTTCACAAATTGATCACAAATGTGAGTTGAATCCTAAATATATAAAAATGTAGTAGAACAATTTGTTGGGTTTAGTTAAAAGAGAGAAGTAATATTTAAATCCTACTACTTAAGTACTTATAAAAGTGATGTTAATAATTCTAAGAGGGTTTTTTATATAAATTTTTTTAATAATTAATATAAAAGTTAAGAATCTTGTAACGCAATTAACACTTCTTAGTATTTCCAATAAAAAATTTTAGGATTCATATCAACCATTTCCTAAGGGGTTGACTTAGTAAATCCTAAAGTCTCATGATATTCATAAAATCTTAAGTTCGAAACCCTTGTCAACACCTTGAGATCACCCTTATGGGATTCTTATCTATAATAAAAGGATTGAATACATCTAAATAAATAGTCAGATACTTGAAAATGTCTAAATACTCTTATTTGTCAAAATAATAAAATTGATGTAAGGGGACAAGGTTTTTCTTTTTACGCCCTAGGCAGCGCAGGTGCAATTTCCTCTTTGTCTTTGCCCTTGTCCATCAAATAAAATTGTGATTATAAGCATAAGAATTCTTTCATTCTCTTTTTTTCTTTTAAAAAATAAATAAATAAAAAGAAAGGAGTTTTGATGAGCATGTTTTCAAGTTTATCACTTGAGGCATATATAGCAAAAACTTAATTTCATTACGTGGAAGATAATACCATTAAGGAAAGTAACACCATTTAATGATTACGAAAACAAAAAAAACAAGAAAGTTAATAATACCATTAAAGGAAAAAACAAAAAAGGTTCAAAACGGGGTGTACGGGGAGTTAGGTGAGTGGAAGCTAATCTTATTGTAGCCCACTATCATCGATCTTTGAATTATCTATTTAAAAAAAAAAAAAAAAAAAAGGAAAACTCGTTGCTATTCTAAAAAAAAAAAAAAACTGATTGCAGAGCTCATTGAGTATCCGTATTCACAATATAAGGTCTCATTGGCCTTTATATCAGCTCAATCATATCAACTGTAATTTGATTACGGAGAGGACTGTACTTTTTCTTCTGGGTTCCCTCTCTTTTTTTTTTGGGGGGGTTAATGTTTCGACCTCTGATCTGATTTGCTAGTTATATATATGGAGGTCTACATCAATTATTCTTTGATTCCAAAAACCACCAGTTTGACCACCCCACTTGGTGAATGTTTCAGAAAACTATCAACTGGGATTGTAATAAATTCTAATATTCTATCTTACATAAACCTAATACTGACTGAGAAATGAAAATGTGCAGAAAGACAAGAGTTGCGTGTGGGGAAGTATATGGAGTTTGAGTGAGGTGGTGTGCTTTGTTGTCGGGCGCATGCCAGGGGAGAGTGCATCTGATCTTCCTTATCTTGGAGTCATACCAGAACAGACAGAATTTACAAAAACAAAAACAAAATTATGGTTATTTATATATTTATGCTTGAGTAATTTTGATGTCACATCCAAAATCACAACTTTATCTACAACTCATTTATGTGGCGAGTTGTGATTGGTAGAAGAGTGTCCTCACATGAACTCACTATTATCTCTCCACCAACCACAACTTACTATATAGACAAGTTATAAACAAGGTTGTGGTTTTAGGTGTACCAGCAGAATTTTTCTTTATACTTTATCCCTTTGTGGTTTAATTGAATTGTTTAAAAAGTTATAATTTATTTAAATAATATAACATCGTTTTATATTTTTCAGCCGAATAGGGAAATTTGCATTATTGCCTCGCAAAATAGCTATAGAACTTTTCAACTATTTGTAATTCGTGGTCTAATTAGACAACATTGTGCGTCAAACATGAGAGTTGCTATGAGTCAAATTTGGAAAAAAATAGTTAATTGTATAAGAAATACTTTATGAAGTTACACAGGGGCACCCCATATTGCTGAATAGAGCACCTACTCTGCATAGGTTAGGCTAGGGATGGAGCTGGGACTTGAAGTTAAGGAAGCGACTTTGCTGTTGGTTGCGTGCGGTGATTCTAGCCTCCGGCTCTATTGCTTAACAGCTGATGATTTTTTATTTATTTATTTGTGGTTTTTATGTGTGCATCTAGGTATGAACAAAATTATTTTATTTAAAATTTTTTGCAGGGCCAGGTTATTTGTTTTTGGTAAAATTGATTGATTGAGCTTAATTGTTTTTAGCTTTATTATTGGTAATTTTTGTTGTTGGGTAATTTTTTGAGTTTGTTTATTTTGTTTTAGATTTTAGATTTAGCCTTTAAAAGGATGAAAATGTTAAAGTTTGCAAACTTTTTTACAAATTGTTAATGTGGTGAGTAGTTATTAGTAAGTAAAAATGTAATATAAGTGATGGACCCAGATACAAACCAATAAAAATTTACTACCTCAACAGTTTGTAAAAATATTATAGAAAAGTTTGTAACTATAGTAGTACTCTTAAAAGAATTAATGATATTGTTAAGGGTAATTTTATAAAACAAAATTGTTAAAATTGGTACCTATGTATTTAATATATATATATATATATATATATATTTTGAAAAATTAGGGGGGGCCATTGGCCCCCCTTGTCCAAGTCTCCCTCCATCCTTGGGTTAGGCATACAAGCATTCCACCCCATTTAGTGGAAGAGCCCATTATTTGTTTACATCCATTAGTTTGTAAGGGATTCAATGCAGATTTTGATGAGGATCAAATAGTTGACATTTCGTGGTGTTTTGAGATATTAAAATTTCAAATTCTCCAACTATAACTTAAAACACAAAAATCACATGTTCTAAAAAGGAAACGCAAAAAAATACAATAGCGAGCCTCATTATTATCTGAATACATTAAATTTATGAATTGAAAACAAATACAATTAGACCTCATTTGATAAGTTTTAACCTCTAGAAATATTGATTAATGATTCAAATTAAATCCAAACCAAAGGTAAAGTAAATATTTATCTTATATTTGACTTGAGTATGTTTAGAGGGAGAGAAGGGGCAATTTCCTCTCACCACCCCCACCCCCCTTTGGGCTCCCCTACCCTTGCATGGCGTCCCTATGGGAGGGCGGTATGTAGTAACATAGTGAGGATCCATGTGTTGCCAATGGAGGGCTGGTGGAAATGATTCATATGGAGATGGCAGTACTGCTGATGCAGCCTTGTGAAATGCAATGATTGTGGGCTATTGGAGGTGTATATAGTGCAGTAATAATTATCTCATGTACTGGGCATATACATTATCTCTCTCAATATATATTGATCCCACAATTTGTAAGACTCAAATGGTTTGAGAGTGATGATACATATGTCAATGCACAATTAGGGTAGAAGGAGGAGGTTATGGGACAATGCCTCCCTCGCTTTTGCAAATACACCTCTCCTACTAAAGAAAATGTTATTAAATTTATCTATGACCCCTTAGATTTTAAAAGATTGTACTAAATTCATGTAAAACATTGATGCATCATTTTCTCTTTTTATTACTCTCAAACATACAGAACTTAGTCAATAAAAATCTGTTAAATAAGATACTTTTTTTAAAAAATTTTAAATAAGTAAAATTCTTTAATAGAAGTCTTCTTTAACAAAACTCCATTGCATTTTGAGGATAGGGACATTGTATTTTCATTTTTTTTTTTCCAAACGAGAGGACGATTTTGGTTTTTGTTATTGACAGTTCGAGATCTTTATTGCACTTATCATTTATGAAAAATAATGTTTCCCTTCAGTTTTTGTTATCATCATATTTAAATATATTGACTTAAATAGGTTTAGGCATGTATATTGACATTTATTTTTTAGCAAAACTTTTATTAAAATAGGTCCCACAGCACTATTTACACATTTAAAAATTATTTTGCTACAGTATTTTTAGTTTTTAGTTTTCAGCAAAATAAACGATATTCAAACACGCTCTATATTAAACTCTAACATTGTAATCTCTAACTTATTTAACAAAAAAAATTCTTGATCTAAAATGTTTGAAGAATATTAACTATGATCAATTTGATTTAGAAGATAATTCACAATTTATTAACTTACTTGATGAAAAAATGTTTTGAGTTATGTAAGGACTAAGTTGAAGGTTTTTTTTTTTTTTTTTGGGTTATATATATGAGAAAATAACATCTATTAAATCACTTTACAAACGTACTTTATACATATATTACAGAACATATTTTTTAATGGTTTAAAATTTCTTGATATATTTAACTTGGTTTCCTTTCTTCTTTTTTTTTTTTTTTTTTTTTTTTTTTTTAACAAAATAGAATTCTACTCTAACCTAATTTAAGTGTATATGTGTGAGAAGTTTCCTCCTGAAGACTTGACTTCATTGTTATAATGGTGCTCAATTTCAATTTTTTAAAGTTTGGAGTTTGATTGTGAGGTTGTGACTTATGAAAAATGTATTTTTGATTTGATTTTAAAGAAACAATCTCAACACTAAAAGTTTTCATAAACTTTTCCACACTATTCATATGTTTTTATGTTGTGATGGATTAAGTCGAGCATTATCTCAAATATATTAATATGAGTAAGACTAAAAATGTGAAAAACTCGATGATTTATTTATTTTTATAAATTTTATTTTTTGATAAGATTTTTACAATTTTTTTTATTTTTTTATTGTACCTAACAGGACTGGAATTTAATAGTTTTGAATCTCTTTGAATTTGCATAAGCAAGCACGCTCAAAGCGTGTGTCGGGCACGGTCCCATAGCCTGCAGGGTGTACAATTTTAGCGTGTGGATCCCACTTTTATACTTTTGTACTGCGCGTGCTGCACGCTTTACCACTATTTTGGCCAAACCTTAAGCCTACACGTACGCTTGGAATGATGACGTCACTCTTACGTGAAATCCACCTGTAAATCTATACAAAACTTTTTTCTTTTTTCTTTTCTCCTCCAAAATTCCTATTATAGTAGGCAGTTGTGGACGTTCTAGAAAATCTTTTTTTTTTTTTTTTCATAAAAAAAAAAAAGAAAATATTTTTTTATTGGTTTATTAAATGGGTCCGGTTTCTCTCAACCCAAAAAAAAATCCAGTTAATATATGTTTTTAAAGTATACATTAATCATTTATTTGAGAAAATTGAAAATGTTATTATAAAAAATTGTTTAAAATAGTTTATTAACATATGCCTTAAGAATATATACAGTAAAACCCTTATTAAATTAAAAAAGTTGTTATATTTTTTATAAGTTTATGTTGTGTTATTAATGTAAATTTACATTATAGACATATAATATTATACACATTTTATATGTTTATAATGTAAATTTATGTTATTAGTACAATATAAATTAAGAATTTTTCTAAATTAAATAAGTTAAAAAGCAAATAAACTATCAGTACTCTCAAACTATTTTTCTTGTAAATAGACCAGCCTTTAACAATTCATAAGGTGAATGTTGATTTTTTTTTTTTTTTTTTTTTGAAGTCAATGCTTGGGTAAGAGATCTTCAACAAGGTATTAGGTGTATTTGACATGTCAGAAAATTTGGTTTGCTAGTAACACTGTGATCTGTTTTACGGGTTTTTAGTTTGATAAAAAATAAATAAAAATGTTTAGAAAATGAGTTCGAAAGTGGACCAAATAGCAAACATATGCCTATAAAAAATTAATTTCAAATGCACGTTCCTAGAAAAGTGAGTTTAGAAATTTTGGTATTTTTAGAGCCATCGGATGGGAACTAATCTAATTTTTTACAGGTTAGTGGAATCTTTATTCCCAAAACCCTATTTTGGGTTGTCATTTATTTGGTATACCTAACAAGGAATAGGAATTTCCAGGGGGGGTGTGGAAAGTAGTTCAATTTTAAACTGATTTTATTTTTGGTTTAGCTTATATAAGAGGTGTGCGATTGTTAGCTACATCATAAAAGTTATGGATGGAATAATCTATACTATAGGTTAGATATGTCCTGTAACTTATCTTGACGTGAGATTGGGATAAGTTTTCTTGGTATAAATAAAAGGAAACTTTATTTTTTTAAGAATTAAATATAAGGAAACTTAGTCACCATGCAAACACCAATGGTTTTTCAATCTGGCTCCATTTGCATAAGGTTTAGAAATTTTCTATCCAAAAGTCAATGTTGTCGTGGTGATCACAAGAATACATAAGAGCATTCACATAAGTTCGTTCAAAATTTTTTTTTTGGTCTATTTTAGCATAAAAACTTTTTTTTTACTACTTTTCAAAAACATTTATATGATTATCTATTTTACACTATATTTTATTGAAATATTATTTCTTTATCAATTTTTATCTCTGTCTCTCTCTCTCTAAGTAAAGAAAGTATTAGAAAATAGATGCAAATACAATGGAAATTTTTACACAATTTTAGCTTAATTGATGTAGGTGATTTTTGGGGTTAAATTTGCCAAATTGACCCCTTATGCTATTTATACATTTATTAACGTGAGTGCTCTTAGTATGTTCCTTTAGCCCTAGTAAAACTGAGAATGAAAAAAAAAATGAAAAATTCAAATCCTTAAACTAATAAAAATTTTATTATGAAATTAATTGTTAAACTATTATTCTAATAAAAAGAATGCATCAACTATTATCAGTAACAAGTTTCCTAAGAGCTGCCCTTCCACACACCTAAGTGGTTCAATAAATTACCATCATGTATAGTGTAGGGATACGATTTGTAGCCCAATCCCAAGACATATGGGATGTTGGCCTAGTGAGCTCAGTACAATAAATTTGTAGAGAGTGGGTTAAAGGACTAGGCACTAATAAATTTGACAACGACTAGTATGGATGTAGAAGATGATTAAGCAAGAACAAGGAACATAGAGCTGAATGAATTCATTATCCGATGAGGTAAGTTTTCATATAAATTGATTAAACAGAGTATAAGTGTAATTTAGATTGCTACAGTGCCTCTTTTCTATTTTTCCCGGTCCCTTCCTCATAGAGGGTCTTTTACATTACATAGCTCCCTTTGGACCATCTTGATCTTACACTTGTTGATCATTTGAGCCCTTATTTGAGTACCTGTCTTATCAGACACCCTCTTTGACTTTCTGTGAGTTGTGGTAGCTAAGGCAACACTGTTCAGAAGTCTTCTCCACATAAATGCGGCTAGAAAAGTAGCTGCAGTGCATTCAATGCGGTGGTAGTAGTTTTTCCTTAGATATTTTTGGGTTCCCATATTTCTTGTACGTTTATGGCACACGTCTCTATCATTAGAGCTTCTTGGAAGGTCACTTTGATCATTAGAATCTACATTTGATTTATATTTAGCTTATCCAAGGAGATATTTCTCTTCGGACCACCTTCTCATTTGTATCTTGCTCATTAAGTTTTGAGTCTGAACCATTCATTACAATTCGTTCATCCTCGGACTACTCACGCTCTCGCCCAAGGCCCAAGATCCTTATAAAAATTTGGGCCCTTACCCCCACATATAGCAAAATCTTAAAACCAGTACCAAATTTAAACTTCCATTTGATATCTCAATTTATACTTTTTTCTTGTTCCTTAACTTTTTTCAGCTATGTATGATTTTTTTGTTATAATTGTTATCGAGTTAACTAACAATGGATAGAAATCATAAATTGATAAATAATAGGGGTTATGGGCAAACCCCAAGTGCGTCACAGAAGGTAGTGTATATATCTAGCATGAAAATGAAAGCAAACAACGCACGAAGTGCAAACTCCCAAAACAATGAGGTCGCTATCCAGACTACATAGTGACAAAGTTGTGAGAAATGCTTTGAGCAATAAACAAAAAGAAAGCATGAATACCCATCCAAAAAAAAAAAAAAAGTAAGAATAATAAATAAATGAAACAGTTGAGAGTTGAGATCTGCAAATTTGGATTTCAGCAAGAGAATATTAAATATATATAAGAAACCACAAACAAACAACACGTCTAAAAAAGAACCTAATAACTCCAAAACACAGAGAACATCAACCATTGGAAAAATTGTTTAAAAGAAGAAATAAAATAAGCAAAATAAAAAATAAAAAGCTTTGCCTCCAATTCAAAGGAAAAGAAATTTAAGAAAGAAGTAGATGGGAAGACTTGTGTTGTGTTACATAGTTGTCACATAGTTGTCAAAGACAAGTCTACCACTATAAAGTACTCTATGAGTAGGTGAAATGTTACTTCATTTATTGTAAGAAACTAAGAACATATTGAAAAATTCACTAGAATATATTTAACAGCTGGAGACATCAAAAAACATTGTAGAATTTTTTAGATCATTGGAACACATAAAACAAAATTGTTTATTAAAAAAAAAAAAAGATCAAACTTCAAACTGAAATGAACACACCATTGACCTTAAGACTCTGCACAATTATGAGCCATAGCCTTGTGATAAATTTACACATAAGAGAGACATGTACTCCACTACTATCTCTTTTTTTCTTTTGTGTGTGTGTGTGACTAACTATGCATCAATGCAACGTAGAATATTGTCTGCCTCATATAATATCTGCCACGAGAAACTTTAAAATTTTTTTGCCCATTCATTTAATTACTTCAATAAGACAGCTTAAGCAATTATTTCTATGTCATTCACAAAGGAAAATTTTAAACAAACTGCAAGTTCAGATCAAAGAAACAGTCTGCAAAAATTTATAGTGACTATCCAGAGATAAAGAATTATAACATGCTAGCTGGTATTTTGCTTTCTGTTTCAAGGTCAATAATAGTTGTTTAAGAGCTTGTTTGATTAAGCTTATAATTAAGTTGTTTTTTTTTAATTAAAAACTTTCTTATATACTGCTTTTTAAAGTCTTACTTTTATTTTAGGCACAATTGTACTTTTACCCAGCATATTGTTCAACTAAATAAGATATTCAATCAAAAAAATAAAAAAGCTAATAAATAAAAGCTATCCTAAATGGACATAATCTGTTGCCTTCTCTCACAATTATTTTTGGAGAAACTAAGAGATACATTAAAGGCCATGAAATTTGAAAACTAGGTCGTAACTCAAATATAACCAACAAATACAATGGGTTTTTTTTTTTTTTTTAATTTTTTTTTTATTTTAGCTTTATAATACTACACTCTTTTTTTTTTTTTTTTAAATGGAGGTAAGGAATTCAGCCTATTAATTAATGGATGTATATCTTGTCGGGTTGGAGATTTTTCTATCAATTTGCAAAAGAAAAAAGTGTCTAGACAACTTTATTCGAGGCATAATATATAATAAATTAAAAAAAAAAATTCAACTGCCCATTTCTTTTAATTACTAAAGTACAATGAGTCATTACCCAATGTTGAATAAGTGTTATTTGCTAAGAATAACGAGTCATTGCCAAATGTTAAATACCAAAAAAGTGGGGTCCTAAGAGGAAAATTTTGAATAGAATTAATTCTACTCTAATTCTAAATTTCTAATATATTTCCATGGAATAATTGTTCTCAATTGAATCGTATTCATATGCATAGCTCATTCACCATTAAACTGGATAACGCTAAAAATAGAAAATAAAAATAGAAAATCTTAGTGCACGTTTGGATGTTGCTGAAAACTTTCAGTCTTCAGCGTTCAACGTTTTTAGCGAGTCCCGTACATTATTCACGGAACCCGCAAGTACTTTTTTCAACAAAAACAACTTTAAAACTGGATCCCACGAAACTATTTACATATTTAAAAATTATTTTGCTACAATATTTTCAGTTTTTAATTTTCAGTAATAAACGGTATCCAAATAGACCTTTAGCACCTTACACTTGGAGCAAGAAACACTTGCTCACATCATGTTAATTTTTTCTTAAAAAATTATACACATGGTACAACTACATGTGTAACACACAGTTGGTGCCTAAATTACGCAAATTTTGGACTACAAATCAAAATTATTTACTAGTAAAATACATTCCCTCTGTTCTAAAATATATCAGAGTTTACAAATGGCAGAGAAAAAGAATTTAGGTCAAATCAAATTTAAGGGTAATATGGAAAATTAAATGGGTAAATGTTATAATTAATTTTACGATGGAATAAACATTAAAATGTTATTTCAAAAACAAAAACAAAAAAAAAAAAAACATTAAAAGGTGGCTGTATATTTGTACTGGGTTAACTATCATAATTTGCATGTAAAACGAGCCCAGATTTTAGCCCATGGTTGTAGAAGATGCTACATATCTAAGGCCCAAAAAAAAAAAAAAAAAAAAAGGAGAGAGAGAGAGAGAGCAAGCAAAATGCACAGAAGCTTTCATAGTTTCATGTGGATCGGCGAAAAGCCAATATTTGCAAGTGAGTACAGTCAAATGGCTATAACTAAATTGGACAAGGACAAAGAAAGAAGGCCCATCCTCTGTCTCAATTTCTCAAACTTTAGGGCCGTTTGCTAATGTTGTTCTAGTAATATTGTTTGTATTTATTTAAAAATACGTGTGGATGAAAATGTGTGTAAAAGTACATGTAATATTGTTTAAAAGCTGTTATTTAAGTGCATATACCAAATGAGTCTTTAATCGTCTAAACTTCAACCCAAACAACACTCTCTTACGCCATATAATACAGACTCTTAAATTTGGCGTCCAAGAAAAAGGAAACATATCTTTTGTACGTGCAAACAATCTCTAAAAATTCACTCTGGGCCTCATCCTTGATACTTGAAGCTGGAAACATATCTTCTTTACATGCAAATAACCTCTAAAAACTCGCTTTGGGCCTCATCCTTATAGTTGAAGCCCTGTTAGGGGGAGCTGGTTAAGAAAAGCAAAGCGCATAGACATATCATAGATACAGACATGACTATAAATGGACCAAACTGTTTATGAATAACTTAAACTTGCCTTTAAAAAAAAAAAAAAAAAAAACCTTGAGTCTCAAGTTCCCAAATACATTATTATTGAGTTTGATTTGTTTAATAATCGAGTTTAAACTTGAACTTAATCTTGACTTGTTTGTTAAATAAATGAATATAAATAAGTATGTTGTTGTTTTTATTTATTTTAAATTCAATAGGAGTTAGGGGAGGGAAAATTTGAACTTTGAATGATTCTATTGGAAACACTAGGAAGTGCCAACTAAGTTAAACTACAAAACTCTACTTGTTTGTTAAATAAACGAATATAAATATATTGTTGTTTTTATTTATTTATTTATTTTAAATTCAATAGTAGTTGGGGGAGGGGAAATTTGAACTTTAAATGATTCTATTAGAAACACTAGAAAGTGTCAACCAAGTTAAACTACAAAGTTCTTGCCGGAACTCAATTAAGTATATATGTAATAATTAAGTATATATGTAATATTATATGTTTATATGTATATATGTTTTAAAGTATACTTATTTCATATAGACTTAATAGCAGATTATGTATGTTTGTAAATAAATTCATAAAATATCAATTATTTATGATTTTTTTATTATATAAATAGTCCAATTCGCAATAAAAATTATATATAATTTTAAATAGTATGAGGTTAGTGAATCTAATTTATATAAATTCATAGACAAAAAAATTATTCTATCTAATTAACTCAAATAATATAATTTCAACTATAATTTAGTTCTTAACTATTAGATTGTAGTGGGTAAAATTTGTAATGGCTAGTGAACAAACTCGAGTTTGTTCAATAAGAAAATGAACTAAGTTTGAACATGTAATCTAATTTGGTAATAAGCATAAGCTTTACTAGTATTTGAAATAAAATTAAATGAACAATCTTGAATGTTGGATACTAGACTTTATTTGGCTTGTTCTTAACCCTAGAGAAAGGTCAAATAAACAAATTAGTGACATTTAGAAAGGTAACAAAAGGATAAGGCTGCATAATTTATCAAGAAATTTACTTGTAAAAAAATTATCAAGAAATTCAAAACAACAATTTTTTTTTCCCAATTCAACACGAGAGTACCCTCCTATTATACCTCTACAACAATAATAACAAAGCCTTAATCCAAAATTTTAAGGTCTATTATGAATCCTCAACATATTAATCAATATCGGTCATATGTATTATTTTTTGTTATTCTATTCTATTATAGATCATACTCTCTATTGCTTCATCTTCTTTTTTCTTTTCTTTTTTTTTAAATAAATAGACTCTTTGTTATTTCCTTAATTGACATTTTTTTTTCTACCAGTTCTATACCCTACTGTATTACCACTCATGCCCCAATTATGCAACCCTTCTATTACATAAGAGTCCCCTAACAGTGGCAGGAACAAAGATGTGGCAGTGTTGAACTCGAATTGGCATTCTGTTCCTCTGCATGTCGCAGACCTAGCATTTGGTTAGGAATTATGTGAATCCTGAGTCATTAATTTAGGCATTTCTGTTGAGTTGTCTTTCTTGACAAGCTCTATTCACCATCCTATAAATTAAATGCTGCAAAGAAATTAAGCATGTTTTCTGTCACTTTATTAAGTTAAGAGCCTAGGACTTCTTAATAATCAAATCTTTCTTAATTACATAATTATAGACTTGTTTGTTTAAGACTATCCTCTTAGTAGAGCTGCCAAAAGAAAACACCCAAGTCACAACTTCTATCAGGCAGGAAGAATTCAGTGTCTTCACTTTCAAATTGGTCACATTCAAAATCATCAATGCCTAATCAATTTGTAGAGCAACATATAAAGTTGTCAGACCTACTCAGTCTACATATTCAGTCTGTAGAGCAACATACAAAGTTGTCATACATACTGGTCACATACCGCTCTTGATAATTTCTGAAAACGCAAGCTAGGCTTTCCATGTAAGTGTCACAGCAAGCAAATAAGTGCAGCTATGTCTAGAAGGAAAGAGTCCATCACAACTTTTTTAACATCTCCCTCAACAGCATCAATAGAGATATCGATGATGAGGTTTATATCTAACAGGAATTCCTAGAGTAACCAAGTGCATTCCTCTGTCATTTAATTTCAACCTCAATAGGCAGCTGATGCTCCCCTTCCTTGTGTTTCCTCCAGATAAGGAGTTAAGGACATCTTTCTGGTCCATAATCCCAACAACTTTCATCAACATGAAAACCCCCCTTGGTCATACTCAAATTTTTAATCTTCTCATTTGTAACATAAGCAGACGTTTTAAACAACCTAACAAGGGCAGATTGACAATGCACAAATATTTAATGTCCAATACAAATCATTAGCAAAGAATGTGTAACCCACCTAATCACAACACGTGTAACCTACCTAATCATCAAATCCAACACTCATTCATGTCACTTTCTTTAATTCCCCCCTCATGGCCATCAATACAAGCAATAGTATTGTAAAGAATGCCTTCAGCATTCTCCAAACCTAAGAATCTAAAAGAATTAGAAACTAAGTCGAGAAGTAATTGATGCAGCATAATATGTTCGGACAAGCAATCATCTCCCAAATAAAGTAATGAAAATAAAAAAGAGGAAATTAAATAATTTCACAATTATTTTGGAAATGTGATGTATGACAACCACACTATTTCAATGGAACAATTAAACAATAATAGAACAAAGGATAAACCCTAGGAGTCAACACCTAAGGGTTGCTTAGAGTTAGCACCAAGCAAAACTAGAGTTGGCACTAGTGTAAAAGAAACACACGTTTTTATAATACTCAAAAAGCTATCTTACAATAATCAGAAAAAATGCTTAAATAGCTAACAATAAGATGCATAAAAAAACCCTAATTATTAAATGCTCGGCTTTTTTAATCTCAAGCTCAATTACTAACATGCTCCATCTATAAGGCCTCAGGTTGGACCGTTTTCTTTTTGCTCTTCCTCCCACACATGCGTATAATTGGAGGCTTGTACCTTGTGTCCGCACTAACTCCCCTCGGGTGAGAAGAACTCTACCTCGTCGAGTGGAAATCTGAAGAGCTCTGATAGTACTTAAGCAAGTCAGGATCCAGTCGATGTAGCTCATCTCGAGTAATCCATGTGCAATCAAAATCTGGTCGCCCTTGCCAATGAACTAGGAAACGGTGAACTCCTCCCTCCCTGGTAGAAACAATATGTTCATCTAAAATAGCATCAATAGATTCTTTATGTGCATAGGGCAGATTTAAGGGTAAAGGGGTAGGGATAAGGGTATCAATAGAATCAAGCAAAGGCTCATCAAAAGGGATATGGGGAATAACTGTGGGGCTTTTATAAGCAACTAGATCCTCTATATTAAAGGAGGAGCTAATACCATAATCATAAGGAAGGTCAATGACATATGCATTTGGGCCCATTCGTTTCAATACCTTGAATGGTCCGGCACTACGAGCCTGCAATTTCTTAACGGTCCCAGAGGGAAACCATTCAGCATGACGTCGATGAGTGTCAGCATGAATTTTATATTAAGAATTACTTAATTGAATTTTTTTGCGAATCTCATTATGCAAATCATGAATATGTCGTGCAAATGCCTCAGTAGATTCAGAAATTCTAACATGTGGGGACATGGGCAAAAGATCTAAAGGCTTCCTAGGTGTATACTCATGCACAACCTCAAAAGGACTAGCGCCTATAAACCTATATGCAAGTTGGGCTGTAGGAAGAATTGAATCCCAATTTCGATTGGCCTCGCCCACTAGACATCAAAGGAGGTTGCCTAGACAGCAATTAACCACCTCGGTTTGACCATCAGTTTGAGGATGAAACGCAGTAGAAAATTTCAATTTGGTGCCTACTTAGTACCACAAAGTCTTCCAAAAATAACTCATGAAGCGAACATCCCTATCAGACACTACGGTTTTGGAAAGACCATAAAGTTTGACAATCTCATCAAAGTAGAGCTTTGCAATCTTAGAAGCATCAGAGGTCTTAGAACATCCCTATCAGACACTACGGTTTTGGGAAGACCATAAAGTTTGACAATCTCATCAAAGTAAAGCTTTGCAATCTTAGAAGCACCAGATGTCTTAGAACATGGTAGGAAATGAGCCATCTTAGAGAAGCGATCAACAACTACAAGAATGGAATCGTGCTTCCTAAAGGTGCGGGGCAATCCTAACGCAAAGTCCATACTCATATCCTGCCACGAGCGATCTAGCACCAGTAAAGATGTATACAAGCCAGTATTTTGCTTGCGATGTTTGGCTAGTTGACATGTACGACATTGACCAACTATCTTGGCAACGCCCCTCTTAAGACCAGGCCAATAGAATTGACGTTCCACCTCCTCAATTGTTTTGTCTCGGCCAAAATGATCTGCAAGGCCTCCTGCACATGTCTCCCAAACTAGGAAATCTCTCACTGAAGACCGAGGGATACATAACTTGTTGGCTCTGAACAAGTAACCATCTTGAAGAGTATAATCATTCAGGATTGGCCGTGAGGCCTTACTTAGGCTAGTGTAAAGCTCTCCGAAATCTAGGCATGACTCGTAGTCATCCTTGAGTCGTTCAAACCCAGTAACCTTAACATTCATGATTGATAGCAAAGATACCCTTCGACTTAGCGCATCAGCAGCCTTATTCTCAACTCCCACCCTATGTTTCACCACAAAGGAGTAGCATTGCAGAAATTCAACCCAACTATCATGCCTAAAATTCAGCTTCTTCTAGGAATGGAGATAGTGCAAAGCTTCATGATTAGAGTAGATAACAAATTATGGAGACAACAGGTAATGGCGCCAATGCCAAAAAACTCGAATAATTGCATAAAATTATTTGTCATATGTGGAGTACTTTATCTTAGTGTCATTCAATTTCTCACTAAAACAAGCAATTGGGTGGCGCTCTTGACTAAGTACTCCCCATATGACAAGACCTGAGGCATTACATTATACTTCAAAAGGCTTGGTGAAATCAGAGAGACGCATGACAGGTGCTTCAGTCATCTTTTGTTTTACTTCATTGAAAGCCTTAGCAATAGCTTTTGTCCAATTAAAATCCCCTTGTTTCATGCAGTCAATGATAGGGGACATAACGGTATTAAACCCTTTGATGAATCGGCAATAAAAGGAAGCAAGCCCATGAAAGTTTCAAATTTCATGGATATTTTTGAGCTTGGGCCAATCCACAATCACTTGAACCTTTTTGGGGGTCGGCAGAAACTCCCTTTAAGGATACTATGAAACCTAGGAAAATGACTTTATTGGTAAGGAAAAAGCACTTCTTGAGGTTGCCATATAAACTCTCCTTCTTAAGGGTAGTACAAACTTGAGTTAAGTGGTCTAAGTATTGCTCCCTAGATTTGCTATAGATGAGGAAGTCATCAAAGTACACAACCAAGAATTTTCCCATAAAAGGCTTGAGCACTTGAGTCATCACTCTTATAAAGGTATGAGGAGCATTAGACAATCCAAAAGGCATGACCATCCACTCATATAAACAATCTTTCGTCTTGAAGGCAGTTTTTCACTCATCACCAGAACGAACCCTAATTTAATGATATCCACTTTTCAAGTCTATCTTTGAGAAGATTATTGCTCCAGCCATCATATCCAACACATCATCCAACCGAGGGATAGGGAAACAATATTTCACAGTGATCTTGTTGGTGGCATGATTATTAACGCAGATCCTCCAAGTTCCATCTTTCTTTGGAGTCAAGAGCGCAAAGACTGCACAAGGACTCACACTTTCACGAACAAATCCCTTTCTAAGTAGTTCTTCTACTTGCCTTTGCAACTCGGCATGCTCTGTAGGGTTTATCCTATAGTGAGGCAAGTTTGGTAGGGTCGCTCCAAGCACAAAATCTATGGCGTGTTGTATGTCACACATGGGCAGTAAATGATCAGAGAGTTCCTCAAGGAAAACATCTTTAAATTCCTGGAGCACTGACTTCACTTCTTCTGGTTGCTCCTCATGGGCCTCTCCATGAAGTTTCCTAGCAACTACGGCCAACACAACGGATTCTTGAACTGCTACCCTTTCAAATGCCTTTAAGCTTATGATGTTCAAACCTTCCACCTTTGGTACTTCTTTCTTCTTGCTCATGTCGATTGGCTAGGGTTTCAAAGGATGGAGCACAATTTTCTTACCTTTAAACACAAATGAGCAAGAATTGGATTGCTTATGAAGTGTGACATCCAAATCATAAAGCCAAGGTCTACCTTAGATAATATGCCCTACATCCATGGGAATTACATCATACCATATTTCAGCCTTGTAGGCGAGGAATTGAAGTGGGACAACACATCTTTCTTTTATGGCTAGGGAGAAGGTATCTACCCAAGAAACATTATATGGGTTAGGGTGTGGGATCAATTTCAAGCCTAGGCGGGAAACAACGTTAGAGGACACCGCATTAATACAACTCCCACTCTATAATAACCTTGCAAGTTTTGTCCCCACACTTGGTGTAAGTTTGGAATATGGCACTCCTTCGCCAATTATTAGTGTCTCTCTGTTCTGCCAATGCACACCTTACCACATTCACTCTAGGGACACCAAAGATGTCCTTGAAATCATCAACCTGGGGAGAGATGGCTCTAATGCATGCGAGATAGCTAGGATCATCTTCCCATTCTACTTCAACATCTTGGATTTCTTTAACATTTGGGTCATACACAAGCTCCTCAACATCTTCTACATTTTCATCATCCTCTTGAATGACAAGGGTTCTAGAGAGACATTTAGCTGCAATATATCCAATCCCATTGCATTTGAAATATTGGAGGCGAAAGCCTAATCTTGAAGGCTCATTGACCACACCTTTTTCCCTTGTCCTCTTTTTCTATGGGGGTGATATTAGGGTTGACTTTAGGAGGGGGTAGGGCAAGTCTAGATTTGCTACCAAAAGGTTGAGGGTTGGTAGGGATACTCCGGAGCTCAGAATGTCACCAAAAGATAGATTTTGATGCTAATTCACAATTCCTAGCAAGGTCATATGTTTGGTCTAAGGCAATGGCTCCTTGAGTGATAATCTCGCCTAGTAGGTTAGAATTTAAACCTTTTTTGAACCTATTGAGCGTGACAACCTCTTCCTCGACTATTCGAATTCGCCTCTTGAATTCCTTAAATTTCTCTATATATTTAGCCACAGGAGTAGTGCCTTGCTTTAGGCGATCCCATTCCTCAAGGAGGGAGCTCCTATAAGTTTAAGGAAGATAATTCCTCGAGAGTGCATCCTTCATCTCAAGTTAATCAGTAATGGGGGGTTGACGTCGTCACCTAAGGGTATCCTCAACGTCCTCCCAGAAAAGGTCAGCTCTTCCAATTAACTTCATCCTGGCATACCTCACTTTCTTATCCTCAGCCCAATGGTAATAGTCAGAATTTCTCCATCTGACGTAACCAATCAATGAAAACCCATAGGTCTAGGCAACCATGAAAGGTGGGTGCTTCTATCTTTTCCTTGGACATCCTATCATCATAATCCCTAGGGCCATTGTGATTATAGTGATCATGTTCAAAGTTTGGAGCCCTGTTAAAGTAACCGTGGTGATTTTGCCTAAGCATGTTATCTCCTTCATGGTTAATAGTCTCTTTTTGAGATGCTTCAACTCACTCTACCCTTTCTAGCAAAACATGGACAGTTTTTGTTAGGTTTTCCATAGTTTGCTCTAAGGAGGACTTAAGCTCAGAAGTGGATTGATGTTCAAGGTTTGACATGATGCGACCACTATGTAGATGCATGCACCACTATATTTATGAATGCAGTTGAGATTCCCAAAAAATTCAAATAACCAATTCTCAATGTAAAATCAAGGTCAAGCAAGAGTGCAAGTAGAGACTAGATCAATGAATCAAAGGAATAAATTGCAGTCAAGTAGTGACAATGTTCACAATATTGAGAGATAGCCCAAATGAATTAAAACTTCCATAAAATAAAAAGCTCAATAGTTAATAAAGAGAATCAAATATTTCAAAGGCCCTTTTTTTTTTTTATGGGTATTGAAAGACACTGATGGCCAACAAAGCAACTAAGGTAAATTAAATAAGCTAATGATGGGGTATGCACGTTAAGAAACTAGAGATGTGTTAAAAATGACAAATTGAATCTTCCAATGAAACAAGAAAGAAAACCTAATCCTTGTAATGGAAGCCCACTTGGATGACATGCTCCTGGGCTTGGGCTAGTCTATCACGGGCTTGGGCTTTGCTTGGTCCTTTTTTTTTTTTCAAATGCAAAATAATAAAATGCACTACTCTAAGATGGACATAAAAGAAACTACAGACTTAAAAGAAGCTACATAAGCTTAAAGAAACAATAGGATCTCAAAATTTAAAAAATAAAAAATGAAAATAAATAATAAAAAAAAAACTTTGCGATGGGCTTTGACTGGTGCTAGGGATCAACGACTGGTGGAGGCATGAAGACGGGGAAGACAGCGGCAGCACAAAACATGGAAGAGTGGTGGCTGCTTGTCTCAGGTCTTGGCATCGACAGTGGTTCAATGACCTCAGTGGCGGCGATCAAGGGTTATAATGGGTTTCGGCGACTGGTGGCTGATGGGTCTTGCGTGGGTCACTTTTTTTTTTTTTTTGGGTTTGTGGGTCTTGTGATCAAAGGCGGGCACGGATGATGGTCACGAGCTTAGGAGGGGTCACTGGCTTCTCTGTTGGTTTAGGGATGAAAAACTCATGGCCAAAGGGGGTATATAAGGACTACAGGGGCTGGTTTGGGTTTGTTCAAGATCTCATGGAGTAAAAACTTGAAAGGTAATGTCATATTTGGTTGGCTTACTCTTTAATGGTTTTGCTTTCAAATGGTTGTCTATGGTTATGTTGTATGGACTAGAAGTCTGCCTTAATACCAAAACTGACGTAGGACAACCACACTATTTCAATGGAACAATTAAGCAACAATAGAACAAAGGATAAACCCTAGGAGTCAGCAACTAAGGATTGCTTGGAGTCAGCACCAAGCAAAACTGGAGTCAGCACCAGTGTAAAAGAAACACACATTTTTATAATTCTCAAAAAGCTGTCTTACAATAATCAAAAAAAGTGCTTAAATAGCTAACAATAAGATGCATAAAAAAACCCTAATTATTAAATGCTCGGACTTGTTTAATCTCAAGCCCAATTACTAACAGGCTTCATCCATACGACCACAGGTTGGGCCGTCTTCTTTTTACTCTTCCTCCCATACACGCGTATAATTGGAGGTTTGTACCTTGTGTCCGCACCAAAAGGTGGGTATAATAGCTTTCTAGTTTCTACAGGAATTCCAATAATCTCTAGAAAGCAAAGTTCAATTAAACAATTGCTGAGTATCTATTTTTGATAAATTAAGGTAAAAAGTGCACTACAATGCATTTAAAACTCGATTCTTTGCTGGAACTTTTCAAAACCCAAAAAAATTAGAAAACCTCAAAAATAGAAGCCTGATTCCACCCTCGCTTCAAAGTTCTAAATTAATATAGTGACATGGTCTATGCAACAAAACCAAATAGTAAAGTTTACATAGAAATATAGTTCAGATTATATCAAGATATATGGTGACAGTTGGTTGGGCTTCCAGTATCATTTACTTTTTAAGAATAAATTTTTGGTTTAAACCTAGACCATGTCACTAGATTAATTTTACCTTACAAAAGAGAACTTTTTTTTTTTTTTTTGGTGTGGGGGAGAGATGAGGAATGATTTCCACGAGCTGCATTTGACATTCAGATGACCCAATGGGCCAATGAACCCTGGTTCAGATGGTACTTCCCTCTTCTCACAAGTATGGGTGGAGTGTGAGGTTCAAAACTCATGGGTGTATGAAACTTAAAAACGTTTATAATAAATAAATAAGCAAATATGACATCATTGGCATAATTAGACAAGAAGTCCATCTTCTCCATCTAAATATTATTACTGGCATTGGCTCATATATTTAATTTTGATAATGTGCCTTTAGTTCCCCTCAAAATAACTGACAAAGAAAGAATTTTAAAAGCATGAAATCAAACAAATGGAATGACTGAACGTATACGTATAAAAAGGAGAAGAATAATGTCAAAGCAGTGGACAACTGCACACACCTCACAAGGACTCAATGCTAAACCAACTCAACAAAGCTATGTGACAGCTACACGGGCAATGGAAATAAGAGATATACAGGTTTCCATTAAATTGCCTTAATAGGTAAGTTGCACCAGAACCATGTAAGAGATGGACAACATGAAGAGCATAGCAACAATTGAAGTAAAATTAACATCATAAAATACAAATGCGTTTTGTCTTTACAGAATACATCTCAAAATACACAACATTCCAATTATTTTCTAATGGCAACAACAAAATATGCCAAACAATAACAGACTCCTTATATCATTATAGAGCCCTTCCTCTAAGCTGAATAAGGTATGCAAGATTTCACCAAGTAAGGCAGTAACAGACAATGATATTAGCTTCCATCTTCTTTAGGGGCCAAGTCAAGATTTAAACCCCTGCCAAAATCGATAAAACTCAACCTAATAAGGGCATTATTCACTTAAAATACTCCCTACTCCTACAAAACTTTTTTCCTCCTAAAGCTCAAACCAATGGTAAACTCAATAAAATAAAACAAAGCAATCAAAACTATTTAAAAAAATCTGTTAAACATAAAGAAACATCATAATTCAGATTAGGCAAGCATCATATACTCTGATAACAATCCAGAAAATGCAAATCCTATTGTTTGATAACTGTACAAGTGCAAATCCATCAAAACCCAACAAAACTAGCACATTTTAAAGAAGACCCAGAAAGCCAAATGGTCATAAAAAGTCGAAATTTTATGCGGATTTAAAAGTATAAGGCTGTGGAAGCATCAACGGACCTCGCCTAGAGTCCTTGTCATCCAAAAGCCTCTGCACCCTCCTGTTCCGACAGTACTGCCTATCAAAATGCTTCACCTACCATTCCAAAAAAACAAAACAACAATAACAATAATAAAACATTAAAATCCCCATGAAACAATGGCACTAAAATTTGACATTTTTGTTTTGGGGTTTACCCAAGAAGCACGGCAGTGTTTGTCAAACTCAGCCCTGGATTTTTTGCATTCAGATGGGTATAAGAGCCCGACGGAAGCGATTTCAGTGGGTCTCTTATTGGATTCCTTATCCAAACACGCGTAGAAAGCATCGCGAGCCTGAGGAGTTCATCATATACAATACAAAACAAACAAAATATGAAACCCCAAACAAGAAAACAAAGAACATAAAAAAGAGAGAGAAAAGAAGAAGGGAGAAAGAGGAAGGACCTTGTAGCAAGCTTGTCTGGCTTTAGAGAGCACGTCGGCGTGGACTGTGTCTGGGTTTCGAGAGGCGTAAGCTTCGAGAGCCATGGCTTGGATTTCGAGTCACAACAGCTCACAATACAGGGGGCTTTGCTGATTCCTATTTTCTATTTTGCTTTTTTGGTTTCTTCAGATTTGGGTTTCCGAGATTGGACCTGTGAGTTTTCACCTATGGATGGGAAATATGGGCCATGGGTTTTATGTTAAAATGGGCTGTGCTCATTTTATCAAACCATGCATGTCACCAATTGGCCATATTAATAGGTTGCCATGAAAATTTTATAATAGAAAAAAAAAATAATTTAAGTTGAAATTTAATAGAATTTGACATAGAATAAACTAGATTTAATCCATAATAAACTATCTTAATAATTAATGAGAGTATAGAAACTTATAATAAAGAGAAGATGAAATCTCACAAAATTGGGCATGAATTCGTTAACCTGACTTGACCTAAGGGAAAAACAAATCTTGAAGAAACAAGTAAACTCGTACCCAACCTATTCCCTTTTCTTTTCTTTTAATAGAGAAGTTAGCTTTTCTTTTTTTTTCTTGTTTTTTAAAATGGTAATATGCAAAGTTGGATAACTCTTCTTGTGGAAAAATAATTACAATCAATTTTATGAGTTGTTGTTAATGACACACAATTAGCTTGAGCTTTTTCTTATAAATCAACTTTTAGCATTAAATTCAAATTCTCACTTAATATCAATCTTGTCTTTTGCTCAAGAATGTGAAAGTTTTAAGTTGCACTTGAATTTGGTAATATAATTTGAAGATAATATCTAATTCATTTACATAATAGTCATAGTTATAAATTTTTAATATTTTATTGACTCATAGTCATAGTATGTTAAAGTTAAATATTTACTTATTTTTATTTACCCAATATGTTTTTTTTCTTAAAATTTTATTTATTTAATTGTCTTTATAGGATGATTTTTGCATGAAAAAAGCCAGAATGTAGTTCCTTTCATGGGTCCTCAAATTTTGCAAGGAGCCCTAGCCCACTTAACAAAATCTATGTTTTGGGCTCATGAAAAAGCCTAAATAGGCCTTATTGTACTTTTTAAACCACTTTCCCTTAAATCTCCATTTAAAATGCATGGGCTTGGGCCACACTTGAGATAATAAAAAAAAGGTTACAAAATATGTATATTGGGTTCAAATAGAATTGGCCATCAACATTAGGCAATAGAATTTAAGTAGAGTAAATTGTTGATAATAGAGTTGAATTCATGGTAAACTATCCTGATAATTAATGAGAGTATGTATATATGTGTGTGTGTGTGTGTATATATATATATATATAGAGAGAGAGAGAGAGAGATTCATGCCATTTCATTTTCAAAACCAAATAATATAGATATTATTCATGTATTTAAAAAGAAATAAAACACACTTTCATCATCAACAAAGAGAGAACTATTATCTCAAGCGAAATTTAGGAATTGAAAAAGAAGGTCCTCTCTCTCTTTTCCTCTTGGTGCACATTAGCATCGTGCTGCTAACATGTATCCTAGCCTCTATTGACCACCATTAAGAGCGTCGCCTTGAGGTGGGTCTACCCCGACCCAAATCGCGAGGCCTCGGCCGCCTTAGGGGGTCACACTACCTTTCTTGGAGTTGTTTCATATCAAGCCTAAAGAAATCAAAAGAAATTATAAAAATACCCAAAACATGCAAACCTAATGAAAATGCTAGTATAAATGGATTTGAACAATTTAAGATTGTAAGTGAAATGGAACAAGGGGGTATATTGTATTGGTTTAGGATTGGTATGAAATAATTCAATCGTTCATGTCAAAACAAAGCTTAATTACTTACTTTGGCAACTCTCTTGGCCAAGCCAAGATAATCCAAATCTCTCTCGTGAACCAAAGCTAGTAACTAGGGCTATTAACAAGTCTAGTGGAGCCCATTATTAGAAGTTTAGGATTTGTTCATTTAATTTTATTTCGATCAATCATGAGCCAAGCTTGAACTCATCACCAAGCTAGATTACACGTTCAAGTTTAGTTCATTTTTTTATCGAACAAACTTTAACTCATTCACAAGCTGCTTGATCAACTTATTATTTCTTTATATATAATAAACGCCATAGCTAAATTTTTCCCCTTTCACAAATTTATGCAAATAATTAATAATTAAACTTAGATTTACCAAATTTTTACTACAAAGTAACTATTTATACTATGAAATAAATTAAGTAACAATACAATATCTTATGAATTTATTACAAACTTACAAAATTTAATTTTAAGTTTATATAAATACAAACTTTAAGTTTATATAAATCAGCTCTAATACTAACCACCTTGACAACATACTAATATGTTTGAGCTTGAATTGTTTAATAGTAATGCCTCAACTTGAGATTGACTTTGACTTGTTTACTATTAATTATGCTACCTACAATAAAAGATTACAATATATATCATTATATATATATATATATATATATTTCTTTATATCAAGGTATATATTACATTATTAACAATAAAAATATCATGCACTAATTTTAAAATATGAAAAATTGTTGAGGGTAAACAAATGAATTGACATTAGGCATGAAAATATATATTGTATGAAAATAAAGATTTTGAGTAAATATTTAACTTTTTATTTCATATTTGTGTTTTAACCTTGCCTTCCTTAAATTAAAGTTCAGGCTCCTTCATGTCTTATTAGATCAAATATTTTTTATGGGAAATATTAACGAATGTCCTAAGAGCATATTTTAGTAAATTGTGTTAAGAAAGTTTTAATATAAAAAGGAAAAAAAAAAAACAATTAATGTATTGACAATTTTTTCAATTTTCCATAAAAGTAATATAAAAACTTTCCTAAAATGATTTATTAATAATTGCTCTAAGAGCACCCTTTATCGTGACCCCTTTTTTTTTAATTATAAACTCATCCTTTTTTTTTTTTTTTTTTGAGAATGATTATAAACTCATCCTGATTATTAAAACTGTGATTTCTTAAAAATATGATTAAGATATTACTATATTAGCTATTGCAATGGTTGTTCTATTGTGCTTGCAGTGGCACTGGCACCCTAGTTTAATTGTACAACTTTCAGCTTCTTGGGGTAATGAAAATGGTTCCCAGCTTGCTGCTGACACAGAGATGTGCTTCCATATTTAGATGTCTAGTATAGAAGTTGTGAGGCTCCAAATATTTAGCAACCCCAGCCCACTCCACATCGGGCCCAAGGTCCACGCCGAGGAGAGGCAGAACCCGAGGACAAGCGGACGAGGCCCAAGTCGTCAAGGGACCTTGCCGAGGATGCCCACGTCCTCGGCGAGCCAACGTTGATTGATGGAAGCTGTCACTCGCTCATTAAATGCACGCCATCAACACTCTGACCCCATTAATGGTGAATTGACCAGTGAACAGTGCAGTCTTGGTTACTCCAACTAACAGAAAGCCTGTAAATGTGACTAATAGAACGAGCCCTCAGACATAAGTTCAGATGACCGACAAGTGGACGGTAGAGATCAACTAAACAAGACTATATAATAGATAGAACCCCCAACGCAAAAAAGGGGGTGGTTGGGAGGAGGACCCTTAAGGAGAAATGAAAAAGGGATTTTCAGAGTGTCCAAGGACAACCCTTGTATATGTCAGTTCTAAGGAAAGAGATCCTCGGACTGAGCCGAGGACGAACTTTCTTCACGAACACTTAGCCAAAGTCATTGTTATTATCATCACAAACACTTAGTCAAATTCCTTTATTATTATTATTCCTATGAATCTCACGTCGACCATAGTTCGCTTTACTGGTGCTTAGCCCTTTTACCCATGCTCTACAAATTTTATTGTTTGGGTCCAATTCAATTCGAGTCCTTACAATTGGCGCCGTCTGTGGGGAGGACTTGTGCACTAGCAAGTGCGATGGTTGGTGTAAAAAGATTAAGAGCAACACTTCTAAAAAAAAAAACAAACAAAAAATAATACAACGTGCAGTAACAACATTCACTCAGAAGGCAACAATCACAAGAAACAAAAAGATGCGAAAAATAAAAGAGATGAAATGGGTCTACTTCTTTATTAATATGTGAAGAAAAAGTTGCATCTTACAATTGATGCCCATGCAGGCTTGTTCTAAAGCTAACTACGAAGAAAGACGCCTAACAAAGCTGGTGGAGAAGCAAGAGAAGAGGAAAGGATGAGAAGCCTAGGCAGGCTTGTTTCACAGCCGTGCCCAGTGGTGGAGGAAGAAGTGGAGATAGGCCTATGTTAAGACCATCCACAGCTCCCCAACCACCACTTGCGGCGTAAGGAAGAAGAAGGAAGAAGAGGCCGCGACGCCTGACGGTTCCACCTCTCGATTCCGCCTGGTTTCCCTCCCAACCCCATCACTGCCAGCTTGGAGGGCTGACGGATCCAAATCCAAGGGAAGAAGGTTACGTTCTTTCTGGATCCCCCTCCAAACAGCAAGGAGGGTTCCACCTCTGGCTAGGTTGAAAAAAAGAAGAATCTTCGGCCTCTTCCTACCCCAACCCCAGCATGACGTCCAGGGTCGGGGTGCCATCCTCGGCTCCTAAAAGGGGCTAGACTTCCTCGTAACCGCCCTTTCCAAGGGCCAATTCATTTTATGGGACACAAACTGCTATTTTTGCAGAACCCCTGAACAGTGTGTTTGTGAAATTTGAATTCAGATGTTTGTGAAGTTTGAAGAAAAGGGTTGTCTCAGAAATGCCTTATATAGAAGGCAAAAGTTGGTGAGAGCCAGTCCGCACAAAATCCTAGGGAAAGATTACCAGAGGTAATAATTCCGCCCAATTTCCAAGGGGCTTATCCGCCGCTAGATCCTCGTAAATCCGCAAGGACATTAATGAGGAGGCGCCTCATTAACGAGGAGGCGCCGAAGCGTCAAAGCGCATTACTCGAACAGCCCAAGGGACGCCTCACAATCAGAAGAGGTACGCCAAACGAAGAGGCTAGACCAGAGCAGGGTCCCCTCCTCGGCGAAGCAAGTCAGAAAACTAGGTACTGGACAGAACCAAGGCCTTGCATGGTCCTCGGACTCAAGCCTCTAGAGAAACCAGCTACTTCAGACGAAAAACTAAGTGTTAAACAGAACCTAGGCATTGCATGGTCCTCGGACCCAAGCCTCTGGGGAAACTAACTACTTAAAAGAAGAAAACTAGGTACTGGACAGAACCAAGACCTTGCATGGTCCTCGGACTCAAGCCTCTGGGGAAACCAGCTACTTCAGACGAAAAACTAAGTGTTAGACAGAACCTAGGCATTGCATGGTCCTCGGACCCAAGCCTCTAGGAAAACTAACTACTTAAAAGAAGAAAACTAGGTACTGGACAGAACTAAGGCCTTACATAGTCCTCGGACTCAAGCCTTTAGGGAAACCAGCTACTTCAAACGAAAAACTAAGTGTTAGACAGAATCTGGGTATTGCATAGTCCTCGGACCCAAGCCTTTGGGGAAACTAACTACTTAAAAGAAGAAAACTAGGTACTGGACAGAACCAAGGTCTTGCATCGTCCTCGGACTCAAGCCTCTGGGAAAACCAGCTACTTCAGACGAAAAACTAAGTGTTAGACAGAACTTAGGCATTGCATGGTCCTCGGACCTAAGCCTCTGGGGAAACTAACTACTTAAAAGAAGAAAACTAGGTACTGGACAGAACCAAGGCCTTGCATGGTCCTTGGACTCAAGCCTCTGGGGAAACCAGCTACTTCAGACGAAAAACTAAGTGTTAGACAGAACCTAGGTATTGCATGGTCCTCGGACCCAAGCCTCTAGGGAAACTAACTACTTAAAAGAAGAAAACTAGGTACTGGACAGAATCAAGGCCTTGCATGGTCCTCGGACTCAAGCCTCTGGGAAAACCAGCTACTTCAAACGAAAAACTAAGTGTTAGACAGAACCTAGACATTGCATGGTCCTCGGACCCAAGCCTCTGGGGAAACTAACTACTTAAAAGAAGAAAACTAGGTACTGGACAGAACCAAGGCCTTGCATGGTCCTCAGACTCAAACCTTTGGGAAAACCAACTACTTCAGACGAAAAACTAAGTGTTAGATAGAACCTAGGCATTGCATGGTCCTCGGACCCAAGCCTCTGGGGAAACTAACTACTTAAAAGAAGAAAACTAGATACTGGACAGAATCAAGGCTTTGCATGGTCCTCGGACTCAAGCATCTGGGGAAACCAGCTATTTCAGACAAAAAACTAAGTGTTAGACAGAACCTAGGCATTGCATGGTCCTCGGACCCAAGCCTCTGGGGAAACTAACTACTTAAAAAAAGAAAACTAGGTACTGGACAGAACCAATGACTTGCATGGTCCTCGGACTCAAGCCTCTAGGGAAACTAGCTATTTCAGACAAAACACTAAGTGTTAGACAGAACCTAGGCATTGCATGGTCCTCGGACCCAAGCCTCTGGGGAAATTAACAACTTAAAAGAAGAAAACTAGGTACTAGACAGAACCAAGGCCTTGCATGATCCTCGGACTCAAGCCTCTGGGGAAACCAGATACTTCAGACAAAAAACTAAGTGTTAGACAGAACCTAGGCATTGCATGGTCCTCGGACCCAGGCTGGGGAAACTAACTACTTGAAAGAAGAAAACTAGGTACTGGACAGAACCAAGGCCTTGCATGGTCCTCAACCTCAAGCCTCTAAGGAAACCAGCTACTTCATACGAAAAACTAAGTGTTAGACAGAACCTAGGCATTGCATGGTCCTCGGTTCCAAGCCTCTGGGGAAACTAACTACTTAAAAGAAGAAAACTAGGTAATGGATAGAACCTACGCATTGCATGGTCCTCGGACCCAAGCCTCTGGAAAAATTAGTCACTATAGGACGATTTAAGCACTGGGCAGAACCAGGGTTTTGTACTGACCGTAGGCCCAAACCTACGGCAAAGCCAACCCCTTTGGTGCTAAGTAATGAGCCCTGCTAGGAACAAAAACTAAGTTGAGCGCTAAAGCACAACAACTTAAACCTACCCATCCTAGAAGAACTAGCAAGGAACTCAGGCGGAAAAGTATAGACTAGAAAGAGAAGAAGACTTACAAAAATAAGGAAAAACTCCTTGGGCGGGCCCTTTGTGCTAAAGAAAGTTACAGGGGCAGTTGAAAGGATGGTGACACTGACAAAAAGGCAAGGTTCGGCAGGCCAAGACAATAGGCCCGAGAACGTCAAAATCCTCCTCCCCGCCTGAGAGGTCGGATAGAAGAATTTTGAGGGGCTATTGTGGGGCCCTAAATATTTAGCAACCCCGGCCCACTCTACATCAGGCCCAAGGTCCACGTCGAGGAGAGGCAAAACCCGAGGACAAGCGGACGAGGCCAAAGTCGTCAAAGGACCTCGCCGAGGATGCCCACGTCCTCGACGAGCCAACGTTGATTGATGGAAGCTGTCACTCACTCATTAAATGCATGCCACCAACACTCTGACCGCATTAATGGTGAATTGACCAGTGAACAGTGCAGCCTTGGTTACTCCAACTAACAAAAAGCCTGCAAAGGTAACTAATAGGACGAGCCCTTAGACATAAATTCAGATGACTGACAAGTGGACGGCAGAGATCAACTAAACAAGACTATATAATAGATAGAACCCCTAACGCAAAAAGGGGGTGGTTAGAAGGAGGACCCTTAAGGAGAAATGAAAAAGGGATTTTCAGGGTGTCCGAGGACAACCCTTGTATATGTCAGTTCTAAGGAAAGAGATCCTCGGACTGGGCCGATGACGAACTTTCTTCACGAACACTTAGCCAAAGTCATTGTTATTATCCTCACAAACACTTAGTCAAATTCCTTTATTATTATTATTCCTATGAATCTCACGTCAACTATAGTTCGCTTTGCTGGTGCTTAGCTCTTCTACCCATGCTCTACAAATTTTATTGTTTGGGTCCGATTCAATTTGAGTCCTTACAGAAGCTATATAGGATTTGCTGCATTTCCCTTCCACATTTGTTGATTGTTACACTAGAGATTTAGTAAATGGGTGCATCTTACGTCTAGTATCTTGTGACACTGAATTCGTTGCGATCATGATACATGTCTAAAAATGGATATGTGTTATGATCGTAGTGGGTCCAGTGCATTAGAGGCACTGGATGTAATCCGTGCCCTTAGTAAATAGTAGAGGCAAAACTAGTTGTGCAGTAAGGATATTTGATAGGCCGAGGGCAGAATAGGGTGGGATTGGAAGTGGGTTGCTATAATAGTTAAAGGAATAAACTTGTTTTTTTTTTTTTTTTTTTTTTTTTTTTTTTTTTTTCATTTGTGTAAAATAATTTGTGTATAATAAACAATGCTCTTAATTAAATAATAATCAATACATTGGCGTCAAAGAGATTTTATCAAATCTTTTATTTTTTTGGTGGGTGTTTGCTCTTGATAATAGTTTTTTATCATCAGATCACAACACTAATCAATTTTTGGTAAAAGCAGAGATCGAACCCTAAATCTTCATTTAATCATAAAAAACTTTACTTTACCAATTAAACTAATTGTAACCCCCAAAAACTTTTACTTTTCTTTCTTATAATAAATATTTACACCTGGCAATTCCTAGCTAAATGCCATAATAGAAAAAATGAATAGCCCCAACGGTCAATCTAACACATTCTACGATTTGAGGTATATTAATATTATTTACATTTTTTTTTTGATATAGATGTTCTAGATTTCTTAGAGTACTCTACCAATAAATTTCTTTAAATTCTAACTACTCTTTTGTGATTTAAGGATCTAGATTTTATCATATTAGTATTCTACTAATAATACTCTTAAAATAATAATATAATGTTGCAAACAAAACAATTAAGGTTATTATTAATGAAATACTAACATGGCAAAATTTAGACCATTAAATCATTAAAAAATGGTTAAGATTTAAGAAAATCAATTTGGTAGAATACCCTATAAAATCTAGAGGATTTAAATCCTTTTCTTTTTTTTTCTTTTTTTATGGAAAACACACACACATTTACATAGTTTACTATAATTGAAACTCTATTACAAAAATTTCAAGATATAATTTAAATATTTACATTAATTAAAAAAATGTAAGTGTTTAAAAGCTTTAAAGTAATTTTTATAATATGAACGTGTTTTGAATGTCCTACTTTTAGAGCATTCCCATCCGAAAATTCTATCTTATTCTATTTTACCATCTCAAAAAGTTACTTTATCAATTATACCATACCATTTTACAATACACCCAACATCCCAAACTCTTTTTTTTTTGCAAGTTTATTTAAATATTCTTTTTTATTCTTTTTTTAGTATTTCTCTTATTCTTCCTCTTCCTCTCTTCCTCCCCCTTCCTCTAAGCAACCGGCAACCACATCATCACTACCACCGTCACTCACATCCTAGCAAACCACCGACCACTGACCAGCAACCACCACCACAACCACAATAGTCCATGCCAACCATCAAAACCCACACACACAACCACCAACCCAGAAACCCACACAACAACTTGTCGATTTAGAAACCCAGAAACCCACACTGATCTCCACCATCAGAAACCCACAAGAACACACCGATTGATCTAGAAATCCAGAAACCCAACTGATCTCCACTGTCAGAAACCCACAAGAATGCATTGATCTCCATTGCTTGAAACCCACAAGAACTCACTGATCTCCACTGCCAAAAACCCACGGCCCACCACACCAATCCACCACAATCCTCAACCCCAGACCCAACAAGCAAACCCACCAAAATCCGATTAGCAATCCTCAGCCCCTTTACCACGATGATCTCACCCAAAAAAGGTCATCGACAGTGCCATCAGAGAGAAAGGGTCATCGGCAGTGAGAGGCACGAGGAGAGAAAGGCTCGACGGAGAGAGGGGAGATGAGCTCTGTGACTGTGAGAGAGAGAAAGAAAGAGGAGTTGAAAGACAAAGGGCTGAAAGGAGAGAGAAAATAAAAGGTGAAAAGGGATTTAAATAATATATTTTGGTTTACAATTTTAAGATTTTGCAAGACCAGCTGCTGGCTCTTTTTGTGCCTTGATGCTAAAGCATAGCATTGGTGGTGCCAAAAATTTAACAATTTGGCACCACAAAAAGTTAGTTTATCTATTTTACCACATCACTTTACAAAATACCAAACATCAATGATTTTATTTTAACATTCAACATATTAAAATAATATAAATAATACAATAAAATAATATATCCACTACAATAAATAACAAGTACAACCAAAAGGAAAGCAAAAACAAAAGTTTTTTTTTTTTTTTAAATCATGCACAGAAAAAAAAAAGTTAAAAAAAAAAATTCGCCTCTAGGTTTTTTTTTTTTTTTTTTTAAGAATGTTGCCTCTTGTTAAATTAAAAAAAAATGAAAAGAAAGAAAAGAAGAGAAGCAAAAAAAAAAAAACAAAAAAACAAAAAAAGGCACAAGCAGGCATCTAGTACGTAATCAGAGCTAGGAGCTAATAAAACATAGTTTTTTTGTTTAACTTCTGAGCTAGTGTGCACACAAAAATGGCTGTACACTGGAGCTCTAACAGCTAAAATTTTTGGCTTTTTCTCTACTAATGCAGCTCACGTTTATCATTTGATTGTTAAATATAGCATTTTAGTAATTTGTTTTCACACATATTTTTACACGTATTTTTAAACAATAAATTTTAATTTTTAAACACATATATCAAACCGGCCTAATTATTGTTCCTCCTATTCTCCTTCTTTCAATTTTAACCCCTAGATTCCTAGATAGTACCTAGTAAACCTAGGGATGGATGTACCATTAGACCATGTTGGTGGTCGGTTTAATTAATTCATATACGATAAAAACGTCAGGAGGATAACGCAATACATTCCATGTTCAGTAGATCTTTTCGTTAAATACAATTACATATATATATATATATATATATTAGTACAAAACAAATAAATGATATGAAATTAATTAGACATGGCAAAACAGGCGGGTCGGGTCGGGTTCGGGTCGGGTCAATCCGGTTACGGGTCAAACGGGTCACGGGTCAAAAACGAGTCATTTTAAGTGGGTCAAAATCGGGTTCGGGTTGCGGGTCGGGTCGGGTCGGGTCGAGTCGAGTTGACCCGTATTTTTCACATGAATTTTTTTTTTTTTTTTATAAAGAAAACAACATGTATCTGTCATTTGGAAAGTTATGCAACAAATTACTTAATATAAAATGCATTATTTTGAATTCACTACTTATATTAAGAATGAACTCAGTTAAACTTATTAATACTTATTCAACAATTTTAAAATTATACAAATCCTAACATTACTATCTAAAACAAAATAACACAAAGATAAGTAAAACAAATACACAAGTTTTATTTCTACACAATATCAACATTCCAAATATAAAACAAAATTACAAATGACTTATTGGATAACTCATTTGATAAAGAATAAAAATATATAAGAAATTTACAATCTTGAAAATTAATTTTATAATCTATTATCAGTTGTAGTTGACACTCTATTTTAATTTGAGATATACGTTAAAATTTGATTGCTTACTTATTTATACATGATCTCTTTTATGAATATCATATTATTGTTAAGCAACACACACTCTAGGAAACATCATAATTTATTTTGAAATACCGTTTATTTTGGACATAAATTATTAAAAAATAGGTCTAAGTATTCATAATTTATGCTAATTTAATACTTTAGCTTCACTATTTTCACACTTTTGAATATTTCTCACATGTCTATAATTTTAAATCTATGTTTTCAACTATACTGTAACCAGATTATCTTGGCATGTACTTTGTTATTTGATATCTAAAAATATTTACTCATTACAGAATGTTCAACTATTTATCTTTCAATTAATTTGCATATAGTTATGTAAATGAATCAATTGTTTCCTTAAAGTTCACAATAAACAATTAACCCAATATTGTCTTAGTTTTACTATTTTTTTACCCAAAAAAAAAATTTTAAAAAAAATTGTTCGGGTTCGGGTCGGGTCGCGGGTCGGGTCGGGTTGACCCGCAAAAAACACGGGTCGGGTCACGGGTCAACCCGTTTTTGCTTCGGGTCAAAAAAAATTGGGTTCGAGTCGGGTATTTTTTGGGTCGGGTCGGGTCGGGTCAAAAATTCTGACCCGTTTTGCTATGTCTAAAATTAATGTACTCTATCATACTAATGCTCTTACTATTCTGTTTAAAAAAAAAAAAAAAAAGCTTTTACTATTCTCTTCCCTTCAATTTTGACCTTTAGATTTCTAGATAATACTTAGAGTTTGTTTGGAATTCATTTATTTTGCTAAAATTAAAATTTTTTTCTGAAAATACGGTAAATAAAAGTAAAAATTAGTTAAAATAGTACAATGAGACTCATGAATAGTATCAAAAAATTCCGTGGGCCCATAAATAATAACAAAAATAAATTGAATAATAAAATAAGTTGATTTTTTAAGTTGGAGCCAAACGCACAACTAATAAAGCTAGGTATGTACCTAGCTCATCTTCGTTGCCAAATGATCATGCTGTTTGGAAGAAGATTTGGAAGATGAAGGTTCCTAATAAAATCCGGCATTTTATCTGGCGTGCAGCGAAGGATTCGCTTCCTACAAAGGTGAACTTAAAGGCCCGGCATGTACCTGTGGATGATGTTTGTGAGGGGTGTGGGGATTATTCGGAATCGACAATGTATTCCCTGTGGCTGTGTGATCAAGCTCGGGCAGTTTGGATGTCAGGTCTAGAGTTCCAGTTTTTGATTCGGAAAGGATGCAGGACGTTTATTGAACTGTTAGAGCATTTGTTCAAAGAAGGCTCAGGATTACAGGTGGCTGTGTTTGCCACGATCTGCTGGTGTCTGTGGGAACAGCGGAACAGGATGAGAATGCGTCAAACCTCATGGCAGATTCATGAGATTGAAGGCCGAGCGCGAATGATGGTCAGTGAGTTCTGGGATGCAAATGAACAGGAGCAGCAACGGTCTGTGCGTCGCACTCAAGTTCGCTGGTCCCTCCACCTGCTGGTACTTACAAAGCAAATTTTGATGCTGCGTTATTTGAAGAGCTGGATTGTGCTGGACTTGGTGTGGTGTATAGGGATCATTCAGGCCAAGTTATTGCTGCCTTGAGTCAAAAGATTGGCCTACCCCGTACAGTGGAGATGGCTGAAGCCTTGGCTGCTAGACGAGCTGTGGAATTTGCCAAAGAACTTTGCCTTTTTGATGTCATATTGGAGGGTGACTGCTTGCAGGTTGTGAGAGCTTTAAACGTTTATGGTGGCTGCAATACTTTGTATGGTCATATAGTCAATGAGACTAAGAGGTTAGGGGCTGGTTTGAGGTATTGTAGTTATCAGCATGTTGGTCGGGAAGGAAATAAATTAGCTCATTGTTTAGCTAGGAGAGCAGTTTCAGCTGCAGATATTGATGTTTGGGTAGAAGATCTACCTGGGGATTTGGACGTTGTGTTCCAATCCGACTTGTTTTAATTTGTCCTTATTCTTCAATAAAACTACGCTTACATTCTTCTCAAAAAAAAAAAAAAAAAAAAAAGACTATGTTGGTGGTCGGTTTAATTAATTCACATATGATAAATATATATATATTTTAGTACAAAACAAATAATCGACATGAAATTACTGTCCACCGTACTCTTACGAAAATATCACCTATTCATGATAATCACTTGAGGGTAATTCTAAACCATAGTCAAATCCAATTTGCACGCTTGCGGTCTAGAGTTTTGACTATCGGACAGTGTGGTGGGGTCACTGAGAGGAGAATCTTTTCCAAATACTGCACAATCCTATTTGAGATAGGGCTGAAAGCAAACACTACATTATTTTTATTTTTTCTTGAAACTTTTTTTTTTCCTTGGAACTTCAAAAGGCTAAAAGTGAATAATTAGTTTGCGTTGGCATTAGTTAAAAAATCAATTTATTTTTGCTATTTAGTTTATTATATTTTTTAATATTATTTATGAGTCTTATTATATTATTTTAACTAATTTTTATCTTTATTTATAGTATTTTTAACAAAATTTTTTTAATTTCAATTAAGAGTTTGTTTAAATACCGTTTATTTTGGTGAAAATTGAAAACACTATAGTAAATAATTTTAAAATAAGATTAAAAATTGCACACGTGGGTCCCAGCAAGGATGGATAAACGGCGTGAATGGCTGAACATGCACAGTGTAAACGGGTCCCACTTCAAACACAGAAACGCAAAAACGCGCAGTTAATACAATCCAAATGCACACTAAATAAGCTGTTTAAGTGTCCATTTGACATGATTAATTTTGTCAACTTATTTTACTATTCAGCTTATTTTTACTACTATTCATGGGTCTGACTGCATTTTTTTGTACTCTTCATAGGTTTCACTATATTATTTCAACTAACTTTTATCTTTATCTACAGTACTTTCAATAAAAAGTTTTCAAATTTAACAAAATAAGAGGATCACAAACAGACCCTTAGTGTGTGTTTGGCATTAATTATTTTTGCCAGCTTATTTTACTATTCAGCTTATTTTTCCTGCTATTCATGAGTCTCACTGTACTTTTTGACACTATTCATGGGTTTTACTATACTATTTCAGTTAACTTTTACTTTTATTTAAAGTACTTTTAGCAAAAAGTTTTTAATTTCAGCTAAATAAATTGTTCCCAAACGGACACTTATTAATCTATCAGTTTGGGGTAATTTACACCAAAATCTAACCAAATATCACAGTGAATATTTGTTTACAAAATTTTGTGTAATAAGTTGTGATATGGAGGGGAGCAGATTTATGTCTTAAGACTTATCTCACATAGAAAGTTAGAATTTATTTTTAGTGGGTATGTAGAGTAAAATGAATACTAACAAATAAAATATCAAACTAGGCGATGGATTGTCAAAAATATATATATAGTGTAGATTGAGATATGTGTTTAAAATATAGATATAGCGTATAGATTGAGATATGAAATGAAGGAAGTAGATGTTTATCTTCTAAGACTTGTCCCATTTAGAAAGTTTACAAGATAGGTAGATAAAGTAACCTAAACACCGACAAATAAAATTTTTGAAAAATTTTATGGACAGGTGACTTTAACGCGTGCTGGTGCATGATGTAGGGTACAGGTGGCACTTGGAAATGTGGCACATGTGCACTGGACATTGATTTTTTATTTTTATTTTTAATTTCATTGAATAAGATAAGATACACTAGATCATAAAACATGAAAGTTTCTTTTAATTAACTGATTTTAAAAGATAATTATTTTTGAATGGTTATGAATTAATATGAAAAGTCAAGACCTTCATAAAGGTGTCAATTCAAATGAAGAGCCATTACTCATATTGTCTACAAATTAAGGGGTTAAATCATATTCAAATACATAATATTGTAAGATATTCTCCTAAGACATATTTCAAAGAAAAACTGTCTACAACTGTGATTTTGATGTATCCTAGAGATGAATTGCTCTTAACCCGATAAAAAACTCTTTTGAGGTGGGATAATTATAATCTTAAAGATAATGTTAATACACATGCTTTAAAGTCACAATTTCTTCTCTTTTTTTATTTTTTATTTTTATTTGTTATCATTTTCTCATTCTAATTTTCCTACACATTAATAATTATACCTAAGGGAAAAGGGAAATAAAGAAAAAGCATATGTTCACGAACATATGCCCATTTCCCTTTATTGGGAATCACTCTTACGACCTGCATCAAAATAGTACTTTACTCCTAAATGTCCCGTCAATTAGTATGCCTCAACACATTTCAAGGAGAATCATCTAGCTTTGAATTTGAGTGACGTTTCACCTCAATCCCAACTCATACATTGATTTTTCAACATCAGTCGATTCAGACATTCACTTAGCTTCACCCAAGCTTCATCCTTGTCATTGATAGATCACTCAAGTTTCGGTCTTGTTAAGGCATATAAAAGTGACATTTACTATCTAATCTATTGCAAATTAATTGATTTGTATACATTTTATTTTTCTTAAAACTATTGTTATATTTTAATGTATAATCTTCAATTTATTTAACCAAAAAAACTTAATTTAAAATGCTTAAATAATATCAATTGTGATTAATATATTTTAATTAGTAAAATACAAAAACCAACACTAGAGTTTTGACTAAGGGTCTATTTGGGATCCACTTATTTTGCTAAAATTTAAAATTTTTTGCTAAAATTATTGTAGATAAAGGTAAAAGTTAGCTAAATAGTACAGTGAGACTCATAAATAATATCAAAAAATGCAGTGAAGCTCATGAATAGTAGTAAAAATAAGCTGAATAGTAAAATAAACTAGCAAAATTTATCATGCCAAACAGACACTAATACCAAATATTACAAAAACTTTTCAAAAATATCCAATTTTCTCCCTAAGCACAAACGATACTTTACACTGTTTGAAAGTTCTATGCTTCTTTAAGTCATTTGCTTCCTTCCAACAACTTGTCTTGATTGGATAGGTCTCATAGTGATTGTACGACAATTATATGTGCAAGAGAGTAGCTAGCTAGCTAGCCAATGGTAGATAAATAGTAGCCAGAATGGGAGAAGAAAGCATAAAAAGCTGGGGCATTTTCAAAGTGTAGTTTTTTCTTAGGGAGAAAATTGGATTTTTCTTAAATATAGTAGTAACTCACATTAGCCCAAATCTGAACAATAATTTTTTGTATTTTACCCCTAATTTAAATAATGATTATACATGACTTGTATTTTACCCTAATTTAAATAATAATTATAAATTACTTACTAGAAGAAAATATTTTCTTGAATTTAATAAAATTGATTTGATGAATGTGTGTGTGTTATTTTGGGGATTTAAAAAATTATAGATATATTTAACTTGACTCTCCCTAGAAAATTTTTTTGGACTCCATCACTGCACATCAATATACTCTCAGAGTACTGAATAATTACTCATCTTCAACAATTATGAGGGAAACAATTTGTGTGATAAGATATGATGCATGACATTATATTTTCAAGCCATTTTTCTAATATTTCTAAGTGGATAAAATTTCATTTCAAAATGGTTTGGATGAATCTTGTCTAACCTCGTAGGTGGGTGATTCATAAAATCATATATGGATATTGAATCGCTCAACTTATTAAATTATTTAAATGGAGAATTGTTTGTTTTAAATTAAGGGTAAAAGAGCTAAAAAGAATGTATTAGGATCATTTCATATTCCAAATAGATTTCTATATTTTTCTATTCATATTATATATTTGTAAATTTAAAAGTGTATTAAGTTTAGAAAAATGTTATATCTATAATATTTTCACAACAAATTTTATGTAACGGGTTGTTATTAGTGTGATAGAAAAATCATTTGAGTGGTATGTTCAAATTAGAATTAATAACAACTAATCACCTATAATTTATTACAAAAATGTTGTAAATATAGCACATTTCATTGAGTTTGTTTAATTACTTGCAATAACTATCGTGAAACATTCAAGCTGGGAAGCTGGTAGCCCTACGCCCTACCTAACGAGGAGCAGGAAAGGAAGAAAATGACTGAGCATGTGGTACTGGCTGTCGGTGCCAAGTGCTTGATAAGCGATAATGAAGTTTATGTGCACCAAAAAACAAAAACATGGCTACAAATTCAAGCATCTGTGTATATGGGTCTCTGCAAATGCGTGTATGATTGAATATTGTGACAGGACAAGTTGACGGTACCTACCACAAGCTCATCTTTATAACAAAATTAAATTTTCCATCGCTATTAACCAGAGAGATAAGAGGTCGCCGTGGTCCCTTACTGGCTGAATTGAGAATGATGCTTCCCAGATAAGAAAGATAATGCTTCCCATATATATAACTTGCTGCCAGTCGATGTGGTAAGAACTGAAAATGATGCTTCCCAGAAAAGAAAGATAATGTTTTTGCCACTGTGTCTTAAAAATGTCATGTAAGAAGATATATTTGACTTCCTGTCTGCAGGCTTATTATTGTACATGCCCTACTTCAATAATTTTCATAGCTTACCCATGGTGTGGTCACAAGTAGTTAGGTAGGATGGGAGAGAACTTTGTTATACTTGGGTATTGCTAGAGAAGTCTATTGTTTTATAGCTTTCTATTTTACTGAGTGCATACTAGTAAGATTAGGGCAGTGGTGGACTGGTGGTCTGGCTGTTGTATCTTTTTTTTTTTTTTTTTTTGGAGCAAAGGCTGTTGAATCCTTGGGAAGACCAATGCATGCCTAAAAAATGTCTGCTACATCAGCTCATAAAATATTCCACGGATGGGAAGGATTAGGATGGGTGCAATTCACCAACTTTCTCTCATAAATTTTTTTAGCTTTTCACATTTTTAACTTTTTAATCAGTTTTTGAGATTAAAAGTTGCTTTTTGCAACTATCATTCTTAACCATTCATAGTAATTACATCAAATGCAATACCTAACTCTAAATATGCACCTGATCTCAATCCGTAAGTATTGTGTGAAAAGAATGACATAGTTTATGTCTCAACTTGGTAAAATATAATTTATGTAAATATCATTATATAAACCACAGTTTTATAAATTATAAAACTCATATTTATGTTCATATGATCAACATATATAAACTAACGACGAAGACAAAAAAAGGCTAATCCCAACCTCACATATATTTCTCATGCCACAACCAAATGTCAAAAGAAGGGGAAAAAAGAAAAAGGGGAAGGTCATAGCTAGCCTTACCCGTTGCTGGAAAGGAGTTTTTAGTTTTACTTCTTAAGTTAGAAATGATTCAGCTGGGTTGATAAAAAAAAAATTAACTATGGACCAAGATGCAGCAAAGGGTCAGAGAGTTTGGCCAAGAATGAAAATTAATGGTGATATCCATAGGATAAAATCTAATTTTTGAGTTGTGATTTTATGTTGTAGATCATCCTTTTGCAATTGTGGAAATTGCCAACTAAGCATGTTGCATCTTCCAAATTTTCAATCATGATTTTGAATAAAATAATGAGTTAAAATGGTGGGCTTTTTTATTGATTTGGGAAGCAGGGGTGGAGCTATGTTGAAGGGTGGGAGGGCCACGGCCCCCAAAATTTTGAAATTTTTTTAATATACATATATATTTAATTATTTTAATGTTTTTAAAATTTAATTAGTTTACAAAAATAAGAGTTGGTTCCCCAAGTATTTGAATTAGTCCAATGATGCTCTTTAAAAAAAAAAAATTGGTCTAATAGTTATAGAGACATAACTTTATTTTTGCAATTCTATTTTTTATTGTAAAATATGCTTTTATATATGTTAAATATTTGATAAAATTTGACATCAAATATGTTTGAATTTATCTTTTTCAACCTGTTATGTGGCAATTAACAAGTCATTGACTCATTAAAAAAATCTTGTCACTAAAACTACACATGAAATATCTCTTTAATTGCCACATAACGGGTTAAAGCAAGATAATTTTAAATATGTTTGAAGCCTAACTTGTTTCTTCAAGTTTTGAATCATTCATATTTTTGAAAATTTCATTAGTTCAATTGAATGATTTTTCACTTACATTAGTATAACATTTGATAATTTGTATAGAAAATGAAACTTTTTAAGAATTTCATTATGAAAAATGGTAAAAATGAATTTTATTAATTTTATGAAAGATCACCATCAAACATAATTATGATTGAAAATACTAAGCTCTTTTTTTTTTGTGTGTGTGTGTATATATATAACTTATCAAATAAAAAAGTGCGTGTGTATATATGTGGATGTATATAATAAAAAAAAAAGCATGTATATATATGTGTGTAGAGAGTTGTCTTGATAAATATTTAGTGCTGTAACTTGGCCCCATTAAACAAAAATTTATGGCTCCGCCCCTGTTGGGAAGTGCCCGTAATTTAGAAGTCCCAAATTCAATTCACCACATCATTAATTCATGAAATTTTAGGAATATTGTTTTATTAATAGAAAGTGAAATAATTTGGTCAAATCTTGAAACGCCACTTTTTTTCTATAAAAAAACAAAGTGATAATCTATTTTAACACTTTTTTTTTTTCGAGAAAGATCTATTTTAACACTTTGTTTCAAGAGAATCAAAGCAACAATATTTTCAATATTTGATATTATAATTATAATTTTGTCTCATATCACTCTGTGAGACATCACCATATCATCCAAAATCCAGTTATGCTTTTTATAAAAATCTCACACTTTTTTCTTTTTTTTTTTGGTGCTGAGATAAGAATCTCACACCTTAATCCATGTGGGATAAGCAAAACTGAAATTGTGTGGACATTTTTGGCCTGTTTAGTAAGAAATTTTTAGTAACGTTGTTTAAGTTTTGTAGAAATATGTATAAGTGAAAAAGTGTGTAAAAATACGAGTTGTGATGTTTAACAATAATTTTCATTATTTAACCAATGTTACCAAACAGGTCTTTGTTTTCTCAATGAAAAAGTTTGTCAGCCGAAAAAGCAAGGAAACATAAAAACTTTATTTTTCTCTTTTCATATTTGAAACCAGATATGTTTGTTTATTCTGGGAGCTAGGTATATTAAACAAAATCCAATGGATAAGATATAATAACAAAACACAATTATTGATGCAGGCGTATGCACATATCCATATACATTCGCGTTGGTGCGTGGGAACTCGGACTTCGTCACCGTGCAGAAATGGCCAAAATGCGAGTTTTTCAGAACATCCACGTTATGCCATGATTTTTCTATCTCAAAATTTAATTTCTAATATAAATAAGCTAAGGCATTTAATATTCTAATTTTTGATAAAAGTTAAAAGTTAAAAGTTAAAAGTAAAACTATAGAGACTGTGGGAGGATGGGAAACCAAGGATAAGAGAATGCAAACTGAGAACAAGAATAAATAGGAAGAGGTCAAGACAAAAGGGGCACACTTTGGAAGGTTTTGTCAAGGAAGCCTGGGAGCAAACTTGATTACACAATCACAAAAACTGAGAAGACTGGCTTGCCCGAGAAACCCAAGGATATGGGTGAATTCCTGGAAGGGCCGAGGACTGGCCATGAAAACCACTAGACACGTGACCGAGGAAAGGAAGGAAGGTTTGTCATTGAGCGGGTGAAGGAAGGGTACAAATAAAACATCCATCATCTCCGCATTCAATACTCTGCACTTACTTAGCTAACCACATTAATGGTGGAATGATTCCTGAATAGTGTCATCACAGCTCACAACCTAACAAAGAAACCTTCTAATAAGGCCCTGATGTAACAAGCATCTAAAGAAAAAGCTTTGGTTGTCCAACTAGAAGGCCAGGACACAATCTGAATGACTATATAAAGGAAAGGGAACCCTACAAGATAGGGATCAAGAATCAAAGCAGAAAAGAGAGAGATGAGAGCATTGTAGTTTAAGAACAAGTATTAACCTACACCTCAGCCTAAAACCGAGGAGCATTGTCGTATTAATCCCAGACATAAGGTGTTTTACTTTGCCTGGCTTATATATATCAAACATACATTCCTAGACCACTTCATAGAATTGTTAAAAAGGGTAAACAAGGTTGATTGACATTCTATCTTTATAAATTAATTGTGTAAGGTTGAAATCTTACTTATCTAATTTGCCCACCACAGAGACTAATTTGACAATTTATATATATATATATATATATATAGTCAAAACTGAGAGAAAATCTAATTAAATTTCAAATTGAAATTCAATTAGAATCTAATTTTGCGTCATATGTCTCATCTAATCTAAGTTTTAAAATTTTGTGCTAAGTGAGTTAATTCAGTGTAAAAATTGGATTTCAATTAGAGTTTAAGTTTGCGCCACGTGTCCCCTCTAATTTAATTTTTTTAATTTTTATGTCAAATGAGTTAATTCAGTGTAGAAAATGAGGAGTCCAATATAAATAAACTATAAAAAAACCTAATCATATATTTAACTCTATATATAAAATTAGAGGAAAAGAGATTTTAAATGATTTTATATTTTCGAGCCATTTTTTTTGTGTAACTAAAAATAATTCAAATTTATAAGTTATTTATGTAATATCCCATGACTATGTATGGTCCATTGCTAAATAGGTAATATATATATATATATATATAACCAAAACTTGGAGAAAATTCAATTAGAATCAAAATTGGATTTTGTTTTTGTTAGCTTTCCATAAAGATTAAATTGTTTAGATTTTTGTTATTAGTTTTTCTCTAAATTAATTAGCATGTTTTTTTATACTGTTTTTGTTCAGATATTTTGTATGCGAAGATCTTGAATCTAAAAAATTGTATTTGAGCTGAACAATCCTATGCACCTATCCTCATTCAATTTAGGAGATACTTTTGGACCAATTTATTCTTTTTATTTTGTTTTGTACTTACTAAAATTTCACGTACAATGATTGTGAGTTGATATTGTATATGTAGTATCTAATAGAGATTTTCAAAATTATATATATATAATAGTAATGTAATGAGAAACTTGGTGTAACTAATATCATAAAAATTGCAACAAAAAATCATTTTAATACCTCTAAATCTAATGGGTACATTTTATGTTTAATAACATAAACTAACATCAATAGCACCACTTAAATTTATCATCCCCGTGTGTAAGCACGGGTTACATATTGTTTAATTAAAAGTGAATAGAGTAAAATGATTTTAGCACGGACTATAATTTGTACCTTTTTTTATTATTAATTTCAGTATAATATAAAATGTACCCATTGTTTAGTGAGAAACTTTACTGCTTGTTTTAGAATTGACTAGATTGCTACAATGCATATTTTTCCGAACAAAAAGAAGGATATCAATAACAGGCTTAAAGTTGGTCCTTAAATTTTAGCTAACGTGACTACGTGAGAGATTTTAGTAAAATTTGAAGTGGTTGATTTTATTCACTTTCATGAGTTGGTCAAATTAAAATTTTTCACGTCATCACTTAATTGTCAATAGGCTAAAAGCAATTGATTTAAATTTATTTTGGACTAAAATTGATCGTTTTAAGTTTTTTAGGTAATAAAAATGATTATTTTAAGTTTGTTAATGTTTAAAAGTGACCACTCTAAACTTAAGTAGCTAAAATGGCTCAGGAGTTTTTTTTTTTTATTTTTTTTTGGGGGGGGGGGGGGGGTGTGGGGGTGGGGGGGTGGGAACAAAATGGCTCATGAGTTAAATGTAACTTTAGGAATCAACAATATATTTTGGCCTTATAATAATAATAACAACAACAACCCATTTGGGTATTGTGAGCATGCGAAGGATGAAATGAATGGCTGATAAGAGAAAACAAACCGAGATCATAAATCATACATTATTAGCATTCGAAATAGTAAAGTAAAAAATGAAAATAAGACATTCAGGTGGAGGAAAGGACTATGGCAGAATCAAGTACTTGTATTGTATGTATAAAGTTGACTAGTGGCTAGTGCTTGATCAGTTGATCACCACCACGGCTTGACTTTGGGCAAGAATGGATTTAGGTTTGAAACTAGAAACAAAACAACACTCGGAAAAATTCTTAATAACCTCAAAGAGTGAAGTGGAAATGAAAGCAGATTCACTTTTGAGGGGACGTTTTTATTCAAGAAAAACCCTTCTGTAGAAAATGCAAAAGGACTCTTCCCTTTTTTACCATTGTTAAAAGTGCACTCATCACCAAAAGATGATATCTAAAAGTGTGCAAAGGTTTTTTTATCTTTATAGAATTATGAAATTCTGGGGTTGGTGGAAACGAGGATCAATCAAAATAAAAATGAGAGTGATTTTAAGAAAATTAGGGTTTGTGTTGAGAGAAGGCATATATGCCATCCTCATGCTGGCATATGCTTGCACGGAAAGGGCATATGCCACTTCTTGTAAATTTAGAACCTAGGTGTTTTATGGAAAAAGCTCTCTTGGTCCATGGGGTAGAGCCTTCTTTTATTGAATTGGTAATGGCTGGAGTTGTTTCTCATTGGGACCGATGACTCTAGAGAATGTGGTGTTTACTTTACACCATCGTCAAATTGTTGCTTTCAAGTCTAAAAAAGAGGTTTGGGGTCTACAATCTCGCCACATTATTTATATTTAAAAATATATAAATAATGTGGCGAGATTCAATTCAATAGTTTAATATATATAGAATATAACTTAAAATCAATTAAAAAATACATATATTAGAATAATTATTTGTGTTAGAACCCCTTTCCATCTTCCCTCTCTGTGTGTTTGTTTCTCGAAAAAAAAAAATTGTAAACTTTCCTTTAAAAAAAGTAAACTTCCTTTAAAATGACTTGACAAATACCTAAGCCTTGCCTGGGATTTTGTGGTAAGAGAAAAGATGCTTCACGAAGATATTTATGCTTGAGCTTGAACACTTGAATCCATGTGCCAGTAGAATCAATTAAAGCTTGGTCATATCACTCTTTCTTGTAAGCTGGGCAGGAGTAGTCATAGACTTAGAAGAACATATGATGTCCTGCGCTTTTAAATTGAGACCCACCAAAACTTTTTGAACATGGAGTGAAGCTGAGAAGTGAACTTCTTCTTCTTTTCCATTTTTTTTTTTTTTTTTTTTTTTTTTTTAACAGAGAAGTAAACTTCTTATTATAGGAAAGTAAGGAGGAGACATCGACATATGAAAGGTTGGCAGAAGCAACGATTCTAATAAGAATGGACATGGCCCCATTAAAAAAAAAAGTTTCGATCATCAAAGCTTGCAATTTCGTATTCATCTTTTTCAATCTCATTATGGAAATCTTTAGATTTCAAGGCAACCTATCTTTAGTGATAAACCAAGATATTTTGCTCTAGGGGCTACATAGTACATATACTTAAACACCTAATAGATTGGTTAGTTGAGATCTGTCGACTCTAGGCAAGTTTTTGCTGAAGAAAAAAAAGCATCTTAGTGTGTTTTTAAAGTTTGGTGGGGGAGAAAAGTATAGACTCTTAACCATTCCTCTTGTTTGAATGTATTAGAAATTATTTAAGTGGAAAAGGAATGAATATGCATTCCCTTTATTTGGATGCTTTAAAAATCAAGTAGGAGAGAGAGTAGAATGAAATTGTCATATATATTAACAAAAGATTAAATTATGTAAGGATGTAATGTAAAATTCATGTTTTACTTCTTTAATCCCAATATACTACATCATCTTATTACATATTTAAAAATAAGTACAATCACACTCAATCAATTCTAATACTTATATATAAATCCAACCAAATTAGGAGTTTATTGAGATGTTATTAGATGTGGTAGGATGTATTAAATTTTAAGTAAAATGTTAATGTGAGTTTTACACTCTATTCTTACCAAATTTGGACTCTATTGACAAGTACGACTGTCATTTGCTATTTTCAAAAAAATAGTTATAAATTAATATTATAAGGGAAAATTTGATAATTTAAGATTTTTTTTTTCAAGATAAGGGGCAAGATTTCCCTCCATACCCCTTCAAACCCTTCTCCCTCCTTTGAAAAAACATCCAAACAATTAAGGTTAATCAAACCCTTCCCATCCCCTTCTCTCTACTCTTCTCTCATTGCTTTCTATCCAATCACACTATTAAAAAAGAGTTCTCCTAGAACAAGAGAAGGCTCTTAGAATAGACTTTCTCCAGATAGAGAAGAAGACTATTAGAATAAGAGTAATTTGAAAGTTTTTTGGGGTTAAAATGATATGTACTCATGGTGATATATATGTAAGAAAGGTTGAACATTGTAATCTTTATTGAGTATAATGGATTTGATCTCTCTCTCTCTCTCTCTCTCTCTCTCTCTCTCTGGAAGTAGATTGTTTGTAGAACCAAGTAAATTCTAATGTTTCTATGTATGTTCTTGTTGATATATTTACCTTAATATTTGTTCAAATCCTTGGGTACCATTAATTGAATGACAAGTGGTAGCATAGTTTCCACTATCACAAACAAGTGGTACTAGAGCTCAAGGCTCATCCTAGTAACGTTTTGCAATTGGTCGATATATGCATGTGTGAGTTTGGCCATGAAAATAATGATTGTCTTGCTTGGGAAAACCTTGCTTAACAATTCATGAAGAGTCATATAAAAATTAGGGTTAATTACCATATTGGTCCCTAACATTTCAATTGTGTGAGTTTAGACTTTAGTCCTTAACCTTTAAGTATTGTGTCCAAATAGTCATTGTTGTAAGTGATGGATGGAAAAAGCTGTCGTAACTAACAGACATATTAAAATATTATAATTTTTCCAATTGGATTGCCACATGGTTACCACATGTCCTTCAAAATTAAAAAAAAAAAATTAAAAAAAATCTGCCAATTAAGGGGAGATCAAAGAGGTTGAGAGTGCTTAGTTGATGACAATCATTGAAGTCGATACTACTTTTCAATTCTACGAATCTATGTATTTTGTATCGAAAATAAAGTTTGAATGCAAGCCTTTGTTTTCTAAATTTCCAACCCGACTTCGACTTTGCTGATTTCTTCTTTCAAAGTTAGCTCCACTGTAAACTCCTCTAGGTGGGTATGTATAAACATGTATCAAAATCTCTTTCTTTCTTTCTCTTTAAATTTTATTCTGTATTTATATTCATTGTTATAGGCTATGTTGTGATATTCATGTGTAAGTGATGTGGTTGATTAAGTAATGAAGTCCCACATTAGATATTAATGAAAAGAACGAGTGATTAATATAACATAATTGAGCTCATATCCATAGGATTTAAGACTTTTGGGTTAAATGATGTCACTATATGTTATATCAACTATTCAAGGAGTCTCCCTAATGTCTTAGTGGTATTAGAGTCGATGGTTTGAAGATAAGTGTTCGTTATTGGATTCCACCAGGTATAACGAAGAAGACTCCTATGTTCTCTCACTCATGGTTGAGTAAAGGTTCTGCTAAGTAGGTGATTGGGTATTGGTGACTCCCGTAGTTATGCAGAGAAGACTCCCATGTCCACCCCAAACATGGTGAAGTAAATGGCACATTATTGGTGCTAGGGATGCATAACACTTGGATTTTCAAGAAAAATGTTTCTCTTTAAAGGGCAAACTAATTAAAATGCCACAAGTGACTTGGTAGAAGGCTTAGATGTGAAGGGGGAGATTTGTTATGATATTCATGTATGAGCAGTGTGATTGGTTAAGTAATGAAGTCCAACATTGGATATTAATGAGAAGAATGAATGATTAGTATAACATGGTTAAGCTCATATCCATTGGGCTTAAGTATTTTTGTTTAAATGGTGTATTTATATATTATATTAACTACTCAAGGAGTCACCCCAAAGTGTTCCTCTCCCCAACAAGCTATTTGACAAAATCTAAGAAACCAAATCGTAGATGGGACAATGAAGAGTAGGATCTTTAACCTGGATACCGTTCCATTTCGTACGTTCTTGCGATCCCAATTCAAGCCCTTAATTTGTTTGAAAGGAATTATTTTTAACATATACAACAAAAAATAATAATAAATTAAACATTAGCCCTACAAAATTGGCTTCAAAACTACAGTAACATGTACAATTAAAAAATAAAATTTCTTTTATATCAAATGCCTTCTTATCAGGCAATGGAATCAAAGAAGGAGGGTCAAATAAAAAATAAAAAATACTTTTAAAAAATCAACAAAACCCAAAAACTAATCATTGACTGGTGGCTGTATCAGCTTTGCTGTCGCTGTCAGATTGGTAGGTCACTATCTCGTGATCATCTCAAGTTCTTCAATTCCCCCTCTTCTTCATTTCCTCTCATGGTGAGATCAAGGGATTCTTTTCCCAATTATCTCACAATGTGTTTGGAAAGGCTAGAGGAGAGAGGAAAAGAAGAGAAATGAGAAAAAATGTAGTCCTTTCCTCTGTCTGGTTACCATGGAAGAAATAAAAGGGAAAACCATTTCCCATGAGCCCATATATTTGCAATCCGCACAAATTGGGTGGACTTGAATGGAGACAATGGTTTTAAAAACATGGGGCCCACATAAATAATATAATATGACATGAAGTTACATATTTGCCCATAACTTTTATGCATCTTTTACATATATATGGGCATAAAAGTTAAAAAAATATATATATATATTTTCTTTTCATTTCCTTTCTTATTGCAAACCAAACAAAGGAAAAAAAAATACATTCTTCTCTTTTCTTTTCCCCTTCTCTCCCTATTCCATCCCTATTCCAAACATACACATGAGAATTGATTTCTTTTCTTTCCTTTCTCATTTCCTTGATATTATTCATTTCTTTTCTCTTCTCTTCCCTCATTTGTAACCTAGCAAAGCATCAATATCGCATGCATACGTGTGATTTAGTTGGCTGAATTATTTATTTATTTAAAATTAACTGACACATGGCACTTCGTGGTTGTCCAATTAGCAATTTTAAAAAAATATGTTTGTTAGTCATGCTAGCATTTTTCATCAGTCACATAATGATGAGGATTATTTTGATGCAATACCAAAATGTTTGAGACTAAACTGACACATTTGAAACATTATGAGCTATTTTGATACATAGGAAAAACGTTAAGGGCCAAAATGATAATTAACCATAAAAATTATGTAAAAAAAGCATTCATTTTGAAAATACAGATTTTGGGGTTCCAAATTTACAAGGTAAATTTTAGGAACACAACTTTTGTGCCATAATATTTGTCATAACTCTAACATAGTAGACTGTATAGAGTGGAGAAAGGGCAATGAGTTTTGGGACAATACTTTTGCCACAACTTCTTGAAGTAGTTAACTATGAGTGGTAGAAAAAATGTGGTGGGTCCATGAAAAAGTAATTAACTACCACTCACAATCAACTACTAGTTACATAAAACATCAATGGTCTAATCCAATAACTTAAAAGTAGGGTCAATATTTTGAAATGACAACCCAACAACTAGTACAATCAATGGGAGATCATGATTCAGAATAAACCAAAATACATTATTAGACTCTGAAGTTTTAGTCTATGAATAATTTTAGTATCTAAAATTTTAAGTAATTGCTTTTAGTTATTGAAAAAAATTTAAGTGATCAATTTTAGTCCTTATAAAATGACAACGTGTTAGTTTTTAAATTTCACCAACTAAAATTGCTTATGCCCTAAACTTTAAGGCAGACAAATTTTTACAAGATAAAGGAAGATAGAGTTCAAACCACATAATACACCACAACAATTACTATAATCACTTCTTAGTTATTGCTTGAACCCTTTCGAGGATGCATAAGTTGGAATATTCCTTTGCCCACCATTTGAGTTAGAAACAAAATTTGTGTAAAAAGAGAAATGTTAACAAATGCCTTATAGGACATTGGCTAATAATTCATTTAAAGAAAGTTTTTTAAAAAAAGAAAAAAATAATTAATGCTTCAACAATTTTTTTTTTTGATAAGTTCAACAACTTTTTTAATTTTTTATAAAAGTGGTATAAAAAATTTCCTTAAATAAATGGTTAACTAATGCCCAATCATTAGCATGACCCATATAAAAAAAATATTTGAAATGTAATCTAATAATCATTTTCATTTTATTTTTAGTACTCCTAAATCCTAATTGAAGGTTGAATTATTATTAATAAAGAAATGATATTAGTATAAATAAATTAAGGAGAAGATATTTTGAATGGGACGGTGTTTAATTATGTTTATCCTGTCTGCCTTGTCTGACGCAGTCCCATCTCTCTCTCTCTCTCTCTCTCTCTCTCAAGAAAGAGTAGTGAGTAGTGAGTACAGACATAAGGGACCTCCATATTGACAATCTGACGGCCCAAAGAGCTCGAAATGCAGTCAAATCGAAAGCCGTAAAATCCATTTAATCTCAAAGTCAAATGTCCCTCCTCCACCTATACTTCTCAGTTCCCACCCACTTTCCCAAACCAATCAATCGTCGACATTACACTCTCTCTTTGAGTTGGGTGGAAATGTCTGTGTAGAGTGTTTAGAATTTACTTTGTCCTGCTTTGTCCTTTTCCCATCATCTCTCTTGACCAAAGAGATCGTGCCTAAGCAAAGTTACATCAACTTGCACCTTCAATGCCTCATCATTTCACTCTCTCTCTCTCTCCCTCTCTCTGCGTATATGTGTGTCTATTTATCATTTGCTCAACTCAGGAGCAGAGGGAAGACTCAAGGGTTTAGAAGAGAGAGAGAGAAGGAAAAAGAAACAGAAAAAGAAAAAGCAAAAAGTGAAAGGGGTTTAGAAAACCCTAATTCATGTTCATGAGTTTAAAAGGGAAAATGGGTATGTGACTATGTTGTCTATGTGTGGATTTGAGCGCTGAGGAAACTACTTCTACTCTTCTCTTCAAAATGGGTGTATTTCAGCTTTGTTTTAGATCTGACGGATAGGGGAGAATGATGGGTATTAATTAATTGTGTTTGTTATGTGGATGAGGGATTAGATTTCTACTACTACTTCTTCTTTGTTTTGCTATTGTGTATAAATTAATCCACAGACACACACACGCAGAGACTATTCATCAAAGTCCAAAGACAAAGGACACGGAAGAGACTGACAGAAGAGAGTGAGCACACGCTGCAGGCAATTGTATGAGAGCATACTTTTGCGAGTGCGTGCTCACTTCTCTTTCTGTCATATACTCCCATTTTTGCCGTGTCTCTTTTTCTTCTTCTTCTTTGCGAGTAGTCTCTCTTTCCCTTCTACTCATCCAGCTGCTAGCTAGCTAGAACTCTCTTTCCTGAACATCTAATACATTCAGATAATGTTTCTCATTCTTTTTGTGTTGTATAACCTTTATCTGTTCAAGAGAAAAAAAAAAAGTATACACAAAAAGCAAAAGAGAGAAAAGGCATCCCAGCCAGAAATATGACACATCCTCACATAACCTGATAAGCATGATTCTTATCCTCTCTTCTCTCTTTATTTCTCTCTCTCTGATACTTATCCTCTCTTACTTTAATAAATGATTGAAAGGATTAAGAATGTACATGTAGAGTTCATAAGAGGTAAAGATATGAATGAGCTTGCACCTAAAATATTTCCTCTTTATGCTATAGCTAGTTTTGATGTCTTTTCCTATTAAAAAAAAGGTTTTGATGTCTTTTTGTTTCTTAAAAAAATAGTTTTAAAAAAAAAAAAATCTCAGGCTCTTTCTTCAAAGATTTTATCACTACCTGTACTACTAATTATTTTAGCCTTATTAATATTGCTTCAGCTTCAAAGCGTGACTTTTGATGGTACTCTTTTGTGAGAGAGGTGATGATGATGGTGGGTTCCGAAGGTACGCCTACCTGGTTACTGTTCTAGTTTTAACGGAAACCAATAATTTTTTTTTCATAAATAAATATTGCTTCACGTTATTTGCTTTGTTTTATCAAAACCTCTTTTTGCATCATCACCATCTTCTTCTTCTCTCACTGGTAGACCATGCAAGGCAAACGGCATGTTTGGATGTGGTACCACTCTTTTCTTTTAATCTGGCTCTGATTTTGGGTTATTTTGGATTCTTACAATTTCTAATGCTCAACCCTGAATAAGTACTTCTCAGAAAAAAACCCCCAATGATCTTATGGTTTTGTGGAAATTTTTTGGTTGATTTCGACCATCTATTGGCCTTGGTCTAGTAGAATTTCGAGTTGACTTGCAAAGGAGGAGTCTTTTTGATGGTGGGTTGGTGCAAACACTGCTAAATATGGCAAAGAATTACTGTTTCGGCTTCTCAACAGATATGTACTACTACAGTGCCATGAGTCAAGGTTTTCGAGAGGTATATTCCTTATTTGGCTCAGTAATTAATGCAATTTGCAGATTTTCCTTGATTTTATTTTATTACCTTTATTATGAAGATACTTTCTTCTTCACCAAGGAGAGTGCTTTTGATTATTTGTTTCGAGTACAAAATACATAGGTCTTTAATTGTTTGTTTTTATTTTATAGTTCTTGTTATTGCTTCGTATTGGGGGTCAAACTGCAGCCTCTCTTTGTAGAAGGTTAATCACTCAGGTAACCGTTTTAATTCCAATCTTGTTAATTAGTTTTAGTTTGCTAATTTATTTCTTTCACTTATCGTTTTAATTTTATGTATTTATTTCTATGGGTGTTCTTTATTTTTTGTTATTAACTGTTTCTCTGTGTGCTGAGATTCATATTTATGGACTATATGCTTATGAGGAATTCATACCTAGAATGGCATATTAGTTGATTTGAAGCAGTTTAGCATCAACATGAGATGCCCTTTTTTGAACTTGTGATAAAGAAAATTTAATTTTGGTTCTAGATTCTGATTTCGTTTCCTCTACATTTATTTAGTGCTTTAACATAGATTCATTTTTCTTAGAGGTATTCTTCTAATTGTTTGTTGAAATTATATTAGGGATTAGTTTGTAGTTCACAGAATCCGTTGCCTAGCTTATTTTATGGAAATAGATTATAAGATATCATTAATCACTTTCGTCTTCCTAATCTGACACGAGAGGAAAATCAATTTCATCTTCTTAATAATTGAATTAATTTTGCCCTAGGAGGTAATTGGATTGATGAATATTTGTTTTAGGGCAATCTTTATGATGTTGTGTGTATGTCTTTTACAGCCATATTTAAGCTTTTTTTTTAAGAACTCTTGTGGTAAGCCATTTAAGTGATCATAGTTTTATGTCTGATATTTCCACCTTGTGCTAAGTTTTGGCACTGAATCATATAGCTTATGGTTCAATTAGACACACATCATAGGGATTTTTGCTAAATTTAATGCGAAGTACATCACCAATGATATAGCATTGGCAAAAAACAATTTGTAATATTAATTCAATGTTCTTAAAAACAAGTCATTAAAACTGGAGGTAATAATTTTTTAAGCAACATATCTTGAAGTCATTGACACTTTCTGATGCTGCCTGTACTGCATTGAGGAAGCGAGCTGCTTATTCATACTTAACTTGACCCAAGGATGGATTGATGCACACATGATTTTTCTTGCCTTAGATCATCGGCAAAAACCTTGTTTAATTTCTCCTCAGGCTATATAGCCTTCATTTGTTTCAACCAGCTTATTCCCGGCCTATTGCAATAGTTTCGTTTAGATGTAATTTTTGGCCAAATTATCAGTGATGAATTCAAGATTTCAAGATGTTTCAATTCATGTCCAGTGGCCTGATGATTGATCGATATCTTCCAAGTGTACCCTCAAGTATTTTCTGTACATTGAGGCTGAACATAGAGATCTAAATGATTAGTTTCCCTTTTTTTATTTTTATCCTTCCAAAATGTTGTTGTTTGAAGACCTACAATTTCTTCTTATTAGTATCATTTGTGGTTTTTGTCCACAGTTTCTTGCACACACGACTGTTACCTTGGTATTGTTGGCTATATAAAAGGTCAATATCTATGTTGGTGGGCCTTAGATATTGCTGAACTATTATCACACCTTTGTGGTTTTCAACTTTCTAAAAGAACTACAGGAACAAGAAATAAATCTGAACTGTATTTTTGTAGTTTATGACAGAAAAATATAATATATGTTTTAATCAGTTTTAGCTAGAGCTAGGAAGTTCCAAGTCCCACTTCTGCCTATACCATGGTGCCATTGTTTTTATTTTTTAATTTTTTTTATAAGTAATAAAATTATATAAATCAAGTAAACGAGTCACCCAAGTAATGAATCTCTGGTGACACATGAACAAAAATAACAACAATCAAGCCTCAATCCCAAAATTTTGGGGTCGACTATGGATCTTCGACAGACGAGATAAGCTCAATCACTATATTTTTTTTCTTTCTATTTTATCTAAATTCATACTCTCTATTGTTTTCTTAATAGACATGTTAATGTTATTTTTGGGCTTCCTATTACCTTTTTTCGTTGAAATTGAATCTATTCACTCTTTCATATTGAGGCATTAATTGCTCTCATATGAATATGACCAAACCATCTTAAGTGACTCTCTCATCATCTTTTCAATGTTATGAGACACTTCTATCTTCAAACGAATTTCTCATTTCAAATATTGTCACTTATTTATCTTAGAGGAAGTCTTTTATATTCCAAAATCCACCACATTACCTATATAAAGGCCCTATCAGATGCTTTCTCTAGGTCAATGAAAACCATATAAAGATATTTATGGGTCTCTCCATATTTTTATGGGTGTCTCCATATTTTTCCGTTAGGTGTCTGGGTACGAAAATAGCTTCTATGTTAGATCAACCTAGCATAAAAAGTATTCAATTTTTTTCCTCCCAAGATATTACTTAAAGACCTACAATTTCTTCTTATGAGTATCATTTGTAGTCATTTATCTCATTTATCCCTTGTATGCAAATCTATTACCTTCGTATTTTTGGCTACATAAGAGATCAATTACTATGTGGCTAGGACTTAGAATTTTTTTGAACTATTATCATATCTTTTTAGTTTTAAAACTTTTTAAAAGCACTACTTAAATCTATACAAAAAAAAAAAATTTCTATTGTATTTTGTAGATATATTTTTAAAAATAATTTGAGCTAGATTGAAGTAAAGTGCACATTTTTCATATATAATATCTTATACCCTCTTGTAGAAATATTCATGACATATAATAAAAAATAAAATAAAAACTCAATTTAAAAAAAAAAAATTTACCTATTAGATAAGTGCAATTTTATGATGTTTGTAAGTTCTAATTTTACTTAAGTTATTTCAATTTCTTAAAAAGTTTTATATAGTAAATTGAAAACAGCCATCAATGGACTATATGATAAACATAACATTTATATAATTCTCTAGTACTTTATAAATATATGTAACCATGATAGTTATGATAAATGATTTATTTGGTTCAAAGTTCAATCAAATACATCTAAAAGGCAAATACCAAAAATAATAAGAAAGAATAGTAATTAGCCTTGTTCGTATCTTTTAACATGTATATATATATATATGTAAAATATACCACCTTAAGAATAGTGCTTGTATAATAAATCAATGGTCCATGTTATTTCCTTCAAGATCAAGCAACTAATTTTATTAATTATATTTTTTGTAATAAAATAAAAAAGATTTCCTAGGCATACTTTGGTCCTTCAAAAGCCGCCAAAAAAACATCTTAGCTTCTTCAAAAAGCACCAAAAAAGTGTGCCTAAGATGCGCTTCTTGAAATGAGCTTCACTTTGGCCAAGCAAAGTGCTATACCTTGGGGCTTTGAGCTTTAATCGAGCCTAAGCGCGCTTTTAACAACACCTAGGAAGTTTCATGTCCCACTTTTGCATGTAGAATTGTTATCATGATTTGATACTTGTGTAGAGGTTTAGGTATGCAATAAATCATCTGTAGATGATATGATTAAATTCTAATGTTTCTAAGCATAAGTCATAAAACTGACAAAATAATCTCCATAGATATTGGTCTCCAAGTTAAACTTAGACAACATAGACAAACTGGGTTCAACACTTCAACCTGAATTGTACAATTAGTCTTCAAGTTAAACTTAGGCCTTAGAAATTTCCAAACTATTATGACATGTGGGCTTTTTTATTTTTTTTAAAGCACTACTTAGAAATGTAAGAAATAAATTTGTATTGTAATTTGTAGATATATTTTTTAAAGATTGTGAGCTGGAACTAGGAAGTTTTTCGTCCCACTTCTTCATGTACAATTGTTATCATGATTTGATACTTGAATAGAGATTGAGGGATGCAGTAAATCATCTATAGATGATCTGGTTGAGTTGTAATGTTTCTAAGTGAAAGTCATAAAACTGGCAAACTAATCTCCATAGATATTAGTCTTCAAGTTGAACTTAGACAACACATACAAATTGGGTTCAACACTTCAATCTGAATTTTGCATGTCATCTGCTTTGTATATTCAATATAAAAACATCATATAAGTTTTTTATAAGCAAGTGCTACATGAGAACAAAATTGGTCAGTTTTTGCAGAACTTAATTTGCTTATTGGAGCACACAGTGTGATCAGTGAGAAAGCAAACATTCAGGATACTAATTTTAAGGGAGCCCTATGATTATTTAAAGTTAGGCATGCAAGTGGCAAATTCATTTTGTTGGTAGCAAGAGCAATCTAACCCCGAGGATTGAAAACGTGCCTGCATATTAATTCCACCCTACTACATTATTGGGTTAGGCCATTACTAAGCTGTAGTTAGGGGGATGAAGGGCTGGGGTAGGATAAATCCTTGTTTTGATTCTCAAGAAAGTCGATAGTTTTGTTGGTCAGCTTAGGTTGAATTGATAGATTTATGTGGGTGTATGCTATATACATGGGTTTTGATACACACACACACACACACAGACACATACATGATTAAGTCATTCCTCCTTTACGTGGTCAATATGCTCAAACATAAGTCTGAATTGTCTGTCAAGGGAATAACCTTTTGCTAGGATGTAGCTCATTTTGCTTCACCACTTCCAACTATATATACCTCATTCTGAATTGGCTACCCTAGTTTATAATGATATATTTAATAAATGCAGGAAAAGAAGAACATGTAGCATGAGGAAATTATGTGTTATATTAGTTTGAGAATAGGGTAGCCAACTCATACCCCCACTAACTTCAAAAAAAATATAGATTTGCCATCTATATTAGCCTTACAAAATTGGCATCATTTTCTTATTCTTGTTGAATTTTACTTCAATCTTCATTGTAGGTCCCTTAATGTTTCTTTGATGTGCTCTCTCCATATTTTCCACACAAAGAATCACACGTTTATGTGGAAAATATGGAGAGAGAAAGAGAGTAGTCACACATTTGTTAGTATATGGAGGAAAACCTAATGTTGTGGAAATAACACTTTAGGGAGAGGTCAATGGTGTAGTAAATATACCATATAGGGACGCAACTTGACCCAAAAGCTTTAGCCAATGGGTTTAGCTCCAATTATGTTATGTTAACTACTTGCTATTTTTTTTTATTATCCAATACGAGACTATGTCTTAACTGGCCACACCACTCACACATGAATATCAACAAATCTCCCCCTTAACGTATGAGCTCTCAACCAAGTCACTTGTGGCACTTCAGTTAGTTTTCCCTTAAAAGGAAGCCTTTTTCTTAACAATGCAAGTGGTATTAGAGCCCAAGGCGGTGTGCGGTGAGGTGGGAAGGTTTTTAGGGTTCCTTTTGCAATTCGGGTGGGAATGTGTGTAAGTGGAGCCCACACAAAGATGATTTTGGAAAAAATGCCCAACAAAGTAGTATTACCAATGGTGCTATGTAAAAAAGAATGGTGCATGCAAGGTTCCCATGGATGAGTGTGCATGGTTGACATGTGGTTCCCATGAATGACAAACAAGTGGCCCATAGATGATGCGCTAGCGAAAAAAAAACCCCAAAGACTTAACTTGTGAGTTTAGTAGTATCCTTATATGTTATATTTACTAGTCAATTGGAGTCTCCTCAAATTAATTATTTATTTTGTTAATTGAGGGTGAGAGGATTTAAACTCTGAATGTACCCATCAAAACATCAAGAGGTGCCAGTTGTGGTACAAGACTCTTAACAATAATCCTAATTCTTTATTCCTAATCAATATTTTCCTTAACCTAACTAATCAGCCTGTCTCTTCTGGTGGAACAACTTCACAAACTCTATACTTTTCTTCCTAATGAATATTTTCCTCAACCTAACTAAACAACCTTTCTTTTCTAGTGAGACAATTTCACAAACTCTCTACTAGTCATAGTCATGAGTGATAGCAAAGCCGAGTTGTGGATAAAGCCAATAGCATGGAAGCTCAATAGAGGCCAAACTAGCCACAAAGCTTGGATGCGGTTCAATGATTAGAGATCACCATGTATCTAAGAATGGAAATAAGGGGTTTCTTTCCTCGTTCAATCAGCTTATTATAATATAGGCTTCTCAAATTCAAAATCATGAGAGCCTAGTTTAGAGCTAAAAGATTTTTTATTTTTTTTAAACTAAGTCTAACCTCTCTAAATGACTTTCTTGATTGGTGCCTCAGGTTGGTTGCTAGGCTTCTGCTCATTTAATAGCATTGTGTTTTCTCTTCTTGAGCTAAAATCTTTATTTTTGTAGTCATTATACAAGTGTTAACTGGTTTTGTAAGTGTCCATGTCCTTTGCTTTTTATGACTTTTTTTATTATTTGAATCTTAATGTATGATTCTTTACTAGAGCTCTATGTATACTGCTTGTATGTATGACTTTCATCTCTTTCTAGTAAAATATTCATCAAAAGGAAAAAAGAAAAAGAAAAAAAAGGGAGACTAAAATGCTTAAATGTTATCAAGGGAGATAACATCAACATAGGAGTGCTAAGATTTGAATGTAGTTCCTTGATGTGTTATGTGGATAAGCTAGTGGAGCGTCATAGCAAAACGTAGATGTTGTAGAACATCCTAATCATATTATTAAACAGTCAAGGTTGAGATGTTCGTGTGACTGGATGACTGCGTTTGGCATTATCCATTCTTGCTCGTTTGGCATTATCCATTCTTGCTCTTTTTTATTTTTTTTTTGAATTCATAGATTGTTTGATTTTGTAATTATTTCAGAGTAGTTTGGTATACTATTTCTGTATTTGAACGATGTCTATTGCTACATATGAGCAGCAATATATATGATGTAGAACTGTTGTGATTCAGCTAGAATTGTCTTATAGAATGTGGGCAAAACGTTAAAATTTAGGTAATAGTGCCTTGCCTTATTCTTGTGGTTTTTTTTCCCAGTTAAATGCTAACTTGTTTTGTGTAAATCTTTCATGGCCTTGATTAATTCAATGAGGCAGAGCCAACATTGTTTCCAAAAAGTAGCTTTTATGAACAAGATGATATGTTGCATGGATAAGTATACCCTTAGCCTTAAGCCTTGGAGATCTTCACAAAACATTCTCTCTCTCTCTCACACGCGTGCGCGCGCGCACACAGCGTTTGACATTCTTATGTTATCTTTCTTTGCTATCCAACTGGCTAGATCATTGTTTTAGTGATAGCCCCCCATGTGGTCTAAGTTTTTGTATAAGAATATGGCCTTCATTGTTGTAATAATTTTGAATTTCTAATTGACTCAATCATAATGCAATGATTTTGGGTCAACTATTCAACTTGAAATTTATAACACTTAAGTGGGGGCCAGTTTATCTTACTTGGATCTTCATTTAGTAAAAAAAAATAATAATTTGCTTCAGAGTTCTCTTGTTCCTATGATTGCAGAGAATGTAGATGCAAAGTTTGGTATTTTAGGTTTAGCCCTATTTTTAGATAGGTTTCATGTTTGATCATAAACAAGGTTTTGATTGGTGTAAACAAGTTTGAGACTTGTGAATCCTAGATAAGGAGAAGCACCTGATATTGACCCAAATGTTCCGAGAATTTTTTCGTTTTATGAATTATTTCTTCAGATGCAAACAATTTCCTTTTACAATTTTATCCATGCATAGAGAAAGGCTTAATGAACTAATCTGAAGTAACATAACAAGACAACAGGTTGGGTGTCTTAATTTTATGGTTCATAAATCAGGATATTTATGGTTTTCCTTGCCTCTTTGTATTCTTTCCAGCCTGAAATATCATCTTTTTTGAGTATGCTCGTTGTAATATTAGGGAAAGGCTCTCCATCTTGAGGCTCAATTGCATGATTGTTTTCTAATTTTTTATTCTTCTATTACTAAGGTGATTTTTAATGTAAGTATTTATAAAAAAAAATCTTTTTATTGGTAAGTTATATGCATTCCCGTCTTGTCTTAGATCCATGATCTCACTGTCCATTTTCTCTTACAAGGGGAGATGTCATTAAAGTTAGAGCTCATTGGCATTATCAATAAAAATTAAGATAAAAAGATCGTTTTGGTATTAAGTTTGTGCCTTTTTGGGTCATACTTAGATGAATCAAGATTTTAAAAATGGTTGGTATTGCATGGTTCATTTTGATATATGTCTTTAGACACTTTTTTGTCATCTTCATTGAACAATTGGAATAGCATAGCGAGACTGTAATACTTCCTTCAAGATCCAGTTTTAAACAAGAAGCTTTTCAAGTTTTTAAATTGTAGTAGTTAGGCTGGGCTAGTCAATTTTTTTTTTATATAATTTTTTTAGGAGCTGATTCTATTTATAGCTATGTTTTTAAGATTTTTCTTCTTATAATCATGGTTAAATGATTAAATTTACTATTTTCTAATGATTTACACTTTTAGGACTATTGGTAGTTTATCATGTTATCAGTGTTAGAGTTTCTTTAGTTCAAAGCTATCTCCACTCCACCTTCTATTTAAAATGTAATCTCATGTGTTAAACTCCACTTATTAAGAGGGAGTCTAGGTCCACACGAGAGAGAATGTTAGAATAATGATTAAATGCTTAATTCGCTCTTTCTAAATAGTTTAAGGTTTTGGGACAAATGATAGTTTATCATTTCTAACATATGACATTATGCATATTGAACAACTGGAATAGCATAGCGAGACTGTAATACTTCATTCAAGATCCAGTTTTAAACAAGAAGCTTTTCAAGTTTTAAATCGTAGTAGTTAGGTTGGGCCAATCAATTTTTTTTTTCTTTTATAATTTTTTTAGGAGCTGATTCTATTTATAGCTATGATTTTAAGATTTTTCTTGTTATAATCATGGTTAAATGATTAAATTTACTATTTTCTAATGATTTACACTTTTAGGACTAGTGGTAGTTTATCATGTTATCAGTGTTAGAGTTTTTTTAGTTCAAAGCTATCTCCACTCCACCTTCTATTTAAAATGTAATCTCATGTGTTAAACTCCACTTATTAAGAGGGAGTCTAGGTCCGCACAAGGGAGAATGTTAGAATAATGATTAAATGCTTAATTCGCTCTTCTTTCCTAACAGTTTAAGGTTTTGGGACAAATGATAATTTATCATTTCTAACATATGACATTATGCATACATGTTGATTATGTTAAAGATATTGGGTTCATGTTAATGTAATGGCTTAGGAGGTCCAATATATTGTAAGCCCTTGTAGGGCTAACTCTAACTCCTATATATATCTTGCTAAGGGTGCTAAGGGTTCATTGTAACAAATGAGTTTATCATAGTAAAGATGTGGTTGCTAAGGACTGATCTTTGGACATAAGCTATTAGGTCAAATCACGTAACCTTTATGGTATTCTCTCTTTCTGCTTTCGCTTCTCTACATTATTTTATTATTGTTCTTAGCATGATATCAGAGCCATCTCTGATCACCTTCAATTAAATGTTGTTGGAAGGTGCATGATGACTATTGAAATTTTAGGTATCTTCACACACCTCCCCCACAGTAATTGTCACTAGTTGCTTAACTTGTGTAGGTAGAAACATAGATCCAAGTTGTTGTTCTTGGGAGTTTTTGTTCTCGATGGTTAACTAAGTATGTGTTTTTGATGTTCTTAGTTCTTGGTGGTTGGTTGGAAGATCTAATTTGTCTCGATGGTGGGTGGGTAGATGTTGGTTGTTGTAGTTCTTGGCATACTTCAGTGTATCCTAGTGGTTTTTCGGTGATGGAGGTTTTTCCTTGATCTTGATCTTGATCATTCTTGGTGGTTTTTGTGGGTTGTTATTTTCAATGTATTTTGACTTCTCTTTGCAAATCCAATACTCCTTAGTTGTAGTTCCGGTGTGTCTTGTCAGATCTAGTACCCTTCCATGGTTTTTCCTTGATTTAAATTGTTCTCTATGGTGCTTCTTTGGTCGTTGTGGTCAGCTGAGTAGTGCTTGCTAGCGAGTTTTGAGTTCGCCTGTGTAGTTGTTGGTTGAAGTACACATGGAAAACCCCTTTATGGTTGATGGTGTGGGCTAATCCCTCTATGAATAAGGATAACTATATCATGGATAGGGATAAAGGTTGTTTGGTAGATATTTGGCTGTATAGGTATAGGTAGTTGGTTGTCCCTTATCCATGATAAATATAACCTAACCCGGATAAAGCCTATGTTTGGTTTTGATTAGTTACGGTCAATTCATCTTGCTTATTGATTGATTTAGCTTCTATTTCGGTCGGTTTAGCTTCTATTTCGGTCGGTTTGGCCAAGTTTTGGTCGGTTCACGCACATTTCAGCCTTCTCTTGCTCATAACTTTTCATAGTGTGTATATGTTCCAAGCTAGACTTATATGATTGAGTTTATGTTAATGTAATGTACCCTGAGGCCCAATATATTGTAATCCCATTTAGGACTAACCCTATCTCGTATATATACCCTACTAAGGGTTCACTATAATAGATGAGCTTATCATATTAAGATGTAATTGCTAAAATCTTCCTTTGTGGACATAAGCTATCAAGCCGAACCGTGTAATCCGTACGTTCTTCTCTTCCACTTCTCTATATTATTTTTTTTTCTCATTTTTAACATATTACAAGTGATAAAAATTAGTTGTAGGAATACTTTTTTTTGGGGCGGCCGCGTGGGGGGGGGGGGGGGGGGGGGGTTGGTCCTCTCCTACATCAGTTCTCAGTTCTTTAATGTTCAAGTTCTCTCTATGCAAAGTTGTCCAATGATTTTCTTTTTTCTTTTTAATTTTTTATACAAAATAGAAATTTTACTCTAGTCTAATCTAAGTGTTTATATGTGTGAGTTTCCCTTCTGAAGATTTAAACCCCAACCCTTGCCCCCACACTTTACAAGTATTTATACTTATAAAGTGACCATCGCACTAAGGGTATGCGGTGTTCTTATTTCTTGTTTTTAGATGTGCCAAAACATGGATTTACTCCATCTGTCCAATTCACAACTCTAACTATGATTGTACTCCAGTTGCTGTCTTTATTAGTATGAACGTGGTACTATTCACTTGTAGGCTGAATATATGATGCAATATTTCATGGGAAAGCGCGAAAGTTGATTCAAAAGTCAACATACTAATTTGGCAACAAAATCAGCTGTCCTGCCTGAAGTAGAATGTTGATTCAGTAGTTGATGTCAAATATTGATCTTTTTAAGGGTTATCTGGATGATAGTAACCTTCCTAGAAATGCGTTACTAATATTTGAGGTACAGCTTTATAGAATCATCACACCTAACCCCACGCAGTTGAGGTACAACTTTATTGAATCTGATGTCTTTTCATATTTTGTGCAGACCAAAGTCACCTAACCCCACGCAGTTGGTGTAAATCTTTTGTATGTCTTATAGTACTGAAGCTAGTTTCTTCTGTACTGTGGAATTCTCCTGCCTCCTTTATATCCATAATTTTTTAAACAATTAAAAAAAAATCAAAGAATTTTTATTAGAGGATCCAGAATATGCATCTTAAGTATGTAATGAATTGCAGCAGATTTCCGAATTACTTCATATGTGAAAATGATCTTTAAGCTTTATGAAAATTAATGTCTAAATACATAATTGTTTGAAGCTATGATACCATTTTTGATAAAGGATCCCAAAGATTTGGATGGTGAGAAGTAGATGTCTACTAAGTCTTACATCGGATATGCACTTGAACAATCTAGGCTATATAAGAAGGTGATTATTCCTTTTAAGTCATCACATTGATGTGTTTAATTTTTCATAAATCATGACAGATTGTAGTAGAGTCAACCTAATAGTTCAAGGACATTGCAACACAATGCATGTTTCCTTGACACTGATGTTAGGGATTTGAGGGAGCTTGTGAGGATTGTTTAGATTTGGATTTGTAGGACATTGTACAATGTGTAGGTACGGATCTCTATTTCTATTTCTTTTACGACAATAATTATTCCACCACTTTGGAGCAAAGACAAAGTAACAAAAATATTGCTCCATGGCTGTCATAATTTAAAAAAAAAAAAAAAATTGCATTATGATTTTTTATAGCTTACCAAAAAAAAGATATTATACTGAAAAAACATAAGAAAAATTATGAGTTTCTTCATTCCCCTTAAATCCATAGAGGAAACTTCACTTTTGTCTTCCTTATGCACTAGTGATGGATGGGCTCACTAAATTCAATGGGAAGTCCTGATGTATGCTTTTTGCAAATGATAGTTTAGTGGATGAAATTGGATGTAGATTCAAGAGGAAGTCCTTTGATGTCTGCCTTTTGCAAATGTTAGTTTTTGTGGATGAAAAAAGACTTGGAGCTGATGTCAAGTTAGAAATTTGGTGAGATGCTTAGAACTTGTTTATGTAGGACTAAACCAAATTACATGGAAATGATGGAATGAAAGTTTAGTAAAGTTGAAACAAAGAGGAAAGAGCTATGAGACGGCAAGAGATATCAAAGAGTGAGATCGATAATTCATAAAGATGGAAAGATAGAAGAGGATGTGAACCAGAGAATAATTAAGTGCATGGGGGATGAAGTGGAGAAGTGAATTGTGAGCATTGTGTGACCGTAGAATACATATTTAAAAGGAAAAATTTATAAGATTGGAAACTTTGCAGCATTATGTGTATTTCGAGGTGAGGGTTGACACTCATTTAAGGTTTTGTCGCGATGTATGGTGTAGGAGTCATTCTCTAAAAGAATTGTACCCTCACCTGTATGTTTTCTTGCTTGTATGCTTGATCAGAATGCCTCAGTCCTTTCAGTCATGGATATAGCCTGGTAGGTGGGGAAGGTCAAATCTGAAACGTTTTATTTTACAGACACTTTCAAGATTGAGGATTGAACTCAATCTGTTCTTTTGTAGATATTCTATACTCCAATGTCCCTAGGACTGGGGGGTGTGAGTTGTGTGACAGGTTGATATTAAATTGAGAGGGAGCGGTTGCTTTAACATTTCTCCTATTATGAGGCTATTAGAGATGCATTGGCTAACTCTTTCCCCTAGAAAAGTATTTGGTATAGGCTCCTAAGAAGGTCTCATTCTTTGTTTGGACAACAACATGGGAGAAGATTCTTACTTGTGATAATATTTTCAAGCTAGGATTTATCTTAGTTGGATGGTGTTGCATGTGCCGTTATAGTCGAGAGACAGTAGATCATTTTTTGGTTCATTGTGATATAGCCTAAGACTTGTGGAGCCTGGTATTTAAAACTTTTGGGATCCAATGAGTGTTAGCAAGGATTGCTGGCCTTTTGTTCCAGAGGAGGAGATGGTTTGTGAGGACTTATCTGATACTTGGAGCTTTGTCCTGTTATGTTTGATTTGGCTATTGTGGAAGGAGATTTGGAAGATGCATACACATCAAAGAATCACTTGGAATCATTGTTGATTTGAACTTTGTTTGATTGGTCTCATGCATGGGGTTTTACAAATAGTAACACCTTTATGGATTTCATAGAATCACTTAAATTCTCTTTTGTAATTCTTTTAGATTACGAAGTGCTCCTCATCTTAAGCATGAAGTAACCTATTCTATTAATAAAATTTTATTACTTATCAAAGGAAAAGACTGACTATGCTCTATGGTACTGAATATTAGACTGTTAAGAAAACATATTCATAAAATGTGTGTGGTTGAAATGAAAATGTGTAAATGGATATGTGGAAATACAAGGAAAGATAAGTTCAAAATGAGGAAATCCTTTTAAAGATGGGGTTGGTGGTCCTTATTGATGAAATGATGAGGGAGTCTCACTTGAGATGTTTTGGTCATGTTCAAAGGAGAGTGATGCACCAATGAGAACTAGTGAGTTGGTTGAAGTTGAGAGAACGGAAGGCATTGTCAAGGCTAAAATTGACACCAGTGGAGATGAGTGGGGGAAAGAGAATGGTAAGCGGTGCCCTCCGTGTTCTTGTCTTGTTTTGCTACCTGAGATGTTAAAGTTTGTTTCATGTAATCCTACTGAAGCTATGAATTGTTTCATTTATTACCACTTATTTTTAAAGGAAAAGAAAATATGTTTCACGTGATAATTGGTACTAATAAAGATGAGTTTCATTTGTTATCAAATATCTCTTTTAGTTGTAATGAAAGTATAAGTCTCCATCGTGACATTTTATGCATGCAGGATTACAATGGAAGATGACATGTTAAGCATGATTTCAAATGGTGGAGTCAATGCAACTGCAGAGGATTCTGATTCAAGCAGCACCACTTACCCTTTTCCTGAAAGCAAACGTGCAAGGCATGGTAGCAATGCATCTTCTAAATTCAAAGGTGTTGTACCACAGCAAAATGGGCACTGGGGTGCACAAATATATGCCAATCACCGGCGCATTTGGCTGGGGACTTTCAAGACTGAAAAAGAAGCAGCCATGGCTTATGATAGTGCTGCTATCAAGCTTAGGAGTGGAGATTCCCAAAGAAATTTCCCTTGGACAGATATCACTGTTGAAGAGCCAAGCTTTCAAAATCTATATAGTACTGAAGCTGTGCTCAACATGATAAAGGAGGGTTCCTATCAATCCAAATTTGAAGATTTCCTAAGGACACATTCACATATTGTGGAAACAGTTGATTTGAACTTGGGTAGGGTGCAAAGCAAAGGAGAACTATCATGTAAACAACTTTTTCAAAAGGAGCTTACGCCAAGTGATGTTGGTAGTCTAAATAGACTTGTCATCCCTAAGAAATTTGCTGTAAAGTACTTCCCATGTATTTCTGAATCTGCAGAAGACAACGAAGGAGGAGGCAACGAGGAAGCTGTGCAGCTAATTTTCTATGATAGGATGATGAGGTCATGGAAATTCCGCTACTGCTATTGGAAGAGCAGCCAGAGTTTTGTCTTTACAAGGGGTTGGAATAGGTTTGTGAAGGAAAAGAAATTGAAGGCTAACGACACTATTAGTTTCTACTTGTGTGAGTGCCAAGAAGCAGCAAATGACACTCGTTCATTCAACATGATTGATGTTAACAGTAGCGATAACTGCGGCGGCTTGGTTGAACAGGCTAACCAATATGTTGGTATTCAACTGGACCTGAAACTTGGACTAAGCCCTCAAATTGACCATAAACTTGGAGAGGAAAAAGAACTCAAGGGACCCAAACCAACACATGAAACTGAAAAGCCGTGTTTTAGGCTCTTTGGTGTACAAATCATCTGAAGCTGATATGATATCTTAGCTCTTTTTCTTATTTTACTCTTTTTTAGGTTATCTCTGATTTCTCATTAGACCCTGCAATGCCTCAAAGTTTTTGCCTGAGCTTTGTGTTAGGGGGAAATTTAGGTTTTATGGTGAAGTAACCATTCTTGAGAAGAATGTCTAGTTTAAATCTCTGCTGAAAGTTGTCATTGACATTATATACAGATAAAAAGTAACTATTTTGTCAAGTTTCTTGCTGATTTAAGTCTTGTGAATGTTAAATGAGAGATATACAGCAATATATGCAGCCATATGCCATTTTGTATGCAGGGTCAAGATAATTCAGGATATACAATTGGTCATTGTTATCTATAATATATTGTGCGATAACATTGGCACTTCTAGCACTTATGAAGTTAGCAGTTTGTAGTTCACTGAATGATGTATTAGATATTAAAGACGACAGCTTAGATCAGATTTTCTGGAATCAATGTGCTAATGAGTGGGCAGTTCTTTGTGCTGCAGTTTGTGTTAGAACTCCTTTCTCTCTTCTTTATACGTGTGTGTGTGTGTTTGTTTCTTAAAAAAAAAAAAAAAAAAAGGTTGCCAAATTTTATCTGCATTTTTGTATTTTTAATTGGGACCATGATTAATGTTTCCTTGCTTAGCCTGTTTCCATAAAAAATGTTTGTAGTCTTTACAGCCATATGTATTTTCTTTTTCATGAAAAGAATGGTCTAATATTCACGTGCATTTGGAATCATAAGTTCTCAACTATTCAACATCATGTTAGTGTGCTAAGAACTTTGTGGTAGTTCAGTGGCATTGCCAGGAGAACTTAAAAAACAAAAAATCATACTAGTGCATTTCACACACTTATAAAATCATTCTAGTGATATTTTTCATTCCTTTAAAAAATTTGTAAGATTTAAAGCATTATCAGTCCCGGATTGTGAAAATAAGAGATTTATCTTACTGCTTGAATTTTATTTTATTTTATTTTATATTTTTAAATTTATGATACATACCAGTTTTCACTAAGAAATACCTAAAAGTTTGCCTACAAAATTAATGAAAATTTTCTAATTAAGTCCTTGCATGAAGGACTATGCCATTAAATTCATGATGACCTATTATGAAATTGACTTTAACCTTGTGTTAATTGCAGAAGTTTTATCTTTATGTAAAATGATCATTTAACATTGGATATTAATTAAATTGCTCAAAATAATATTTTTAGTGTGAGTTTGGATAGCAAACGCATCTGGCGTTTGCGTCCAAACCTAAGCCCCGTGCATTGTGTACGGGACTCGCAAGTTTTTTCATAAAGCAAATATAACATCCAAACTGGGTCCCACGGGCACTATTCATAGTTTAAAAATTATTTTGTTACAGTGTTTTCAGTAATAAGTTTTCAGTAATAAATTTTCAGTTTTTAGCAATAAGCGGTATCCAAACAGATCTTTAATAGTTGCAAAATAGGATGTTTATACAAAATTTTAAGAAATTTAAAATACTACAATTAAAACTCAATTACCAATTTAAAAAAAAAAAAATTAAAACGTAAATTCGTCAATGTAAACTATTATAATTGCTGGTTTTGATTAATACTCACTCACACAAAGTATTTTCATTATATCACTCAAATAATTTTTGTTCTTTTATTTTTATTCAATTTGAATTATATTATCAAAGTATTTCCTTTTGTTTAATTTTGATCTTGGGTAAATTACAAAGTTGGTCCATGTCCTTTACATCATATCTTAATTTGGTTTCTAACTTTTCAATTATGTCAATTTGGTCCCCAACCTTTTTACTGTTTTGTCAATTTAGTTCATGCCATTACTATTTAGATAGAAAAAGTTGATGTGTCAAACAAAATAATAAAAACTTATTTTTCATGCCACTCATTTGCCCCTATATTGCCACCTCAGTTATTAAAAAAAGAAAAAAGAAAGAAAAAAAAAGTGGTCAATTCTCAATTACCAGAAGCAAATGTTTGAAATCGTGGTAGCTCAATTCCAAATTATCTTCTTCAACGAGATTTAGGAAGGAATCAAGTAAATCGTTTCTTGCCTTAGAAACCTCTAATGAAGTTCTTATTCCTTGTTCATTGATGATACCTTCAAAAATCTTGATCAATTTGCCATAATAAATCGTCATCCTTCGCCGTGCACCTTGTGGGTCAATTAAACAAAGTACTGGGAAATAGTTTGCAATATTAGGCTTTCCAGCTAATTCCATAATAACACATACAAGCTCGTGGAAACCTTGAGCCGATAAATCTAAACTCAATGGGAAAATTTGAGTTTGATATGACATTAATTAAGTACTGTAATAAAGGATGCTCGACCAATATCAACAACTTTCCCACTTTTGCTGCAACAATGGTGATTAAAGAGAGAGAGAGAGAGAGAGAGAGAGAGGATCTTGGTGGTCATGTGTCTTAGTTTTAATTTGGGTTTTTTTAACTGATGTGGCAATACATTTAGTAGATAATGTGACATAAAAAATATTTTTTTATTATTTCATTTGACACATCAGCTTTTCTATCCAAGAGATAATAACAGAGACTAAATTAGCACAATACTAAAAAGGTTAAAGACCAAATTAATACAATTAAAATTTTAAGAACCAAATTGAGATATTGTATAAATAATAAAGACTAACTTTGTAATTTACCCTTTGATCTTTTAGTAACACTAACTTGTAACCCCGTGCATATGCATGGATACACTTAAAGATATACAATAAGATGCATAATATAATTCCTATATATATAATTTAAATATTATTGATAGTCATTTTTATATTTTGTTAACTCTTTAAAAAAATTTGTAAGGATATTATTATATATAAAATGTAAATTGTTCATGTTTAATTATTTATTTATTATTGTGAAACACTTTTTTTTTAAGATTTATTTATTTTAAAATCTTTAGTTTTTGTACTTAATAACTCACTTGAATGAATATTTATGATATAGTCTAACATTTTATTCTAAAATTAAGAAATAAAACTTTTTAAAAATAAATAATTTCAAACAAATAGCATAAAATTAAAATTTTAATTTGAGTTTTTCTAAATTTCATATATTTTATATATATAGAAGTGCATTGTAGGGGCAATAATGTTAGTCTAAGATAAAATTACGTCATTTTTTTTTTTTAAATTCTAATTTTTGTCATTTCCCATTGAATGTGCTGAAGTAGACATGGGCTTTAGGGTCATCCACTTGACACCTAGTGAATGTTTTAGGCATTGACAAGGTCCAATCACAGCTGTAAATTCAAAGCACCTCGACTTTCGGCCCCAAAGAAGGATCATAAAGCATATTTTGGGCCCACAATGTCTCTCAAATGGTGTTCCATGAAGTAAACTCCCAAAACCATCACATTACATGGCTAATTAACGAGAAATTATAGATTTTTTCAGGTGGCTTACGTCATTTGTCTATTATTTTATTAAAAAAATTTTACTTATTTAAAATTATTACGTTAGTAATTAATTTTTGTTTAAAAAATTTTCTAACTAACAATTTTAAACAGATAAAATTTTTTTAGTGAAATAATAGATCACATCACTTATTCACTATGCGAATTTTATAATTTCTCTTAATTAACATCATCTAAGACTGATTAAACATTGGCCCCCACTGGTTCATCAAGCTTGACTCCTAGCCACAAATCTTGTTCCTTCTAGGAATGAATGATTATAGCTAGGATTCCCTTTCTCATCTGCGGTATTTCAAATTAATAAGAAACATGATTATGAGCCTAACATGCATTGTTCATAATTCTCGGTAGGTAGAAGAGACTTATCAATCATTATAACATAGTTTAAATTATGGAAAAAGGTTGACAGAGACATTGATTTAGGAAATATTTTTAAAATATTTTTATAAAAATATGAAAAAAAAACTGATATTTTGAACAACTTTTTTTTTTTTTTTTGGGAGCTATATGATAGAATGGACAATTTTTTATATTTCTCATAAAAATAGTATTAAATCTATTTCAACATAATAGTCTATTAATAAATACTTTAAAGAAACCCGTTAATTAGTTCCTTAAATTATTACCATTCTAATAAGTACCAAAAAGATATATATATATATATATATATTAGTATCCCTGTTGGAATTCCTATTTGAAGTTCTGAACAAATGCAGAGTCCTTGCCAAGACCCTCCCAAGTCCCAACTATATAATATTATGTAGTAAATAATGTGGTTTATGAACTTTAATTGATTAAAAAATAAAGAGGTCAAATCCTCGAATCTAATACCTCCCCCACATAAGTGCAAGAGATGAACAAACACATTGTCTTATTTGTTTGGTAAGACTTATGAGATTAATATACTATGTTATATATGCAATATTAACCATAGATTTGTACAATCCCATCAGAAGGATAGATTTGTACGGGAGCCGTTACTTTTTAAAGCTTCATTGTCAGTCTAAGATTTTTTTTTTAAAATTTTTTATAGAGTTTCAATTTATCACATCTGCTTGTAATGATTGCCTTTTTTATTATCAAATCAAGATACCAATCGATTTTTAGTGTAGGTAAAGATTGAACCCAAAATCTTTTATTAGTTTATTTACGGTTTAATAAACTTGCAATATTTTTATAAAAAAAAAAAAAAAAAAATTTCTGTAACTACAACTTGATAAAATTATGGACATCATTCCATAAGATTTTTGCTTATTTATCTTCAAATTTTATGGTTTCTCTAATTGTTAAAGACCAGACTAAAGTTCCTCAAAAAAAAAAAAAAAAAGACCGCCAAAGAAACCTCATGGAAAATAAGGTAGGTTTTGTTAGTTCTATTTATATACCTAGTTTTGTTTCCTTAGGTTTACCCCCAAAAAAAAAAGATTTGTCTTGTTAATGATATAATTTTAATAAGATCCAAAAAGTCATGTTAATTTTAAAAATGTTCAAAAGAAAATAATGCAATAATTCTATACTTATTAGATAAGTATTAATCCTTAATCGTTTTCATATTTCACAATCATTATTGGTATGAAAGGACAAACATTGCAAAAATAGATGAATATTGTTAAGAATTAACAATCAGTAAAGCATTCTCAAAAAAAAAAAAAAAAAAACAATCAGTAAAGTGTTAAAAAAAATTGAAATGATTGTATATATAATGCATGGGACATGAATATTGTTAAGAACTAACAATTTTAAATAGGATTTTTCCTTATATTTTAATATCAACTAAATAATACAGAATGTCATTTTTCATTTCTTTTTTACCAAAAAATAAAAAATTGATATTTAACTTAGTGTGAGATAAAGTTGAAATGACTCCATCTCAGAATTCTCATGCCAAGCTAAAAAGGGAAATCAATAATTAATTTTTCAATTCATTTTAAGGTTATTGCCAAAAAAAAAAGAAAAAGAAAACTTTCTAGAAAATACTTTCCTAAAAATGTTAATGTCGACTAAGATACTAATCAGATTTTACCCAAAAAAAAAAAAATTGTTTTCCCCCACCCCACAAAAAAAGATTTGTCTTTGTTAATGATATAATTTTAATAAGATCCAAAAAGTCATGTTAAATTTTAAAAATGTTCAAAAGAAAATAATCAAATAATTATATACTTATTAGATAAGTATTAATCCTTAATCGTTTTCATATTTCACAATCATTATTGGTATGATAGGACAAACATTACAAAAATGAGAGGCCATATATATAATTCAAATATAAAATCAGTAAATTGTTTTTAAAAAAATTGAAATGATTGTATATATAATGCATGGGACATGAATATTGTTAAGAACTAAGGTTATATTTGGTAACAATTTTTGTTTTCTATTTTCAAAAACTTGTTTTTGGGAATATAAAGAAAAAACTATTTTCTTGTATTTTTGAAATCAAAAACACGTTTGATTTGTTGAAACTAAAAAGAATAGTTTTTTGAAGAAAAAAATAGAAAATACTAAAATATGATGTTACTAGGATTTAAACTCTAATGCTAACTCAATAAATGAGACATATTCATTAAATTAAATGCGTGTTTTCATTACTTTTGAAAATTAGAAAATGAAAACAGACTTTTGCATGTTTTTAGTTTCCTTCACAAATTGAGTTTTGAGAACAGTTTTTGTTTTCTGTTCATTTTGGGTTGCCAAACAAGTTTTTTAGTCTCAAAAATAAAAAATTGTTTTTGAAAATAGAAAATAAAGGGAAAAAATAGTGACCAAACATACCGTAACCATTTTAAATAGGATTTTTCCTTATATTTTAATATCAACTAAATAATACTGAGTATCATTTTTCATTTCTTTTTAACCAAAAAAAGAAATTAAAAAATATATGTCGCACACTACGTAAAAACAATTTCTTGACTTCTTTTATTTAACTTAGTGTGAGATAAAGTTAAAACGACTCTATCTCAGACTCTCATGCCAAGCTAAAGAACAAAAGTCAATAATTAATTTTTCAATTAATTTTAAAGTTATTACCAAAAATAAAAAGAATAAGACAACTTTCTAGAAAATACTTTTCTGATGAAAATATATACACCCATACAACTTCGAACATTGAAGCGAAATTTTTTTTCTCCTTCTTCCTTTCTTGTATACATTCCATTTTATTTTTCATTTTTCATTTGTGTCCGAAAGGAACTGCAATCCGGCAGACTCAACTAAAGGAATGCGAAACCCATGTGGCCAGAAAGCAAGTGGGGAAACAAGCCTCGAATATTGAATTGACAAATCGATAATTTTCACGTGAATTGAAGTCAGCCACCACATAATCCAAATTGTTTGGAAGATCATATTTATGCACCAATCGATAGGTAAGACATCATGGAATTTGGTGACAAGGCTAATTGGCTATACAGGGCATTAGTTAGCCAAGCTCAAATTATTTCAAAATACAAACATATAATTTGCACCTTATCTAATTGAATATATAGACCATTTATGCAGTTTTGATGTTCTGTGTATTAATTTAATTATCATTTTCCATGTTTTTATAAAACTGTGTATTCTATCTAGCCCTATTTTGGGAACACCAAACCAAAAATAGGGGAAGTTAGAATACATGCATGAGATGCACGCATCAATGACCATTTGCCTTTCAGTATTAATAAGAATAATAATAATAAGCCATATCATGAAAAGCCTTTTTTTTTCCTTAAAAAAAATTAATTATATGGTTAAATGATTAAATTTCTAATCTCCTAATAACTTAAACTTTTGAGAGAATCGGTAATTTAATATGATATCAGAATAAGAGATCTTGAGTACAATCTTTGTCTCTTCTATGCTACCTAAAGGGTGAGTTTGGCACCGGCTTTTTAAGTTTTTATGTACAGATTTATGAAACCTCATTTTTTCTCATTTTTTTCTCACTTTTTCAAATTTTTTCAAAGTACAAGTATACTTTAACATATTTTTAGCAAAACATTTTCAATAAAAAGCTAAATAGACTATTCCCAAATAGACCCAAAGTATCAATTGTTGTGATTTGGGACTAGTGGAAGTTTATTCATGTGAACAACAAATAAAACATCCACAGAAGAAAATAATATTTAATGTGGTTTAGCCGACTCCATGCCTACGTCTAAAGGCAACGCCAAACAAAATCTACTATTAACAATATGAATTACAATTACACTTACCAAACCTTATAATACTCACAACACACAGAAACAACATTTGCAATCACAAATCTCACAAATATAAACAAAAATTCTCACAATTATGCAAAATAACTCACAAACCTCACAATTACAAAGCAACAAACCCTCAGAACATAAACACAAATATCTTTCAGTCCCAAAATCTATCAAACTACTGTTCGAAGAAACTTACTTCATATTCTTCTAAGAGCCTTCTCCACTCTCCATGATAGCAGAGATAGAGCTAGGACTTGAAATTTGGGGAGGTGACTTTGCTGTTGGCTGTGTGTAGAGCTTTGGCTTTTGGCTTTGTTGCTTAACTGCTAAGGGGTTTTATTTATTTATTTTTGTGTGTTTTTTATTTGTGTCTTGCGTTTAGGTAAGGACAAAATTATTTCATTTAAAACTTTTTAAAGGATCGGGTTGTTTGTTTTTGGTCAAATTGGTTGATTAAGCTTAATTATTTTTAGCTTTACTATTGGTAATTTTGTTGTTGGGTTAAAGTTTTTTGGGCTTGTATATTTTGTTTTAGATTTTAGATTAAGTTTTTTTTTTTTTTTAATTGCCTTTAAAAGGAGGAAAATGCTAGAACTACAAACTTTTTTAACAAATTGCTAATGTAGTGAGTGATTATTAGTAAGTTAAAAAGTGATGTAAGTAGTGTGGGCCTAGATATGAACCAATAAGAATTTACTATCTTAGTAATTTGTAAAAATGTTATAGAAAATTTTGTGACTACAGCATTATTCGTAAAAGAATCAATGATATTGTTAAGGGAGACAAAATATAATTTTATAGAACAAAATTGCTATATATTACTAGTATTTAAAAAATAAAAAAAAAAAGATTTAGTGGGGGGCCATTGCCCCCTTGGTCCAACTATGCCTCCATCCCCGCATGGTGGGAGGACCTTTAGCCAAAAGCTATTAAACTCTTTGCAATAATACCTATTTAGGAAAACATATTTTTCATATAAAAACAAGGCTCTCTCAAATTGGGGATAAAATTGCTTACCAAATTTCCCGAATCCCATAACACTAGTCTTGCGTATTGAGTACGATTTTTTTTCCCAAATAAAAATAAGCAACAATAGGATAACAATGAAAGTAGTAGTTAACAGATTCATTATTAGTAACGATGCACAAGCATAACTATACGTCACGGTTGTTGAAAGAGATCATCTCACACTCTCTCTCAGTACGTAACTTCCCTATATAGGTTCAAGAAAATAATGGAAGCATTATTTTGTGGGATATATATATATATATATATAAATAGATTTGTTCAAAATTAATTAGTCCAATGAAAAGCTTGTTTTTGATATTAATCCTATGACTAGTACTTTTACTAGTACTTTGTGCGGCTTACTATATATACAAATAATATTGGTTCTTTATGTGATCTCATTTGATAGTCACTTCACATTAATTTTAAATTATTTTCTGATCATTTTTTTTTTTTTTGATAAGTATTTTCTGATCGTTTATCTGAGGATGTTTGCTGATTTTGTGATTTATGTTTTTTTTTTTTTTTTGGAATAATTTCATGGTTGAGGGAGGTATAATTCAACTCCATATATCTCTTTTTGAAACATAAAAAAGTGTCAATCGATTAAGCTATAAAATTCTTAATTAAAATTAAATTTTATTAGTATTTGTTCTGCATTATTGATGCTGCACAAATAAAGCATCGTAGAGTTCACCATAATTGCTGAAGACACATGTCAGTGCTGTTCCATAGTCTTATGATGGTTTGTGCACTATATATATATATATATATGTATTTTTTTTTTTGGACAAATTGTGCACTATAATTTTAAAGATACGCATCCTTCATTTATATATAAAATAAAAGAACGGATTATTGATATAATTTGTTTTTTTAAACATGATAAAATTTTATTCTATGACATTAATTTTACGAAGATTGTAAAATTTTTTACCACTTATGTTCTTCACATATCTAAGTCACTAATACCCCCCCCCCCCCCCCCCCCCCCACACCAAAAAAAAAAAAAAAAACTGAAATAAAAGTAATAGCATTGCTAAACTAAACAAGACATGGCAAATTTTTTTTCTCCCTAGGTAGGTTGAGAAGTATTTCGTGTATGTATGCCAATAAATGAATAAATAATTTTTCATATATGCATATGTGATGTCTGATTCAAAAAGATACCCTTTAAACTCCATGAACCGTTTGGTTGGTTGTATAAGCCAAAAGAAAAATGAATGCATATTGCCTTTGAAATTGTCCTTTAGCTGGCAAAAGCTAATTAATGACAACTAAACTAACATATATGTTTCCTAGAAAAACAAGTAACGTCTTAATTTCATCATTAATATTCTGTCTTTTCTGCTTTGTTGCGTCCCCTAAAAATTGAATAAAAAGCCTGATCACCTCACCTTTTCCATTGGGAAATTAATAATAATTATAAGCACGTACGGTCTTGAGTCTTTGACACGCAGTACAAGTATGAGAAAGACAGCTAAACCAAATCGCCCGAATTATCAAAAATTGCGGTTCAATTATATCATGGGCTTTTTCCTAAACTGTTGAAAAAGACATTTTGACAGAGTCAAGGCAACAAATTACAAGAGCCCAAGAGTAAAATTTAGTAGTGCATGCATACACACTTACGTAGAAATGATGCAGCTAGCTGCGGTACCCTTTTACTGTTTTACACCCTGAAATTTTTTGAAGTAAGTTTAAGGTTCATAACAAAATGTATTGAAGTCGATCTCGAAAAAAGAAAAAAAATATTAAAATCACTGCCTTTTTTTTAAGGTTGCCTTTTCTTAAGGGCTTGACATAAAATTGGAATAAAAAAAAAATTGTAATTGCAATATATATATATGTGTGTGTGTATGTGGTATTTATCTTTTGTTCTTTCTTTATAATGAAATGATCCACCTCAATTGAATTTTCCAATTTCCACCTTTTTAGTTAATGTGCTGTTTATTTTAATTTTAAGCGTTACATGTTTTAATTACATTTAAATAAAAATTAGAAAAAAATTGAGGATTTGATGGGAGGAAATGTTATTTAAACTCTCTCTTTTTAATTACTAGTATATCAATTAAGCAGCTTTTGATACAATAAAAGTTAAAATCATGACATGATTAAAGCTTGAAACTTCTTATATATAGAAATTCTGGAATATAAAAATTTCACAACTATTTTCATAATTGTTGAAGTAGTCGATTTGTAGTGATTTATCAATAATACGCATATGTGAAGAATTATTACTCTTGTCACAACTTACCTCAGTGAATATCAAGTTGTGAAAAAATTAGTGTTTGTATCATTATATTGCTCAATCATATGTCTCCCACCTTCTTGAATTTTTCTGACAAACTATTTATATTTTGAGACTAAATTATTTTTGGGCTACAAAGTTTTTCATATTAAACTACTAATATTTTCAGCCAAAACAGCATTAAGTAGCAAATGTTAGATTTTGAGATTTTTTTTTTAATATTATTTAGCAAAAAAAAAAAACTAAATTGACAAAAATGGATTTTATACTTTGCTTTTTAATTTTCCGTAAGATGTAAAACCTAAGAGTTTGAACATCCTATCGTGAATCGTGACAAAAAAAAAAAAAAACGAGATTTTTTTTTTTTTTTTTTTTTTTAATTTCCTTTCCTTTACGAGGAGGGGTGCCATTAATTAATTCCAAGGCTCATTTTTGCTACCATCCTAACCCTGACACTTTTTTTTTTTTTTTGGTTTTCTCTAAATCGTAATCCTTGACTGGATATTTTTTGAGAAACAATCCTAGACTGGTTGATACTAGAATGTATATGTAAAAATACTTGGTTGGTCCATGATAAATTCCAATCAAATGGACCTGTTTCACCTCGATCGTAGTGATTGGACAGGATCATAATGACATAATCGGACTTCGATAATCATTGTCTTTTTTGTTTTTTTGATACGAGATAATCATTGTCTTAGACTCTCTTAATTCCTCTGGACATTCCAATTGTTCAAGGGCCATTGTTTACTGTGGAAACCATGGACATCACACTCCCTAATCCTACACGCTCTTGCTGGCCCGCAAGGGCTTCCGAAGGAAAGAGTCAAAGGCACAATCTGGAAATTATTGTTCTAACTTCGATCATAATGTTATAGCCTATGCAATTATTTTGATACTTATGATAGAGCCAGTTGCAATTAATAGTTTAATACGTCTCCTGCAGGCAGTAGGCTGTAGAACAAAATCCAGCAATATTTTCTTTAATTTATTGGAAATAAGCAAATTGCCTCACCCTCTTAATATTTTTCGTTAAATTCAAAACTTCCAAATGGAAAGTGTAATTTGTTTTCTCCCTCTCTTTCCCAAAATCTATGCCAGGGATGGGAAACAGGAAAAGTATACTAAAACTTTTAATTTATTATAGTACTATAAATTCAACCAAAAAATTAAAAAATAAAAAAACTTTGAAACATTTTTGACCACCTTTTATATTTGTTATGAAAGTGGTGTCAAAATTGTTCTTAAATGGTTTATTAACAGGACCCACTACTAAAAGTAATTGTAATTCCAATTGGCCTTTATACAAACATTAAAAAAAAATCAATAATCAAAAACATCAAAATTTCATGTATGGAGGTGTTTAGTCTACTGGGGGTAAGCTTACACAACCGCCAAAAATGTAAATTCCTTCCATGCACGTGGAATTATATCATTAAACGATAATGAACCTATAAAGATGTTTAAAAAAGGAGGGGGAGTAGAGTAGAGGGAGGGAGAGTAATCTAATTACATTATTTGGAAGTTTTTTAAGAAATGAGAGGGAGGGGTTTGGAGGGGTTTCAACTCCCTCTAGCCCCGCATTTTTAATTCTCCCAAATTGGAGAGATTTGGAGGGAGAGTAGAGTACATAAATTATTGACCAAGTAAATTACCTAATTTACCCTTATTATATTAACAAAATTACACAAGGAAAATGGCTAATTACTCCCTTCCTCCTTACTAATTTAAAAACATCCAAACGAGGTGGAGGGGAATCATTTTCCTCTACTTTCCTCTCCACTACTCCCCTCCCCTCTACTCCCCTCTACTCTCCTCCCTCTCTAAACTTCCAAACAAGCCATGAAGGGGTGGCTGCCTTAATTCACTTAATCTTATCTTCTTCTTTTTTTTGCTGAATCACTTAATCTTGTCTTATACCTTCCATGTGACCTCTTATTCAGCACACGTTTGATTTTTTTTTTTTTTTTACGGAATTCAAGAAAATTTGTTGAATTATACAAATAATACAATTTTTTCCGCTATAAAATGATATAAATATATTTTATCCAAAAGAAAATAATGATATAGGCAAAGGATGGAAGGCTTTGATTGGAAGGGCAAGGACAATAATTGAGAAGGAGGTAATGACTAATGAGATAACCTATGCCTTCTTCAAAGAAAGTTGGCCCAATCATGAAAGACACGTCGACTTTTTTTTACCGTGATAGACCACTTCAAAGCTTTATCAGTTTAGTTCGACCCCACCAAGAAAAAAAGAGCTGTCATTTAGCACTTTTCACTCTTTTACCTTTCCTAATCGCAAAGGTTGCACGCGCTAGACGTATTACATTTACATGTAGCAGCCTGAAAATCATTAATTTGCACATTACTTTTTTCTTTTTTCCTCCAACAATTATAAAAAGTTTGAGAATTATTGAGAGGAGGATTTATTATTTTGGTGCCCCACTAAGTATCTAGCATATCTATGATAGTAAAAAAGAAAACAAATAACTTTGATTAGTTTCTTCTCAAAAAAAAGAAACTTCGATTAGTTTATTGGTGAGAGAGGATTTTAGTGCATTATGTGTGTAAAGCATGAATTATAACTTTTTTTTTAAAAGTTAAAATTTAGATCCAATATTCAGCTGAAATACATGGACACTCCCCCATTAAATTTATTTTGAAAATGACAAATATTATCTTTAAATTATTGGTCCATGTTGAATTTAATTCAAAAATCTGATACATGTATTTAAGTTTTGTTCTTATTAATATTCTATGGTTATAATGATTGAAAAAATTTGAGATTTAAACATTTCTATTAAAAATATTTGAGTGATAATGAAGGAGTTTTAACTTTTAAAAGAATACTAACCTATAACATTCATAAAATTAAAATACTAATTTGATTTTTGTTGTAATGAGAATCGAACTCTAAACCTCTTATTATTCAATAAGAGACTTTATAACCATAGCCAAGTATAACTTAATGGATGCGGAAAGAATGATACCATATGATAAGCTTAGAAAGTTAGACCACATTATTTCAACTTATCAGATAGCAGTAAAATTGTAATTACGTACGAGCAAATAAAGAAAAGGAGAAGTCAAAAAGAGAAGGCCAGAAAGCCGTGTGAGAACAATCCACACCAATCCACTTGCATATAATCAAACAAAAATGAAAACATGAAGCACAGAAAGAACCAAACAACGAAAGTTATTGATTCACAGAGGATCACCCTTTTGGTGACACAAAGCCATCTACACAGACTCATAGATTTAAATTTTAAGATTGGTTGAGACCATAGTCTTCTACTAGTCCCCTATGTTTCAATTCTCTTCCACCATAATTGAAAACAAATAATAATAATAATAATAATCACAAAAATAACATCGACAACAACAACAACAACAATAGTCACACACAAAATATTGGATTTAAGTAAGTAGTGTGGAATCGTCGGCCGGCGAGGTCCAAACGATGTCTTTAAGAGCCGGCCGGAGCTCCTTACTGCAGAACTGTTTGTATTCCAAGGAATCGCCATTGTCTTTCTTCACTTCCACCACCAGAAACGACGGCGTCACGGCGAAAATCTCCGCCGCAATAGTCAGCTTCCCTTTACGTCCACTCTCGTTTCCTTGAAGTCTCACCCTCGACTCGCTCTTCTTCACACTGAAATTCCCACTCTTCGCGGCCACCTCCTCCAGCGTCGATATCACACTGCTCGCCGACCTCGTCGTCGCGAACCTCAGCTCCTCCTTCTCCTCCCTCTTCTTCTTCTCGAACAGCGGCGACAAGTCGAACCCTTCAGACAACGATATTATGTGGAAAGCATTCAGAGTCTCGGACTGTTTGAATGGTGACTTCTCGTGCTCCTGAAACTCTTGCTCCTCTTTAGTTAGGATTGACTTGGGTGCTGACTTTTTGAACCAAGAAGAATCCATGATTTTCGCGATTGTGATTCTTGTCATCGGATTCGGATCGAGAAGCTTTGTAATCAGCCTCCTAGCTTCTGAAGAAAACCACGGTGGACACTTGAAGTCACCTCTGTAAATCTTCCTATACATGGCCACAATATTATCGTCCTGAAATGGCAAAAACCCAGCTAGAAGAACATACAGGATAACTCCACAGGACCAAAGATCAGCTTTAGCACCATCGTAGCCCTTCTTTCCAATCACCTCAGGCGCCACATAAGCCGGTGTGCCACACGTTGTGTGCAGCAACCCATCTTGCTTCAAATGCTCAGTGAAAGCGCTGAGACCGAAATCAGTGACTTTCAAATTGCCTTCTTCGTCTAAGAGCAAGTTCTCGGGCTTGAGATCTCGGTGGTAGACTCCACGGCTGTGGCAGAAATCGATGGCGGAGATGAGTTGTTGGAAATACACTCTCGCCACGTCGTCTCTTAGCCGACCCTTAGCGATTTTCGAAAACAGCTCGCCTCCACGTACGAGCTCCATGGCGAAGTAGATCTTGGATTTGCTCGCCATAACTTCGTGGAGCTCGACTATGTTTGGATGCTGTACCATCTTCATCACCGAGATTTCTCTCTTGATCTGCTCCATCATACCCACTTGGATCACTTTCTCTTTGCCCACAACCTTCATCGCCACGCTCTTCCCGGACTTCAAGTTTCTGGCATGGTACACCTTGGCGAAAGTACCATGACCCAGAAGCCGACCAAGCTCGTATTTCCCATGTAGCAACGTTGAATTACCATCTTTACACTTGTTGTCACCCATTTGCTCTTAAAATTTTCACCCTCTGCTACAAAATTAAGCTTTTGAAAAGGAAAAAACCAACAACTTTAATATTCTGACTAAGAAAGAAAGAACATCAATTGATGAATTTAGAAGGATCAGACGGTCACCCGTCTTCGACGTGTTTGCGGTGGCAAGTTCGACCGCCCATACAGCTCTTGGCTCGCCAACTGAGTTCAGGCCTTGTCAGCGAAGCTCCAACCATCTCTCTGCATTCCCTAATGAGACCCAAACTCTGAAAATCTTTAGATAAGAAGAGAATAAGACTAATAAGAGTTTCAAATTTTATCAGCCGTAGTGTTTTGGCTTTTTTTTTTTTTCTCACCCATAGCATTTGCTTACCCATATATAGGGGTTATTGTATGTCAAAATTACGTTTCCACCCATCAGGATTGGGTTCCCAAGAAGGGTCTGCTCTCATCCAACGGTTACTGTTAAGGGCCTCGTATCTGTAATGCGACGTGTCAGAATCGAACGGGGGGTTAGTGATAAATGTGGGATTGGGAGGGTGAAAGGTTAGGACACGTGTGAGGGTTTGTGTGGGCAGTGATGGTTTATTAAAGCCTAGAACTGCCTATGTTAGAGGCCCTTGTGATTACGATTTTGTCCTCAATTGCCCATTTGCTATATATATTAAGTAGGTAAATGCTTTATTCTTTAATAATTCTGTGGTCCACCATCCCCCGTGGCAAAACAACAGTGATGTTGTTGATAAGTTATTACGCGTGTAAAGCGCATGAGATAGTAAGAACAAGTTTGGAAATGTGATCCTCTATGGGCAACTACAGCAAAGAATCAAAAGAATATCCTAATTAAGAGATAAAAATAAACTGCGAGTGCGAGGGCCCTCTATCATTTCAAGCAATGTTGTGAATTCCATTTTGGGTATTTGCTTTGGTTTTTCTATTAGAAGTAGTACATAATATTTTGGTATCGATTTTACGTGTTGGTTGGAGTTTGATTTGGAATCGAACAGCCACTCAATCCGATTAACTCAGTTTGGAATTGCACCACTCGTCACGTTATAACAAATCTGGCTGTTGGATTAATTAATGATAGTTTTCATTGATATGAATTCAATTTTCTAATTTTTAAGTTGAATTAGTAGAATTCAATAATTTTTTTTAATACCTAAATTTGAATAATAGATAACATGATGTATATTGATAAATAAGGCATGTATTTTTTTTTTTTTAAATTAGTAGGAAAATTTGAACAATTTTTTTTTAGATAGTTTCAACACCATATGCCTGCTCCACATAATATCTCTTTATCATCAAACTAATTAATATACCACTCAGTTTTTTATGTAGACGAAAATTGAATTTTAGATCTTTTATTCGACTATTAAAGACTTTAACAATTGATAATATTGAACATCATAAATTATTAGAAAAATTTACTAAAGTAAGTGATATCAAGTATCAACTATATAAAACAACAGGAGCCTTATAACTCAGACTCAGTTACATTATTTAATTTTTCATATTCTTCCTTATACAAAGAATTTGAATTTGAATCCCACTCCCCATTGTACTAATTATCAAAAGAAAAACAGTGGGTAAAAAAAAAGTATACTTAAGGCTCACTGAAACGGTCTCTAATTTTTTTTTTAATAAAAAATCTTCATGTCCATTTGAGATTGCTTATATTTATCAATATTATAAAAAAAAAAAAAAGTTAGTGTGGGAGTTAAAAACAACCAACAGATAGACAATGAGGGTGATATTTGATCTACACAATTATTTTCTAAAAAAATGGGAGAAAAAACCACAATGGGAGGTTTAAGCACTAAGTTGAAGGCGTAGAAGGGCTAAATCAAACTTTTATATATCAGGAAACAATGTTCCCGAGGTACATAGGAATGGAAAAATCTAGTAAAAAGCTCTTTGCATTTCTCTCTCTCTCTTCTTCTTGCTTGGATTTTCTCTCTTTAATTTTTTGAACCCCCCATCTTGTTGCACCTTTCCTCCTTTTATAGACACCTTCCCCTTCCTTCTCTTTCTCTAGCTGGCTTGCCCCAGCTGGATTTAGGGGATACTTGTCCCATCAAACTCCCACTTTGCCATTTTTTTTTAATCATAAATGAGGACTTTTTAGGAGTGCTTCCATTGTTTAGACCAGTCATTTAGCATTTAATGCAGCTGACATTAGGAAATGAGCCTCATTAATGCAGAGGTGACTGTTTCATTGGGCCTTGCGTTTTCTTTTTCGTGTCCCTCGGAGTTAGTTTAGGAAATGGGAATTCATAACCGAGGAGAAAAAGTGCTTCTCAAGATTCCTCCATTACCTCGGGGTACCGGTCACACCCCTCACCTCAATTAAGAATGTGGAAGAAGCGGTCACCTTGTCTCTCCTTGATGGTGAGTATGGTTTACTCTTAACCCAAGGAAGATCATTCGATGGTTACCTGTAATTTGGGCCGGGCCCATTTCACAGGTGTATCTTCTTATTTAGCTCAAATTCTCGGGCCATATCCAAGTTCATCTCCCGCCACCCCCCCCCCCCCCCCTCGCCCTAATAGTTAGGCAAAAAAAAAAAAAAAAAACTTTAAAAAAATGTGATTTTAAAAAATTATATACTTTTAATGGTAGTTTTAAGCACTTATAAATCCAAGGGTAAAACTTAAATACAATTATTTAGATATAGTACATTATGTTTTGCAATTAAATTCAGACATTTAGAATGATTGAATTTAATTAATATAGTAATGAAGCCCACCTAAAGAACTTTATTCAAATTTTCAATTTTGTCTTCAAACTAATCTCCCACTCTCTTTATTACATAGTGGGTTCTTGTTAGTTCAAGTGAAGGAAGAACTATATTTAAATTTGGATACGGCTTGTGTTCAATGCATATTAGACACAATAGGATTTGGACACATGATCAATTTTGGATACGTATAGGTTCAATTAGTTCGAAATATTATACACATCTATCCAAATTAAAAATAAAAATAAACTCTCTCAATATAACAATGTGGCCCATCCCAAAGAGTTTAAAAGGGAGGTGAAAACAAGAAAAGAAATAGTTACAATGTGCTAGTTGTGGCAAAAGTTATAAATTTTTTTATGGCACAAACTCAAAGAAGATACATGTTAAATTTTACTGGAGCACACCCCCGAAACTTGCATTCCGGCAATGCATACATTTATGCATTTCGGGATTAGGATTTAGTGGGTATTGCACCGGGTGAAATTCACCCTACCATCTTTCACAAAATATATATATATATATATATTTACTTTTTAATTCTAGCTCCTCACTCTTTTAATTAATGATTGAGATTGAAAGTTGTTTTTTACAACTATCAATTTCAATCATTCATAAAAATTGCATCAAATGCAATACCGTACCCTAAGTGTGACACCTGATCTCAATCCACGCATTTAGGTGTTTTTTTAAGTGTATGTTGACTGTAGAGATCAATTCATCAAAAAAAAAAACAAAAAACAAAAAACAAAAAAAAAACAAAAAACAAAAAACAAAAAAAAAAAAAAACAAAAAAACAAAAAACAAAAAAAATGTAGACTGTAGAGATCAAATCAGGGCCTACCGGCCGAGACCAAACCACGACGCATCCTCGTCAGCAGTGACACATTCATTCTTACCGTGTTTAGAGTTTAGACGGTTGGTGTGGTAAGTGATAAGTATGCTTTGAAAGGCTGAGGATTTTAGTACCTCTCATGGTCCCCAATGAGTCATCAGATGGGACCATACCTAATGAAATCAAATAATAGGTTTTTCATTTCAGAATAAAAGCATTTATCCCCAATATACATATTTAACTCATATAATATTAAACATAGATATTTTCAAATTATAAAAAAGAGATTTTCGAAAACTCTTTAGCAAAAATAGCAATCAAAGTAAAGTCATTATTATTTAATTTCTTAACAGGTATTTATGTCCACACTGCATGTGTAGAAAAATTAAATGTTATTTACAAGCATTTGGTTGCATTTAGTTGTATTTTTTGAATGACTTCCATCGTTGTTGGAAGGCATATATATGTATGTAATTGAACTTCAAGAAATTTGCTTTGTTGATTATTCCAAATAAGAAAGTTTGTCAAAATCAAGGGCGCCCAACATTTACCAGTTATACCACCCAAAAGTACAATATATCTTATCCATTTAAGCTTAAAAGAAGCATAGGATTTCTCTTGTTCATGGTATCCCTTTCTAGTTAAAGAGAGAATGAATAAAAACCTGAAATATGAATTACAGTATGAGTATAACATCTCATTCTTTTCGATACGCTTATCTAATGTAGGTTTTACGTTATAGAGTATAGAAATAAAACACATGCAAAGTCAGACTCTCACTTTTATGATAAGAACGTGAATATGATCAGCACAGCCATATAAATAATGGGTATTTTAATTCAAGTCATCAAAAGTAGATCCCGTTAAAAAAAATAAAAAATATATAAATAAATAAATAAAGAAGAAGAAGAAGAAGAAGAAGGAGGAGGAGGAGGAAGTCATCAAGTAGATAAGAAGATGGGAAAAATGCCATAAATAAATGTTAACTGCGGTAATGGGACTGTGACTAGGAGTTGATTTTTGATCGCAATGTTTAAAAAGATTGAAACAATTATCGAATTACCTATAAAATAGATATTGTATTGAATTATAAAATCTTGTATTGCATCATGGTGCAACTATTTTATTCAACAATATTAATTAATATCACGTTACACCTTTGATGCGATAGTCATTCTATAAATATTAGTACTTGTGGAGTGTGAGGGGCAAAAATCAGGATTCAAATATCCAAGAGAGAGTTTCACACACATATATACTTAGATTAGACTAGAGTAAAATTTATATCTTGTATAAAATAAAATAAAAACAATATTAATAATTACCATTAAGACAGCGGCCATATAAAGCTAAGTCTGCTAAGATTAATTAATAACAATAAAATATTGTTATTAATGTATCTTATAAAATATTGTTATTAATGTATCTTATAAAATATTGTATTGCATCATAGTGCAACTATTTTATTCAACAATATTAATTAATTCCACGTCACACCCTTGGTGTGATGGTCACTTCATAAGTATAAGTGTTTATGGGGTGTGAGGTGCAAGGCCGGGGTTCAAGTTTCCATGAGGGAATTTCATACACATATAAACTTAGATTAAACTAGAGCAAAATTTCTATCTTGTATTAAAAAAATATATTAATTAACAAAATTAATAATTACCATTAAGACAGCGGCCGTATAAAACTAAGTCTGCTAAGATACATTAATAACAATAATTACTACTTAAGTGGATGGCCAAAAATGGGACCAACCAATATACCTCCTCACACTCTTGTTTTTGTTTTTGATGAATGTGGTAAAATACAATGACTTGTATATAATATTTTTAGTTGGGCAGCATTAATTCAAAATTATTTTACTTTTTTCCCACCCCATTATATAAAATATTATAAAATTTCTTTTAATTCATATCTTGGTATAATTAACTTATACACTATGATAGTGCGGGAGAATATACAAAACTAATGTGAAATCGTTTCCCTTTCTAGTTTCTAGCTCTCTATAATGTCGTTATGGTACCTACTATACTCATATTGAGCAAATTAAGATCCATCTATCACACTATCAATTCATAGAGTTTTTAGGGTGTTTAATGGTTTGGAAGTAAAATAATATGATTAAAGGTTGGGATACCAGTTCTTTACATTAAAAAAAAAGTTAATTAATTTTTAATTTTCAATATTCAATTTTTTTTTTTGGGTTTGCTTGAGAGATAGTTTTAACATATAATACTCGTTTTCTGATAGTTGTTTTTTATTATCAAACTAAAACATTAATTGGTTTTTTTGGAGCAAGTGAAGATCGAACCTCAAATTTTATTTTAAAAACAAAAGAGCTTACTTAGAACCCACAATACATATTCAATTATAAGTGATACAAAAAATACATTTATCAACGAGAAATTTTTAGTCGGATGATAGTACTAAAAAGCCTATTTATTATAAGTAATAATGAAGACCCAATATTTTTCAAATTTTTGTTTATAATTATTTGACATGATAGATTAAACATCAATGTCATCCCACTAACATCAACAAATCATGTCCATAATTATAAAAAAAATGAAAAAAATATGTAATTTTTTTGTACATAATAAAAAATAGAAAAAATAACAAATTCTATATAAATATTTTTCAAAAAAAATGGTGTCTTTATATCATTATGGATTTGCTTAATAGTTGTTCTTAGGATATTTATTAATAATTTATTTTTTTAAAATTGATACCACTTTTATAAATTAAAAAAAATTAAAAAAAAGCTAAAAATTAATTACGTTTTTTACTTTTTAAAATTATCTTATTCACCTTTTTCCTGGCAATCAGGTACATGGACACTAAAATTCATGCCTTTAACTTATCGTATACATGCATGGACTAACTCAATCATCATTGTAAAATAAAATAAAAAAAGTGGCTGGGATATTTTTTATAGCTTCATTGCTTGGTCAGAAGACAGAGAGCTCTCAGCTAAGAAATTGCTTCCATCTGCAAAACAATGGGCGGTTGGAGTTGGATTTGACTTAGCGTGCGTTTGAGACTAGTTGAAAGTCTTATTTTATTTTTATTATTATTTATAAGTTTTAGTGCACTTTTTACTTTACTAATTAACTAACTTTTAGCTTTTAACAAAAAGTTGTTAATGCGAGCTAAATAGACCGTAAACACTTAAAAGCAGTCAGCTGAAGACTGTTGAAGAAGCGCAAGTGGGGAGGAACATGAACATGAAGATGATGTCACCCAAACCCAAATTGCTTGTTTTAAGTTTTAACAAAACAAGCCAACCTCGTTTTTGGCGGCCACGTCCAGACAAATTTGCCACCCATTGTTTTACTAAAAGTCTTTTTTATTTAATTTCATTTCTTGTAGCACTTTTTAATCATTATGATTCATGATTGGATTTAAAATATTGGACTAGAGCATTCACATCAGCTCTTGTAAATTCTATGTCTATTTTACATGAAAAAACCTACTTTTTCTATTTTACACGTTCACTTTTACAATACACCCACATCAGTTTATCTATTTTCCACATTTATTCAATAAAATATTCACTATTTTATAATTTTTTATTATTACTCCCTCACTGCCCCTCTCTCTCACAGACCCACAGCCACCATCATCACCGCCCAGCCACCATCGCCACCATCATCACCGCCCAGCCACCATCACCACCATCATCAGCAACCAAAAGCCATTAACCCACACAAATCAACGAAAATCAACATCAGATCAATAGCCACCATCATCACCGCCCAGCCACCATCACCACCATCATCAGAAACCAAAAGCCACTAACCCACACAGATCAACCAAAATCAAAGAAAAAGCAACATCAAATCAACCCCGATCTCCACCTAAAATCAAAGAAAAAATCATTGATCGATCATCGCCACCATCGATCATCGATCGTCGAGACCTCGCCACGCTCATCGACCATCGACCATTGATCATCGATCATCGCCGCCATCGATCATCGATCGTCGAGACCTCGCCACGCTCATCGACCATCGACCATTGATCATCGATCATCGCCACCATCGATCATCGCTGCCACGTTGTGACCCTCAGCGCCGATCTCGCCACGCTGTGAACTCTGGTGGCATGCTTTGAACGAGAGACAGAGATGTGAGATAGGTAGAGAGAACTGAGGATGAAAGGATTGTGGAGAGAAAGAGAGGGCAGCGTCTGAGATAGAGAGGGAGCTGAGTGTCAGTGAGAGAGAGAGAGAAAAAACTATTAAAAAAATAAATACATGATCTACAGTACCCGTGTAAATTTACACGGGTACTGTAGAATGTTTATAGTTTTACACAGGTTTAAATGATTTTAAAAGAACTGATGTAAAGGGTTTTTTGGTTCAAAATGTGTAAAAGTGGACAAAATGTGTATTTTACACATTTATAAAAGACCTGATGTGAATGCTCTTATTACGGGATAATTATGCTTTTTAATTCATTCACACGGTCTAAATAGTACAAGATTAAATTAAAAGATTGGAAAAAAAACAGAAGACTTGTTAAATTATTTAAATAAGAATCAAACTTAGTATTAACACCATTATTATTACCTAAAAAACTTAAGCTTTTAGAAAATAGTGATTTTAATAACTTAGTTGTGATTCTAAGATCCCACTCTAGCTCTACTGTCGCTGTTGAACAAACAAAATTTGCTATTGAATAAACATATGCTAGCTAGCTGAGCCAGTTGTTTCTGGGGGAGGTTGGGTTCAGAACTGTTTCCTGTGATGTTGATCTGGGGTCCCCCCCAACACTGTGCAAAGGAATAGTTGTTGGTTCCAGGCTCCAGGTCCCACTTTGGCCATATGGTTCAACTTTTTCATCTCCCTGTTCATTTGTTAGCTAGGCTGACCCCACAAACACCCTCAGGCAACTCTAGCTAATTGTACACTTCATTTTCTTGTGTCCAAACTATATAAAAAAACAAAATAATAATTGCTGTTTTAGTAAGGGCAAGTAGTAACCAAGATAACGAAGTTCAAATTGTTTCGAGGGATTGGTTTACCTTGCGTGACAACTTGAAATTAACTCATGGTTTGTGGGCTTCGTGTTGGTCAATTAAGCTTAATTATTGGACCGTATGTTTTTTCCATGTTTTTCAATAAATAAATTATCATATATATATATATATATATTTATATGTATAAAAGATAAATTCTGATAGTTACAACAGAAAATTTGAGTTTTGAATACTTTTGTTAGAAATATCAATAAATAATTAAATATCAGTCAATTACAATCTTTTTTTAGTTTATTTTTATTTTTTGCAAAAAAAGATAGATAACTTGACTTAAGAAATTAATTAGATAGGAGAGAAGAGCAATAATAATAATAATAATAATAATAATAATAGGTGAAACTGAGAGAAACTCAAATTAGAATTCCAAATTAGAGTTTCAATTTTACGCCATGTGTCCTAAATTATTTATTCTTAAAAAGTTTTATTTTTTAATTTTAGAATCAAATATGGGACTACATCATAAATATTCATCCAAATGAGTTAATAAGTATAAAAATCAAAGAGTCTATAATAAATTTGTAAGGACCAGATTTGAGTTCCTTGGCCCAAAAAGTGGATGGACCTAGACCAAAAAAGCTCAAAACAATGAATTTGTAGAGAATGAGTTTGAAAAACTGGGTTTTAGTTAATCAAACAACAAATTAGGTAGGTCTTGATGACAAAAAAGTAAAAATAAACAAGTTCAAACTGAAGAAAAAAGTCCTCGGCAAACTCCGAGGAGACTGTTGTTACATATTGCTCTTAAGTATGGTTACAAGTTTGGTTCTTGATTGCATGTTAAGGATAAATTGTTGACTTGTTAGAGATATTTTGTGGGATATTTTGTGGGATATTGTTGAGGTTCAAAAAGAAATTAGACAGCCCACCAATAGGCCCACAGAGAAAGAAAAGGTGTTCACACAAAGAAAAGGAAGAAAAAAGAATAATGGGCCGTCACAAAAAAAAGAAGAAAGAAAAAGCCCAGAGGGCTGGGATCCAGAGAAAGAAGCCCAACCAGCGAACTAGGCCAAACTGAGAAAGGAAGAAGCTGGGCCGGAATCCCAGAGAGCCTCCCAGAGGTATCCTAAGGCGCGCAGGGGGGTCATAACAGAAAGAAATTAAAGAAAAGAGGCACGCGGACCTTGTGACCCAGACAAGCAGAAGAGGTACAGAGCATGCAAAACGCAGAAAACTTGATTCAACCATTTGGAGAAAAGACAAGGAAGAGTACAACTGTGAAAGGCTGGGACGCTGAGAAGAAGAAGCCAAAAGGAGCCTCAGGCCAGCCAACGGGGAAACCCGGAAATGGAAAGGAGCCGAGGGACTTTCACTTGGTCGGAACAAAAGCAAGGAAACTATGAAGAAAGAGGAAACGACACGATCCTGAAGCAGCCAGGCATGGTACAAGCTTTAGAGGGTAAAACAGGGGAATCGCTGGTTCACCAGGGAGGCCGAAGTTGTGCTATAAAAGGAGGAAGGGATCCATGCTACGAGGCATTCACTCATTTTCGGAACAATCAGACCATTCTTAGGCATTCAGCTTTGCTTTCCCAAAATCCCAGAAAATCACGAAAAATACTCTGTAACTTAATAGAAAAAACAGAGGAACCGCCTCGGTGTCCTCAGTGCAGCCACTATTGAACGAGCTCGGATTTAACAAGTTCAAATTTTGCAAGACTTTGAAGCTCGAATAGCTATCAAAGTTTGTAACTTATGAGCTTAGTTGAACCTTGCACCACGTCCTAGTGAGCATTGCAACCATAGCTTAATGAAATCAATGAAATATACCTCACTTAATTAAAGGATCCTCAGCTTGTTCTTATGTTATATTCTTTTCATTTTTGTCGTTTGTATTAATCCTTTACTGCATGAATGTCGTTCAAATGCAAATATTCCAGCTTCTTTTTTTTTTGCTAACCATTTGTATTATGGAAAGTATGTTCTGTGCACCAATTGATTCTTAAAACAGCCCTTTTAGCTGCGGAGAATCAATCCCAGTCCACCAAGAACATCTCACAAGGCCCAGAATCCTTGGGCCATAGTGCTGAAAAAAAGGCACTCTCACAGATATTTTGTGAGATATTTGTGGGATATTTGCCATGCAATGGGTACGTTTATTAGTAGTTCAGCATTGTAATTGTTGGTGTTGTAATTGTTGCATGCAAGGCAAGTAGTGAGAGCCGTGATTCAAGGCAAGGCAGTTATGACAGGTTGGCAGGTCAGTTAGTTAGGAGTTAGTTAGGGAATTGGGATTAGCCTTGTTGTAACAACCACTGGGCAGGGAGAATTGTATAAAAGGGAAGCTTGTTGTAAAGAAAGCATAATAAGAAGTTTGTCATTCAATTTGTTTTCTTTTTCTCTGTCTTTCCTCTGTTCTTCTCTTTTCTCTTTGGAGGACCAGCTGGCCTTAAATTCAGCTAGAAAACCCATAAACATCAAGTTCCATTCTTAACATTTGGTATCAGAGCCTTGTTCCTACGTTACCATGGCTGAGACGCGTGCTGCTGCTATGAACACGGTGAATGAAGCTATTGCTTCTTTGCGTACCACTTCAGACCATCACAGTATGGACATCCAAGAGATCCAAAAGATTCAAGGAATCCATACCAGGACCTTGAATGAAATGAATCAAAACCTCAATGCCATTTTACAGAAATTGAATTCCCAAGATAACAATCCACATACACCTCAAAGAACTGTACCAGTGAATCAAAGTTCTTCATCTTTGACACTTGCAAGGCCCGTGAAATTAGATTTTCCACGTTTTTCTGGAGATAATCCTGCGAGTTGGGTCTACAAAGCCAATCAATATTTTGGCTATTACCAAACTCCAGTGGCAGAGAAGTTGTTCATAGCTTCGTTTCATATGGAATTGGAGGCTTTAATTTGGTTTCAAGAAGCTGAGGAGTCTAGTGTGTTTACTGATTGGGATTCCTTAGTGCAGGCCCTACATGTGAGGTTTGGATCAACTGCGTATGATGATCCTATGGAAGCACTAACAAGGCTGAAGCAGTCTTCAACAGTAGCAACATACAAGGCAGAGTTTGAAGCTGTATCTAATCGGATTAAGGGTTTATCTCCTCTGCACAAGCTCAGTTGCTTCCTAAGTGGCTTGAAGGATGAAATCAGGATTCCAGTCAGGATGCTTAATCCCCACACCTTGAACGAAGCATTTGGTTTGGCCAAGATTCACGAGGAATATGTGTTCAGTTGCAAGAAGAGTTCCAAATTCCAACAAGAAACAGGTAAGGGTTCTATCTTGGGCTTACCTAAGAATAATGTGGTGATAGAATCTAACCCTAAGATACCAATTAAGAGGTTAACTCCTGCTCAAATGCATGAGAGAAGAAAGAGGGGTCTTTGCTATAATTGTGATGAGAAGTGGGTGGTTGGGCACAAGTGTAAAAGTGCTAAGTTGTTCTTATTGGGGGGAATTGAATTACCTTGTGGGGTGCAGTCCGGGGTACAGATTACTGAGTTAGAGGAGGAAGTGGAGAATGAGGTTGTGAATAGGGTAGATAATCAAGAAGAAGGGGTGGAGATTACCTTATATGCACTCACAAGAACTCCTACACCTGGGACTATAAGGGTTAAGGGTAAGGTGAATGGGAATGGGCTGGTAATCCTAATAGACATTGGCAGTACCCACAATTTTGTAGATGCTTCTTTAGTTTCTAGGTTGCAATTAAGGGTGGATGTTACTAAGGTTTTGGAGGTTAAGGTAGCCAATGGTTCTATGGTTAAAACGCAAGGATTTTGTAGTAGTGTGCCAGTGTGCATTCAATGAGTGGAATTTTGCATTCAATTCCATGTTTTAGCATTGGGTGGTTGTGATGCAGTGTTGGGTACACAATGGTTAAGTACTTTAGGTGAGATTCAATGGAATTTTAAACTTCTAACTATGTGCTTCTGCTATGAGGATCAGAAAGTATTGCTGCAAGGGTTAACTCCATCCTTAGGGTCTTCTTTTATGGATTGTAAGCAATTTTTCAAGGTGCCTGTGAAGAAAGGACTGTTACTACAGATTGCTAGGGTGGAGGCAAGTGCATCTGAGGAGAGACTTCCAGCTGAAGTGGAATTCTTATTGCAAGAGTTTAAGGCTGTTTTTGAGACTCCTACAAGATTACCTCCTCTTAGGGGTCATGAACATTCCATTGTTCTCAAAGAAGGAGCTGAACCTGTGTGCCAAAGACCTTATAGGTATCCTTTCTACCAAAAGAATGAGATTGAGAAGATTGTGAGAGAATTGCTGTCTGTAGGGTCAATTAGGAACAGTAGCAGCCCCTTTGCATCTCCTGTTTTGTTGGTAAGAAAAGCTGATGGATCATGGAGGATGTGCATTGACTATAGAGCTCTTAACAACATCACTGTCAAGGACAAATTTCCCATTCCTGTTATTGATGAGTTGTTGGATGAATTGGCTGGAGCTGTCATTTTCTCCAAGTTGGACTTGAGGTCTGGGTATCACCAAATCAGAATGAGGGAAGAAGACATACCTAAAACAGCTTTTAGAACACATGAGGGCCATTATGAATTCTTGGTTATGCCCTTTGGTCTAACTAATGCTCCTTCAACCTTTCAATCATTGATGAACCAGGTATTCAAGCCCTTCCTTAGACAGTTTGTATTGGTATTTTTTGATGATATACTAGTCTATAGCAAGTCCTTGGTTAAGCATGTGATCCATCTAAGAAAGGTTCTTGAGATTTTAGCTATGAAAAAGTTATATGCTAAAAGGTCAAAATGCATGTTTGCTTGCAAGGAGGTAGAATATTTGGGGCATGTTATTACTGCGGGTGGGGTTCATACTGATTCTAGGAAAGTTGCTGCCGTGCAACAGTGGCCATTTCCTAAGAATATTAAGTCCTTAAGGGGTTTTTTGGGGCTCACTGGGTATTATAGAAAGTTTGTCAAAGGGTACGGCCAAATTGCAGCACCCTTGACAGCCCTATTAAAAAAAGACTCTTTTTGTTGGACTAAGGAGGCTGAGTTGGCTTTTCATCAATTGAAGGATGCTATGGTTAACCCTCCTGCCACTGAAGGTAAGGAGGGAACAGCAACCACATGCTTGCCAAACTTCTCCTTTAGGCACGAAACATGAAAGGTAGGATTGATTTTAGACTCTGGTGGTAGAGCCAACCTATATGATACCTTACCAATCCTTTTTAAAATCTGGAAAGGCCCATAATATCTAGGAGATAACTTGCCCAAATGCTTTTGCTTCAAAGATTTTTGCTTGTAAGGCCTCAACCGGAGATAAACCCAATCTCCTTCAGTAAATTCCCTCTCAGTTCTGTTCTTATCAGCATTTACTTTCATCCTTTCTTGGGCTGCTACCAAATTTTGCTTCAACAAAGCCAGCAACTGTTGTCTAGTTCTTAATTGCTCATCCACACTATCAACCTTAGTAGTGCCGGGGATATAATCCAACAACTTGGGAGGAGGATAGCCAAATAAAGCTTCAAAGGGGGTCAATTTGGTAGAGGTATGAAAATTGGTATTGAACCAAAATTCCGCCAATGGCAGCCATTCCACCCAAGTCTGAGGTTTATCAGCTGCATAAGCTCTTAAGTAATGTTCTAAACTTTTGTTAACCACCTCAGTCTGCCCATCAGATTGAGGGTGATAGGCTGAGGACATAGCCAACTAAACCCCTTGTAATCTCATCAACTCTTGCCAAAAATGAGAGGTAAAAACAGGATCTCTATCACTCACAATTGAAGCTGGCATTCCATGCAATTTAAACACATGTTGCAGATACAGGTTAGCTACCTTTGCAGCTGTATAAAGGTGAGACAATGGTATAAAATGAACAAACTTGGTAAGCCTGTCCACTACAACCAGAACTACATCTTTAGAATGAGACTTAGGAAGGCCTTCAACAAAGTCCATGCTCACATCAAGCCACGGTTTGTCAGGAATGGGTAAGGGTTGCAATAATCCAGCAACATGACAAGTCTCGAACTTCATTCTTTGACATATATCACATTCCCTCACATGCCTCTTTACATCAGTTCTCAAACCAGGCCAATAGAAGTCCCTCTGCACCCTATGTAAAGTTTTAAGGAACCCTGAATGTCCTCCTAGGGGACTGTCATGAACCTGTTGCAAAACAGCAGCCTTCAAAGCCTCACATGACCCTAGATAGAGCTTACCTTTATACAACAACAACCCATTCTGCATAGAATACCCTTTTGGAACCTCCCTACCCAACTGTAAAGCTTGGAATATATCCTGCACCTGCTGATCAGTACCATAACTGGTCTTAAGGTCAGTCAACCATGCTGGAGCAACAGTGTTTCTTTTCCTAATTTTCTGATCCTCTTCCCTCCAGGAGTCTCTTACATTATATATCTCCCTCCTAATGATCTTGACCCTCCATTTGTTGATTATCCAAGCCACTACTTGAGTGTTTGTTCCATTGGACATCCTCTCTAACTATCTGTGAGTTAGGATAACCAAGGCAGCACTGTTTAGGGGTCTTCTCCACATAAATGTAGTCAGAAAGTTAGCTGCAGAACATTTAATGCGGTGTCAGTAGCTTTTCCTTAGATATTTCTGAGCTTCCATCCCTCTTGTGCGTTTACGATACATGTTCTTGTTAGTAGAACATTCTGGAAGGTCGCCTTGAATGATAGGACATGCATTGAATCTGTGCTTTGCTCATCCGAGGAGGTGAGCCTCCTCGGACTACCTTTCACATTCTCTCCGTTTGCATCTTACTCGTGGGATTCTGAACTTGACATTCTTATTACTGTTTATCGATCATCGAACAAGTCAACCTCCTTGGACAAAGCCCAAGGCCTAATATACAATTTTGGGCCCTTATCTCTATAAAATTAATCTTAAAAAAAAAAAAAAAAGCGTTTCACAATAATTTTTTTAAAAAAAACATGGATAATTTACATTTTATATCTAATAATATCCTTACAAAATTTTTTAAAGAGTTAACAAAATATAAAAATGACTATTAATAGTATTTAAATTATATATATATAGGAATTATATTATGCATCTTATTGTATATCTTTAAGTGTATCCATGCAGATGCATGAGATTACAAGCTAGTCTATATATATAATAATAGGTAAAGCTGGAGAAATTATAAAGTCCTCATGCGTGGTCCACCATTCCACTAAAAGACTTCTACCTGTTTAAAATTGCTGAGTTAGAATTTTTTTTTTTTAAACAAAAACTAATTACTGACTCAACAATTTCAAACAAGTGGAAGTCTTTTAGTAGAATGGTGAACAAATGACATGGTCCACCAGAAGATTGTATAATTTCTCGTAAAACTGAGAGAAAATCTAATTAAATTTCAAATTGAAATGCAATTAGAATCTAATTTTGCGCCGTGTCCCATTAAATTTAAGTTTTTAAATTTTTGTGTCAAGTGAGTTAATTCAATATAAAAATTGGATTTCAATTAGAGCTTAATTTTGCGACATGTGCCCCATTTAATCTAAGTTTTTAAATTTTTATGCCAAATGAGTTAGTTTAGTGTAAAAAACAAGGAGTTTAATATAAGTAAATCATAAAAACATAATTATATATCTAACACTATATATAAAATTAGAAGAAGAGAAACTTTGAATGATTTTATATTTATGAGTCTTTTTTTTTGTATAAATTAAAATAATTCAAATTTATAAGTCACACACACACATATATATATATATATAAAAGTTTCTCAAATATATATATATATATATTAATAGGTAAAGTTTAGAGAAAATCCAATTAGATTGTACAATTGAAATCCAATTTTGCGTCATGTGTCCCAAATTATTTATTTTTAGAGAGGGTTTTATTTCTTAATTTTGGAATCAAATGTGGGACCATATCATAAATATCCATTCAAGTGAGTTATTGTATACAAAAACCAAAGAGTCGAGAATTAATGAACATGAAAAATATTTAAAAAATTGACAATTTACATTTTCTACCTAATAACATTCTTACAATATTTTTTAAAGAGTTAAAAAAATATAAGAATGACTATTAGTAATTCTTAAATTATATATGTAAGAATAACACTATGCATCTTAATGTGTATCTTTTAAGTATATCCATGCATATGCATGGGGTTACAAGTTAGTATATATTAATAGACAAAACTTCGAAAAAGTTCAATTAGAATTTGAAATTAAAATCCAATTTTGCATCATGTGTTTAAATTTAGGTGGAGATTATACCATAATTATCCACTTAAGTTTATGCCATATGTCCACTTAAATTTTTTAATTTTTGTGTCAAGTAAATTAATGAATGCAAAATATTAAAAATATAATATTAATGAACTATTAAAAAAAAAACCAATCACGTAACAATGATCATCACACATTTTATTTTATTAAAAATTATAAAAAAAAATTATCATAAATAATATTAAATTTACTTCAAAATTTTAATATGTGACTGATTAAGTTTACTTTAAAAAAATAATTTGACTAATTATTTATATTTTTATAATTAAAATTGTGTTTACTTTTTGGGATAATTACACATTACCAACCTGTGGTTTGACCCGAATTTTATGTGCCTACCCATGGTTTCAATTTTGACACTTTACCCACCTGTGATTCCCTCTGTTACTCCTCCGTAACCCACCTCTAGTGCAGACGTTACTCTAACACAAAAACTCATAAAAAACAGAACCTAAAACAGATCAAACACTCCTCATGGACTGAGAACCTCCTGGGTTTTGATCGTGCAAGCAAACTGAAGAAGAAGGAGACACAATGTTCATCTGGCATTTGACACTGACCAAACTAATTTATTTTTAGACTTATAAACAAATGGACTAAAAAGTTTTGGTGAGACAAATTTACCCTTAAAGGCTCACACCCACTGACCCACATAACCCAGTCTGAAAAATCTCCAAATCTGAAAAGCTTGAAACCCCAACGCCACTCCCACCAGACCAGCAGAGGCTGATCTTCGCCGGGAAGCAGCTCGAAGACGGGCGCACCCTTGCCGACTATAACATCCAGAAGGAATCGACCCTTCACCTCGTCCTCCGTCTCCGTGGTGGTATGCAGATCTTCGTTAAGACCCTCACCGGAAAGACCATTACTTTGAAGGTGGAGAGTTCGGATACCATCGACAACGTGAAGGCGAAGATCCAAGACAAGGAGGGGATCCCACCAGACCAGCAGAGGTTGATCTTCGCCGGAAAGCAGCTTGAGGACGGTCGCACCCTTGCTGACTACAACATCCAGAAGGAGTCCACCCTACCTTGTCCTCCGCCTCCGTGGTGGTGCTTTCTGAGGAGTGAAAAAGCCCTGCTTTATGATTGAAAATTATGGTTTTATGATTTATGGTTCTGTTTAATTGTTTCTGCTTTAATGGTGGAAACATCAAAAACTCATTTATATTTATATTATTATGTCTATGGCCCTAATGTGGCCTTTAAATAAATTTGATGATGTTGCTATGTTTGTAAGTATATTTGTGCTATGAATTGTGTGCTTGATGATGCCTCCAAGTTTAGGTGCTTTGGTTTTCAAACCCAGGCATAATTGGTAAAGAAGAAAATTGATTTTTCTTAGAACTTCTAGAACAATAGTTGAGACTAGTAAGAGCGTTCAACGGAAGCCTTCTTCCGTCGTTGAAGCTAACCGTTACTGAAGCAATAGAAAGACTTTGAACCTTCTTGTTATACGCAAACAAAATACAATTTTTTTGATTAATTGAAAGTTTCTGAAGAAGAAACCTCTCCCGCGTTGTTGAAAGTTCACTAGTGATTTTAAATATTGACTTGCTTGGTTTGGTGTGGAGTAAAAGAGAAATCTTTGAGGGATTCTTGGCTTCTTTGAGTTGGCAGAAAGTTGCTCTTGGAGGTTTGTTAGAAAATTTTGTTTTGCCAGTCTTTTGTTTTTGTTCATTTGATTTTTTATTTTTTTTTACCTTGAAATTTACTCCGATTGTTGTTTTGTTTTGAAGATGAACCCATGATATGCCAAAATTTTGATATGGGTGCATGGGTTTATTATTTTTCTTTTTTCAAGTTTAGTGAAGTTCATAGTTCATACTGAATCAGTATTTGATTCAACTGAACAGAAGAACACTGTGTCTCCTTCTTCCTCGGTTTGCTTCCACGATCAAAACCTAGGAGGTTCTCAGTCCATTATTTTAAGCACATTGCATTGTGATCTTCGTTTGGTGAGAACGTTGGATGAGAGTGTGTTTTGGGAGTGAGGAGTGTTTGATCTGTTTTAGGTTCTATTTTTGATGAGTTTATGTGTTAGAGTAACGTCTGCACTGGAGGTGGGTAACAGAGAAGTAACGGAGGAAATCACAGGTGGGTAAAGTGTCAAAATTGAAACCACGGGTAGGCACATAGAATTCGGGTCAAACCACAGGTTGGTAATGTGTAATTATCCCTTAATTTTTAATGTTTCCATATGAATGCATGTGTTACATACTGTTTTTTTTTAAATAATTTGACAAATTATTTACATTTTTATGATAAAAATTATGTTTAATTTTAAATGTATCCATGCATTTGCATGAGTTACATGTTAGTTAAAAATGATGAAACACTAAGGTAAAATTATATTTATTAATAAAGATTGTATTAGAACTAAAAAAAGAAAAGAAAATAACATGAATAGTCTCATCTTTTTTTTTTTTTTTTTGATAAGATGAATAGTCTCATCTTAATTATAGCCAAGCGAAACATTTGGCTATTATTGTCTTGTTTAAGTTTGTTTGGAGTATAGTAGTATCTAATTATTACATGGGTGGCGCTACTCTATTCTCAGGGGTTCAAATGATGAACCCCCCTGACTTCCAACAAAAAAAAAAAAAAATATATATATATATATATATAAAAAAATTTTTTTAGTTTAATACTATAATTTTTTTCTTAAAAATATATTTGCACACCCTGACTTAAATTTTACACACCCTTATTACAAGTTTTTCCAATTCTAAGAATAAAAAGTAGGTGTTTGTAAATTGTAAGTGTCATTATTTTTTATAAATTTATATTATGTGTGTGAGTGTGTGTCTAATATTGACTGTTTGCATTATTTTTTGTTATAATATTATCTGTGTGAATTATGATGTGTGTGGATGTTTGTGTGTACATTATAATATAAATATATAATTTAATAATTAGGAAATAAATATGGTTTGTTACATGTGTGTATATTGTTATTATGTTATAATAACTTTTTATTATAAAGTTAGTAAAATTTAAGAAAAAAAATGTAAAGTTAGTAATTGTCCAAGTATTTGATTGGTTAAATAGACACTAGTGTATAATTTTATATATGAATGAGTGTGATTGTGTACGTTAATAATTAAAATATTTTTATAAAAACAATAATAAATAGATAATAAAAACTGCATAAAAATAAAAATTTTAGATAAACTTAACAAAATAAAATGATTATAGGCTCATAGCTACTCACATTGACAATAGATACTTATAATGAACTATCATATAACAATTCAAAATTTGAATACTTGTAGAAGGAAATTGTAAAATTTCATGTATTAATTTTTTTTGTCGGTAACTAGATATATTCAAATTTTTTTTATTAAAATTTTTTAATGACCCCTTAACCAAAATTGTGGGAGGATGGAAAAATGGGAGGATGGAAAATATTTAGTTTTCCCTCTTGTGTGTTCGGTTGAAGGGGTGGAAAAGTGGAAGGGTGGAAAACTCTTTTGTTTGGTTGGAGAGAAAAAGGGAAGGATGGAAAATGTAATTTATATAAATTGACTATTATACCCTTGTTACATATTATGTAAGAAATAGATTTATTTGTACCCATTAAATAATATAAAATTTACAACATCATATATATAAATTTATATTTATATTTTTATTATTATAATGTAAAAATTAATGTCATAAGAAAAAAAACCAAAAAAAGAAGAAGAAGAGAACATCACGTTGAAAAAAAGAAAAGAAAAGCATGTCACGATGAGAAAAAAAGAGCACATCACCTTGAAATAAAAAAAGGAAAAAAAAAGAGCACATCAAGTTGGAAAAAAAAAAAAAAAACACACAGAACATCACGGTAAAAAAAAAAAAAAAAAAGAAGAGAGAAAGAGAGAGAAGAGAACCTGGGAAGGGTATTTGTGGAAAAGTGCTACACTAGCACTTTTCTCCCCCAGGTTTTCCTTCCAATTTAGGAGGAAAAAAAATGTGGACCCGGAGAGAAAACTTTTTCTCCAATTTTTCATCTTTCCTATTTTCCTTCCTCAAACAAATAGTGAAAAACAACTATTTTCCTCTCTTTATTTTTCATCTTCCCTATTTTCACTCCAAACGAACGGAACCTTAGAGGCCCCACTGAATTATTCGAATCAATCTCCAAAGTCTAAAACAAACTTAAACAATTTGTTATTATTCCAAGTCACACCGAACATAAATGTGTCATTGTACTAAAAGGGCAGCAGCTTTTATTCAAGATTCACATTGGATTTAATGAAATGAGGATATTTCTCTTACTCGAACTTATCCAAAAATTAAAGAGAGGTGCATATTGAAAGCCAATGACTAGAAACCGTGAAACTTACGAAAGATAATATATTTACACCTGAGCTGTACAATTTGAAGTCCTAATCATCTCAGGCAATTTTGGCTCGTGAAACCTTTTTTTTTTTTTTTGAGAAAGGGCTCGTGAAACTTCTGGGAGGATTTTGAAACTTATGAGAAGCGCTACTAAGTATATGTTTAGAATGGAATAAAAAATTAAAATTATTTTATTATTTAATTTATTTTTGTTATTATTTATGGACACTACTGTACTTTTTAGTACTATTTATGAGCCACATTATATTATTTCAACTAACTTTTTCCTTTATGTACAATACTTTCAACGATAAATTTTTAATTTCAGCAAAATAAATGATATTCAAACACACTGTAAAGTCGTGTGGGATAATTAAGTCTTGATTGGGCACTCGCACTACACTATCAACGCATATGCACAAAATTGTGTGATGCGATTGTCTAATTCATTATTAGACTGATAGGATAATATGTGGCAGTGAAAAATGTTTGCTATGTATTGGGTATATGTTTTTCCTCTCTTATTACAGCTTGCTATGAGAGATGATGAAGTGCAAATTCGTCAGTTAAGGTAAGTGCATCCAGATGGAGCCAAACCTTCGTCTTTGTGATTATAGAGATGGTTGGATGGCTTCCTTTGAATGGTCATCGGTGTGGTGCCTGCTACAACATCTCCGATACCAAAGTTAGTATAAGAAAATTCTTTGGGAAAGAATAGTGCGATGCAATAATGCAAGAAATATTTTTAAGTGAGTTTATGTACCTTATGTTGGTGATGAGAGGGTTGTATATATACATTCCTGTAGCTCTTAGCCGTTGTAGCTGTTATGGTGGCTTTAATCCCTCTTTTAGTAACACTTCATGGTCAATCATGTGGGCTTTGATGGCTCCAACGGTTTGTATAATTGTCTTTGTAACCGCCTGAAGCATTTATTTGACTGCATTAAATGGCTTCTCTATCTCCGTTAGTAATGTGGCTACTTCGTTGGAGGAATCAGGTTGACTCATCTGTCAACACTACCTCGTTGGTTTGGATGGAGTCGTCTAGAGAAGTTGAGATCGTCAATCCTATCAAGAGAGAATAAACATATACTCAATACAAGGTATATTTCTCCGTGGCAGTAACTTTCATAGTACTGGGTCTCAGTGGTAATTATAATTGGCAGTAACTTTCATAGTACTGGGTCTCAGTGGTAATTATAATTAACTCATAAAATTAAAATTGCAGCATTGCTGTTGATTTAGAAACGATGTCAATATGTGGTTGTCGACTTGACAGTTAATGCACTAACTTATTACATTATCTATTTCCGTGACAAATGAGCAGGCAATGTAATTACCAATTTTATTGTCATGAATATTAAGGGGTTGTTTCGTACATACACTTAAAAGCTAAAAATATGTATTTGAAAATATATGTGAAAATACGTGTGGATAAAAAAATGTATGAAAATACGTATAATGTTATTTAAAAAGAAAAAATATGTGTTTGAGTGGATATACCAAATAGGACCTAAAGTTCTCTAAAGTCTAAACATGCTTATTATATCATGGGTTTTTATGTTAATGGGTGCCCTTAAAACGTTTGTTAATAGATTATTTTAAAAAATTTTAATATCATGGTTGTATAAAAAAGTTAATTATTTTTTTTCTTTTTCCATAAATATTTTTAAAATATTTCATAAACCAATGTACATCCCTTAAGTTTTCTCTTATAGGATTCAAAAGAAAGTGAACATTATTTTTTGGGGTTTAAATTATATATAAATTGCATCATTTATTTATTTATAATTAATTCTTTTGACTAGTTTTGTTAAATCCGACTACTAGTAATACTATTTTTGAAATGAAATATATGAAATTTAAAAAGGCTAATTTTTTTCAATCAAGACTAAATTAAAAACAAATCAAAGATAGAGGGTATGATTATTAAAAAATATACCCCCTTTAAGATAACAACGTGAACATTGCTTATCACAAAGACCATGTTACTTTGGATATGAATGCCGCAAAGTGAAACATTACTTATCAAAGAGACCATGTTACTTTGGATGCATGCTGCTTTATCATAAAGCTACTAACAGCAATACGATATCTTTTGTACTGCATCTTGTTCACATAGCACATAAAGGTTAGGAATAGATCAATATAACTAGTTGAAGTTTTTATTTATTTATTAAAATTTCATCGTGGAGATAAATTTTAATTATAAATAATACATAGAGTATTATTAATTATCGTTACGATGGGTTCGTACCGAAAGGCGAAAACTCCTATTTTTATTCGGCCAGAAAAAATAATTTCTTCAACTCTCTTTCCCATGTAAATTAATATCTAATTTATTTGTTGTCAGATCTATCCTCAATTTCACCAACACGTTACTTTGCAGTTTGCAGGCATATATTCTTTATAGAAATTAGCGACCCCAGATGTTTAGAATGCAGATTGTCAGAGCAACCGAATTGCAGCAGTGCCTCACAAATCTTCACTATTGCAGCCCTCAATCTTTTATATATTTTCCCTAGCTTCTTCCTATTTCAGAGACCATACTTAGCCTTATTTCATATGAACAAGCAACTACCACCATATTTATACCAGTTGAAAACCTACAGTTCGTAGCATTCAAGTACGCAAATTCTTTATCCATTTGCTGCCTTCTAGTCATAATTAGGAGTATAACTATATAAGCGATTATTTGAAAACTCAAGTATGTGTATAACTTAGAGTTATAGTTAGTTCAATTGGTAAAGTCTCTTGTCACCGAATAAGAAATTACGACTCGAATATTTTCAACACCAGAAATCAATTGATATCTTAACTTTATAACGGTAAAGAACAACAATTAATGAGCGGACACTATAAAAAAAAAAAAAATTACCGCTTTAATTAATTAAAAATGCAATGTGGCTAATCTTCTGTACAAGCCGAAAGATGGATCCGGTAATTTCACGTGGGTGACAATAGCCTCTCTGAATCAGCATCATTCATCTTCACAATTTTCTGATCCAGCCACATATGTATAACATGCATCGTGGGAGTGAGAGCGTTCACAGGTTCTCATGCTCTGCGACAAACATTAGGGATAGAGAGATGATAGCTAGATCAGATGCTTTTGTAGTTTCGTTTATTTGCTTTGTTTTGTTTGTCTAGATCTGTGAAGTAGAGCACCATGTGGCACGTGCTTCTCACATGCATCTCCAAGGAAAAATTAATGAATGATAGACAATTTTACAATTTTATACTTGAAATAATACGTGCAGTCAAAAAATGAAAAGCTAGAACATTTTTCCTCTTAGACCCTAAGTACTTTGTACATGTGAAGGTGTCAATTCAACTACAAACTCTTTGGCAAAAAAATATACAACTATATATTATATTTGAGAAAAGAAAATTTAGAATAAGGTACTGTGCATGGATGGCTATGTGTGGGTGTGTTCAATTTAAAAAAGTATTGGATGAAGTTATGTGGGATCTAACGTGATATGGACATCTACTATTTTTTTATTGGACCATATATCATTCTAAGGGATTGGGATACAGTGCAATAGTTAGGGCTATTGCAATACCTCTCAAGTTATTTATACTTCTTCAAAAATTTTAACTTTTTTTTAAATTCTCAATTTAAATTTTTTTTATTATTTCTTTGATCCAATGGTTGGTATTAAAAATTAATTTTTTAACTTTGAATCTAAACTATTGAGAATTGCACCAAATCTCAATTTCTTTGGAAGTATGTGTTGATTTCAAAGTGTGACATTATTGTAGAAAGATAAGAAAATTAATAAAGATTACAATGATTACTATTATTTTAATTAAAAATCAAAACTCAAAGAGATTGGTTGGTGTCTGTGATGGGATTGGTAGGGTTCCACCAACAGACATGCAGCAAAAAGTACGCAAGAACCAATGTTGGATGAAATGAATTTTTTTTTGATGGAACGGATGAAATGAATTTTATTCTTCCAATCAGAGTGATCATTAATCATTTACTTCTGAATGTGTTTTCTATTTTTATAGATAATGGATAATAATTCAATGGTATGGTACTATGGGGAAACTTTTAGCAGGAGAAAGACTTCTCGAAAATTTTTAAAATTTATTAATATATATACACCATAACAACTGCTGCATCTTATTTCCAAAATGTTGGAGGTGGATTATAAATTTTAATAAAATATTAATGATCAGTTACATGTATTCTTCTTTACTCAACATTTTGATATATTATCTCCAAAATATTGTGCTAGCAACTCGGTCCAAGATTGGCATTTTTAGCAAATTGCAATCCAAACTGTTCCAATTACAGGATTCCTATGGCAGTCAATCCACAAAGAACTCCAAAAAGAGTGTACTAGTCATAAACCGTACGGTGAGGTCGATGCAAGAAGTTCTACATATCAATAGCTACATAAGTCATTAGGTCTGTGCTAAAAACCTTGTAGATCAATTAGCTTCTTCTAGTACTTCTAAGTTCCAATAGAAACATTCAAGATTTTAATATTCTCTACTCTTATCATTGAATTTTTTTTTTTTTTTTTTTTTTTTTTTTTTTTTAAATAAGAGGAAAGTCGGCAAATTTACAATTTACGAGTATACCAGATTACAAAATAACAATGTATACAGCATCTTGAGCCAACATACATATAGAGGTGAAAGAATCGAGCTAATTACCAAAACTTCTATAGGGGAACTTGTTATTAGGAAGCTAAAAGAAGAAATTAGTGCAAAGAGAAAAGGTATTGATTTTGTCTAGGAATATTAAGAACAAGCTAGTGCTTACAAGTTGAGAAGTTTGTATTGTGTATTTTCTTGAAAGCTCAGACTTCTGTAATATCTCTTGATTTTTATATATATTAGTTATACAATTTTTTCTTGTTTCCCTTTGATTAATTTACCTTTTTTCCTCCAACTCCCTTGTTAAGTGTCTTAAATTTAGTTTAATGTGCATTAAGGACAAAAGTAATAAAAATTAAAACAAAACAAAACAAACAAATAGCGTAAGCAGCATTTTCCAAATTCGACTTTAAGGATTATGAAAAGAGAAAAAGATCTGTTGAAAAATGAAAATGCTAGAGATACAAATTTTTTTACATAAAAATTTAGAAATTGCTAATATGGTAAATGGTTATTGGTGAATGAAAAAATAATGTTAGTGGTAAACTTAGATGAAAATCAATAAGAAGTTAGCCACAAAAATAGTTTATAAAATTTTTGTAAAATAGTTTATGACGGTAGTAATGCAAACAAAAAATAAAAAAATACATTACTTAAATTGTGAAGCTTAGAATACAAGCAATATATATTATGTACATAGAAATTAATGGATATTATTCGTGTACAAAAGTGGATCCCATCACTTTTGGCTCTCTCTATCAATGATTCAGTGTATCCATATTACATAAAAAAAAGTTATACTCATATACTTTCCTATATCCAAGGGGGCCATTTCAGAGGCATAAACATTAAAAAAAAACCCAGCACAGAAGCAATTGCACGAACTTTCAGTTGCCACCTCCCATCCACCACTTCTTCCTACAAAATGGATATTATTTCACCACAAAGGACTTGTACATGTAGACCGATGTGATTTGTGCTCAATTGGTAACAACTTATATGACTTTTTGTTGAAAGTTTATTAAAGTATAATTATACTTAAAAAGGTGAGAATTTAAAATATATAATATATGCACATAAGCAAATAAGGTTTTTTTTTTTTTTTTTTTTTTTTTTGTAAATTCCACAAACCTCCCTTGAGGTTTGGACTAATGCCAATAAAGTCCACAACATTTAAAAAGTGACCATCTTGGTCCTTATTCCCAAACGGTTTGTAATACCGTTACTTTTTTTTTTCTTCATTCTTCTTTGTTCTTTCCTCTCTCCAGATTTCTCTCTCTCTCTCTCTCTCTCTTCCTCTGAGTCCATAACCTCTGACCAAACCGAGCAACCCCAACCACCAGACCCGACCCACCACCACTTCAAATTAACCATCATTCACTCAAATCTGGCGACGATCAGCCCTCATTTGCTTAGCTCCAACGATGATTTTTCTCAGATCTACTTAGATCCGATGATTTTGGCTCAGACTGGTAATGTTTTGCTCTCCTTCGCTCAAATCTGGCAACGTTTTAATCTCCTCTGCTCAAAACCGGCGCCGTGGTGGTGGGTTTGCAATTTCTCTTCTCTCTTCCTCTTTGCAGTGGCGCTGTGGTGGTGGGTTTTGTAGTGGGTCGGTTTTGGTTGGGATTGGTGATAGAGAATTTGGTTTTTTGTGGGTGTGTTGGATTTTTGTGGGTTTTGGTTTGTGTTTTTGGTTCTGGGTTTGTTTTGGGGTGGTTAGTATTGCTGATGGGTTTGTGGGTTTTGTTGGTGGTCGGTAGTCAGTGGTTCTAGATTTGTGGGTTTTGTTGATGCCGTTGCTTTGCTAGTGGTTGATGGTTTTGTGGATTTGGCTGGTGGTTGGTGGTCGCTGGCTTTTTGTGAGTATTGCTGAGTCGGGTTGTTGGCTTTATGGGTTCTGTTCTTCAATTTTTTCTTCTCCTCTAAATTAGAGAAAGGGAAGAGAGAAGACTCAAGAGAGGGATGAGAGAGAGGACAAAGGATATGTAACGGTGTTACAAACCGTTTGGGAATAAGGACCAAAATGGTCACTTTTTAAATGTTGTGGACTTTATTGGTAATACCCCAAACCTTAGGGGTAGTTAGTGAAATTTAACTTTTTTTTTTTTTTTTTTTTGGGGGGTGGGGGGGAAAAAGTTACTAGCAAATAAGCTTTTGAATGTGATTGGTATTAGGGCTGCATTTGGTTTTGGCTGAAACTTATTTATTGTTTGTGGGCCCTATGCAGGTCTCGCAAAAATTCACGCTTATTTCATTTTGCATTTAGCATTTTATGTAATCCATTGCAAAATTTTATTCAAAAAATTGACTCTAATTAACTGTTTATAGGTCCTCTTCTATGAATTTTGCCCAAAATATTAAATCTCTCAAACTTATTACAGGTCCTACTTTCAGAGGCGAATCTACATAGAGTTCAGGGTGGTCACAGGACCACCTTAACTTGAAAAAAAAAATTTATTATTTATGAATTTTAAAAATTTATGATTCTTTTATTCTTAAAAAAAACTTTGTGGCTACCCTAATTTTTTTTTAGGCCCAACATAATTAAATTTTGGATAAAATTTGGCAACAACTTTGGTTGTAGACTAAGACTACAACTTCATTCAATATTTTTTTGTAAGCCCACCACTGCCTACTCTACTTTTTTGCTAAAGAACTTTAAGCAAAAAAAAAAAACAAAAATCAATTAACTTATTTTATTTATTTTTTATCTATAGTACTTTTAGCAAAAAAATTTCATAAAAAAACTATATAAATTATTCTTAAACAAACACGTTAACATCAACAATATAGTAAATAAAATTTTTAATGAGTTTGTAAGAATTATGTAGTGAAATATATAATATCTTAACATCACTCTTAGATGTTGTACATATTGATATTCTACCATCAATGATGATATGCTTATTTTTGGGGGGGGGGGGGGGGGGGGGGGGGGGGAATCCCTAATGAAAAATCCATGGTTATAGTAGGTGCTCCATGTGTCTTGTTTGTCAATCAAATCCAGTTTTTGCACATGACTAGTGATTAATTATCGTAATGTAATGTCGCAAACACAAATTTTTTGTCGATCCAATTTGATGACATATTAATCACTAATACGTGTTTTTGGTTGCTTCTTTGATTTGGCCAATGACTTGACATATTTCTTGTTTGGTGAATGAGACATTTCTTTGACAACGATTTTGCTCCACTATACCAGCAGATTGTTATTAAATTTAAAGCAATATTTCTTTGTTTAATGAATGATACATTTCTTTGACAACGATTTGGTCCACTATACCAGATTGTTATTGGATTTACACTACGTCATTGGGAAGAAATAAACAAATAAGGGCCTCTTATAGTCTTACTAGTTATTACTCATCTAATTAATCTCAAGCTCAATTGGTACATCTGTACCTAAAGTAGTTTAAAAGTGCATGTACCAAGTCTAGATTTATTGGATTTGTCATCATTTGATAATTAACTGCACATATGCCTTCAATAATACGATTACTACTTCTATCCAACAGTCAACCTAGAAATTTATAAACTCGTATTATATTCTCATGAGATTGAGATTGGAAAATTTTCTCACTCATACTTTCCAGGAAAGCTAATACTGCTTTTTCCTTTGAAATGAATGCTTTTGATATTATGTACGGTTTGGATAGCACTTAATCCAGTGTTTGCGTTTTCAAAGCGCGTTTTCTCCTTCTTTTTTTTTTTTTAACCGGAGTTATTGATTTTTTTAGAGACAATATTTACTGTTTATAAACAGTGTATGCACTATTTATATACTGTGCATGCACTGTTTATGCATTAAAAATATTAAAAATAAGTCCTATGATACTATTCACATATTTTAAAATTATTTTATTACGGTATTTTCAGTTTTCAATTTTCAGTTTCAATTGTATCTATAGTGCCTCAAGTTGGTTAATTTATGAGGAGGTGGGCCAATAAAACAAGAGTCATTATGTGATTACGACCATTAAGTTGACATTATTATCGGTAAATTTTGGAATGTTTCTGAAAATTACTTGGTCAATATTGTCCAAGTGACTGGTGGATCAAAGGAAAAAACTATGTTATAATATATACCTTCTCTTCTTGTTGAGGATAAGCTATCACAATAGCCACTGAAATTCAACACTATCAACTAGTAATGACCAGTAACGAAAAGGAAAGTTCAAGATGATAAATACCTCTACTTACCAGCTCATCAATCAATGTTGAAGATGCAGACCCTGAATTAATTAACAAGCCCTAGGCCTTATTGAATAGAGTAATATATTATGATCTCCATAAGACTCTAATAAACATTATTGAATAGAGTAAATTGAGTAATTATGATCTCCAGGAGACTCTAAACATTACTTAATTTCTAGAATTACATATGCCACATACTTGACAATTGGATTTTAACCATGTTGCGAGGCTTTGGTATCAGAATTTATTCATGGTTGTAAAATTGAATTGTTTAAGATTTCAGTAATTGAGTCAGGGCACGTTGAGAAGTAATATTGGGCGAGTTGGTACCTCCCTAAGTCATAAGTATTTGGAAGAGCGAGAAAAGTGAATTTGAACTATCAAAGTCGCAACATATAGATTATGCAAATATTTCTGACCATTTCAAAAAAATAAAAGAATTAATATAAATTATGAAATGTCAAAAGATTGATAAAGTTTAATTTTCACATTCTGGATTAGAGCATTGTTGGTTCAAAACAAAGTTGGAAAAGGGGTGAAAATTAAAATATCATTTTTTTTTCCACTCGCTCACTTTTCTCCCCCATTTTGAGGAGCAACTTTTACAGAGTTGGATGGAAAACACCAAGCAGTCACTTTCTTTCCTCTCCATGTGAACTGAACCGAAGAAAATTCTATTTATTCACACATTTTTTTTCATCATCATTTTTCAGGGAAGCCAGATAAATCCTTAAGCTAGTTGTTATAAGAGAAAATATGATAGATAGTGCCTCACTAAAGTTGATTGGACAACACATACACCAGAAGATATGCAATTTATAATTTTTAATTGAATCTGTATGGTACTGAGGTACCCAAACCCATTTGGGCCTTGGGTTTTGATCCGACGATATAGCCCATGGACCCGACCTCTTTCTACCAAAGACCCCACCCCCGGCCCACAAAAGTCACGGGCCTAGGCTTCATATTGCTCAAAAACCTAAGTAGGTAATCAATATAGGCACGCACCTTATTTCACCACCTAAAACTTGCTCGGCGAACCGTTACCGAGCAAGGAGAAAGGCGTTCGGTACAACACTCCTCGCATGCCCGGTAGTGCCTTGGGGAGTATCGCTGCCGATCGTATTTGCTAGAGTGAGAACCAGTTCCAAGGCCACATTCACCACACCCCACTCCTACCTAAACGGATCTCCTGTTGCACTAACTTGGAAAGCAATCATAATCCTTCTACTAAATTTTTGGCTATAAATAAGAGGAACTGAGGAAGGGACAGGAGTTGGTCATTATTGGGAGAGTCGAGAGTAATAGCTATCAGAGGGAGAAAGAATCAATAGAAGAGTTTGAGAGTTATCGTTGAGTCTCTAGGCTGGAATCACCCAAAGTAGGAAACCCAAAATCCATTATATAAATATATAATGAGCCCAAGAGCGAGCTAGCCCATCAAGCATGTTTTGGGTGCGCACATAATCAATGAAGTATCTATAATTATTTGTATGGTGAAGAGTATTGCATAAATCAGTAAAAATAAAATAAAATAAATATTTTCCAGTAAAATTAAGTGCTGATTTTTTTTCATTTTCATTCAGTAATCTATAATATAATATATGTTTTAACCATTTGAATAATTTAAATTGCAAAGAAAATTCACCAATTTTTATATAAAAGAGAATTTAGATTCAAATCTTCTTATCCTTCACTTGTATGAAATATAGTCTTATTAGCTTAAGTATGAATTTACATTTATTTTTTTCTTCGCTTATTTGACATATTTAATTACTTATGTACAATTTTTCAGAAGCTCATTTTTTTTTTTCTTTTTTCAAGGTAAGAATTTACTTTTTTCTAATTTATTTAGCAAATAAAATAAACTAGGGAAAACATTTTACACCAAACGGTCCAAACCAACATGGCAAACTACAAAATTAAGGGACTGACTTTATTAACTCTAACCATATATGTCTTATTAAACATAAAAACTATAGCTTTGTCCAGCCTTCATTAGCAATGCCAAACCTTGTTAACGTATCTGATGAGAAACTTTTCGCAAGATTTACATGACCATATTCTTGAAATGACAAATTTGACTACTCAACTAAGACTCTGTGATGAATGTTATGAAAATTTTATGAAAATGTAAATTGCATTAATTGACTGTAAACAAGTACAAGAGTATTTATATTTTGAGTCCTGCTACCAAGTGTCTTAAGGTAATAATTAAAAATTTATTTTAAAAAAATTTTGACACAATTTTTATGAGAAATAAAGAAATTGTCAAAATTTTATTTATTTATTTATAAAAACTATCTTGCTAATCATTATATTAGCATTTTTATTATATTTTTATGGATCATAGCACTCGTTAGTAATCTATTTTAGAAAAATTTTGATACCACTCTTATAGTGAATGAAAAAAAATATTAAAATATTAATTATTTTTTCTTTTTTTCATTTCTCATAAAAATTTTCTTTAAATAAATTATTAACAAGTACCTACCTTTTGTTATTTTTATATACAAGAGCGTAACTCTCCAATCCATACGGATCTTCCCTCCACAGTTCTGAAACAAAATCAAGACTACAGACAGATGTCAATAGATAGAACAAACAAACTAATAACTCTCGACGACAACAATAACAATTGTCTAAACAACAATAACCACACACACACAACATACATTGGATTAAGCAAGTAGTGTGGAATTATCGGCCGGCGAGGTCCAAACGATGTCTTTAAGGGCCGGCCGTAGTTCCTTACTGCAGAAGTGGTTGTATTCCAAGGTATCGCCATTGTTTTTCTTCACCTCCACCACCAGAAACGACGGCGTCACAGCGAAAATCTCCGCCGCAATAGCCAGCTTCCCTTTACGTCCACACTCGTTTCCTTGAAGTCTCACCCTCGACTCGCTCTTCTTCACACTGAAATTCCCACTCTTCGCCGCCACCTCCTCCAGCGTCGATATCACACTGCTCGCCGGCCTCGTCGTCACGAACCTCAGCTCCTCCTTCTCTTCCCTCTTCTTCTCCTCGAACAGCGGCGACAAATTTAACCCTTCGGACAACGATATTATGTGGAACGCGTTCAAAGTCTCGGACTGTTTGAATGGCGATTTCTCGTACTCCTGATACTCTTGCTCCTCTTTAGTTAGGATTGACTTGGGTGCTGACTTTTTGAACCAAGAAGAATCCATGATTTTCGCGATTGTGATTCTTGTCATCGGATTCGGATCGAGAAGCTTTGTAATCAGCCTCCTAGCTTCTGAAGAAAACCATGGCGGACACTTGAAGTCACCTCTGTAAATCTTCCTATACATGGCCACAATATTATCGTCCTGAAATGGCAAAAACCCAGCCAGAAGAACATACAGGATAACTCCACAGGACCAAAGATCAGCTTTAGCACCATCGTAGCCCTTCTTTCCAATCACCTCAGGCGCCACATAAGCCGGTGTGCCACACGTTGTGTGTAGCAACCCATCTTGCTTCAAATGATCAGTGAAAGCGCTGAGACCGAAATCAGTGACTTTCAAATTGCCTTCTTCGTCTAAAAGCAAGTTCTCAGGCTTGAGGTCTCGGTGGTAGACACCGCGGCTGTGACAGAAATCGATGGCGGAGATGAGTTGTTGGAAATAGACTCTCGCAACATCTTCTTTAAGCCGACCCTTAGCGATTTTCGAGAACAGCTCGCCTCCACGGACGAGTTCCATAGCGAAGTAGATCTTTGATTTGCTCGCCATAACTTCGTGGAGCTCGACTATGTTTGGATGCTGTACCATCTTCATCACCGAGATTTCTCTCTTGATCTGCTCCATCATACCCACTTGGATCACTTTCTCTTTGCTCACAACCTTCATCGCCAAGCTCTTCCCGGACTGTAAGTTTCTGGCATGGTACACCTTGGCGAAAGTACCATGACCCAGAAGCCGACCCAGCTCGTATTTCCCATGTAGCAACGTTGAATTACCATCTTTACACTTGTTGTCACCCATTTAATTTCTCTTGAATTTTCACCCTCTGCTACAAAATTAAGCTTTTGAAAAGGAAAAAAACAACTACTTTAGTATTTTTACTAAGAAAGAAAGAACATCAATGGATGAATTTAGAAGGATTAGACGTTCACCCGTTTTCGACGTGTTTCCGGTGGCAATTCCGGCCGCCCATACACCTCTTGGCTCGCAAACTGAGCTCAGGCCTTGTCAGCGAAGCTCCAACCATCTCTCTGCATTCCCTAATGAGACCCAAACTCTGAAAATCTTTAGCTAAGAAGAGTATAAGACTAATAAGAGTTTCAAAGATTTTATCAGCCGTAGTGTTTAGACTTTCTTTTTTTTTTTTTTTTTTCCCTCTCACTGGTGGTAATTGCTTACCCATATATAGAGATTTTTGTATGCCGAAATTACGTTTACACCCTTCAGGATTGGATTTCCTAGAAGGGTCTGATCTCATCATACGGTTAGTTAAGGGCCTCGTATCTGTAATGCAACGTGTCAGAATCGAACGGGGGGTTAGTGATAAGTATGGGATTGTGAGAGAGTGAAAGGTTACGACACGTGTGAAGGTTTGTGTGGGCAGTGATGATTAAAGTTTAAAGCCTAGAATCGCCCGTTACAGGCCCTTGTGATTACGATTTTGTCCTCGATTGCCCATTTGCTATATTAGGTGGGTAAAGCTTTCTTTCTTTAATAATTCTGTGGGTGCACCAATCCCTGAGGAGGGAAACAATTTTGGAATTGTGATTCTATGGGCAACTACAGTGGAGAATCAAAAGAATATCCTAATTAAGAGATAAAAATAAACTGTGTAGGGCACTCTATCATTTCAATCAATGTTCCATTTTTTGTGTGTTTGTTTTGGTTTTTCTGTTAGATGTAGTAAATAATATTTTTGTATAGATCGGTTCTAGTTAGGGGTATCCACATATTGGCTCAGTCTACAAACAGCCGCTCCACCTAATTAACTAAGTTTGGAATTGCTTTATTTGTTGCTGAGAAGTTTATAGGATTTCGCTCAAAACTAGTTTAGATACAAATTTTAGTCATATATAAAGGTCCGTTAGAGACTACCGACCTGAAACCAAGCCACGTGTTCTCGTCAGCAGAGGACATTCATTCTTTCCGTGTTCACACAATTGATGCGGTAAGGGATAAGTTTGCTTCGATAAGGTTGAGGATTTTAGTACCTCTCATGGCCCCCATTGAGTCATTTCAGAAAAAAACCGGAAATATGAATTACAGTATGAGTATGACATATTATTCTTTTAGATACGCTTATCTAATATAGTTTTTACGTTATAGAATATAGAAAAAACACATGCAAAGTCAGACTGTCGCACTTGTGATTACAACATGAATATGATTAGCACAGCCGCATAAATAATGGGCCTTGCGATTCAAGTCATCAAGTAGATCCCATAAAAAAAGAAAAAAGAAAATCATCAATGGGAAAAATTCCAAAAAGAAATGTTTACTGCAGTACTAATGGGATTCTGAATAGGATTTGATTTTTTATCACAGTGTTTAAAAATATTGAAACAATTATCGAATTATCTATAAAATAGAGATTGTATTGAATTAAAAAAAAATTATATTGCATCATAGTGCCACTATTTTATTTATTCTCAAAAAAAAAAAAAAATTATTGAACAATATTAATTAACATAATTAATAATTACCATTAAGACAGTGGCCGTATAAAGCTAAGTCTGCTAAGATACATTAATAACAATAATTACTACTTAAGTGGATGGCCACAAATGGGACCAACCAGTAGACCTCCTCACACTGTTGTTTTTGTCTCAGATGAATGTGGTACAATACAATGACTTGCATATAATACTTTTAGTTGGGCAGCATTAATTCAACATTAATTTGATTTTTTTTATAACCCCATTATATAAAATATTATAAATTTCTTTAAATCATATCTTGGTATAACTTATACACTGTGATAGTGCGGGAGAATACAAAACTAATGTGAAAATCATTTCCCATTCTAGTTTCTACCTCTCCATAATATCGTTATGATACTATTACTTAATTACTATACCAATATTTATACACGAGTAAATTAATAGAATTTTTCTGTTATTAATTTTCACTAATCTTTTTCAATTCAATTAGGGATATTATTATTACTATTTTGGTCCTGTTAACAATCGGCCAAGCATACAACTTAAATCCCAAAAGGTCTTCTAGATCCATCCACTCCATTATCAATTCGTAGAGTTTTCGGAGTGTTTTATGAATTAGAAGTAAAATAGTCCAATCACTTCTTTAATTACATCAAAAAAATTCAATCATGCATAGACTTACTCAATCATCTTTGTCGCATGTGATTAAAAAGAAAAAAAAAGTACATGAGATATTTTTTTGCTTCTTTGCTTGGTCAGAGAGCTCGCTCAGCTAAGAAATTGCTTGGAACTGCAAAAAATGGGCTATTTATAGCATTTTCATCGGTTCTTTTAAATGTGTCAAATGTCAAATATTTGACACATTTGACATATCAAATACAAAAACAAATACTCATCAGATATGCTAAATGTTCCAAAATTTTGGAACATGCTACAGTACACTCTCATTTTTGAGAGCGTACGGACAGAAATGCCAAACACTGTTTGGCTTATTTAAATTGTTTTCTCTCTCTCCTCCTATCAGATCTCACTCCCATCTCACCCGTTTCTCTCTCTCTCCGTCTGCAACTCGACGTTCTCATCGCCGCCTGGCCACGCCGATTTCACCATGCCGAGAGACAGACCACTCAGGCTCGCCATTGTTGCTTACCGTGTGTCGTGGGTGAGATTTTCTCGCCATGGATGGTGGGCTTTGCTCGCCGTGGGTCTGGGTTGTGGGTCTTGGCTATGATTTTTCTGTTTTTTTTTTTTTTTTTTGGCTGTGGTTTGATGGGTGGGTTGGGCAATGGGTGGCTTCGGATAGATAGATCGGTGGTGGATGGGTTCGGAGGGGCAGATCGGCGTCCACCACGCAGCACTGTCCGTCTCACACTCTCAAATCAGTTCGCCTTGGTTTTTTTTTTTTGGTGGATGTGGGTTGAGTTTCATGGGTTTTAATGGGTTGATAATGGTGGGTTATGGCGATAGGTGGGCTGATTTTCATGGGTTGTGATGGCTGATGTTGGTGGGTGTGGGCTGATTTTGAGTTTTGGTTGATTTTGGATTTTAGTTATGGTGGGCAGTGGTAGTGGGTTGGTTTGTTGATTTTGGGTTTTGGTTATGGTTGTCGGCGGTGGGCTACTATGGGCAGTGGTGGTGGTGGTGGTGGTGTGCTAGGCAGTGGTGGTGGGAGGCTGTGCAGTATATATCACCGTTTGAAGTTTTTTTTAATGATATTTTAATGTGATTTATATATTATTTTAATGTATAAGATTGAAAAATAGAACACCTGAAAAATAAGATATTGTAAAATGATGTAATAAAATAATAAAATAATTTTTAATATGTTAAAATAATATTTTTTATAAAACAGCTGATGAGAATGCTGTTACTTTGCAGTCAGCTCAGCTGCAGACTGTTGAGGAAGAAGCGGCAAGTGGGAAGGAACATGATGTCACTCAAATTGCTTGTTTTAACTTTTAACAATTCAAGCCGACCTCGTTTTTGGCGGCTACGTCCAGACAAATTTGCCACCCTAGCACTAATTGATAATTATGCTTCATGATTGGATTACTGCAGGATAACTATGCTTTTTAATTTATTCACAGTCTAAATAGTACTATAGTACCAGTATATATTATATTTTCTCTAAATAAAGACAAGGAAAAGTTTAATTCTAACCACAAATAAAAAGGTAATAGTTATTTTGATAATGTACAATGCACATGATTTAGTTAATATAATCAATCAAATGAGTCATGTATATTAAGAAAATGACGAAACACATATCATATTCATATAACCTGTTGGAGCTCGAAACTTTAAAGTTTGAAGCCAAACTTTTTTCCTAAAAATTTCATATCAATTGTTGGAGTTTCCATGCTTCAAAGTTTAGAGTGATCACGCTTCAAATTAAAGTTTAGAATGATCAAAAATTTTCCTAAAAAAAGAGACTTGTGCGTGTAGATTTGTGTATGGTGTAGAATTAGTTAAGCAATAGTACCATTGCTTAAACCCACTTCTTCTAAACTTGCAAGTGTAATGGGTTACAGATTCACAAGTATTTCTTACTGATATATATAAGTCATGCCCTCATGTGGTCAATAATAGTAGAAGCTATGTTCTTCAAGAATATAAAAATTAAATTAAAAAATTTGGGGAAAAAAAGAAAGGAAAATTTGCTGTCGGACCAACAAATAGAGAGATTAATTAAAGAGAAATAAATAAGGTAACATCAGAAAAGAAAGAAACGTATATGCTAGCTAGCTGAACCGGTTGTTTCTGGGGGAGGTTTGGGTTCAGAACTGTTTCCTGTGATGTTGATCTGGGGTCCCCTCCCTTTCTGCAAAGGTATAGTTGATTGGTTCCAGCCTCCAGGTCCCAACTTTGGCCATAGTTCAACTTGTTCATCTCCCTGTCCATTTGTTAGGCTGACCCCACAAACGCCCCCAGGCATGTCTAGCTAGCTAGTTGTACAGTTCATTTTCTCGTTTGCAAACTATATAAAAAACAAAATAATAATAATTGCTGTTCTATCAAGGGCAATAAGTAACCAAGAAAACCAAGTTCAAATTGTTTCGAGGGATTGGCTTACCTTGCATGACAACTTGAAAATAACTCATAGCGGGTGGGCTTCGTGTTGGTCAAATTTTAGTAGTTAAGCAAAATTGTTGGACCAATAATTACATACAATAGGAAGATTTGAGCTTTGAAAATTTTCATTAAAAATATCAAGAAATGTCAATATAATTTTTTTTTAGAAAGAAGATATGTCAGTTAAATTATAACTTACAATACTTTGCTTAGATCTTTTTTATTTTATGTTTTTGCAAAAAAAGAGTGAGATATTTTGACTTGAGAAATTAATTAACAAAGGAGAGGAGAAATTAAAAATAATTAAACACTAAGGTAGAATCCTAATTATTAAGGATCGTATTAGAGCTAAAAAAGAAAAGAAAATAACATTCAAAGTCACATCTTATCGCTAAGTGGAACATTTGGCTATTTTTCTCATTGTCCTGTAAAAGTTGAAAACTCTATAGTCTATACAAGTTATTCATAATTAATAGTATCTAATTCTTAGAGTCAAACTCTAAACAAACTCAAACAATTTATTATTATTCCAAGTCACACCGAACATAAATATGTCATTGTTCTAAAAGGGCAACTGCTTTTTATTCAAGATTCAAATTGGATTGAATGAGAGGAGAATATTTCTCTTACCACTTACCAGAATCCAAAAATTAAAGAGAGAATGCATTATTCAAAGCCAATTATAAGTAGAAGTCTAGAACCCGTGAAACTTACGGAAGGACCGCGTACATATATTGATTGAAGTCCAAATCATCTCAAGCAATTTTGGCACGTGAAACTTATGGGAGGATTTTGAAACTTATGAGAAGCAAGACTAAACTAAAGCCGCGAGGGACAATCAAATTTTGACTGGGCAGTACTACACCATCAAGTATCAACGCATATGCACAAAATTGTGTGATGCCGCGGGTAATTCAATATTAGATTGATAAAGATTATACATGGTAGTGGAAAAGGTATGATTTTCTTTTTTTGGTAACATGGATTGTATTATAAAAGCTAACCAGCCAAAATAGGCTCAGAGCAAATTCTGTTTAAGTACAGACCATTGGCATCAGCCATAAGAAAATCCAAAACGTCCACAGGAGGACTTCTAAAAACAAGGAAATCATTTTCTTGATTCGAACCCAGCCTTGCCAAAACATCTGCACACCTATTAGCCTCTCTAAAACAGTGCTTAACACGAACCCGAGGAAGCTGGGAAATAAGGTACCTGCAGTCATCCACTAAGGCAGAAACAACACTTTCAGCAGCCCTTGGATTATTCAGCAGCTCAACTATAGCTTTAGCATCAATTTCGATCTCTATAGCAGGTAAATGAAGGTTTAAACATTGAAGAATACCGTCTCTAAGGCCCCAGAGCTCTGCAGCAAAACTTGTTGTGGTTCCTATCTTCCTAGCATATCCACGAACCCAGCCACCATCCCCATCTCGAATGAGTCCTCCGCTTCCAGCTGGGCCCGGATTGCCCAAAGAAGATCCGTCTGTATTAAGCCTGAACCATCCCACCTCAGGTTTTTCCCACCTAATCCTCTTTATCACTTGAACCGGGGCTGACTTAGGAAACTTCACACAGTGCTCATACTCCATTGCCTCATGGAAGATCTCATGACCCAAATTTGGATGGCTGGTTTTGTTATTGAAGACAATATTATTCCTATGCTTCCAGATGCGCCAAATAGCAAAAAGGAAGGAGGTTTTCCAAGGGGGATGGTCTTTGTATTTCTTAGTATTGATACTTCCATTAGTGGTAATCCAATGGTGCAAATTGCCACTGAAGAAAGATGAGTTTACCTCCTCGGCACCCAGCTGAGTCCAGTACTCCCTAACCTTGCTGCAATCCCTTAGCGCATGAATAATAGACTCAGGATCCGAGAGACATAAAGGGCAATTGGGATCCACCAGAACCCCCCTCTTTGCTAAGCACTCCTTCACACCAATACTACTATGCAGGCACATCCACACAAAAGTTTGAATCCGGGGAAGAATGTTCACTTTCCACACCCATTGACCCGAGAAAGGAGCAACTTCACTTCCAATAGCAATCTTATAGGCACTTTTGAGCTCAAATCCACCATGGGTGGACTTACCCCAGGCTATTCTATCTTGGCCTCTAGCAGCAAGAGACACGGGAGTGGCTTTTAAGAAACTGTTGATACTTTCTGGAATAGGAATGGAAATTTTTGACCAATCCCATCCATCAGCTAACACTACATCTTTAACTCTGAGCATCTCCTCTTCAAAAGACAAAGGACCTTGCACCAAACTCCTAATAGGCCCAACACTACACCACTTATCATGCCAGAAGCTCAACTCACTATCTCTACCCGCCACCCAACTCACTCCTTTCCGGAAGATATCTTCGCCTTTTCTCATTGCAGACCACACTCTGGAACAAGGCAGTTTAGAGGGGTTTGTGGCATTCAATCTTTGTCTAGTGCAATACTTACTTTTTAAAACCTTACTCCATAACGCATCCTTCTCAGTATTGAATCGCCAGTTGAGTTTGGCAAGAAGAGAAAGATTTCTGCCCTTAGCTGTGTGAAGGCCGAGACCCCCTTCACTTTTAGGCCGAGTAATTTTCTGCCAGCCCACCCAATGCATCTTTTTGCCCGACTCCGAAGAACCCCACAAAAAATCCCGATTAACTTTATCAATATTGTCCAGAAGCTTTCCCGGAAGAGCATTGCATTGCATGACATAAGCTGGAATGGAAGAAGAAGAAGCTTGGACAAGAACCGTTCTGCCAGCAAAGGAGAGGAGATTGGCCTTCCAACCAGCTAGCTTTTGCTTAACCCTCTCAAGAACAAAGTTGAAGTCTCGGCTGTTTGACCCTCTATGCTGAATAGGAAACCCCAGATATTTGCCAAGATTAGGTGTTGAAGAAAACCCCAGAATATCACACAAGGATTCCCTCGTATCTCTATCAACGTTAGGGGAGAAAAACACTCTGGATTTAGCTTCACTAACTGACTGGCCAGATCTATTGCAGAACTCATCCAAAACATCTCTAATTGCCGAACAGTTTCTGCCATCTGCCTTGGCAAATAGAACAAGATCATCCGCAAAGAAGAGGTGGGAAAAAGCAATGCCACTCCTAGACGCTTTCACAGGAGTCCAATTTTTTTCCTTGCATTTTTCTTCAATTAAGTGCCCCAAAACTTCCATGCAAAGAATAAAAAGATAGGGCGACAAAGGGTCCCCTTGCCGAATGCCTCTAGAAGGCCTAAAAGGTTCAAGCATACCCCCGTTGAAAAGCACAGAAGTGGTGGTGGAGGACACACAATTCATAATAAGATCTATCAAATCCCTAGGTAAGTTAGCTTTCAAGAGAGTTCCTCTGATAAAACCCCATTCGAGCTTGTCATAAGCCTTTTCAAGATCCACTTTGATTGCCAAATACCCCACTCCTCCCTTCTTTCTACTAACAGTGTGGATAAGTTCCTGCACAATGATGGCATTGTCCACCCCGGAAAAGGTATGATTTTCTTCCCTCTCACAGCCTGCAATGAGAGAGAAGAAACATATATTCAATACAAGGTATATATTTCCGTGGTAGTGAATTTCACAATATTGGGTCTCAGTAGTTACAATAAAATTGCATCACAGCTGTTGATTTAGAGGCGATGTCGCTGTCTCTATGTGGTTGTCGACTTGTCAGTTGATACACTTACTACATCATCTATTTGGGTGACAAACAAGCAAGAAAGCAACGCAATTACTAAATTTATTGTCATAATTGATCAAAGTTCTCTAAACATACTTATTATACTGTGGGTAAGGGTGACAATTTTTATCCATATCCATAAACCTACCTATTACCCACCTAATTTGGTTATTTTTTAGGTTTTGGTGGTATTTTGGTTATTTTTAGGTTTTTGGGATATTTTGGTAATTTTTTGGGTTTTGGGGAGTATTTTGGACATTTTAGAGGTTTTTTTTGGGGGGGTATTTTAGTTATTTTAGAGATTTTATGGGTATTTTGTTCATTTTAGAGATTTTGGAGATATTTTGGTCATTTTAGTTGGTTTTGAGCATATTTGGTAATTTTAGAGATATCAGGGGTATTTTGGTTATTTTAGAGGTTTCATGGGTATTTTGCTCATTTTAGAGATTTTGGGAATAATTTTGGATGTCCAAAGGTATATTAGTAATTTTGGAAGTGCAGGGGTATTTGCGTCATTTTAGGTATTTAAGGGTATTTTAGTAATTTTGGAGGTCAAGAGGGTATTCAAGTAGTTTTAGAGGTATTTGGGTCATATTGGGTTAAATGGGTGGGTTAAATGAGTTGGATTGGTAATGGATAATTAATTTATATATAAACTGATCATAAATGGATAAATGGGTAATTACACACTTAATCCATATATGACCCAATCTATTTATGACCTAATCAGCCCATTTGCCACCCCTAACCGTGAGTCATATGTTAACGAATACTTTTAAGACATTTGTTAATAGATTATTTTAAGTAAGTTTTAATACCATAGCCGTAAAAGAAGTTTATTATTTTTTTTTAATTTTTATAAAATGTTTTAAAATAGTTCATAAACCAATGTCCTTAAAGACATCCCTTAAGTTTTCTCTTATAGGATTCAAAACAAAGTGAACATATAAATTACATTATTTATTTATTTGTAATTTAATTCTTTTGACTAGTTTTGTTCAATCCCACTACTAGTACTACTATTTTTTTCCCTTTTCAAAATAACGTCATTTTGACGTCCTTAATGGTGTAAAGTTGGCGCAAGAATTACATTAGAAACAAATTAAAGTCAAATATTTGAAATGAAATAGATTAAATTTAAAAAGCCATTTTTTTTTTTGCTAATCAAGGCTAAATTAAAAAAAAAAATCAAAGTTAGAGGGTACGATTATTCAAAAAATATAGCCCCCCACCCTTTTAGATAACAACGTAAACATTACCAGGAAGACCATGTTGCTTTGGATATGAACGCCGCAAAGTGAACATAACTTATCAAAAAGACCATGTTACTTTGGTTGCATGCTGCTGAATCATAAAGTTACTAACAGCAACACGATATCTTTTATACTGCATCTTGATACACTAACTTACTACATCATCTATTTGGGTGACAAACAAGCAAGCAAGCAAGCAACGCAATTACTAAATTTATTGTCATAATTGATCAAAGTTCTCTAAACATACTTATTATATTATGGGTAAGGGTGGCAATTTTTATCCATATCCATAAACTTACCCATTACCCACCTAATTTGGTTATTTTTTAGGTTTTGGTGGTATTTTGGTTATTTTTAGGTTTTGGAGATATTTTGGTCATTTTTTGGGTTTTGGGGGGTATTTTGGACATTTTAGAGATTTGGGGGGGGGGGGGGGGTGGGGGTATTTTAGTCATTTTAGAAATTTTGGAGGTATTTTGGTCATTTTAATGGTTTTTAAGCATATTTGGTGATTTTAGAGATATCGGGAGTATTTTAGTCATTTTAGAGATTTCATGGGTATTTTGTTCATTTTAGAGATTTTGGGGATATTTTGGTTATTTTAGTTGATTTTGAGCATATTTGGTAATTTTAGAGATATCAGGGGTATTTTGGTTATTTTAGAGGTTTCGTGGGTATTTTGCTCATTTTAGAGATTTTGGCGATATTTTTCTCATTTTAGAGATTTTGGGGATAATTTTGGATGTCCAAGGGTATATTAGTAATTTTGGAAGTGTAGGGGTATTTGCGTTATTTTAGGTATTTAAGGATATTTTGGTAATTTTGGAGGTCAAGAGGGTATTCAAGTAGTTTTAGAGGTATTTGGGTCATACTGGGTTAAATGGATGGGTTACTAATTAAATGGGTTGGGTTGGTAATGGATAATTAATTTATATATAAACTGATCATAAATGAATAAATGGATAATTACACACTCAATCCATATATGACCCAATCAGCCCATTTGCCACCCCTAACCGTGGGTCATATGTTAATGAATACTTTTAAGACATTTGTTAATAGATTATTTTAAGTAAATTTTAATACCATAGCCGTAAAAGAAGTTTATTATTATTATTTTTTTAATTTTTATAAAATATTTTAAAATAGTTTATAAACCAATGTCCTTAAAGACATCCCTTAAGTTTTCTCTTATAGGATTCAAAACAAGGTGAACATATAAATTACATTATTTATTTATTTGTAATTTAATTCTTTTGACTAGTTTTGTTCAATCCCGGACAAAATGGGCTTCTGCCATTTTTGGGCAAATTAAATAGGAAAATGCCCCCCTTCCCAAACTAAATAGGGAAATGCCTCTCTTTTAAAACTCGATTTTCTCAAAATCGAGTTATAAAAAAAAAAAAATCTGGAGCCCTATAGCGACGTTTTTAAGGACCTATAGTGACGTTTTTTAACTCGACTTCCATTAAATCGAGTTATAGGTAATTTTTTTTAAAAATTTTTTTTACCTATAACTCAATTTCATATAAATTGAGTTACAAAACGCCACTATAGGTCCTAAAAAGTCACTATAGGCTCCTTAAAAACGCCGCTATAGGACCTAAATCGATTTTGAGAAACTCAATTTTCAAAGAGGGGCATTTCCCTATTTAGTTTGGGAGAAGGGGTATAAGGTTAATTAATTTGCCTAAAAAGGGCAAAAGCCCATTTTGTCCGTTCAATCCCACTACTAGTATTTATTTATTTTTAATTTAATTCTTTTGACTAGTTTTGTTCAATCCCACTACTAGTAATACTATTTTTTTTCCCTTTTCAAACTAACGTCATTTTGACGTACTTAATGGTGTAAAGTAGGCGCAAGAATTACATTAGAAACAAATTAAAGTCAAATATTTGAAATGAAATAGATTAAATTTAAAAAGCAATTTTTTTTTGCTAATCAAGGCTAAATTAAAAACAAATCAAAGTTAGAAGGTACGATTATTCAAAAATTATAGGCCCCCACCCTTTTAGATAACAACGTAAACATTACCAGGAAGACCATGTTGCTTTGGATATGAACGCCGCAAAGTGAACATAACTTATCAAAAAGACCATGTTACTTTGGTTGCATGCTGCTGAATCATAAAGTTACTAACAGCAACACGATATCTTTATACTACATCCTGTATCACATTGCACATAAAGGTTAAGATCCTCTTTTTTATTCAAGAAAAAAAAAATTTCCAACTCTGTTTCCCATGCAAATTAATATTTAATTTATTTGTCGTCAGATCTATCCTCAATTTCACCAACACGTTACTCTGCAGTTTGCAGGCATATATTCTTTATAGAAACTAGCGACCCCAGATATTTAGAATGCATGTTGTCAGAGCAACCGAATTGCAGCAGTGCCTCACAAATCTTCACTATTGCAGCCCTCAATCTTCTATATATTTTCCCTTCTTCCTATTAGCCTTATTTCATATGAATAAGCAACTACCACCATATTTATACCAGTTGAAAACCTACAGTTCGTAGCGTTTAAGCTGGCAAATTCTTTATCCATTTGCTGCCTTCTTGTCATAATTAGGCGTAGGGATTGGCAGTAATGAGAATACACTGATTGGAACAACAAACAGTTTCTAATTTTTTTTGTTTCTTATTAAGATGATGATAATGGACAAACTGCCTCCACGAGATTATAATTTCTTTTTCCTTCGCAACAAATGGGATTGGTTTGGAACTTTATAATTTAGTAGTATTGTCCAGTTTTTTCTTGTAGAGATAATTTAAGTTTAAATTTTTCATCCACTATTTGTTGTAAGAGAAAAAAAGAGACTTAAATCAAAGTTTTCATTCTCAACAATAGAAAAGAACCGAAGTTTTCTTTATTAGGAAAGAACCTAATAACACTACTTCAAAAACACAAGGTTTTAGCAAAATTATGCAGGAAAGTATCGGAGCATTTTAATATTAATAATTAAAATGAATAAATGTTATAACATAAATGTAAAGATGTGAGAGTAAATATAAAAGATGAGGAGTTAGTGAAAATATTTAATCCCACATTGAAAAGGAAAGAGACTATTTTATTCTTTTTAATTGTGGTGATTAATGGGCTAACATGAATTGTTTCAGATATTGGGCTAAATACGTGCACAAGAGGGAGGTGAAGAGTGGAGGTATCAAACCAATTTAATCAAAATATGTGTACATCTAGTGGGTTTCAGTTAGCTTAATTGGTAGAGTTTTTTATTCTTAAACAAGAAATTAGGGTTCGAATCCCCTCAAAACTAAAAACCGGTTGGTATCTTCACTTGATGATAAAGATCAATATAATAGGAACGAACACAATTAAAGAAAAAAATTACCACTTTAATTAATTAAAAATGCAATGTGGCCAATCTTATGTACAGGCCAAAAGATGGATGCAGTAATTCCACATGGGTGACAATAACCTCTCGGAATTAGCATCATTCATCTTCACAATTTTCTGATCCAGTCATATAACATGCATATCATGGAAGCGAGAGAGTTCACAGGTTTTCATGCTCTGCGACAAACATATTAGGGATATGTGAAGTAGAACGCCCCATGTGGCACGTGCTTTTCACATATATCTCCAAGGCAAAATGAATGAATGATAGAAAATTTTATACTTGAAATAATACGTGCAGTCCAAAAATGAAAAAGATATACAACTATATATTACATTTGAGAAAAGAAAAATTAGCATAAGGTGGTGTGCAGGAATGGTTGTGTGTGCATGGGTGTGTTCGACTTAAAAAAGTATTGGCTGAAGCTATGTGGGATCCAACACGATATGGACCTCTACTATTTTTTATTGGACTATATGGACCGTTGTGCTGATTTTTTGTTGGTCACAATGGTTACAAAGCGTGACACCCATTGTAGAAAGATGAAAAAATTAATAAAGATCTTACTATTATTTTAATTAAAAATAAAAACTCAAGGAGATTGGTTGGTGGCACCGTTTCTGTGATGGGATTGGTAGGGTTCCAACAACAGACATGTAGCTAAAAGTACGCAAGAACCAATGTTGGATGAAATGAATTTTGTTCTTCCAATCAGATTAATCATTTACTTCTGAATGTGTTTTCTATTTTATAATTTTTATTATAGATAATGGATAATAATTCAATGGTATGGTACCATGGGGTGCTCTCTTTTAGCAGGAGAAAGTTTATTGAAAAATTTCAAAAAATTTATTACTCTACAATAACTGCAATATCTTATTTTCCAACAAAATATTGGAGTGAATTATAAATTCTCAATAAACTAATCAAGATCGATTACATATATTTTTATTCACAAAATATTTTGATATATTATCTTCAAAATATTGTGCTAGCAACATGGTTAAAATTGGCATTTTCGAGAAATCAAAATTTCAAATGTTCCATTTATAGGATTCCCATAGCAGACAATCCATAAAGAACTCCAAAAAGAACGTTCATATCATAAACTGACTTACATGATAAGGTAGGCTCGATGCAAGAAGTTTTACATGTCAATGGCTACATAAGATACTAGGTCTATGCCAAGAGTCTTGTAGGTTAATTGGCTTTTTTTAGTGCTTCTAATAGAGACATTCAAAATTCAATTTTTCTCTATTTTTATTATTGAATTTTTTAAAATAAAAAAAATAAAATAAAAAAGAGAGAGAGAAAGTAAAGTCAACAGATTTACAAGTCATAGGTAGACTAGATTACTCATATATTCATATTCATATTACCATAATAGACTATAAAGCCATTATAGGGCATGATAATTATATGCCACCATGTGAAAAGATCCTTAACCTGTTAATTAAGTGACCCCATTGCTTCATGATAACTCCATGTCCTCATCCTATCATCCAAATATCGGTAATAGGGTTCATTATATGCATGGTTTCATATTTCATGTTTCCATTATCTATTTGCCTGCATTATTGGTGGAGTGTCTAATTGCATTAGCCCGTGACCATGATCCCTAACACTGCGATACTTGGTGTAGTCTCCATCTAAGGAGTATTTAGATAATAGGTGGGCATAGCTAATAAAATTTAGGGTACCATAATTTCAAGTTGATGGTGCCAATGCATCAACTACCGTACTCTTAAATTTTTGTTCACCACATATATATAACTAGCAAAAGACCACACAACTTTTAATAATGACTCCCGAGAGTGTTGTTAAGTTTATTTTCTTAGATATATCAACTTATAACACGTAACAACGAAATATATAGAATTATATATTGTGTTTTCTTTTTTGAGAATAATTAGATTCAATACAATTATGTGTTTGAATTTAATTAAAAACTTAATGTATTGCATCTAAAATGCTATACCTAAGTTTGACCTTATATGTAAATTATTTTATAATAGATTTTTAATGGAAATATATAGTAGTATATTACCAAAGGATGTAGAGCGTCTTGAGCCAACATATAGAGGTTAAAGAGTCGAGCTAATTACCTAAGCTTCTATTGGGTAACTTGATAATAGGAAGCTAAAAGAACAAATTAGTGCAAAGAGAAAAGGTATTGATTTTGTTTAGGAATTATGAAGAACAAGAGCTAGTTCTTACAAGTTGAAAAGTTAATTTGTATTTTGTATTTTCTTAAAAGCTCAGAATTCTGTAAAATCTCTTGATCTTTTTATATATTAGTTATACAATTGTTTTGTTTTAATTTTTATTAATTTTTTCCTTAATGCACACTAAACTAAATTTAAGACACTTAACAAGGGAGTTGGAGGAAAAAAAAGTAAATTAATCTTTTTAATTGAAATACGAGTTTAAGGCTTATGAAAGGAGAAAAAGACATGTTGAATAATGAAAAAAAGAATACATTACTTAAATTTCCAGCTTAGAATGCAAACAACATATTATGTTCATAGAAATTAATGGATATTATTTGTATACAAAAGTGGATCCCATCACTTTTGGCTCTCTCTATCAATGATTCAATGTATCCATATTACATACAAAAAGTTATACTCATATACTTTCCTATATCCAAAGGGACCATTTCAGAAACATAAACATTAAAAAAACCAGAAGGAAGCAATTGCACGAACTTTCAGTTGCCACCTCCCATCCACCATTGCACGATGTTTAAGGCTTATGAAAGGAGAAAAAGACAGGTTGAATAATGAAAAAAAGAATACATTACTTAAATTTCCAGCTTAGAATGCAAACAACATATTATGTACATAGAAATTAATGGATATTATTTGTATACAAAAGTGGATCCCATCACTTTTGGCTCTCTCTATCAATGATTCAATGTATCCATATTACATACAAAAAGTTATACTCATATACTTTCCTATATCCAAAGGGACCATTTCAGAAACATAAACATTAAAAAAACCAGCAGGAAGCAATTGCACGAACTTTCAGTTGCCACCTCCCCATCCACCATTGCTTCCTACAAAATGGATAATATATACTTGAGTGAAAATGATAAAATTACTACTTACTCCACTATAAAAGACTTGCAAACCAATGTAATTAGTGTTCGATTGATAACAACTTATATGAGTTTTTGTTGAAAGTGTATTAAAGTATAGTTATACTTAAAAAAAAAAGTGAGAATTTAAAATATTATATATATATATATATATATATATATATATATATATATATATATATATATATATATATATAATCAAATACTCCCTCCGTCCCACTCTTTTTGTCCTGTTTGAAAAGTAAAATTTTTTAAGGGAACATCATTTATTATTTTGTCTACCTTTTAAAAATGTATAAGTTTTCAAAACAACTCTTAAAAAAATTTATTAAAAAATTAAATTAGTAAATTAATAGGGATATAATAGGAATATTAGTAGATTAATGATTTTTATTTTTAGAAACAGGACAATATTTTGAGACATCTTAAAATAGAATAAAGGACAAAAAAAGTGAGACGGAGGGAATAAGTGTTTTTTTTTTTTTTTTTGGTTGAAAAAGCTAAAAGCAAATAAGTTTTTGAATGTAATTGGTAATACAGCCGCATCTGGTTTTTGATGAAACTTATTTATTGTTTGTGGGCTCTACGCAAGTCCCACAAAAATCCAAGCTTATTTCATCTCGTGATTAGCGTTTTTTTTTTTTTTTTTTTTTGATATTTGATTAGCGTTTCATCATTCATGTAATCCATTGCAAAGTTTTAGTAAGTCAACTCTAATTAAGTGTGCGTTTGGCATGAAATATTTTTGTCAATTTATTTTACTATTTAGTTTATTTTTGCTACTATCTATGTGCCTCATTGCACTTTTTGGTACTATTTATGAGTTCCACCGTATTATTTCAGCTAACTTTTACCTTTATCTATAGTACTTTCAGCAAAAAAGATTTCAATTTCAGTAAAATAAATGGATTCCAAATAGACACTAACTGTCTATGGGTCCCCTTCTATGAATTGGAAAATTATTAGGTACTCCCGGAGTACCATAAATGCGTGCTCCCTCCTCTCACATGAATGGTGGGTCCCACCATGAATTTAATTAGTGGGACCCACCATTCATGTGAGAGGAGGGAGCATGCATTTATGGTACTCCGGGAGTACACAATAATTTCCCCTATGAATTTTGCTCAAAATATCAAATCTTTTTTTACTTAAACATCAACAATATAATAAATAAAATTTTTAATTATCTTTACTATTGTGTATAAAAAGATGACATATGAGCTTGTAAGAATTATGTAGTTAAATATATAATATCCTAACATCACTCTTAGATGTTGTACATATTCTACCATCAATGCTGATATGCTAATTTGGGGAGGAAAATTGAAAAAAAAGAAAAAAGAAAAGAAAAAGTCAAAATGCAAAACTCACCCTCTAAGTTTCACCACTTTTCATTTCAGTCCTTTAAGTTTGAGTTTTGTCATTTCAGTCATCTAAGTTTTATTCATTCTCAATCAAGTCATCTGTTTACAATATGGTAGTTATTGCTGTTATCTATAGTAAAGCCATGCCATTTTGTCATTTTTTTTTTTAATTTTTAATTTTAGTTTGTTATTTTAAGAAAAAGTTAATTTAAATAAATTTAAATTTATTAAAAAAAAAACCCAGAAATTAGATTAAGAAACGATGAACAACATTGAAGAACAAAATTGAATCCCCACTCGATACTGAGAGATTAAGAGGGAGAAAGAGGAGGAAAGAGAGATTGCACAACTACAACATATAATGTGAGCCAAAACTTGATCTGTATGAACATATCGGTGCCAAAACTCGATATGTACAAACAGGCCGTGGGAGATTTAAGATCATCCTATGTGGCGGTACTTTGCGTTCGATGCCTGAGCTTCTTACAACCGGTGCACCAACAAGGTCTCTAGGGTTGAAGTGACCTGTACGAACATTTGGAATCTCAAGGATCTGAGCTTGAATTCCCGACCTAAAGTCTCGCAAAAACGCAGGCATATCGGCAAGTTGAACAAACTGTACCCAACCGATCTCGACCTCTGCCTGACTCAAGACAAAGTATCGATTTACAAACCAAAGATCCGGCGGCCCAGAACTCTGTCGATGAATTCCAAGGAATCGGTGACGATCTTCAAGAGTGGTTTTGCATTCCGAGTAGAGTACGATGTAATATCCCTGTTTTTTTAAGTGAGAAAGTTTATGATATTTGGAATTGAATTCCGGTGAGATTTTGTGGTATCTCCCATTCTCTTTCTCTCTCAATATTAGGCTGGGGTATTGGGTATGGATTCAGTTTTGTTCTTCAATGATGTTAGTCATTTCTTAGTATAATTTTTGGGGTTTTTTTTTTTTTTTTTTTGAAATTCACTTTTTTTTAAAATAATAAATTTTTTTTAAAAAAAAATGATAAACGGCGTTTTTAATGTAGATAACGGCAACATTTAACAAATTGTTAAGGGAGGACTTGATTAAGAATAAATGAAACTTAGAGGACTGAAATGTCAAAACTCAAACTTAGAGGACTGAAATGAAACGTGATGAAACTTAGAGGGTAAGTTTTGCATTTTGGCCCAAAAAAAAAAAAAAAAAAACCCTAATGAAAAACCCGTAGTTACAGTAGGTGCTCCATGAGTCTTGTTTATCAATCAAATCCAGTTTTTGCACATGACTAGTGACTATAGTCATGTCTTGCCAAAGTGTCGCAAACATTTTTTTTTTGCCGATCCAATTTGATGACATGTTCATCACTAATACGTGTTTTTGGTTGCTTCTTTGATTTGGCCAATGACTTGAAATATTTCTTGTTTGGTGAATGAGACATTTCTTTGGCCACTAACTTGCAATGTTTTTTTGTTCAATGAATTATACATTTATTCGACAACAATTTTGCCCCACCATACCACCAGATTGTTATTAAATTCAAAGCAATATTTCTTTGTTTTAATGAAAGATACATTTCCTTGAAAAAACGTGGCTAGAGGTCAAATCGGTCTATAGCTGCGTTTTCAGCCGTGGCCTAAAACCTGTAACTATAGGCCTGAGGGGTCTATAGCCGCATTTGTAAAAATGCGGCTATAGGTCAGGACCAATGGTCACGTTTTTAGAAATGCGGCTATAGGCCATACTATAGCCGCATTTTTCAAATGGGGCTATAGGGGGCAGTTACAGCCACATCTTAAAAACGCGGCTACAAGCCTTTTGTCTTTTTTTTTTTTTTTTTTAAATTTTCCTGGCCATTAGTACACATATATGCAATAGGCATTGAGAATGGTTCTAATTCAGTGAGGCACTAATTAAAATGTGCCACTTCTATAATTTGTGTTCTGTACTATAACAACAATCCATAAATATTATAAGTATGTACCACAATAAAAATTGCATTAAAGAGAAATTAGTAATCAAGTGTTCTATAACATAGGATGATCAAACTCAAATTGGCAAAGAAATAACAGAAACCTTCTCTGGTATATCAGATCAATCTCAAATCCCAATAGCCATGGAGTTATGAGTTATGACAACCAAATCAAAATAAATGATTATTTTAAAAAGGAAATTAACTAGCATTTTCTACAAGTTTGTACTTGTAAATTCATAATTGGTGTCTAGATGCAAACTTTGTTATTTGCTAATACAGCAAAAAAATATATTTGCATCAGTGGATAGTGAAAATATGAAGAACTTGCCCCCTATGTGTATCGCATCAAAATATAACCAAAACAAGCACTTTCAGGTTACTTATACATGTGTCATGTTCTTGCATGTACAATAAACCACCACTACAACTGCACTCATAACTGCCCCATGTATTCTTGCATTTGCATTTTGGGCACTGGCAGGCTAGTTTCTCTTTGCATTCATCAACATCTGGAGCAAGGACACAACAAAGAAACACCTATTAGAAAAAAATATACATGTACAGGAACAGATATTTTAATAAAATTTAACCCAAAAGAAGCCTACAATGCCACACCCACCCCCACACCCAGTCACACCCAATCAAAACAACCATAGCCAGACCCACGCCCAAACCCCAATCAAAACACCCATCACCCAGAAATTTGAATCTAAAACCTCCACAAACACATAAACAAGCACATAATTAGTAATTTAAATCTAAAAGCTCTCTACTTTCAAAGACGAAAGCACCAATCAAAGATATATAAAACAAATAGAAACAGCAATGATAATAAACCAAAAAACAACTATACCGATAATGTTCCGTTTGGTTGCCGAAAAAACACAGGAAAATACAATAAACACAAGAATCACGAATTCAAAATACACCTAACCTAATAGTAGGGGAAAAGAATCCTCAAATTTATTTTCTCTATATTAATATTGAATTTTCCAGAGCTTTCTAAGGAACCAAACAGATAAGAGAAAGTTAGGGTTTCGCACACCAACAACATCAAAACACCCATCACCATAGCACAGCCATACTAACCCTCAGACCCACCACCAAACCCCACTACCACCAAACCAAATCGGCTTAGGGCCAAAAAAAAAAAATATATATATATATATATATATACCAGACCATTGTTGAACTCAATTGAGAGAGATAGTAATAAAAAAGCTCTTACTATGGTTTGAACTTGGGCAAAATATTATCACATGCGTGTCTTACCACTAAACTAGTGTAATTTTACATAAATACTAGTATTATGTCCATGCGATGCACGGCTTAATTAAGAATCATGTGTAAATTAATAAAAAAAATTATTTTAAATAAAATAAAATTGATAATAAAAATAAAGTAATCTTTTACTCTATTTTTTTTAAAACAAAGTAACATTTTACTTTAAACAAAATTTCAACCACGGTAAACTTTAACAAAAAAAAAAAGTTGATAAGAAGTTGTTTCTATTTAAAACAATAATTTTAAGTTGTGAAAAAGTTGATATAAGCAAAAAAAGAAAAAATCAAAATTAAAATCCAATACCTTAAAAATCAAGTTGGTAACGTTAATTACAAATTTTTATTTTTTGTTATACCATAAAAATCATGTTGTTAATTAAGGTTATTAGCTTTTTTTTATCCAAAAATTTGATATTTATCCAAAAAAATAAATTGAAACAAAATATATTTGAAAAAAAAAAAGTGGATAACAAATTTATTAGCAATTCCTCATCGTGTATATATCATCCCAATGAAAGTCATTTTTTATTTTTATTTTATATAAATGTTTTCTTTTCACGTGCAGTGGAGTAACTAAAAAAATTAGAAAGTTGCTACTTTTTTTATAATACATTATACGTATATAAAAAAAAATGATTAGATGGATTTGATGAATAATTTGGATTATAACACACTACACTAAAAAATAAGGATTGTATGGATTAGATGAAGAATTTGGATTATAACACACTACACTAAAAAATAAGGACTAGATGGATTAGATGAAGAATTTGGATTGTAATTAAATTAAGATGCACATGAAATGTTAGATTTATCAACTTATAAATCATGTCAAAATATAAATCATATTAATTTACTAAAAATCACGTACTATAATTATATATTATTATACTTATTAATATAATTAATATACAATAAATAAATCATAATATATATTTATTAATATAAAAGTTAACGTTAATAAAAAATAGTTCATTATCTATTGTAATTTTTATTAATATATATTAATTTTTACAAATTAATAAAATAAATCATATTAATATTTGAGGTCATATGCACGTGAAATATGATTTATATTTTTTGATATAAATCATATCTTTATTACATTTTTTTTATGAAAAATCTAATAAAGATATGATTTATATCTAAGACTTTTATTATGATTTATATCTAAGACTCTATAATTCAGGTTTGAAATTATATATCTTATATAATTTGTAAACAATCAAACTAACATTATATAATATAAAAAAATCAATTGACAATCCGTAACAATTCTCTAAATTGGATTAAATGTAAGGAAATCAGCTTAAAAAAATAAGCAAAATATATTCAATTTGATGGGAAAAAAAGTAGAGTAAACAAATACGTACTTGTAAGGTTGTAGGTTGAAGAAGAGAATGATGGATGTTGTATGTAAAAGAAGAGAAGAATAGCGCAAAAGAACCGTATGATGAGTATTAATTATGAATTATTTGATATATATATATATATATATAGACACACACACACACTCCATGTTGCAACCTTAGACAAAATAAACTAAAGAAAAGAACAAATTAAACACTGCATTGCTGTATTTTTATCCACTTAGAAATACTTATATATCCACATTGAAGAATTTTATATGAACAAAAAGTCTAAAGCTAATATTAATTGAATAGAATTTTTTAAACAAAAATTCTAAACACTACGTAGCAACCTTAGACAAAATAAACTAAAGAAAAGAACAAATTAAACACTACGTTGTTGTATTTTTATCCACTTAGAAATACAGCAAATTTAATTCAACTTTAATCAAATTTAGATTTTTATTCACTTAGAAATTATAGTTGAAGAAAACTTATATATATTTTTTCTTAAAATCTAAAAATTTAAGAAAATTTCTGCAATTTGGTGCCGCCACTTGATGCAACCACGGCGCTTAAACTCAACTTTTATTATATATAATATAATTTTATACATAAATATTTTATAAATAAAAATAAAAAATAAAAACGCGACTATAAAAAAAATAATTTTGCTGGATCTATAGCCACGTTTATAAACGCGACTATAAACTTAACATATAGGTCCTCCTTTAAAAAAAAAAAAAATTGGTTGGACCTATAGCCACATTTATGAACGTGGGTATAGACTTAACCTATAGCCGCGTTTTAAAAACGTGGCTATAGGTCCTCCTTTAAAAAAAATATTTGGCTGGACTTATAGATTTAACCTCTAGCCGTGTTTATAGACCCGCGTGTTTTGTAGTGGCTCCACTATTCCAGATTGTTATTAGATTTACACTACGTCTTAGGGAAGAAATGAACAAAAAGGACCTCTTATAGTCTTATACTCTTATTATTTATTACTCATCTAATTAATCTCAAGCTCAATTGGTACATCTGTACCTGAAGTAGTTTAAAAGTGTCCCAAGTCTTAATTTATTGGATTTGTCATCATTTGATAATTAACTTCACACATGCCTTCAATAATACTATTACTACTTCTATCCAACAGTCAACTTAGAAATTTTTCTAAACTCCATGATTGACCTTTCGTATTATATTCTTGTTATAGTTTGATTGTTTGGATTAAAAACATTGTATAGAAAGCTAGTTTTTCGTATTTTTTAATGCCTAGTAGCATTAAACAAAATGAGTCAAAAGAAAACTATCTTTGATCAACATAAAAAGTATAACTTATTTTTAGATATTATTTTGCACTAAATTTTTTTGTAAAACAACTCTATTTCACAAAAAGCTAAATAAGAAAAATTAGAATGTTATTTTTCAATTCATTTAAGGCTGCTACCATACATATATAGGAAAATAAAACATTTTTACGGAAAATACTTTTTGAAAATTACATGGTCAAATATTGTCCAAGTGACTAGTGGATGAAGAAAAAATATACTAGAAAATTCCGTATGTACCTTATCTTCTTGTGGAAGATAAGCAATCAGATTCACAATAACCACTGAAATTCAACACTATCAACAAATAATGACCAGTAATGAAAAATGAAAGTTAAAGATGATAAATACATCCGCTTACCAGCTCATCAATCGATGTTGAAGATGCAGACCCTGAATTAATTAACGAGCCCTAGGAATTATTGAATAGATTAATATATTATGATCTCCAGAAAACTGTAATAAACATTATTCAATAGATTAATTATGATCTCCAGAAGACTCTAAAAATTATTCAATTTCTAGTATTACATATGCCACATAATTGACAATTGGATTTTGACATGTAAAGGTTGCTTGTACGCATTCTGCTGCGCCATTTTGATCTTAGTTTTCAACAACAACGATGCGAGGATTTGATATCAGAATTTATTCATGGTTGTAAATTAAATAGAATTGTTTAAGGTTTCAGTGATTGAGTCTGGTACAATGAGAAGTAATATTGGGCGACTAGGCAACATATAGATTATGAGATGCCAAATATTGACAAAGTTTAATGTTCACATTCTGGGTTAGAGCAGTGTTCGAATTATATATCCAAAAGTTGATCACAAAAAGGTAGAGGAATGGTGCTATCACTGCTATGTGGTTTAAAACAAAGTTGGAGAAGCAGTAGAAATTAAAATATCATTTTTTTCCACTCTCTCACTTTTCTTCCCATTTTGAGGAGCAATTTTTGTTGGTTTGGATGGAAACACCAACCAGTCACTTTCTTTCCTCTCCATGTGAACCGAATAGAAGAAAATTCTATTAATTCACACACATTTTTCCATTATCATTTTACAGCCAAACCAAATAAACCCTAAAACTAGTTGTTCTGAGATAAAATATGATTAGATAGCGCCTCATTAAAGTTGATTGGACAACATATACACCAAAAGATATGCCAATTACAATTTTTAATTGAATTAATGAAGTATTTATAATTATTTGTATGGTGAAGAGTATTGCATAAATCAACAAAAATAAAACTAGACTCATTACACGCATTTTGCGCGTGCGATAGTGTCATAATTTTTCATTCATTTCAATTTGAGTTTTACACATTTTCTCATTAATATTACGTATTTAGAACTACTAATACAATCAGGAGTGTCATGAGGCTATCTTCAAAAAATGAACAAATATTACACGTTTATTTTGTAGCAAAAAAAAAGCCTGTGTTTTTATTATATATATATATATATATATATTTTTTTTTTTTTATTTTGAGAATCTTTTTTTTTTTTTAAAAAGGCTATAGTGGCGTTTGGCAAACGCCACTATAGGGTAGGTCTATAATAGTGACAATTTGCTAACCCTATAGTGGCATTCTACAAACGCCACTATAGCTGAAACCACCAACAAAAAAATATTTGATTACCAAAAATTAATTTTTGGTAATCAAATGTTTTTTTTTAATAAGATCAAATGTTTTTTTATTGAATTAAAATTGTAATTAAATTAAAAGATACAAAGCAAATACATAAATAAAACAAAATACAAACTTTTTTTTTTTTGGATGAGAAATAAAAACTCTGTAACTAACCCAAAAAATTCAAAATGAAACACAAACCCACCTACAAAAATTCAAAATCAAACACATCTTGCTCACATAAAAAAAAAAAAAAAAAAATAGCAACTCCACCCCAACACATTCAGCCGCCATAGACCAACTTGCAAAAAGAAATCATCAAATAGATTTCGAATTTTTCACTTCTTTCTTGGTTCTATGAACAAAGATATTATCACACTTGATATGTCTATACCTATCAATAATAAAAAGCCAAAGAATTCACAAAATTTAATCAAAAATCTCAGAGACCCATGAAGCAAAGTTGACATCAAACAAGGAATAGGCTAATACTATTATCAAAAAAGGAAAAGGCCAAAACAATCATTAAATTCAAAAAAAAAAAAAAAAAAAACTTACTTGCAACTATACAACCACTGACATCAAACACAATAGCACTCTTTCTTCAATCACAAATCCCATAACAGTAGCACCATTTACAAATTTAAACAAAATTAACAAGTTGCAACACCATCTTCAAATCCAAAACCCACTAGCATTAACACTACCACAAATAAAAAAGGGGAAATAAAATCAAAATGGAGAAGAAGAGAAAAGAATAAATCTAGATGTGTAGTGAAAAAAAGAAAAAGAAAAAAGAAGAAGATAGAAAAGAATAGTGGACAAGCTAGCTAGACATGGAGAAAGAAAATTGATTGATATGGTGAGTAGGGGTGAGGGAGAAAAAGAAGTCTGAAGAAGTGGAGATAAGGGAGACGAGAGAAAAAGAAAGAAAGAAAAGTGTTGAGTTCTGAGAAATTAGGAATTAATGTATTAGAACTTCAATTTGTATTTTGTTGGCAAACCATGATCAAAACATTTAGTTTAGGTTTAGGCTTGCTCAAAGTATGTTTATTTGTAAAATTGGAATCGAGTGATTGCAGAATTTATTGGACTAAATCTGTAAGCCTCGATCGATCGAAAATTAGACTCGATCGATCGAACCACGTACAGATTTATTTTTCTGCAGAGTTCCAGTTCAGCCCAAACTCTATTTAAACGTCTTGGGGTTCAAGTAAAACTCTTATATATATATAAGGGAAACCCTAGAACGTTTTTGAGACTTTTGTAGATATAGATTAGAGTGCCTTTTGTGCCTCCTTTTATTTTTAGGGTTTTGTAATCAAACCTCTCTAAGTCTTTGTTGCTCATATTTGCTGTTTATGTGAATCTCTTGTGAGATCTTTGAGGAGCTTTCCTTCACATATACTTAGGGTTTTCAAGGTAGAGATATTATCTACATCTTGATGATCAACAAAGTTGCAACCATTGAAGCTTAAAGAAAAACAAGTGAGGTGCTTGTAATTGATTGAGGAATACAAAGAAAGAAGTAGTCCGTGGACTCGGAGCCTGCGCGTGGTCGTGTCAGGAAGTTACTACTGGTGTGTAGCATTAGGAAGTCAAGCGGGGAGCTTGTAAGTCCTTTTGTAAGAACTTCAATTCTTTCTTAGTGGATTCCGTTTTGCCTTGAGGATCGGTGGGTAAAATCCTCCCCAGGTTTTTTACCGGTTTGGTTTTCCTGGGTGATCATATCATGTGTTATTTACTTTCCGCTGCTTTATATGTTTTATATGCTTGATATGATTTTGTGATTGTTTTAACCTAGAACTGTTTAATTTGACTAAGTAACAACTTGGCTAATTAATCTAGGCTACGCAATCTGGTTGTGTTTTAAGGGGTCTAAATTTCCAACAAGTGGTATCAGAGCGGGTAGCTCTTCTTGTTTTAGATCTTTTGATCTAAGAGCTGATTCTTGACCCCTGTTGTCATGGATAATTTAAAGTGTCTTTCTGATAATGTTTCTGCTCATGCTTCTGCTGATTTTATTGATGCCTGTGATGTTTTGAATAAAAAGGACACTATTGTTTCTGCTGATTTTTTTGATGCTTTTGAAACTCTTCGCAAGGAATTATCTAAATCTTTGAAAATTTCTAAGAAATTCAAGGAAGAGTTAAAATTGGCTAATCTTGAAAAAGAGGAATTGCTTGTTAGATTAGTTGAATCTAATAAAAAGAATGAATTTTTGAGAAATCAAATTTCCTCTCAAGATGAGAAGATGAAAAGCTTGGAACAAGAGTTAGCTGAGTCTAAAGCTAAACTTGAAAATTTGATTAGTACCAAGCCTGCTGATGATAACAGAAGTGTTTCTGTTTCTCTTAAGCCTAAAACTGAGAAAGTTTATATCCCTCCTTTCAAAAGGAATGATAAAGAAAATGCTTATTTTGCTAGGTTAGACAAAGGTAAAAGTTCTGATGTTGACGCTAAAGTTTCTAAACCTAAGTCTAAACCTACTGTTAGAGAGCATAATAAATCTGTTTTTGTGCCTACTTGTCACCATTGTGGTGTTGTTGGTCATATTAGACCAAATTGTTCTTTGTTAAGGCAAAAACTGAAATCTGAGACTAGACTTGCTGTTAGGAATACTGATGTTCCTAAATTTGTTCCTGTTTGTCACTTTTGTGGTGTCTCCGGTCACATTCGTCCTAATTGTCATAAATTGAAATTTAAGCATTCTGTATGTCAATCTAGGATATGTGATGATATTTCTCCTGCCATAAGTCCATATAAATTGTTTCATATGCTTTTGAAAAATTTAAGCTTGTTGGCTTGTGAAAGGAATTTGCAGGATTTTAGTCTGTCTCAGAAGATTGGTGTAATCCCTCAAATACACTCTGCTTCTCATGGTTTTTCACCTACAAAGCCGAAGACTCGTGCTATATGGGTGAGAAAAGTTTCTCCAAGGTGAGTGTTGCTGACTTGTCCCTAATTTAATTCTTTCAATTAATTGTGGACATGTCTTATTTTTGTTTTTGGTTGTTTTGTTTTTTTTTATTTAAAAAAAAAATCCAAAAATATTGAAAAATTTCAAAAAGACAAAAATATTTTATTTTGTGTCTTGTTTTATTGTTCTTGAGGATTACATGAGTTTTGATATCTCTCTTGATTTAGAACATGCTTGACATTGTGGAGAAACTTGAAGAGTTTGTGCTAAGCTATTTTTGATTTTGTGTGAGGATGTACTAGTTTGTACATGTACTCATGGGTTAATTAAGAAATTGATATTTCTTGTTTGTGTACCCTCTATAGCTTAGTTAAGCACTGTCATGCATTACATTTGCATTGATCATTTAGCACAATGTGTGTTTTTGTCTTTGGTCATAAATTTTTTTTCAAAATCTCAACAAGTGGTTATAACGTTTGTTAAAACCAAAAAGATTTTTGTGTTTTGTATTATAGATCTTGGATTTATAATCAAGGATTGGCCATATTATTTTTACATAACATGTTTATGTACCTTGTTTAGCTTTGATGAGCTTATTTATTGCACTTTACTAGTTTGAGCTGTGTAGTGCATGTTGTGTGGGAAAGATGTTTATGGTGTTTATCACTTTGTCTTGATCTTGAAGTCACATGTTATTTGACTGTCAGACTTGATCCTTTTGAGAAAGGCATAAATAACCATCTCACCACTGTTCACTAGCCAATCATGAACACCTTAGTGCATATCATAAGATTTTGTACTCGAGAAAGTGTAGCACATGCACAAAAAGAACATAAGGTGTAGCCTCAATTAAATTAAAACTGGTGTGTACTATTAGGCTTGATGCCAATTCACTTAATTCAAACCGGTGTGTACTATTAGGCTGAATGCCAATTCACATAAATAAGAGGCAAAAATGCAAGAAACTTACATGATTGTAAGCTTTTGTTCTAGGAGATGTGAGAGTTATAGGATGTAACTCTTTAGGTGATAGTCTCTTTTAAATTCTATGTGATGAATTTTGTAGACTTTGTGATTGATTGCTATTCACATATCACCTCACATGTATATCAAGCTTTTGCTAGTTGCACACACTACACAAGTTACTCTTTGTTAAACTTAGTACATTATATTGTGTGTAATTTTGTTGTGGCCATCCAAGATTAAAAGTTCCTTGATTTTAATGCAAAATGTGTTTCATGTTTGAAAATTTTGAAAATATCTTGAGATTTGTGTACAACATATTTGTTGCTTAAGAATTAAATGGGAGAATGATTGAAACTTGTTTTTGAGAAAATTGGGTTTTAAAAATTTGGGTTTTTGAAAAGCATTCTATCTCATACTCATGCATTTTGTTTTCATTGTTCAAATGCTTTGAGGAGTTGTTTTCAAAATTGGGTTTGTATTTTTCAAAACAGTGATTTTTCTCAAAATTTAGTGAGCTTCTGCCCATTTCGATCGATCCAGTGTGTTTTTCGATCGATCGAAAAAGTGTCCCAGAATGTGTTAAAATGACTGTCACATTCGATCGATCGAATGTAATTTTCGATCGATCGAAGATCGTGGAGAAGCTTTTTTAAAAAGGGTTTGTTCTTGATCCGAATTGGGGCTTTTGTGAAATTGAGTTGAATTTGATGAAATTGGCTTGTTGTTTTGAAGAAATTAGGCATTATACTCTATGTGCTGTGTTTAGTAATGCTCAATTCATCAATTTGTTTAAAAATTTCAACAAGTGGTTTTCAATTTTTGGGGTTTTTGGTAGAAATTCCCTGCTCGAGCCAATTTTGTAAATTTGATCTCAATTGAACTTAGTTTTACTGCATTAGAGCATGCATCATGACATATTTTGTCTTGCATCTTTCATGGTTAGGATTCACATGCATTGCATTGATTTCTGTATCCATTTTGCAGTTTTGCAGTCATATCTCTCATTGTTTTCACACATAGCATGCATACACTTTGCTACATTGGGTACTCAACTTGATCAAAAAATTGATTAATTTTTGAGCTATGAACTTTCTAGTATATGCCTTTTTATGTGTGAACTGTAGAAAATATTTTTCTTAAGAGATATGATGGATAATCAATGTGCAAATATTTTCTCTACTCATGCAACTGTTTATGGGTCACATAATGCCATGTTTGCATTTTATTGAAAGAGAGAATATTTTTTCTTCATGTGTATCCTTACCTTAGTTTTTAACTTTGGTTTGTGTGTTTTTAACTTTGGTCCTGTTTGGTCTTGTTTGTGAGGATGTTCCTGATCCTGTTGGTGCTGCTGCTGCTGCTATTCCCCAACCCCTTTATGTTCTCCTAAATTTGTTTTCCCAAAACTTGTTTTGTTTTTCTTATTTTTATAGGGGGAGAAAAGTTTTTTTAACCTGTGTTGTTCATAGGGGGAGCTGTCTCTATTTTCTATAGAGTTGAATTGTTTTGTGGTCCCCTTGATTCTCTGTTTTCTCTTATCCTTTGTTGCATGTGTTGACTGTTTACTCTTTGTATGAGTTGTCTTTGTCAATACGTGACAAAAAGGGGGAGAAATTATTGATTTATGGGAATCATGTTTGTCTTGTTTAGGGGGAGTTGAAATTATTTTTGAAAGGGTAGAAAATAAAAACTTTTTGTTGTATCTAACTTAGGGGGAGAGTTAGTTTACTTATGTTTTTATTTCTATTTCTTGTTCACTGCTCATTGATTTATATTTATGAGTTATTCATGATATATGTCTTTGTTTTGTGTTTTGTGAAGTCAAGAATTTATTTGTTGATTTACTGTTTTTCTGTCACACATGCGTTTATGCGTTTGTAGAGTGTTTCAGGAATATACAGGTGCATTCGATTTGGCTGCTGTCTACACTTGCAACTGATGGATAGTAGTTAAGATTGGATTTGTTGTTATGAGCATTATCTTTGTATTGGGCTATTTGTAACTTTGAGCATTTCATGTTTGAGATGTGTTTTGTCACGGATTGCCAAAGGGGGAGATTGTTGAGTTCTAAGAAATTAGGAATTAATGTATTAGAACTTCAATTTGTATTTTGTTGGCAAATCATGATCAAAACATTTAGTTTAGGTTTAGGCTTGCTCAAAGTATGTTTATTTGTAAAATTGGAATCGAGTGATTGCAGAATTTATTGGACTAAATCTGTAAGCCTCGATCGATCGAAAATTAGACTCGATCGATCGAACCACGTACAGATTTATTTTTCTGCAGAGTTCCAGTTCAGCCCAAACTCTATTTAAACGTCTTGGGGTTCAAGTAAAACTCTTATATATATAAGGGAAACCCTAGAACGTTTTTGAGACTTTTGTAGAGAGAGATTAGAGTGCCTTTTGTGCCTCCTTTTATTTTTAGGGTTTTGTAACCAAACCTCTCTAAGTCTTTGTTGCTCATATTTGCTGTTTATGTGAATCTCTTGTGAGATCTTTGAGGAGCTTTCCTTCACATATACTTAGGGTTTTCAAGATAGAGATATTATCTACATCTTAATGATCAACAAAGTTGCAACCATTGAAGTTTAAAGAAAAACAAGTGAGGTGCTTGTACTTGATTGAGGAATACAAAGAAAGAAGTAGTCCGTGGATTCGGAGCCTGCGCGTGGTCGTGTCAGGAAGTTACTACTGGTGTGTAGCATTAGGAAGTCAAGCGGGGAGCTTGTAAGTCCTTTTGTAAGAACTTCAATTCTTTCTTAGTGGATTCCGTTTTGCCTTGAGGATCGGTAGGTAAAATCCTCCCCAGGTTTTTTACCGGTTTGGTTTTCCTGGGTGATCATATCATGTGTTATTTACTTTCCGCTGCTTTATATGTTTTATATGCTTGATATGATTTTGTGATTGTTTTAACCTAGAACTGTTTAATTTGACTAAGTAACAACTTGGCTAATTAATCTAGGCTACGCAATCTGGTTGTGTTTTAAGGGGTCTAAATTTCCAACAAAAAGAAATTAAAAAAAAAAAAGCCTGAAGAAATGATCTAGATGGATGTGGAGAAAATAGATTGATAAGGTAAGTGGGGGTAGGTGGGGTTAGATGGATTTTGAATTTTGAAATTTGAATTTTTTTAACGCTTTTTTTTACATATATATATATATATATATAGGTGGGGTTAGATGGACAATTTTTTTATAATATTTTTACAATAAATTACATGTGGTTAGTTGTTATAAGTTCAAATTTGAACCTAACACTAAGATTACTTTTTTGTCCAAATAATAACAATCTGCCACTTAGAATTTATTGTAAAAATGTTGTGAACGTATCATTTCTCATATAAAGAAATGATGGGTTCATAATATTTTTACAACATTTCTATAACAAATCTTAAGTGACCGGTTGTTATTGTTGGGGCAAAAAAATAATCTTATTGTTAAGTTCAAATTTGAACCAGTAACAACTAACCACTTATAATTTTTTATCAAAATATTATAAAAATACTGTGAACGTAACATCTTTCATTTAACTATAAATATATAATAATATATACATTTATATATATATATATATATATATTATATTATATTCAAATAAATAATCTTTACATGAAACTCATTTAGGGTTTTATTTTTTTTTTAGGAATATTGTAGAATATGCCATAGAACTGTAGCATTTGTTTCAGCTTGAACCCATACGTTTTTTTTTTTTGGAAATATTGTAGAGCATGCACTTTTTGGACCTATAGTGGCCTTTGTTAAACACCACTATAAGTCCTATTTCAAACACCACTATAGATCTCGTATTTAAATTTTTTTTTTTTTTTTTTTTTTTTTTTTTTTTGTGCTGGATACTTTTTCTTAATGTTTTTTTTTGTGTGTGTGCGTGTGTGTGCGCTGGGCTATAGTGGCATTTGACAAACGCCATTATAGGTCGTACTCTCACAAATGCCTATAGTGGCGTTTGCCAAATGCCACTATGGGTCCTATTGTTACAAGGGCCTATGGTGGCATTTGTTGACAAAATGCCACTATAGGTCCAGTTTTTTGTAGTGGATTTAGATTGCAATGAAAATTCACCAAATTTTTATACAAAAAAGAATCCAGGTTCAAATGTTCAAATTCTCTTATACTTCACTGGTATGAAATATAGTGTTATTAGCTTTAGTTTTGCATGAGATTTTTTGGGGGGCTTATTTGACATATTTACTTATGTACAATTTTTCAAAGGCTCCTTTTTTTTTTTTTTTTTTTCTTTTTTCTTTTTCAGGGTAAAAATTTATTTTTTTCTAACTTATTTATCAAATAAAATAAACTACAAAAAAACATTTTACACCAAGCGGTCCAAACAACACAGCAAACTACTTGGGACTGGCTGTATTAACTTTATCTTTATATGTCCTATTAAGCATAAAAACTTTAGCTAGCCTTGTCCTGGCTTCATTTGTAATGCCAAACCTGTTAACCTAACTGATGAGAAACTTTTTGCAAGATTCGCATGATCATATCCTTGAAATGACAAATTTGGTTACTCAATTAAAGGCTCTTGGGATGAATGTGGATGACTTTTTTTCTTATTTAGTTTAATTTGCACTTGTTCATCAAAGGAGTCACGTTAGGAAACCAATTTTCTAATTGACCAATCAAATAAGATACTAAATAATATATATAAATTCATATCCCCATTAAACCTCTAACTTATCACATGTGCCTCATCATGTGAGCTACCAAATTAAGTAATAATTTAATTTAAGTCTCGACTACGAAACACCTATTTCGGACTCTCATTTCCCCAAATCGCAAGTGTTTGTAAAGTCGTGTCCTTGTGCAAGTAAGAGACTATAGGAAAGATTTGGTTGACTTAAATGATTGTTCATATATTGATTTGTTCCGTTTTCCATGAGTTCCATGCCGCGTATAGTGAAATTAATTTTGCATTTTGCTACATCGATTTGTGGTCTCTAATTTTTTTTCATTTTTTAAAGCTTCATCTCATTTTAAAAATAATTTGTTATCAAGTTTTGAAGAACTCCTAATCTACTCACTTTGTCAAATACCATGTAATGCATAATTCAATGACAAGTACTTGTGGATATATTAATCCACTAGTGGTATATTCCAAGAGCTTTGTATTTAAAGGGGATTTTTTTTTTTTTTTTAATGTGTTCAAAAGTGATGTTCAAGGTTAAAATCTCACAATCCCTCAACTATTGAATTATTTAAAAAAAAAAAAAAATCATATTGAATAGAAGGGTTGTAACTTGTAATACTAACTTTGTTGTTGTTGTTGTTGTTGTTTTTTTTTTTTTTTTGGGTTTCAAACAACCAAATTGCTCCTATTATTAGTTCACTGATATAATTCTGAAATGATTTGGATTAATAGGGGTGACAACTTTTACCTATATCCATTAACCCATTCATGACCCAACTAATTTGGGTAAGTCCTAACATAACACATTTAGGTTAAATGAGTAAAGATCTATTGGGTAATATAATTAAATGAGTCTAATGGTTAAACCTAATGAGTAACCAATGAGTTACCCACTTACATTTAAAACAAAATACAAAAACTAAACAAAATCAAAATTGTAACAGTTAGAAACTAGGAACTCATAGCTGCTTGACCTCCTCTCTCCCTAGCTCTCTCTTTTTTCCTTTTTCTTGTTGATTTTCTAAGGTTTTCTCTCATTTTCCCACCTCCCAATGAGTTACCCTCTCTCCTTGATCCACCGGTCTCTTGGATAAGAAACTCATTAAATTATTATCTATTTTTTTTATACGATTAAATTATTATCTTTGAAGATTGAATTTGTTCATTACCACATGAATTCTCACAGAACCATGCATGATGCATGTGCTTTACGCCGAAGGTTTAGGTCTCAAACAGTCACCATATGTACGTGTCTTATCGCTCATGTGTGTTGCATGCACTCCGAAAATAGAGTTTTGAAGTACTCCAAATTTTAAGACATGTTCCTACACGCATGGAAGTACCTCTACCGCATGCTTATCTCTTGGTTGCCTTATAATAACCCGTCCCTTTCGTCGTATTTTATTTACCAAATTGGGAAAACCATTTTTGAAAAATATTCTTTACGTGTCTAATTCTTAATACCATGGTCCCTGGTAATCCCAAAAAGTGTCATCTTCTTATAGGCTGGGATTAACTACACCAGTCTTCTTCCTATACCATATATTGTTTTGGGGACAGTTAGACAAGGTTGTTTGAAAAAAAAAAAATATATCTCAATTTTTTTCCAAAACTTTCACCATCTAAAAGATTGATTATAGTGGCATTTTCAATTTTCTTCCCCATTATAAGACAAGTAAAAACAGGAGTTCAAACCAGCCAAAACATATTTGGATATTCTGGTCTTGGATTGAAACCCTCTCCTCCACCCCCCCCCCCCCCCCCCCCCCCCAACTTGATAATTTTTATTGACCAAAACTATTTAAAAGTTATTTTACTATTACTTTTGAAGTGGGCTTAGGATTAATAAGCATCATCCACTTTTACCATTCTTTACTAATTACTTTTATTTTTTTAGCAAGGTTTTTTATGCAATTTGAATCATAGGAATTTCTATGCAACCCGCTATATGGAGGTTAAAACAACATCCACATATATTATTTAAGTAAATTATAAGACTCATCAAAAATGTCATGTGTCTATAAGTACATGTGGATGGTAGTCATATATGACTCTTTAAATGACCAGTATAAAACCTCTTTCAGTTCAGTTCCTAAATCATGGATGGTAGTCATATATGGTAGTCTATAAGTACACGTGGATGGTTCAGTTCCTAGCAGCCGCATAAAACCTCTTTCTATTTTTTTTAAGAAAAAAATTTCATCTCTAATCCACTACATGGTAGTCATATATGACTCTTTAAATGAGTCGCATAATTTTTTTAAAATAAGACACATGGATATTGTACGGGCATCAGGTAGGGTTTTGAAACCCAGACTAGACCGGGTGGTTCGACCGAAAAAACTGGGAACCGGACTAAAATTTGATTTTTTAAGCCTAGAGAACCAGGTATCAGTGAGTTATGAGAGAACTGGACGAACTGGGGTTCAACCGGAAAAACCGGACGAATCATAGGTAGGTTCAACCGGTCATGGAATAGGGAAAAATAAAGAAAAATGCGGCTGCTAGGAACTGAACCTAAGCTCTCACACCCAGGGAAGTTTGTTTTGTACCGTACCGACCAGTATTTACCGTTCCGGTACCTTGGCCGGTACAGAAACAAGGTTGTTTCGTACCGGAAAATATACAGGCCCATACCGAATCATTTCGGCCGTATCGGAGGAAATATCGGATTCCGGCCGGTAAATGCATACTAAACCGGAAAAAGAAAAATGTTTCTTTGTCACTCTCACCTTCCACTGGCGATGATCTCTACATTCTCGACCTCAAGTCGGGGTCGTGGACTGATTTGGCTGCTGCTACTTCATCATCATCTTCTTCTTCTTCTTCTTCTCCTCTCTCTCTCTCTCTCTCTGCCCGTCTAACTTTCTCTTTCTCTCTCTCTTTCTCGGTTTTTTTTTTTTTTGAAACTTTTCTTGGTTTTTCAAACCTCTCTGCCCAAGAAATAGACTTTTCAGATGTAAATAGTAGCTTGCATTTTGATTTTCTCAAAGCATCGGGAGATGATAGTTTTAATTGGTGTCACAATCTTTTGACACATGGGATTGGCATTTATTGAGTTTGGTGGGTGTTTGATTATTTAATAGTTTTTTTTTTTTAATGGTTTCCCACTTTTATATATTTATGTTGATAACTTTATCAAAAAAATATAAAAAGTTGCCAAAGTGATATATTGAGTTATTAGAAATATAAATTTGTATATTGTATAAATTAGTAAAAAATAGTAGTAAACCCGAAACGGTACATCGGTATTGACCAGTACCCGAAATATATCGTACCATAGGCCAAACCGGTATAGCCTCCGGTACGGTATTGACTTCCTTGCTCACACCTTGTAAGCAAGACTGAAGCCATGACCAACGGACCAAGTGCTCTTCTTGGGAAGTAATATGCAATATTATTAAATTTATATTAAATTTACATGATTTATAGTTTCTAAACTTCTATGTCATCTTTCTCAACATATTAAATATTACTAAATTAACTTTTTATTTAAGAATAATACCTATGCAAATTATGAATTATTTTAAAAGTCGTTTTTAGTTAATTGAAATGATTTCTCTTAAAGGATTATTTTAAAAATGTCTTTTTATGCTTATTTATGTTGTACTGTTTTTTATTAACCTCATAATGTAATATGTTATGTATTTTGTTTCAATTTTAAATATATTTTTAGTAAATTTTGCTAATATTTACAAATTTAATATATTTATTTATATTTAAATAATTATTAAATTAATTATGACATCATTATGGTTCGACCTCGGTTCAACCTTGGTTCAACCTTAAAAACCTTGAACCTCTCCTTTTTATAGTTCAATGAACGGTTCGAGTTTCAAAACCTTGGCATCAAGTATAGGCTCAACCCATTAGCCTCTGTATGCTCAAGAACTATGAGCCCAGTAGCAGATCTTGGGCTGTATCAATTCGGAAATCAATGGTAGATCGAGGACTGAACTGATCGATAACGATAGTGCCTTAGGGGAAATCTCTTACTGAGCACCGTTTGGCAGCAGGTGCAGGTTTTGAGATAGTCACATCTATTGCAAGAAGAGGGCCCTATCTGGTCAGGAATATATCCTCTCACCAACATCAAAAGCCTCTCCCATTATCATGACAACCCAACTAAGGGAAGTCTATATAAATAGGGGTTAAAGGTGTGAGAAAGGGGGTTGGAAAAAAATCGGGAGAGAGAGAGAGAGATTGATATACTAGAAGAAATAAGAGAGATATAGCAAAATGGGAGGGAGCTCAATATGCAGCCTGAGGATTCAAAGGGAATACACAGAGGGAGATAATATTTTAGTTGGACCTTAAATTCTATCACCTAGGCTGTTAGGATGGCCTCAAGGGGTCTTTCCATTGTAGGAAATTCTTCACCCACCTTAAACAAATAAATTGGAAGCCCGACTTCAAAGATTATCATGCATCTTGGGACGGGCCACCACATATATCTTTATAAATTACGAGGTAATGTTTTGGAAGAAATTAAACCAAATAATTAAACCCCTTTTTTATAAGCTCCAAATAAATCCTTAAGCTAGTTGTTATGAGAGAAGATATGATAGATAGTGCCTCACTAAAGTTGATTGGACAATCCATACACCAAAAGATATGCAATTTACCATGTTTAATTGAATTAATGAAGCATCTAATTATTTATTACTTTTTGGATAGAGTTATTTGTATATAAACTATGGAAAACATTTTACACCAAACAGTCCAAACCAACATGGAAAACTACAAAATTATGGGACGACTGACTGTATTAACTTTATCCATATATGTCCTATCAAGCATAATAACTTTAGCCTTGTCTTACCTTCATCTGCAATGCCAAGCCTGTTAACCTAATTGATGCGTAACTTTTTGCAAGATTTGCATGTCCATATTCTTGAAACAACAAATTTGGCTACTTAGCTAAAGACTCTGGTAAAGAATGATATGAAAATTCGATGAAAATATATATTGCATTATATTATTGTATATACATTCTCATTCAATACAGTTTCATTCATTCAATCTCTCTCACTCTCTCTCTCTCTCACTCTAAACTACAATTTCACTCCACCATTGTTGAAGTTGTGTTCTAACATGGTATCAGAGCAGTGCTAATTCAGAGAATCTTCAATTTGGTATTCCCTGAGATTCTTATTTCAATTTCTTTGTTTTTCTTGCTTAGTGCTTTCTCGTGAATCAAGTAGAAATTCTCGATTGTATTTCTCTTGTTTATGCACTGAGTTTTCAATTCTAAATCTTGATTTCTTTCTGCATACAATAGCAATTGAATTCTTGATTTAGGGTTTTCATTCAGTTTCTAGTTTGAAGATTGCATAATTGTTTCATCAATTGCCAATATCTTGAATTGGTTCTTGTTTCTCTGTTTGATCAACAAGTTCCTAAGTTGATTCTATGTAATCAAGTAGTTTGGTTTCTGAAAGCAATTCTTGATTGTTTTCTCATTGATCTGTGGTTGGGTTTGTGTGTCTTGTTCTCAATTGTCTCTGTTCTTGACTGAATCGCAGTTGCTTGATTGCAATAAGAGATGGTATAGAGTACTTCTAGTGCCTCTGTTCCAACCCTTCAACCATGGGAGAATACTTCTAGTCCTTATTATCTGTCAAGTAGTGATAACCCTGGGATGTCATGTGTGGTTCAACACCTTACTAAAGAAAATTACAGTACTTGGAGTAGAGCAGTTCTTATTTCTTTGGATGCTAAAACCAAGATAGGCTTTATTGATGGTTCCATCCCAAAACCACAGTCTGTTGATCATCCATGTTATGCAGCTTGGTGCAAATGCAATAGTACAGTTTTGGCTTGGTTGTTCAATTCAATCTCTAAAGATTTACAACCTAGTGTTGTATATTTCAAGACAGTTAGAGAAGTCTGGCTAGATTTGCAATATGAAGTGGTCTTCGGATTTTTGAGTTCAGACAGGAGGTTTGTTCTCTTACTCAAGATGCATTGTCCATTAATGCCTATTACACCAAGTTTAAGGGGCTGTGGGTTGAGCTTTCCAATTATAGGACCTGTTCTTGTGGTCATCATGTAAAAGATTGCACCATGTCCTTCTTGATGGGTCTTAGTGATACCTATGTAGCTGTGAGGCGTTAAATCTTACTCATGGATCCAATTCCCACATTAAGCAAATTATTTTCCCTTTTGCTTCAAGATGAGAAGCAAAGAAAGGTTGGGAAGAACTTTAATGCTTAATCTTCAGCTTTGGCAGTTAAGAATGGTGGATCTTCTGCTAAAGGTTTCACCAAAGGCAAGTCTGGTAGACCCCAATGCACTCATTGGGGACTTTTGGGACATGTAGTTGACAAATGTTATAAGCTACATGGCTATCCACCTGGATACAAGTTTAAGAATAAAAGTCAACAAGGTGGAAATCTTCCCTATGCCAATAATGCTGCTGTTACTGATACTTGTTCAGAGGAAGCAGTTAATCTCACTAGAGCAGAATACCAGCAACTTCTTGGTTTGCTTAATTTCCAAAGTCATTTTGGCACTCAAGCACCACATGATTCTACTATTGATGCTCATCAAGGTGCTGCTATCATCACTCAACCTTTGATGGATTTTCAAGGGCATGAGATGTCAAGTATCAGTTCTTTAACTAATTTTCAAAAACAACCCTTTCATTCTTTAGAATTCACAAATTGATACTACACAACTTATTTCCACTAATTGGATTCTTGACAGTGGAGCTACTGATCATATGGTGCATTCAATCCATTATTTTACTTCCATTAATTCAGTTGTCCAAATTTCTTTTAGGCTTCCTAATGGAGATATGGCTAAGGTTACTCATATAGGCACTGTCAAATTCACTTCCACTTTGATTTTGGAGAATGTACTTTGTATCCCTTCTTTTTCTTTCAACCTTGTGTCTATTAGCAAACTAACCCAATCTCCATCTTGTTGTTGCATTTTCTTTCACATTACTGTTTTATTCAGGACTTACTGCCTTGGAAGATGATTGGGTTGGGTAAGAAGTAAGAAGGTCTCTATACACTGCAATTTGCATCTACAAGTTTGCCTAGATCTGTCTCAGATGTTCTCTCCAAGCTTTCTTCCCTTAGTTTTGAGAATTCTGTTGCTTCTTGTAATCCTAATTCTATTCTGAATAATACTAGTCTTTGGCATAGCAGGTTAGGACATCCTTCTATTCAAAGAATGTCTCTATTACAGACTATTGTACCTAGTATTGTTTCATGCAATAATAATAAGACTTTTGATTTTATTGTCTGTCCTCTTGCTAAACAAAAGAGATTGTCTTTTGATTGTTCTACTCATATCTCAACTTCTAGATTTGATTTAATCCATGTTGACATTTGGGGACCTTACTCCACTTATTCCTTAAATGGTTCAAGATATTTTCTGTCAATTGTGGATGACTTTAGTAGATGTACCTAGGTTTTCTTGATGTTTCATAAGTCTGATGATTCTAGTTTACTTCAGTCCTTTTACAATATGGTTGTTACTCAATTTCATACAAATATCAAGGTAATTAGGATTGACAATGGGCCAAAATTTGCTTTACCTTCCTTTTATGCATCTAAAGGCATTCTTCACCAGTTATCTTGTGTTGAAACTCCTCAACAAAACTCCATTGTTGAAAGGAAACGTCAACATCTTTTAAGTGTGGCTAGGGCTTTAAGATTCCAAGCTAATTTACCTCTCAAGTTTTGGGGGGATTGTATTCTTACTGCCACTTATCTAATCAACAGAATCCCTAGTCCTTTTGTTAAAGGATCTTAAGTGTTTGGTTGCCTATGCTATGCTTCTACATTGACTAGGAGTAGAACTAAATTTGATCCTAGAGCTAAAACTTGTGTTTTCCTGGGTTACCCACATGGTACTAGAGGGTATAAACTGTATGATTTGAGCTCTAAGACCTGTTTTCTGTCTAGAAATACTGTTTTCAAGGAAAACATTTTTCCTTTCAAGTCTTTGGTTTCTAAGTCTGTTACCTCCACTCCTGTTACTCATTCCATGTTTCCACCTCAGTCCCCTGTTCCTGATCCACCTCAGACCAATGTCTCTATAGAATTTTCTCCTCCTTTCACTCTTTCTGATGTAGCTATTCCACAAGATGAATTTCCTGATCTTGTTCATCCTGATGCTTCTTCAAATGAAGTTCCTATCCCATCTGATCCTGTTCAATCTGATCCTATCCAATTTGACTCCTTATCTCTTCCTATTTATATTGTTCCTCTTAGAAAATCCTCTCAGGTGCACAAGCCACCAACTTATCTTAGAGATTATCATTGCAATCTTGTTACTGCACCAGTGTTTGCCTCAGCTTCACTCTCTCCATTAAATGATTCCTATGCATCTAGTCCAGGTATTTTATATCCTATTTCCTCTAATCTTTCCTATGCCAAACTTTTTGATTAGCATAGAGTTTTTTTCCATTGCTCTTACTATTCAAAAACTTATGCTCAAGCTCTTTTAGATCCTAGATGGAAAGATGCTATGCAGGCTGAAATTGATGCATTGCAAGCAAATCACACTTGGGTTATGACACCTCTTCAAAATCAAATTAAAGCCAGATGGGTCTGTTAAGAGATATAAGGCCAAATTAGTGGCTAAAGGGTACACCTAAACTGAAGGTATTGATTTCTATGAAACTTTCTCACCTATTGTGAAGTTCACTACTGTTAGAACCCTTCTTGCATTGGCTGTTGTTCAAGGTTAGCATCTCACTCAGTTGGATGTGAATAATGCATTCCTATATGGGGACTTGCATGAAGAGGTCTACATGGCTCCACCTCTTGGTTTTGGCAGCAAGGGGGAGGTGTGTAAGCTTACAAAGTCCTTATATGGACTTAAGCAGGCTAGTAGGTAATGGTTTGCCAAACTTTCATCCACTATCATTGAGCATGGGTTTATTCAATCCAAATCAAACTACTCAGTGTTCACTAGAGTCATGAAAGGTTCTATCATCATTCTTTAAGTCTATGTTGATGACATTTTGATTGCTAGTAATAATGTGGATGTTGTGAATGAGTTCAAACTGTTCCTAGATAACAAGTTTAAGTTGAAGGACCTTGGCACTTTAAAATACTTCTTAGGCTTGGAAGTAGCTAGACCACTGAAGGCTTGTCTTTGTGTCAAAGAAAGTTCATCTTAGAGTTTCACTCAAATACTAGTATGCTGGCCAGCAAACCCTCAAATGTTCCCATGGACCAATCTGTCAAATTGAGTAGTGCAAATGGTGATGATGTTCCAGATGTTGCTCTGTATAGGAGAATGGTAGGGAAACTCCTGTTTTTGACATTGACAAGGCCTGATATTAGCTATGTTGTCCACAAGCTAAGTCAATTTATGAAATCACCTAAGATGCCTCATCTTCAAGCAGTCTATAAGGTTCTCAAATATTTAAAGAAAACACCTGGCCAAGGGTTATTCTTGTCTGCATATTTTGAGTTACAGTTGAAGAGCTATTGTGATGCAGATTGGGCTGCTTGTGTGGATACTAGAAGGTCTATTTCTGGATTTTGTGTGTTCTTAGGAGAATCCTTACTTTCCTAGAAGTGCAAAAAGCAGCAGGTGGTTTCAAGGTCTTCTGCAAAATCTGAATATAAGACTATGGCTACTGTGACCAGTGAGATAGTATGATTAATTGCTTTACTTAAAACTTTTGGTTACACACAAACATCCAGTTTCCTTATATTGTGATAGTAAAGTTACATTGTACATTACTGCCAACCCTGTGTTTCATGAAAGGACCAAATATATCGAAATTGGTTGTCACTTTTTAAGGGAAAAGATAGAAGATGGAGTAATCAAGACTTTTCATGTTCCCACAGGCATCAATTAGCAAATTTATTCACAAAGCCTCTCAGCCAAAAGCAATTTCTATACCTCTTGTCGAAGATGAACTTTATTAACATTTATAGTTCATCTTGAGGGAGAGTGTTAGAGTCTGTATAAAGTTTGTATGTGTGGCTATGTTGTAGGTCATTTATGTACATATTAGGATAAAATAGGATAAGCTACAAGTAGTTTAGCTAGTCAGTTAGGTTGTTAGGTTAGTTACAATATTTCCCGCCCAACACTGTATATATAAAAGGGGCCGATATACATTCTCATTCAATACATATTTTATTAATTCAATCTCTTTCACTCTCTCTAAACTACAATTTCACTCCACCATTGTTGAAGCTGTGTTCTAACATAGTGCGGAATTGCCAGTCGGCGAGGTCCAAAAGATGTCTTTAAGAGCCGGCCGGAGCTCCTTACTGCAGAATTGGTAGTATTCCAAGGTATCGCCATTGTTTTTCTTCACCTCCACCACTAGAAACGACGGCGTCACGGCGAAAATCTCCGCCTCAATAGCCAGTTTCCCTTTACGTCCACGCTCGTTTCCTTGAAGTCTCACCCTCGACTCGCTCTTCTTCACACTAAAATTTCCACTCTTCGCCGCCATCTCCTCCAGCATCGATATCACACTGCTCGTCGGCGTCGTCGTCACGAACCTCAGCTCCATCTTCTCCTCCACTTTCTTCTCCTCGAACAGCGGCGACAAATCCAACCCTTCAGACAACGATATTATGTGGAACGCGTTCAGAGTCTCGGAATCTTTGAATGGTGACATCTCGTACTCCTGAAACTTTTGCTCCTCTTTAGTTAGGATTGACTTGGGTGCTGACTTTTTGAACCAAAAAGAATCCATGATTTTCGCGATTGTGATTCTTGTCATCGGATTCGGATCGAGAAGCTTCGTGACTAGCCTCCGAGCTTCTGAAGAAAACCATGGGGGACACTTGAAGTCACCTCTGTAAATCTTCTTATACATGGCCACAATATTATTGTCCTGAAATGGCAAAAACCCAGCTAGAAGAACAAACAGGATAACTCCACAGGACCAAAGATCAGCTGTAGCACCATCGTAGCCTTTCTTTCCAATCACCTCCGGCGCCACATAAGCCGGTGTGCCACACTGCGTGTGTAGCAACCCATCTTGCTTCAAATGATCAGTGAAAGCGCTAAGACCAAAATCAGTGACTTTCAAATTACCTTCTTCGTCTAAGAGCAAGTTCTCAGGCTTGAGATCTCGGTGGTAGACACCGCGGCTGTGACAGAAATCGATGGCGGAGATGAGTTGTTGGAAATAGACTCTCGCCACGTCTTCTTTAAGCCGACCGTTAGCGATTTTCGAGAACAGCTCGCCTCCACGGACGAGTTCCATGGCTAAGTAGATCTTGGATTTGCCCGCCAAAACTTCGTGGAGCTCGACTATGTTTGGATGCTGTACCATCTTCATCACCGAGATTTCTCTCTTGATCTGCTCCATCATACCCACTTGGATCACTTTCTCTTTGCCCACAACCTTCATCGCCACGCTCTTCCCGGACTGTAAGTTTCTGGCACGGTACACCTTGGCGAAAGTACCATGACCCAGAAGCCGACCCAGCTCGTATTTCCCATGTAGCAACGTTGAATTACCATCTTTACACTTGTTGTCACCCATTTCTCTCTTAAAATTTCACCCTCTGCTACAAAATTAAGCTTTTGAAAAGGAAAAAAAACAAAAACTTTAGTAAAACACTAATACACCAACAACTTTGGTCACCCGTCTTCGATGTTTTTGCGGTGGCAAGTACGGCCGCCAATGCAGCTCTTGGCTCGCGAACTGAGCTCAGGCCTTGGCAGCGAAGCTCCAACCATATCTCTGCATTTCAAACTCTAAAAATCTTTAGATACTTAAGAAGACTAAAACAGTAATAAGCTTCAAAGATTTTATCAGCGTAGCGTTTGGGCTTTTTATCTCACTCGCTACCTTTGCTTACCCATATATAGTGGTTTTTCTATAACAAAGTAAATTACCATTCCACCCTTCAGGATTGGGTTTCCAAGTAGGGTCTAATCTCATCAACTGGCTGTTATGCAACGTGTCATAATCGAACGGGGCTTGGTGATTTTCGATTTTGGCATCTTTTACCCATTTGCTGTAAAGTACAGGACTACCGACCTGATACCAAGCCACGCGTCGTCGTCAGCTATGGTCCACATTCATTCTCACCGTGTTCAGACGGTTCGTGTGGTAGAGGGATAAGCCAGCTTTGAAAGGTGGGACCTTTTTCATTTCAGGAAAAAAAAAAAAAAAAAAGTCATTATCCCAAAAATACATATTTAACTCATACAATAGAGTCATTTGCGTAAATATTGCTTTTTTTAAAACTAATTTGCGTTATAGTTACTGTTAGAAGTTATTTAGCAAACTGAGGAGAGAGATTGAATTTCGGCAACAGTGTTGCCGAAATTCAAGAAAAAGTAGGAGAGAGAATGAGAAAAGTGGAGGAGAGAGAAAAACATGAATTACGGCAATGGTATTGCCGTAATTCCTCTGCCCAATCTGCCCGGGCTTGTGCGTGTGAGGAGTGCAATGTGTGAGTGCCAAAAAAAAAATCCCACAATTTCGGCAATACCATTGCCGAAATTGTGGGGAAATTTTTTTTTTTTTTTTTTAATTTTTATGTGGCAATGGTATTTCGGCAATACCATTGCCACAAATGTGGGGCATTTTTTTTTTTTTTTTAATATGTGGCAATGGTATTTCGGCAATACCATTGCCACAAACGTGGGGAATTTTTTTTTTTTTTTTTTTTTTTTTTTTTTTTTAATGTGGCAATGGTATTTCGGCAATACCATTGCCACAAACGTGGGAAATTTTTTTTTTTTTTTTCCATTGTGGCAATAGTATTTCAGCAATACCATTGCCACAATCGGGAAATTTTTTTCCCCACAATTTCGGCAATTTCATTGCCACAATTGGAAATTTTTTTTTTTCAATTGTGGCAATGGAATTGCCGAAATTGTGGGGAAAAAATTTCCCGATTGTGGCAATGATATTGCCGAAATACTATTGCCACAATTGAAAAAAAAAAATTTCCCACAATTGTGGCAATGGTATTGCCGAAATACCATTGCAACAAATAAAAAATAAAAAAAAAAATTTCCCACAATTGTGGCAATGATATTGTCAAAATACCATTGCAACAAATAAAATTAAAAAAAAAAAAAATTTTTCCCTACATTTGTGGCCGAAATACCATTGCCACATAAAAAAAAAAAAAAAAAATTCCCCACATTTGTGGCAATGGTATTGCCAAAATACCATTGCCACATTAAAAAAAAAAAAAAAAATTCCCCACAATTTCGGCAATGGTATTGCCGAAATTGTGGGATTTTTTTTTTGGCACTCACACATTGCACTCCTCACACGCACAAGCCCGGGCAGATTGGGCAGAGGAATTACGGCAATACCATTGCCGTAATTCATGTTTTTCTCTCTCCTCCAATTTTCTCATTCTCTCTCCTACTTTTTCTTGAATTTCGGCAACACTGTTGCCGAAATTCAATCTCTCTCCTCAGTTTGCTAAATAACTTCTAACAGTAACTATAACGCAAATTAATTTTAAAAAAAGCAATATTTACCCAAATGACTCCATACAATAAGCATAGATATTTTCAAATTATAAAAAAGAGAGTCTCGAAAGCCCGTCACCAAATTAATTGAAATCAAAGTAAATTCATTATTATTTAACTCCTTAAAAGGTATTTATGTCCAAGCATTTGGTTGCTTTTAGTTGTATTTTTTGAATGACTTCCATCTTTGTTGGAGTTTGCTTTGTTGATTATTCCAAATAACAAAATTTGTCAAAATCAAGGACCAACATTTACCAATTACCACCCAAAAAGTACAATATATCTAATATCTTTATCCTTTTAATCTTAAAAGAAAGCATAGAATTTCTCGTGTTCATGGTATATATAATATATCCCTTTTTTTTTTTTTTTTTTTTTTTTTGAGAACGATTAAAAACCTGAAATATGAATTACAGTATGAGCTTTTAGATACGCTTATCCAATGTAGGTTTTACGTTATAGAGTATAGAAATAAAACACATGCAAAGTCAGACTGTTGCACTTATGATAGGATATGATCAGCACAGCCGCATAAATAATGAGTCTTGTAATTCAAGTCATCAAAAGTAGATCCCATAAAAAAAAATGAAAAAGAAAAATCAAGTCATCAAGTAGATAAGAAAAGATGGGAAGAATGCCAAAAATAAATATTGGGAAAAGTTAACGGATGCCTTTCGAATAATGCTTAACAATCTATTTAAAGAAAATTTTTATGAGAAAATAAAAAAAAAATTAATGTTTTGATAGTTTTTTTCATTACCCATAAAAGTAGTGTCAAAACTTTTTTAAAATAGATGGTTAACTATTACCCTAAGAACACTCGTTAACATGACCCATAAAATATTATAAAATTTATTTAAATCATATCTTGGTATAACTTATACACTATGATAGAGCATGAGAATACAAAATCAATGTGAAAACCATTTCCCTTTCTAGTTTGTAGCTCTAGTATCGTTATGGTACTACCAGGGATGGACCTAGGATTTCAAACCGGGGGGGGGGGGGTGCCGGAGATAAGCGGAAATTTTTTTTTTTTCAAATACGCATCCATGTAGTATTAATAAACTATCAACCAAGACAAATACCCAAAAATTATTGTTTCTTAATATATTAAGATATAATCATTTACCAATAAAAACAAAAGACACGAAACACTATTGTTTCTTAATCAATCATCTATGAAAAGGGAACTCGACGCTCTTTCACATCTTCCAAATTATCTACACTATTGTTTCTTAATACAATCATCTAACCCAATCCCACTACAGCACTACCGACACTCTAAATTTATTCTGCACAACACTACTAACAAAAACTTTTCTTAACTTTACTTCTTCTTTTTTTTTTTTTGTCTGTCCCTGGTCCCTATTATGTCCAAGTCCAACTACCAGAAAACAAAGCACAAACAAACAGTCAAACAAATATTCTCTAATCCTAATCTGAGTAATCTCTACAAACTCTACTCTCTCTCTCTCTCTATCTCTCTTATCTATATAATACAAGAGAGAGAGTCACAAAAACAGAGTGACAGAGAGTCACAAAGCCAAAAAGCCAAAAAAAAAAAAAAAAAAAAAACACCACAGGCCACAGCACAGATTCAATTCACAATCACCAACATCAGCAATCAGTTTATCACTCATCAGTCATCAGTAAAAACACAACCACTCCACAAGCATAAATTGTTAAAACAGTTGATTCACAAACATTTTATTAGGTTTTGATTCTTGAAGGAAAGGATCATAGATTAAATACCTGTTAAAATAGTTGATTCATAAACAGTGTGAAGGCTAGAGCAACTGGCGGCGGCGACAGCTGAGGGCTCACGTGATGATGGCGCACTGGCACTGGCACTCACGTCGGCATGGGTACTGCCTTACTGGGCGAGAGTCTCGCGTCACGTTGGCGTCTGGGCTCAGTGGCTCACTATCTCCTTGTCTCACCTCTCTATCTCTTTGTCTCACGCCTCATAATCTCTCTGTTTCCTTTCTCTCTATTTTCCTTCCTCAGTTCCTCTTTCACTTTCTGCGTTAGGTTTACTACTGAGTTTTCTTTTTTCTTTTTTTTTTTTTCTTTCTTTTTTTGATATACATGGGTCATGGGCTCTCTAAGTTTTCTTTTTTTTTACAATGGGTCATGGGCTTTTGCCTCCTGGGTTGGCCGACTGGGCTTGGAATTCATGAGGGGGGCCGGAGCTAAAAACTAAGGGGGCCCAAGCTTATATATATATATATATATTTTTTTTTGAAAAATTTAAGCTGCTAATTTTTTTTTTTTTGGGACCCAGGGGGGGCCCGGGCCCCCTTAGGCCCCTTCCTAGGTTCGTCCCTGGGTACTACTACTTACTATACCAATATTTATACATGAGTAAATTAATAGCATTATTCTATTATTAATTTCCACTAATCCTTTTCAATTCAATTAGAAATATTATTATTATTATTATTATTATTATTATTATTATTATTATTATTATTATTATTATTATTATTATTTTGGTCTTGTTAATAATGGGTCAAGCATACAACTTAAGTCACAGAAGTTTTTTTTAGATCCATTCACCACATTATCAATCCTAGAGTTTTCCAGGTGATTCACAGGTAAGAAATAAAATGGTCTAATTAAATGCTAAGATATTATGGTCACGTACGTCAATTCAGGTGGTCGCCCTTCTACCCATTTTTCATTTAGTAAAAAAATAAAAAATCAAACACTAAGACATGATTTCCTTATATTAAAAAAAATGTTAAATAATTTTAAATATTCAATTATAAATGATAAAAAAATTACATTTAATGAAGTGCAAATTCATCAGTCGAAGTAAATGCGTCCAGATAGAGCCAAGCCCTTGTATCTGTGATTATGGGGATGGTTGGATAGCTCCCTTCCTTGGACGCTGGTGTGGTGCCTGCCACAACCTCTCCGATGCCAAAGTTAGTATAAGAAAACTCTTTGAGAAAGAATAGTGTGATGCAATAAAGCAAGAAATATTTCTAAGTGAATTTATGTACCTTCTGTTGGTGATGGGAGGGTTGTATATATACATTCCAGTAGCTCCTAGCTGTTGTGGCTGTTATGGTGGTTTTAATGCCTCTTTTAGTAATGCCCCATGGTCAATCATGTGAGCTTTGATGGCTCCAACGGTCTGTACAGTTGTTTTTGTAACCATTTGGGGCATTCATTTGATTGCATTGAATGGCTTCTATACCTTCGTCAATAATGTGGTTACTTTGTTGGAGGGACTTACTTAATTCGTCTGTCAACATTGCATCATTGGTTTGGATGGGGTCGTCTAGAGAAGTTGAGTTCGTCAATCCCATCAGCTGCCCCTGGATTCTGTGGTTGTCATAACGCGTCATGACGATAACAGAAGATGGAAGGTTTATAGGCTGTGCATGGCTCTTGGGATTTCGCTCCATATTAACTGCACAGTGGCGATGCCACACGTGTCGTGGCCACGCGGCATGTTCTAACTAGTGGAGTTAATGCTTCAATTGTATGTCCCTTGAATTTCCCGCTAGTTTTCAGTTTTTATGCCTTGGTTTTTAAACTTCTCTTCTTTCTCTCTCTCTTTTTTTTTTTCCCAATTATTACTCTGAGTATTTTCTTCCTCAACTTTCTCTATAATTCTCCTCCAAGCTGGTTGCGTGACGTGGTTGAGCTCCCTGCATTTTTCCCTCTTTGAGGTACGCTCCTCTTTCTCTTTCTTGTTTCTTTTCTCTTCTCGATGCAGTCGTAAACCATGATGAACTTCTAATTTTCTTTCCTTTTTCTTTTGTGATTGTTTCAGGGTTTTGGGTTTTCTTTTAGGATTCGTCTTTTTCCTTTGCTTCCTGGTTTTTTCCATGGTTAGTGGTTCTGAGGTTAGGATAGCTTACCCCTCGATTTCTTTCCTTTTTGCGCGCTTAGGGGGGTCTGTAGGTGTTTTTTCGCATCTTGAGAATTTTCTTTTTGAGGGTAATAGTTTGGGCGTTGTACTGGCAGATTTGCTGCCTTTTCTTCGTCAATCAATTGATTGGTTCGAGAGTTTGGTGAGAGAGCAAGAAATCATGTCAGAGGTTAGGTCGAGCGAATTAGAGACCGGGTTGTCATCTAGTGACAAACCCATGGAAAGGGAAATCATGCCGTCTCCGTCCCTCGTGAGGTTAGGGCTTTCCACGCCTTTGAGGAGGTGTGTAGTTTGGACGCTGAGACTCTTTCTAGGTTCAAGGATAGGTTCCAGTTCCCGGATAGGGTTAGGGTTCGTCTACCTGGGGCGGAGGACTGGGCTTGCCACTTCTTCCCTGGAGAGGTGTGCTTCTACGAGGCTGCCTTTTTGTGTGGGTTGAGGTTCCCCGTCCATCCGTTTCTTCTGGAGCTATTAGATCGTTTTGGTATCGCTCCTAGGCAACTTATGCCCAATTCATGGAGGATTGTGGTCAGCTGTATGGGGATATGGCTAGCCGCTACAGACGGAGATATGATTAGAGTAGATAAGCTTATTTACCTATAAAGCTTAAAGTCGTCCAAGGAGCACGGGTACTATGAGTTGGTGCCCTAGGAGAGGAGAACTAGGATTATCCGAGATTTGCCTTCGTCATTCAGATATTGGAAGTCCCAGTTCTTTTTTGTATCTGGGGACGACTTTGAGACCTCTTCTAACAAGGTTTGGGGTGATCTCCTAAGGTTGCACCGCCGGTGGGGGACCCCAAACTTAGGTGCGTCATCATTTCTCTTCGTCTGTTAACTTTTCACTATGTTTGTTGTATCATTACTAACTTTCCCTTTTCATTGTTTTGTGCAGTTAAAAGACGACCCAAGCTCAAGAGCAGATACAGGGAATGTGTTGAAAAAGCCATTGAGTACGTGAGGACAGTTGAGGACTTCGACGACTTGGTAGATCCGCGAACTCTTGACTTCTATTGCCTTGGTCCAGAGTCGTCTGCCTACGTCTTGCGAAATATAGATATTGAAGAAAAAAAATAGTAAGTGTCAGACTCGTCTGCTTTGATTCTATTGTCTTTCCCCCCCTTTTTTTTTAAGTGTTCTTCTTTTGCAAGGATTACTAGCAAATTTAATCAAGGAATGTATGCCTGAATGAGGGCCAAGAAGAATGAACCGCTGTCCAATCTTGGGACCAAAGGGGTGCGGGTGATGGAAAAAGGGATTCTCGTCACTACATCTACTCCGTCCACTCCTGCTGTTGAGCCGGTGAGGACGTCTTCCTCGACTGCATTGATTGAGGAAATTTCTGCCCAACAGAGCAAAAGGCAGAAGACCAGGGATAGGCAGAAAGAGAAAGTTGACTCCAGGTCTTCCGGTGTTTGGGATGATGCCGGGGTGGCGAATGTTCGGGCACAAGACATTTTTACTGCTGACGAAATGAAATTGTTTTCGGGAGTGCCAACCATTGATGTTGTGGGTCGTCATCTTCACAAGCTTATGCAGGTATTGTACTTATGCAACCTCACCTTTTTCTTCCTTTTGTGTTGTTTCTAACATTGGCCTCAATCTTCAGGTACTCGGGGAGAATCTTTATATCACCTCTGAATATCTTACTCAAGATGCACAGATTACTTCGTCAACATCGAAGTTAAGGGCTCTGGAGGCAGAGAACTCTAAGCTAAAGAAGGATCTAATCACTGTTATGGACGAGGCCAACTCCATCAAGGAGAAGGTTAAGTCTCTGGGAGACAATCTCAGGGCGGAGAGACAGCTTATGTTGGAGAAGGACGAACAACTCTTAGCCACTCGAGAGAAGCTGAAGGTTATTACAGCCAAGGCTGTTGAAGGCTTTCAGCAAACCGACGAGTACAACATCGTGCTTTTTAGCTGGTACTTCAAGGGCTTCGAGCTTATTCATTGGTATCTGGTCAAGCATCCTTCTGGAGTAGAACTTGAAAATCTTGATATGGAGGTGGTTGATCAAGAGATGGCGGCGGACGAGGCTACTCAATCTGCTGCTCCTAAAGCTACTCCCAGAGATCTTCCCTTGCCTCATTCAAATGTTGACGATGCTGCCGCTGATGTTTGACCTTGTTTTATGCTAAAGTGTTGCCTTTTTTTTTTTTTTTTTTTTTTTTTTTTTATGTTTTTGGTTACCCGGTGTATTTCGGGCTTTTAGTTATATTTTCAGAACGATATTCCTAATTTGAGTACAATGTTTTTAGCCCAGCGTTTATGGGCTTTTTGGTTTTAATGTCATAACGATGGTAATTGCCCGCTATTTTTGGGCTTTAATTGAATTAACGATTGTATACTTACTTGCTTGTGATATTTGTTCCCGTAGTTGTGACTTTTCTTTTTCCTCATCAATAATCTGTTCTTTTTTATGTGGGTTCTGTTACTTAGTTGATTTCCCGTGACTCATTCCTTCTCAAGGGTTTTGGTCGAGGATTTTGGTGAGCTGTTTGAGAGCTCAGATTCAATCTGAGCCTTCAATTAGCATCTTGAGCAGATTTGTTGCAAGGTTATTGTATTTTGGCTTCGTCAGTAACTTATATCCGTCTAAGCGGAATCTCGTTACTTAGCCTTTTTTGGATTCGTCAATAACTTACATCCGTCTAGGCAGAATCTTGTTACTTAGTCTTTTTTGGATTCGTCAGTAACTTACATCCGTCTAGGTGGAATCTTATTACTTAGCCATTTTTTCTTTTTGTGACTTACACTTTTTTAGGGATCTTGTCATTCTTTTGGCTTCGTTAGTAACTTACATCCGTCTAGGCGGAATCTTGTTACTTAGCCATTTTTTCTTTTGGTGACTTACCCCATTTTAAGGATCTTGTCATTCTTTTGGCTTTGTTAGTAACTTACATCCGTCTAGGCGGAATTTTGTTACTTAGCCATTTTTTTCTTTTTGTGACTTACATCCTTTTAAGGATCTTGTCACTCTTTTGGCTTCGTCAGTAACTTACATCTGTCTAGGCGGAATCTTGTTACTTAGTCATTCTGGGGCGACTTTCATATTACAAGATCGGTTCACATTAAGACATTGGTTGAATAATTCCTTTTATTGCTTTCTTGAATGAATACAATTGTTGATTACATCTATTGGTGGTACTTCTTTAAGTGCTTAATATTCCATGGTCGTGGGAGTTTCTGGTCGTTTGGGGTCTCCAGGTGATAACTGTCTTGTTTGGAGTAATGGACGACTTGGTAAGGTCCTTCCCATGTGGGGCCGAGCTTTCCTTAGGCAGAGTTTTTGGTTGCTGTGGTGACCTTGTGCAGGACGAGGTCTCCTATGTCGAGTCGACTAAGCTTCACCCTTTTGTTGTAATACTCGGCCATCTTCTGTTGGTATTTCGTCATCTTGTCAGAGGCTTTCTCTCTCACTTCGTCTAGACAATCCAAGTTGACCCGTAGCTCATCGTCATTATTTTCTTTGTGGAACATCTCTCGCTTCGTGCTGGTTATTCCTACCTCGACCGGGATTACTGTCTCAGTGTCGTAGGTGAGCCTGAAAGGAGTCTCCCCGATTGGAGTTCTTGACGTAGTCCTGTAGGCCCACAAGACGCTAGGTAGTTCTTCCGGCCAAGCATGCTTTGCGTCATCCAATTTAGCCTTAATGATCTTGAGTAGTGTCCGATTTATCACCTCCGTCTATCCGTTTGCCTATGGATGTCCTGCGGATGAGAACTGGTTCTTAATCCTTAGGCCTAAATAGAAATCCCTGAAGCCTTGGTTGTTAAACTGCCGCCCATTATCTGATATGATCGTCCGCGGAATCCCGAACTTACAAATTATGTTCTTCCATACGAAGTTCTGGATTCTGGCTTCAGTGATGGTTGCTAGTGCCTCGGCTTCGACCCACTTTATGAAGTAGTCAATGGCAACTAGTAGGAATTTCACATGTCCTTTACCTTGAGGCAACGGGTCGACGATGTTGATTCCCCATTGTGTAAAGGGCCAAGGGGAGGATATCGTCATTAGTCTCTTTGGTGGAAGACGCTGGACATTCCCGAACCTTTGGCACTTTTGGCATTTTAAGAAAAAGCCTCTCTTGTACAGTGTATCGTTCAAGATTATGAACCTGGCTGCTCTCTTCCTGACCTTCCTGGCCTCCCCGATGTCTTGGGGGAGATATCCATCCTGGAGAAAGGATATGATTGGTTACATCTAGCTGTTTGTGCCCTAGATTAAGAATGTAGAGATTTCCTCGATACTGGGGCGTTTCTGGACCTCCATCATCAAGCCTATGCTCGCCGCTCCTTCTTTCGACGATGCTGGTTTCGCGACTTCGTCTGCTATCATGTTCTGGCTTCTGGGGTAGGAATGGCAATGGGGTAGGGCGGGGCTGAAGGATGTGATCTTCGCCCCCGCCCCGCATAGATTTTTCTTGCCCCATCCCGCCCTACCCCGCATGACGGGGAAAATTTCTTACCTCATCCCCGCCCCTTAAGGCCTCGTGAAGACCTGCGAAGCCCCGCCCTACACCGCAAAACTTTATTTCTTGTTAATTTTCCCTACAACTATTACCATTTTTCCAAATAAAATGACATGTTTCAATAATAAAAATATACTTGAAATTATAAATAAATTTATCCTATCAAATCAAACTATTTTTTAGCAAAAACTAAATAGTATTATCTAAATGTTTAACAAGACAATATCACAAGAAAAATCTCATAGTATGACACAATAAAATAATCGAAACTCCTAATATATGATTGATGTCATCATATCGGCAATCAAACCAATAAGGAAACATATTCCTTATCATCTCGTTCTCCATTCACAACCTCATATTTTTAACATGAAAATTCAAAAACAAAAACTCAGCTCGTAAAATAGATATGGATTTTGACAAGCATAAAGAAGCAGTGTTGTTAAGCAAAGTGAAATCCTAATGAGAATTCCAAGTGTTAAGAGAAAAGGGGGTGTGTGACGGCGTACCTTATATTTTATAACAGCCAATGAGCCAAATGCCCACACAAAATTACAAAAACAATGGTACAGACAAATATTTAGAGCCTCAGACCCGTACCTCATTAGAAAAAAAAATTATATTATGTTCATGATGAAAAGTAAGTTGAGAAAGATGTATGAATCATGAATGAAAACAGTAATTCAATAGTGTATAAATTTGTTTCTAATAGAGAAAAAAAAAAAACACATTAAAATTGGTATCTTATTTGCAACTTTGCTAGAGAGAAAAAAGAGGTAGAGCCACGTTAGGTAGAATAAAATAAGTTGATGATATTTTTGTTTAAATAGTAGGGTTTTAGGGTATGAAAAAATTACAATTTAACCCTTATAATGCAGGGCGGGGTGGGGATGGGGCGGGTCTAAAAAATGTAAACCCATACCCGCCTCGCCCTGTGGTGCGCGTCTAAAATCTCGCCCTATCCCCGCCCCACCACCTTTACGGGGTAGAGAAAACCCGCACGGGGCGAAGCGGAGAGGGGCGGGTCTAGCGGGGCGGGGCAAAATTGCCATCCCTATTCTAGGGATCTGAACAAATTCCACTTTATCAAATTCCTGAGTCAGGTGCTTCGTTAGCCTGAGATACTTCTGCATTCTTTCCTCCTTTGCTTCCATATTCTTCCTTAATCTGGCCTATCACCAGCTTTGAATCACTCTGGATTAGCAAGTTCTTAGCTCCAAGTGCCTTCCCGAGTCTCGGTCCTGTTAATATCCCTTCATACTCAGCCTCGTTATTGGTGGTCGGGAATTTCAGCTAAACTCTGTATTTGACCACTTCTCCATCAGGGGTGGTTATGATGACCCATACTCCTCCCTTTTTTGGGCTGATGAGCCATCGGTCTGTACTGTCCAACGCTCTGCGTCATTAATGAGGTTGTCCTCATCTGGGAGGGTGAATTCGGCGATGAAATCCACCAAGACTTATGCCTTAATTGCTGTTCTGGGGTGGTACTCAATGTTGAACTGACTGAGTTCAATCGCCAACTGGACCATTCTCCCTGCTGCTTCGGGCTTGCTCATGGACTACTTGATGGGTTGATACCAAGATGGGGTTCACCTGGAAGTATGGTTTCAGTTTGCGTGAGGCTACTATTAGCGCGAATGCAATCTTCTCAATTCTTGGGTACTTAGCCTTAGCACCTTGGAATGCTTGACTGACGTAATAATCTGGGAGCTGCGTCTTACCCTCTTCCCGAATCAGGGCCACGCTGACGGCCGTAGCTGATACTGCCAGATATAAATATAAGCTTTCTCCTTCCATTGATGAACTCAAGAGGGGCGAATTGCTTAAGTGACGTTTAAGCTCCTAGAACGCTGCCTCGCATTTGTCAATCCAAGCGAAGGCCTGCTTCAATGTCTTGAAGAAGGGTAAGCACTTGTCCGTTGCCTTAGAGACGAACCTATTGAGTGTCGCGATCCTTCCTGTGAACTTCTGGACTTCTTTGACTGTCTTGGGCGATGTCATATTGAGTATGGCCTGTACTTTTTCTGGGTTTGCTTCTATTCCTCTTTGAGACACCATGAATCCCAAGAACTTCCCTAAAGCTACACCGAAGACACACTTATTAGGATTCAACTTCATCTGGTATTCTCTGAGGGTGGTAAACGTCTCCTTCAGGTCGTCCAGATGGGTAAGTTATTCTTTGCTCTTGACGAGCATGTCATCCACATACACCTTCATATTCCTGCCAATCTGCTTGCTAAACATCTTGTTAACTAACCTCTGGTGGGTTGCTCTTGCATTCTTTAGCCCAAAAGGCATCACCTTATAGCAATAGAGCCCCTGACTTGTGATGAAAGCAGTTTTCTCCTGATCTTCTTCTATCATTTTTATCTGGTTGTACCCTGAGAAAGCATCCATGAATGTCAGCAACTTATGCCTAACCGTAGAGTCCACCAGCTGGTCTATCCTTGGTATAGAGAAACTATCCTTTGGGCAGGTTTTGTTCAGATCTGTGAAGTCCACGCACATTCTCTATTTCCCATTGGCTTTCTTTACTAGGACGACGTTTGCGAGCCAATCAGGATAGTAGACTTCCTAGATAAAGCTAGCCGGCAGTAATTTGTTTACCTCGTCAGTAATTGCTTGGTTTCGTTCTTAGGCGAAGACTCGTTGTCTTTGCTGGACGGGCTTTTTCTTTGGGTCCACATTCAGCTTATGCTAGATGACTTTTGGGGATATACCTGGCATGTCCTCGTGACTCCATGTGAAGACGTCCTAGTTTTCTTTGAGGAATTGGACGAACTTGGTCCTCATCTCGGGTGTTAGTGTCGTCTGGGTGGTTTCTCCTTTAATCAGTTCCACTGTCTCCAGGGCTTCCACTTTATCTTCCTCATTCTCCTCGATCATCCATGTATGGTTCTCCTTTGTAGCCAGGACGGCCTGATAGCACTCTTTGGCTAAGACTTGATCTCCCTTTACCTCGCCAAGACCATTCTCCGTTGGAAATTTTACCTTTAGGCAATAGGTCAACGTGGCTGACTTCCATCGGTTGAGTGTGGGCCTTCCAATAATCACATTGTAAGATGAAGGGCAGTCTACCACCAAGAAGTTCAACTGACGAGTCAATTGCTTCGGGTAGGTCCCTACTGTTACTATTAACATCACTATACCCTTGGGATATGCTCTATCTCCACTAAAACTGACGAGAGGGGAGTCAAATGGACACAGTCTTTTCGGATCTAACTTCAACTGTTGGAAGGCAGGAAGGTAGATGATGTTTGCAGAGCTACCATTGTCCACGAGGATTCTCTTGGCATTAAATCCTTCTATCGTGAGCATTATGACTAGGGGATCGTTATGCGGCTGCTTTACTCCCCTAGCATCTTCCTCGTTGAAGGACATATCTTGGTCCGTCCGTCTTTGCTTAAGTGGGGGTATCATGTAGACGTTGTTCACCTGCCTCTGACATACTTTCCTAAAGGATCTGAATGACCCACCTGTGAATAGCCCTCCTGCTATTGTCTTTATCTCTCTGATCACATTTTGCGGAGGCTGGAACGTGTGTTCCTCGTTTCTGGGCGAAGACTCGCGTTGGTTTTTGTTACCATCTCTGAACCTACTAGACTCCCCCTTCTTCACATACTTCTGCAGTTTTCCTTTCTATATCAACTCCTCTATCTGCTCCTTTAAATCCTAGCAGTTTTCTGTATAGTGGCCATGATCCTTGTGAAACCGGCAGTACTTCTTTTTGTCACGCACGTTCGGCGATGAATGTAATGGCCTTGACCATTTGAGATAATGCTCATCCTTAATTTGCGTCAAAATTTTGTCAGCAGACATAACTAAAGGAGTGAATTTTACCATTCTGGGAGTTTTCTCATCATTTCGTTTACCCCCATAACTGGTTCGAAGATCTGGTCGCTCCATTTTTCGTCTTCTGTGATCATCCTCCTTCCATCCCTTGTCTGCTGGTCTTTCTATGTCCCTTATGGCGGCTAATGCATCTTTAGCATTCATGTATTTCTATGCCTTCAGGAGCATCTCAGCCATCGTCCTAGGGGGATTCATTGCGAGCAAAGCTATGAACTCTCTGGACTTTAGACCCACCTTGAAGGTCGTCAGCTGCACTTTGTCGTCAGATTCGTCCATACAAATAGAGGGAGCTTCACACACATATACACTTAGATTAGGCTAGAGTAGAAATTCTATCTTGTATAAAAAAAAAATTATATATATATATATATATATTGTAGGGACTTAATTTGTAATGGACCCTTAACAATAAAAATTTGTAGAGTGTGGGTAAAAGGGCTTGGTATCATCGAATTAAACAACGGATGATGTGAAATCAGCAGGCGTAATAACAAAATAATTTTTACTGAGTGTTTTCTATGAGGATAAGGACCATCACTCTGGTTAGGTGTTGATAAGGATCTTTATAATGACTTCGGATAAGTGTTTGTGAGGATCCTGATGATTTTGGTTAAGTGTTTATGAAGCGTATTCATCCTCGGCTTAGTCCGAGGATCTATTTTTCTTAGAGTTGATATATACTCTGTCATTTTTTCTTAGGACTGATTCATATCCGAATCCCCTTTATGTTGGGAATCCTCTTGATTATATAGTATTGTTTTTGTTAATCTTAACCGTCCATTCGTCGGCTATCTGAACTCTGTGTATAAGGGGTTGTCTCATCACCTGCTTTTGCAGGCTTTATGTTATTTCTCAGCCGCCTTTGCAGACTTTCTATTTGTTGGAGTGACCAAGGCACCTGGGTTCGCTGGTCACTTCACCATTAAAGCGGCCAGAATGTTGGCGGAGTACATTTAATGGGTGGGAGATATTTTCCCTTCATCAACGTCGATTCGCCGAGGAGGTGGGCATCCTCGGCGAGGCCCCTTGAGGGTTTGGGCTTTTCCCTTTTACCCTCGGCCTATATACTCTCCTCAGCGCGGGCCTTGGGCCGGCTATGGAGTGGGCCGGGGTTGTTTAAATATTTGGGCCCCACAATAGCCCCTCAAAATTCTGCTGCACGACCTCTAGGGCGGGGAGGAGGATTTTGCCTTTCTCGGCACATTTTCATGCCCTGTTTGAGCCTTACCTCGCTGTCAGTATTACCGTTACTTCAACTGTCTTTGCAATTTGTTTCTGGCGCCGAGGGCCTGTCCGAGGAATTTTTCCTTGTTTTTACAGTGCTTTTATCTTTCTAGTTTATACTTTTTCTGCCTGAGCCTCTTATTGGTTCCTCTAAGAGGGGTAGGTTTAAGTTGCTTGTGCTTTAGCGCTCAATTTCTCGTGGTTTTCGTTCCTGACAGTGCTCATTATTTAGCGTCAAAAAGGTTGGCTTTGCTGTAGATTTGGGTTCGTGGTCGGTACAAGGACCCTGGTTCCGTTCAGCGCTTATATCGCCCTATAGTGACTAGTTTCAACATAGGATTGGGTCCGAAGACCATACAAGACCTTGGTTTTTCTTGGCACTTAGCATTTCATGAGAAAGTGGTCTCCCTGTTGGCTTGAGTCCTTGGACCATACCATGTCCATGCTTTGTTTAATATTTAGTTTTCTCATTTTCGTCTGAAGTATCTGATTTCCCCAGAGGCTTGGGTCCGAGGACCATGCAATGCCTTGGTTCTGTCCAGTACCGAGTTTTCTCATTTTCATATGAAGTATATGGTTTCCCCAGAGACTTGGGTCTGAGGACCATGCAATGCCTTGGTTCTGTCCAGTACCTAGTTTTCTCATTTTCATCTGAAGTATCTGGTTTCCCCAGAGACTTGGGTCCGAGGACCATGCAATGCCTTGGTTTTGTCCAGTAACTAGTTTTCTCATTTTCATCTGAAGTATCTGGTTTCCCCAGAGGCTTGGGTCCGAGGACCATGCAATGCCTTGGTTCTATCCAGTACCTAGTTTTCTCATTTTCATCTGAAATATCTAGTTTCCCCAAAGGCTTGGGTCTGAGGATCATGCAATGCCTTGATTCTGTCCAGTACCTAGTTTTCTCATTTTCATCTGAAGTATCTGGTTTCCCCAGAGGCTTGGGTCCGAGGACCATGCAATGCCTTGGTTCTGTCCAGTACCTAGTTTTCTCATTTTCATCTGAAGTATCTGATTTCCCCAGAGGCTTGGGTCCGAGGACCATGCAATGCCTTGGTTTTGTCCAGTACCTAGTTTTCTCATTTTCGTCTGAAGTATCTGGTTTCCCCAGAGGCTTGGGTCTGAGGACCATGCAATGCCTTGGTTCTGTCCAGTACCTAGTTTTCTCATTTATTTATTATCTTATCTATTTATCCGCTGCCATTTAATTCTACATTGCTATAATCTATAATAAACATTAAACAAATACACTTTTCACGCAACATAATAACACACGCAAGCTGGGGTTGGGGTAGGATAAGACCTTGCTCTGTTCTGCCTCTTCGTTTGACGTGACTCTTCTGATTACGAGGCGTCTCTTTAGTCATTCGAGTAACACGTTACGACGCTTCGGTGCCTCTTCGTTAATGAGGCGCCTCCTCATCAATGTCAGTCGTGGATTTATGAGGATCTAACGGCGGTAAGCCTCTTGGAATTTGGACGAAATTATTGCCTCCGGAAATCTCTCCCTAGGATTTAATGCGGATTAGCTCCCACCAATATCTTGCCCTCTATAAAAGGCATTTCTGGGGCAGCCTTTTCCTTCACTCTTGACAAATATTTGTCTCAAACTTTTCCCAAAAATATTGCCCAGAAGTCCTGCAAGAAATAGCAGTCTGAGCCCCTTCAGATGGGTTGGCCCTTGGAAAGGGCGACCTCGAGGATGCACAGCCCCTATCAGGAGCTGAGGATGGCACTCCGACCCTGGACGTCACGCTGGGGTTGGGGTGGGAGAAATCCGAAGATTCTTCTTCTTTTCAACCTAACTAGAGGAGGAACCCTCCCTGCCATCTGGAGGAGGATCCAAGAAGAACGTAACCTCTTTCCCTTGGGTATGGGTCGGTGACCCTCCAAGCCGGCAGCAGTGGGGGTGGGAGAGAAACCAAGCGGAACCCAGAAGTGGAGCCGACCTGTGCCACGGCCTCTTCCGCCTTCCATGCTGCCTTTCTTCCCTCTTTTCCCTTTTATCTCTTCTATTTCCACTCCTCAATCAGTCTCCCCCTCTTCATTTCCTCTTCTCTTACTTCTCATCCAGCCTTCTTTTCTATCTTTTGTTCCTCTGCCAGCTTTGTTTCCTTCCTTTCCTCCTCTCTTGCTTCACTTCTTTCTATCTTTTGTTCCTCTGCCAGCCTCGCTAAGCATCTGTCTTTGTAGTTAGCTTTAGAACAAGCCCCATGGGCATCCCTTGTAAGAGATGTAGCTTTTTCTTCATATATTAATAAAGAAATAGACTAGCTTTGTCTCTTTTTATTTTTCACATATTCTTGTTCTTGTAATTGCTGATTTCTGAATGAATGTTGTTGCTGTAGATTGTATTGTTTTGGTGTTTTATTTTTGAAAGTGTTGCTCTTGATTTCTTTACATCGACCACCGCACTTGCTAGCGCACAAATCCCGCCCCACGGTGGGCGCCAATTGTAGGGAGTCAATTTGTAATGGACCCTTAACAATAAAAATTTGTAGAGTGTGGGTAAAAGGGCTCGGCATCATCGAAGTAAACAACGGATTATGTGAAATCAACAGGCGTAATAACAAAATAATTTTTACTGAGTGTTTTCTATGAGAATAAGGACCATCACTCTGGTTAGGTGTTGATAAGGATCTTTATAATGACTTCGGATAAGTGTTTGTGAGGATCCTGATGATTTTGGTTAAGTGTTTGTGAAGCGTATTCATCCTCGACTTAGTCCGATGATCTATTTTTCTTAGAGTTGATATATACTCTGTCCTTTTTTCTTAGGACTGATTCATATCCGAATCCCCTTTATGTTGGGAATCCTCTTGGTTATATAGTATTGTTTTTGTTAATCTTAACCGTTCATTCGTCGGCAATCTGAACTCTGTGTATAAGGGGTTGTCCCATCACCCGCTTTTGCAGGCTTTATGTTATTTCTCAGCCGCCTTTGCAGATTTTCTATTAGTTGGAGTGACCAAAGCACCTAGGTTCGCTGGTCACTTCACTATTAAAGCGGCCAGAATGTTGGTGGAGTACATTTAATGGGTGGGAGATATTTTTCCTTCATCAACGTCGGTTCGCCGAGGAGGTGGGCATCCTTGGCGAGGCCCCTTGAGGGCTTGGGCTTTTTCCTTTTACCCTCGGCCTATATACTCTCCTCGGCGCGGGCCTTGTGCCGGCTATGGAGTGGGTCGGGATTGTTTAAATATTTGGGCCCTACATATATATATATAATATAATATAATATAATAAATGAAGGATAATTAATGAGATCATAATGAGAATATTAGCATTAATGAGGGTCTTTTTTTGACCATTGGATCTACTTAAATCCAATGGTTTAAAAAATGTGCAACTCTTTAGAGTTATATAAGGTGTAACTTGAACCCATCTCATATATATATATATATATATATATATAATCAAATAATTTTTTTTTTGGTTGAAAAAGCTAATAGCTAATAAGTTTTTGAATGTAATTGGTAATACAGCCACATTTGGTTTTTACTGGAACTTATTTATTGTTTGTGGGCCCTATGCAGGTCCAACAAAAATCCAAGCTTATTTCATCTCGCAATTAGCATTTCATCATTCATGTAATCCATTGCAAAGTTTTTGTAAGTCAACTCTAATTAAGTGTGTGTTTGGCATGGATTATTTTTGTTAACTTATTTTACTATTCAGCTTATTTTTGCTGCTATTCATGGGTTGTACTGCACTTTTTGGTACTATTTATGGGTCCCACTATACTATTTGAACTAACTTTTACCTTTATCTATAGTACTTTCAATAAAAAAAATTTTAATTTCAGCAAAATAAATGAATTCCAAATCGACACAAACTGTATGTGGGCCCCCTTCTATGAATTTTGCTCAAAATATCAAATCTTTTTAACTTAAACATCAACAATATAATAAATAAATTTTTTTATTTATCTTTACTATTGTGTATAAAAAGATGACATATGAGCTTGTAAGAATTATGTAGTTAAATATATAATATCCTAACATCACTCTTAGATGTTGTACATATTCTACCATCAATGTTGATAATTTTTTTTTTTGTTGTGGGGGGGGGGGGGGGGGGGGGTGGGAATCAAAAAAGTTGAAAAAAAAAAAGGTCAAAATGAAAAACTCACCCTCTAAGTTTTACCACTTTTCATTTTAGTTTTCTAAATTTGAGTTTTGTCATTTCAGTCCTCTAAGTTTTATTTATTCTTAATCAAGTCCTCTGTTAACAATCTGTTAGTTGTTGTTGTTATCTACAGTAAAACCACGCCATTTTTGTCATTTTTTTATTTTAGTTTATTATTTTAAGAAAATGTTAATTTTAATAATTTTTATTTTAAAAACCTAGAAATTAGATTAAGAAACGATGAACAACATTGAAGAACAAAATTGAATCCCCACCCGATACTAAGAAATTGAGAGGGAGAAAGAGAGGGAAAGAGAGAGAAAGAGAGATTGCACAACTACAACATATAATGAGACCCAAAACTCGATATGTACAAACAGGCAGCAATTGAGATCATCCTATGTGGTGATACTTTGCGTCCGATGCCTGAGCTTCTTACTGTCAGTGCACTGATTCCAGCCTTCGACAAGGTCTCTAAGGTTGAAGTGACCTGTACGAACATGTGGAATCTCAGGGATCTGAGGTCAAATTCCCGACCCAAAGTCTTGCAAAAACGCAGGCATATCGACAAGCCGAACAAACCGTACCCAATTGATCTCGACCTCCGCCTGACTCAGGCCAAAGTATCAGTTTACAAACTAGAGATCCAGCAGCCAGGAACTCCGTTGATGAATTCCAAGGAATCAGTGATGATCTTCAAGAGTGGTTTTGCATTCCGAGTAGAGTATGATGTAATATCCCTGTTTTTTAAGGGAGAAAGTTTATGATATCTGGAATTGAATTCCGGTGAGATTTTGTAATATCTCCTGTTCTCTTTCTCAATCTCTCAATATTGGGCTGGGGTATCGGGTAGGGATTCAGTTTTGTTCTTCAATGATGTTCATCGTTTCTTAGTATAATTTCTAGGTTTTTTTTTTTGAAATTAACGTTTTCTTAAAATAATAAATTAAAAATTTTTAAAAATGACTAAATGGCGTTTTTAATGTAGATAATGGCAACATTTAACAGATTGTTAAGGGGGGACTTGATTAAGAAGAAATGAAACTTAGAGGACTAAAATGAAAAGTGATGAAATTTTGAGGGTAAATTTTGCATTTTGGCCACAAAAAAAAAACCCTAATGAAAAACCCATATACAGTAGGTGCTCCATGAGTCTTGTTTATCAATCAAATCCAGTTTTTGCACGACTATTGACTATAGTAATGTCTTGCCATAACGTCGCAAACTTTTTTTTTGCCGATCCAATGTGATGACATATTCATCACTAATACGTGTTTTTGCCTTTTTGGTTGCTTCTTTGATTCGGCCAATGACTTGAAATATTTCTTGTTTGGTGAACGAGACATTTGTTTGGCCACTGGCTTGCAATGTTTTTTTGTTCAATGAATGATACATTTCTTTGACATTTTGCCTCACTATACCACCAGAATGTTATTAAATTCAAAGCAATATTTCTTTGTTTAATGAATGATACATTTCTTTGACACCGGTTTTGCTCCACTATTCCAGATTGTTATTGGATTTACACAATGTCATAGCTAGGAGAAATGAACAAAAAGGACCTCTTATAGTCTTATAGTCTTATTATTTATTACTCATCTAATTAATCTCAAGCTCAATTGGTACATCTGTACCTAAAGTAGTTTAAAAGTGTCCCGAGTCTAGATTTATTGGATTTGTCATCATTTGATAATTAACTTTACATATGCCTTCAATAATACGATTACTACTTCTATCCAACAGTCAACTTAGAAATTTTTATATACTCCAGGATTGACCTTTCGTATTACATTCTCGTTACAATTTGATTGTTTCAATTGAAGACATTGTACAGAGATGGTTTTTAGTATTTTTTAATGTTTAGTAGCATTAAAAAAATGAGTCAAAAGAAAATTATCCTTAGTCAACATAAAAAGTGTAGCTTATTTTTAGAGATTATTTTGCACTAAATGTTTTTGTAAAATAACTCTATTTCACAGAAAGCTAAAAAAAAGAAAGTTAAGACATTTTTTTTTCAATTCATTTAAGACTGCTACCAAACATATATAGATAAATGAAACATTTTTACGGAAAATACTTTTTGAAAATTACATGGTCAAATATTGTCCAAGTGACTAGTGGATGAAGAAAAAATATGCTAGAAAATTCCGTATATACCTTATCTTCTTGTTGAAGATAAGCAATCAGATTCACAATAGCCGCTGAAATTCAAGAAATAATGACCAGTAACGAAAAATGAAAGCTCAAGATGATAAATACATCCACTGACCAGCTCATCAATCGATGTTGAAGATGCAGACCCTGAATTAATTAACAAGCCCTAGGAATTATTGAATAGAGTAATATATTATGATCTCCAGAAAACTGTAATAAACATTATTCTATAGATTAATTATGATCTCCAGAAGACTCTAAACATTATTCAATTTCTAGTATTACATATGCCACATAATTGACAATTGGATTTTGACATGTAAAGGTTGCTTATACGTATTCTGCTGTGCCATTCCGATCTTAGTTTTCAACAACAACGATGCGAGGCTTTGGTATCAGAATTTGTACATGGTTGTAAATTAAATAGAATTGTTTAAGGTTTCAGTGATTGAGTCCGGTACAATGAGAAGTAATATTGGGCGAGCAGGCAACATATAGATTATGAGATGCCAAAAAGTTTAATGTTCACATTCTGGATTAGAGCAGTGTTCGAATTATATATCCAAAAGTTGATCACAAAAAGGTAGAGGAATGGTGCTATCACTGCTATGTGGTTTAACACGAAGTTGGAGAAGCAGTAGAAATTAAAATATCAATTTTTTCCACTCTCTTACTTTTCTCCCCATTTTAAGGAGCAATTTTTGTGGGTTTGGATGGAAACACCAACCAGTCACTTTCTTTCCTCTCCATGTGAACCGAATAGAAGAAAATTCTATGAATTCACACACATTTTTCCATTATCATTTTTCAGCCAAACCATATAAACCCTAAAACTAGTTGTTCTGAGAGAAAATATGATAAATAGTGCCTCATTAAAGTTGATTGGACAACACATACACCAAAAGATATGCCAGTTACAATTTTTAATTGAATTAATGAAGTATCTATAGATATTTGTATGGTGAAGAGTATTGCATAAATCAGTAAAAATAAAATTAGACTCATCACACGCACTTCGTCCGTGTAATGAGGTTTTTTATTTTTATTTTTAGTTTCATAATTTTTCATTCATTTCAATTTGAGTTTTATACGTTTTCTTATTAATATTACACATTTAGAACTACTAATACAATCAGGAGTGTCATGAGGCTAGCTTCAAAAAATGAACAAATATTACATATTTATTTTGTGGCAAAAAAAAAAAAAAGCTTGTGTTTTTATTTTATATATATATTTTTTATTTTGAGAATCTAATTTATAAGTGGATAAAACAATTTGAAAATCAACAAAAAAGTGATATTATTTTTTAGACAATATTTTAGTAAGAGTTGTATTTTTACCGGATAGCCCTTTAGTTTTGTCTTTACTTATACATAGGGGTGTAGAGACACTTTTGAACAAAAAAAATGAGATTCCCAAACATGAGAAGCCCCTTAAATAGTAGTATAAATAAAATCAAAATTTTCTAGAAGCATTAAGTATTTTTTTTTTTTCCATTAAGTAATCTATAATATAATAAATGACTTTAACCATTTGAATGATTTAAATTGCAATGAAATTTCACCAAATTTTCATACAAAAAAGAGTCTAGGTTCAAATTTTCAAATTCTCTTATATTTCACTGGTATGAAATATAGTCTTATTAACTTCAGTTTTGCATGAGATTTTTTTAGGGCTTATTTGACATATTTACTTATGTACAATTTTTCAAAGGCTTTTTTCTTTTTCTTTTTTCTTTTTTTCTTTTTTCAAGGGTACAAATTTATTTTTTTCTAATTCATTTATCAAATAAAATAAATTACGGAAAACATTTTACACCAAGTGGTCAAAACAACATGGCAAACTACTTGGGATTGGCTGTATTTACTCTATCCTCATATGTCCTGTGGGGGTAAGAGCCGAAACTTGTATACTGGATTTTGGGCCCTGTTCGTGAATACGTCCGAGGAGGAATAAATAATTAGAAGAGGCCCCGGAATAGAGGACCACGCAAGGAAAGGAGGAAGGAATATAGTCCGAAGAGGTTGGCCTTCTCGGATAGAATGAATGTCGCTCGGACAAATGCTCGGATGATTTAGGTAACCGTTCAGAAAGTTACAATAATAAGGATGATCTTTAAACACGCACAGAGGAGGTAATAATATGGAAATATCTCAAAGAAAAACTGCTACCACCGCATTAAATGCACTGCAGTAACTTTTCTGGCCACATTTATGGAGAGAAGACCCTGAACAGTACAATTTTTAGCTACCGCCACTCACAAATAATAAAAGAAGATACTCAATGGGACATGTACTTGAGTGGGGATTTGGATGGATAACAAGTGTATGATCAGGATGGCCTGAAATGACTTATATAATGTAAAAGATCTCTCATGAATAGGGGATCAGAAAAAAAGAAAGGAAGAAAAGAGGAAAGAGAGAATTACTGTAGCACTAAGAGCTGTATGAAAGTTCATAACTACTGCATTGATTCATATTCAATTTCCTCGGACAATCTTTTTGTCAAGCTTTATGTGCAGTTTACTCTTGTTTATCATCGAAATATTCTCTAGCCGTTAGTGCAAATCATTAAAACCTAGTTCTTCGTCCCACTCTCTACAAATTTATTGTATTGGGCTCACCGACCTATCGTCCAAACAAAATTTTGAGCCTGGGCCAATAATCTGTGACCCTACATGTCCTATTAAGCATAAAAACTTTAGCCTTGTCTTGCCTTCATTTGTAATGCCAAACCTGTTAACCTAACTATTGAGAAACTTTTCGCAAGATTCTCATGATCATATCCTTGAAATGACAAATTGGTTTACTCAATTAAAGACTTTAGGGGTGAATGTGGATGACTTTTTTTCTTATTTAGTTTAATTTTCACTTGTTCATCAAAAAAGGAGTCATGTTAGGAATCCAATTTTCTAATTGACCAATCAAATAAGATATTAAATGATATATAAATTCATATCCCCATTAAACCTCTAATTTATCACATGTGCCTCATCATGTGAGCTACCAAATTAAGTAATAATTTAATTTAAGTCTCGCCTACAAAACACCTATATCGGACTCTCATTTCCCAAATCGCAGGTGTTTGTAAAGTCGCGTCCTTGTGCTATGAGACTATAAGAAAGATTTGGTTGACAAATGATTGTTCATATATTGATTTGTTCCGTTTTCCATGAGTTTCATGCCACGTATAGAGAAATTAAATTTGCATTTCGCTACATCGATTTGTGGTCTCTAATTTTTTTTTTCATTTTTTAAAGCTTCATCTCATTTTAAAAATAATTTGTCATCAAGTTTTGTAGAACTCCTAACCTACTCACTATGTCAAATACCATGTAATGCATAATTCAATGACAAGTGGATATATTCCAAGAGCTTTGTAGTTTGTATTTAAAGGGTTTTTTTTTAATGTGTTTAAAAGTGACATTCAGGGTTAAAATCCCACACCCTACAAGCATTTATACTTGTAGAGTGACCACCACACCAAAGGTGCACAGTGGTAACTAATTTGGGTAAATCCTAACCCAACACATTTAGGTTAAATAAATAAAGATCTATTGGATAATATAATTAAATGAGTCTAATGGGTAAACCTATGGAGTAACCAATGAGTTTCCCACTTACATTTAAAACAAAATACAAAAACTAAACAAAATCAAAACCCTAACAGTTAGAAACTAGAAACACATAGCTGCCTGACCTCCTCTCTCCCTAGCTCTCTCTTTTTTTCTTTTTCTTGTTGATTTTCTTAGGTTTTCTCTCATTTTCCCACCTCCCAATGAGTTACCCTCTCCTTGATCCACCAGTCACTTGGATAAGAAACTCATTAAATTATTATCTATTTTTTTATAGGATTAAATTATTATCTTTGAAGATTGAATTTGTTCATTACCACATGAATTCCCACACAGAACCATGCATGCACTTTAAGCCGAAGGTTTAGGTCTCAAATAGTCACCATATGTACGTGTCTTATCGCTCATGTGTGTCGCATGCAAACCGAAAATAGAGTTTTGAAGTACTCCAACTTTTAAGACATGTTCCCACACGCATGGAAGTACCTCTACCGCATGCTTATCTCTTGGTTGCCTTATAATAACCTGTCCCTTTCGTCGTATTTTATTTACCAAATTGGAAAAACCATGTTGGAAAAATATTTTTTATGTGTCTAATTCTTAATACCATGGTCCATGGTAATCCCAAAAAGTGTCATCTTCTTATAGGCTGGGATTAACTACACTAGTCTTCTTCCTATACCATATATTGTTTTGGGGACAGTTAGATAAGGTTGTCTGAAAAAAAAAAAAAAAATCTCAATTTTATTCCAAAACTTTCACCATCTAAAAGATTGATTATAGTGGCATTTTCATTTTTTTCCCCCATAAAAGACGAGTAAAAACGGTGGTTCAAACCAACCAAAACATATTTGGATATTCTGGTCTTGGATTAAACCCCCCACTTGCTAAATTTTATTGACCAAAACTATTTAAAAGTTATTTTGCTATTACTTTTAAAGTGGGCTTAGGATTAACAAGCATCATCCACTTTTACCATTCTTTACAAATTACTTTTATTTTTTTAGCAAGGTTTTTTATGCAATTTGAATCATAGGAATTTCTATGCAACCCACTATATGGAGGTTAAAACAACATCCACATATATTATTTACGTAAATTATATGACTCATAAAAAATGGCATGTGCCCATAAGTACACATGGATGATTTTTTTTAACTGCCACATGGTGAGTTTTATAAAAATTCTTAAAACTTAAGTTGCATAAAAACTTTTTTCTATTTTTTTTTAGAAAAAAGTTCATCTCTAATCCACTACATGGTAGTCATATATGACTCTTTAAATGAGTCGTGTAATTTTTTTAAAATAAGACACATGGATATTGTACAAGCATAAGGAATAGGCCCAACCCATTAGCCTTGGTATGCCCGAGAACTATGGGCCCAGTAGCAGATCTTGGGCCATATCAATTCTGAAATCAATGGCAAATTGGGGACCGAACTGATCGATAATGATAGTGCCTTAGGGGAAATTGCCTACTGAGCACTGTTTGGCAGTGGGTGCAAGTTTCAAGATAGTCACATCTGTAGCAAGAAGAGGGCCCCACCTGGTCAGGAATATATCCCCTCACCAACATCAAAAGCCTCTCCCATTATCATGACAACGCCACTAAGGAAAGTCTATATATAGGGGCTAATGGTGTGAGAAAGAGGGTCGGAAAAAATCGGGAGAGAGATAGAGAGATTGATATACTAGAAGGAATAAGAGAGATATAGCAAAATGGGAGCACTACACCAAAATAAGTCTATTACATCAAGGGTTAATACAACAAAATTAGTATAGTGGTATTAGACATAATATCACATCTAAAAGTTACAAGTCGTTGCAATAGTAACTTAAAAATAGTAAATTATTACATTAATAATAATTAGTTGTAATAATTTATAATTTTCATTTGCAATAGAGATTTTAATACTAAATTGAATTTAGAAAATTTTTTGCAATAACTTAAATTGAAGAAATCAATTTTTTTTTAATAACTTAAATTGAAGAAACTATTGTAATAACTTGATACCAATTATATATTTTGCGATATATTATAATAGAAATTTCAAAGAGATGGCTTATTGCAACAAATTTAACATTGCAATAACTAAAATATCAATTATTTTACATTCTATTGCAATGATAAACATGAAGATGTAATTAATATATTATTACAATGATCTAATTCCAATTATTTTACAATTTATTATAAGAAAAAATATGAAAAAATTAATGTAAGGACCCAAATTGTAGTGGACCCTTAACAATAAAAATTTGTAGAGTGTGGGTAAAAAGGGCTTGGCCTTATCAAAGTAAACAACGGTTGATATGAAGTTAACAGGCGTAATAACAAAATAATTTTACTGAGTGTTTTCTATGAGGATAAGGACTATGACCCTGGTTAGGTGTTGATAAGGATCTTTGTAATGACTTCGGATAAATGTTTGTGAGGAATCTGATGATTTTGGTTAAGTGTTTGTAAAGCGTATTCATCCTCGGTTTCATCCGAGGATCTATTTTTCTTAGAGTTGATATATCTTCTCTCCTTTCTCTTAGGACTGATTCATCCCCCCCTCTTTTTTGTTGGGAATCCTCTTGGTTATATAGTATTGTTCTTGTTAATCTTAACCGTCTATTTGTCGGCTATCTGAACTTTGTGTATAAGGGGTTGTCCCATCACCTACTTTTGCAGGCTTTATATTATTTCTCAGCCGCCTTTGCAGACTTTCTATTAGTTGGAGTGACCAAGGCACCTGGGTTCGCTGGTCACTTCACCATCAAAGCGGCCAGAATGTTGGTGGAGTACATTTAATGGATGGGAGATATTTTCCCTTCATCAACGTCGGTTTGCCGAGGAGGTGGGCATCCTTGGCGAGGCCCCTTGAGGGCTTGGGCTGTTTCCCATTATCCTCGGCGTTTATATTATCCTCAGCGTGGGCCTTGGGTCAGGTATAGAGTGGACCAGAGTGGTTAATGTTTGGGACCCCACAATAGCCCTTCAAAATTCTGCTGCACGTCCCCTCGGGCGGGGAGGAGGATTTTGACTTCCTCGACGTGTTTTCGCGCCCTGTTGAGCCTTACCTCTTTGTCAGTGTTATCGTTATTTCAGCTGTTTTTGCAACTTTCTCTTGGCGCGAAGGGCCCGTTTGAGGAGTATTTCCTTGTTAGTTCCTCCAGGAGAGGTAGGCTTAAGTTCTGTCATGCTTTTAGTGCTCTTCCTTGATTGGTTTTCGTCCCTAGTAAGGTTCATCGCTTAATACCCAAGGATTGGTTTTGCCGAAGATTTAGGCCCGTGGTTAGTACAAAGACCCTGGTTCCGTTCGGCGCTTATATTGCCCTATAGTGACCGGTTTCCGCATTGGTTTGGGTCCGAAGGCCATGCAATGTTTAAGTTTTGTCTAACGCTTGGCTTTTATTCTGAAGTATCTGGTTTCCCCTGAGACTTGGGTCCGAGGACCATGCAATGCCTTGATTCTGTCCAGTACCTAGTTTTTTCATTTTCGTCTGAAGTATCTGGTTTCCCCTGAGGCTTGGGTCCGAGGACCATGCAATGCCTTGGTTCTGTCCAGTACCTAGTTTTCTCATTTTCATCTGAAGTATCTGGTTTCCCCTGAGGCTTGGGTCTGAAGACCATGCAATGCCTTGGTTCTGTCCAGTACCTAGTTTTCTCATTTTCGTCTAAAGTATCTGGTTTCCCCTGAGGCTTGGGTCCGAAGACCATGCAATGCCTTGGTTCTATCTAGTACCTAGTTTTCTCATTTTCCTCTGAAGTATCTGGTTTCCCCTAAGGCTTGGGTCCGAGGACCATGCAATGCCTTGGTTCTGTCCAGTACTTAGTTTTCTCATTTTCGTCTGAAATATCTGGTTTCTCCTGTGGCTTGGGTCCGAAGACCATGCAATGCCTTGGTTCTGTCCAGTACCTAGTTTTCTCATTTTCATCTGAAGTATCTGGTTTCCCCTGAGGCTTGGGTCCGATAACCATGCAATGCCTTGGTTCTGTCCAATACCTAGTTTTCTCATTTTCGTCTGAAGTATCTGGTTTCCCCTGAGGCTTGGGTCCGAGGACCATGCAATGCCTTGATTCTGTCCAGTACCTAGTTTTCTCATTTTCATCTGAAGTATCTGGTTTCCCCTGAGCCTTGGGTCCGAGGACCATGCAATGCCTTGGTTCTGTCCAGTACCTAGTTTTCTCATTTTCGTCTGAAGTATCTAGTTTCCCCTGAGGCTTGGGTCCGAGGACCATGCAATGCCTTGGTTCTGTCCAGTACCTAGTTTTCTCATTTTCATCTGAAGTATCTGGTTTCTCTTGAGGCTTGGGTCCGAGGACCATGCAATGCCTTGGTTCTGTCCAGTACCTAGTTTTCTCATTTATTTACTATCTTATCTATTTATCTGTAGCCATTTAATTTTATATTACTACAATCTATAATAAACATTAAATGAATACACTTCTCACGCAACATAATAACACACGCAAGCTGGAGTTGGGATAGGATAAGACCTTGTTCTGCTCTACCTCTTCGTTTGACGTGACTCTTCTGATTACGAGGCGTCTCTTTAGTCACCCAAGTAACACGTTACGACGCTTCGGTGCCTCCTCGTTAATGTCAGTCATAGATTTACGAGGATCTAATGGTGGTAAGCCCCTTGGAATTCGGGCGAAATTACTGCCTCCGGAAATCTCTCCCCAGGATTCAATGCGGATTAGCTCCCACCAATATCTTGCCCTCTATAAAAGGCGTTTCTAAGGCAGCCTTTTCCTTCACACTTAATAAACATTTGTCTCAAACTTTTCCTAAAAAAAAAAATTGCCCTGTGGTTCTGCAAGAAGTAGCAGCTTGAGCCCCTTCAGATGGGTTGGCCCTTGGAAAGGGCGATCTCGGGGATGCACAGCCCCTATCAGGAGCCGAGGATGGCGCTCCAACCTTGGACGTCACATTGGGGTTGGGGTAGGAGAAATTCAAAGATTCTCCTTCTTTTCAACCTAACCAGAGGAGGAACCCTCCTCGCCGTCTAGAGGAGGATCCAGGAAGAACGTAACCTCCTTCCCTCGGGTATGGGTATGTGACCCCCCAGGCCGGCAGTGATGGGGGTGGAAAGGAAATCAGGCGGAACCCAGAAGTGGAGCCGTCCTGTGCCGCGGCCTCTTCCACCTTCCATGTTGCCTTCTTTTTTTCTTTTTCCTTTTATCTCTTCTTCTTTTGCTCCTCAACGAGCCTTCCTTTTTTATTTTCCTCTCCTTTTGCTTTTCATCCAGCCTTCTTTTTCTATCTTTTGTTCCTCTGCCAGCTTTCTTTCCTCTCTTTCCTCCTCTCTTGCTTCACTTCTTTCTATCTTTTGTTCCTCAACGAGCCTTCTTTTGTATCTTTTGTTCCTCTGCCAACTTTGCTAGACGTCAGTCTTTGTAGTTAGTTTTAGAACAAGCCCCATGGGCATCACTTGTAAGAAATGTAATTTTTTCTTCATATATTAATAAAGAAGTAGACTTGCTTTGTGTATTGTCTCTTTTCTTTTTCGTATACTCTTATTTCTTGTTGTTGTAGACTTCTGCATGAATGTTGCTGCTATAAACTGTATTGTTCTGTATTGCTCTTGATTTTTTACACCAACCGTCACACTCGCTAGTGCACAAGTCCTTCCCACAGACGGCGCCAATTGTAAGGACCCAAATTGTAGTGGACCCTTAACAATAAAAATTTGTAGAGTGTGGGTAAAAAGGGCTTGGCCTTATCGAAGTAAACAACGGTTGATATGAAGTTAACAGGCGTAATAACAAAATAATTTTACTGAGTGTTTTCTATGAGGATAAGGACCATGACCCTGGTTAGGTGTTGATAAGGATCTTTTTAATGACTTCGGATAAATGTTTGTGAGAATTCTGATGATTTTGGTTAAATGTTTGTAAAGCGTATTCATCCTCGGCTTCATCCGAGGATCTATTTTTCTTAGAGTTGATATATCTTCTCTCCTTTCTCTTAGGACTGATTCATCCCCCCCTCTTTTTTGTTGAGAATCCTCTTGGTTATATAGTATTGTTCTTGTTAATCTTAACCGTCCATTTGTCGGCTATCTGAACTCTATGTATAAGGGGTTGTCCTATCACCTGCTTTTGCAGGTTTTATATTATTTCTCAGCCGCCTTTGCAGACTTTCTATTAGTTGGAGTGACCAAGGCACTTGGATTCGCTGGTTACTTCACCATTAAAGCGGCCAGAATGTCGGTGGAGTACATTTAATGGGTGGGAGATATTTTCCCTTCATCAATGTCGGTTTGCCGAGGAGGTGGGCATCCTCGGCGAGGCCCCTTGAGGGCTTGGGCTATTTCCCATTATCCTTGGCGTTTATATTATCCTCGGCGTGGGCCTTGGGCCATGTATAGAGTGGGCCAGAGTGGTTAATGTTTGGGGCCCCACAATTAACTATTACAATAAATATACCGTTGCAATAATTTGAACCCAAATTATTTTTGTCAATTCTTTACAATCTATTGTAATAAAATTCATGAAATAATAGCCTATTGCTACAAGATATTCGAAGTAATAAATTGTTTATTGCAATAGCAAATATATTATTACATCAAAATTTTCATTAAAATATTTAAGGTTTATTGCAACAAAATTTTTTTGTAGCATAAACTTATTACCTCATAAACTATTGCAATGACTTCGATGTTATTGTAATGATTTTTTTTTTTTTTTTTTTTGTAATAAACATTTTTTGTTGTAGTGGAGGGAGTTCAATACGTAAGTAACGTAACCTCTGAGGATTCAAAGGGAATACACAGATGGAGATAATATTTTCTATCACTTGGGCTGTTATATGTTGGCCTCAAGGGGTCTTACCAGTGTAGGAAATTCTTCACCCACCTTAAACAAATAAATTGGGAGCCCGACTTAAGAGATTATCATGCAATGCCAAACCTGTTAACCTAATTGATGCGTAACTTTTTGCAAGATTTGCATGTCCATATTCTTGAAATCACAAATTTGGCCATTTAGCTAAAGACTCTGGCAATGAATGTTATGAAAATTTGATGAAAATATATATTGCATTACATGACTGTAAACAAGTACAAGAGTATTTATAGACAAGAAATTAACTTGTCCAACAAACTATACAGACCTTCCCTCCAAAATTCTGTTACAAAATATGTCGATAAATAGAACTAACTAACTAACTCTCGACGACAATAATAATTGTCTAATCAACAATAACCACACACAACGTATATTGGATTTAAGCAAGTAGTGCGGAATTGTCGACTGGCGAGGTCCAAAAGATGTCTTTAAGAGCCGGCCGGAGCTCCTTACTGCAGAACTGGTAGTATTCCAAGGTATCGCCATTGTTTTTCTTCACCTCCACCACTAGAAACGACGGCGTCACGGCGAAAATCTCCGCCTCAATAGCCAGTTTCCCTTTACGTCCACGCTCGTTTCCTTGAAGTCTCACCATCGACTCGCTCTTCTTCACACTGAAATTCCCACTCTTCGCCGCCATCTCCTCCAGCGTCGATATCACACTGCTCGTCGGCCTCGTCGTCGCGAACCTCAGCTCCTCCTTCTCCTCCACTTTCTTCTCCTCGAAAAGCGGCGACAAATCCAACCCTTCTGACAACGATATTATGTGGAACGCGTTCAGAGTCTCGGAATCTTTGAATGGTGACTTCTCGTACTCCTGAAACTTCTGCTCCTCTTTAGTTAGGATTGACTTGGGTGCTGACTTTTTGAACCAAAAAGAATCCATGATTTTCGCGATTGTGATTCTTGTCATCGGATTCGGATCGAGAAGCTTCGTGACTAGCCTCCGAGCTTCTGAAGAAAACCATGGTGGACACTTGAAGTCACCTCTGTAAATCTTCTTATACATGGCCACAATATTATTGTCCTGAAATGGCAAAAACCCAGCTAGTAGAACAAACAGGATAACTCCACAGGACCAAAGATCAGCTGTAGCACCATCGTAGCCTTTCTTTCCAATCACCTCCGGCGCCACATAAGCCGGTGTGCCACACTGTGTGTGTAGCAACCCATCTTGCTTTAAATGATCAGTGAAAGCGCTGAGACCAAAATCAGTGACTTTCAAATTACCTTCTTCGTCTAAGAGCAAGTTCTCAGGCTTGAGGTCTCTGTGGTAGACACCGCGGCTGTGACAGAAATCGATGGCGGAGATGAGTTGTCGGAAATAGACTCTCGCCACGTCTTCTTTAAGCCGACCCTTAGCGATTTTCGAGAACAGCTCGCCTCCACGGACGAGTTCCATGGCCAAGTAGATCTTGGATTTGCCCGCCAAAACTTCGTGGAGCTCGACTATGTTTGGATGCTGTACCATCTTCATCACCGAGATTTCTCTCTTGAGCTGCTCCATCATACCCACTTGGATCACTTTCTCTTTGCCCACAACCTTCATCGCCACGCTCTTCCCGGACTGTAAATTTCTGGCACGGTACACCTTGGCGAAAGTACCATGACCCAGAAGTCGACCCAGCTCGTATTTCCCATGTAGCAACGTTGAATTACCATCTGTACACTTGTTGTCACCCATTTCTCTCTTAAAATTTCACCCTCTGCTACAAAATCAAGCTTTTGAAAAGGAAAAAAACAACTACTTTAGTAAAACACTTGCACCAACTTTGGTCACCCGTCTTCGACGTATTTGCGGTGGCAAGTACGGCCGCCAATGCAGCTCTTGGCTCGCGAACTGAGCTCAGGCCTTGTCAGCGAAGCTCCAACCATATCTCTGCATTTCAAACTCTAAAAATCTTTAGATACTTAAGAAGACTAAAACACTAATTAGCTTCAAAGATTTTATCAGCGTAGTGTTTGGGCTTTTTTATCTCACTCGCTACCTTTGCTTACCCATATGGCCATATATAATTTTTTTTCTATAACAAAGTAAATTACCTTTCCACCCTTCAGGATTGGGTTTCCAGGTAGGGCCTGATCTCATCCAACGGTTACGGTTAGGGTTACAGGGCCTAATATCTGTTATGCAACGTGTCATAATCAACGGGGCTTGGAGATTTTCGATTTTGTCCTCTTTTGCCCATTTGCCATAAAGTACAGGACTACCGACCTGAGACCAAGCCACGCGTCGTCCTCAGCTATGGTACACATTCATTCTTGCCGTGTTCAGCCAGTTGGTGTGGTAAAGGGATAAGAGCATCGAATATTCGAATGCAAAATCTTACTAAAGGCAAAAAATCATTTATTTTATATATTTTGATTAAGGGCACGTTCGGTACACTGTAATGATTATTATATGAAAATAAGAGTAAATATTATAAAAAATACATTAAGTTGAAATATAATAAGTATTACTATTCATTAGTTTTGTGACCATTTAAGAATAGAATTCTAAATATGCATATACAATTTAATAGAGTATAAAAAAATGTGTAATTAAATAATTTTTAAGTCAAATTTCTTAAAATACACTTATTTTAGGGTGTTCAAAATAGAGCTAAAAATTAACAATAAGGAAAATTTATTTTCTTTCCTTTTGAAGATGTGGCAACTAATGGCTTTTTAAGAAATTTTTTTAAAAAGTTATTACATAAGGTAAAGGAATATATATTCAGTACTTTTGATAAGGAATAATTATTCCTTATTTTGAAGAATAGCTATTCATAAGAAATAACTATTTATTATAATAAAAACATAACCAAACAATCGAATAGTTATGCCATAGGAATATCTATTACATTATAATGTCTATTACAGTCTACCAAACATGCCCTAAAAAAACACATACATAAGTGAGTGTAAAATTGTCCATAAATGTACAATTGTTAGAGTAACCGTGCATATATGCACAGTTACTGTAGCACTTACATTTAATATTTTAGTAATTTTTTCTCTCTCCTTCTCTCTAGTTACTCTCACTTTCACCTCACTCTCCCTTTTTCTCATTTGATCAAATCATCAGACCATCCAATCTCTCACCGATCAAAGCATGGATCTCACCATCGCCACCGATCAAAGTGTGGATCTTGTCTATGGATTTCTCGTTGTTTGATGGTTTTGATTAGTGGATTTCTCCACGCAGAATGGGTTCATTGACATCTTCACGTTCTGGGTCTCCACGCCTAATCTCTCGCCAATCTAGATTTCTCGTTGTTTGATGGATTTCTCTGGTTCATCAAATCACCCTGATCTCTCGCCTATCCTGATCAGTGGGTTTGACGATTTTGATGAGTGGTTTTGATCCAAGGGTTTTGATGGTTTTGATGAGTTGTTATTGATCGGGTTGATGGTGGCTGGACTTTTGATGGGTGGGTTGATGATGGAGGTTGACTTGATGATGGTGGTTGTGTGGGTTGATGATGGTGGGCTGGGTATTGATCCAGTTGATGGTGGTGGGTTTAGAATACTTTATTGAATAAATGTGTAGAATAGACAAACTAATGTAGGTATTTCGTAAAAATGAGTGTGTAAAATAGAAAAAGTATGTTTTTTCTTGCAAATTTGACAGAAATTATGCATCAACTGATGCGGATGATCTAAGCCAACTTTGAAAGGTGGGACCTTTTTCATTTCAGTAAAAAAAAAAAAAAAAAAAAAAAGTCATTATCCCAAAAATACATATTTAACTCATACAATAAGAATAGATATTTTCAAATTATAAAAAAAAGAGTCTTGAAAACCCTTTACCAAATAAATTGCAATCAAAGTAAATTCATTATTATTTAATTCCTTAAAAGGTATTTATGTCCAAAATGTATGTGTAGAAAATTTAAATGTCATTTACAAGCATTTGGTTGCTTTTAGTTGTATTTTTTGAATGACTTCCATCTTTGTTGGAGTTTGCTTTGTTGATTATTCCAAATAACAAAATTTGTCAAAATCAAGGACCAACATTTACCAATTATCACCCAAAAAGTACAATATATCTAATATCTTTATCCTTTTAAGCTTAAAAGAAAGCATAGAATTTCTCGTGTTCATGGTATATATCCCTTTTTAGTTAAAGAGAGAATGATTAAAAACCTGAAATATGAATTACAGTATGAGCTTTTAGCTACGCTTATCTAATGTAGGCATAGAAATAAAACACGTGCAGAGTCAGACTGTTGCACTTATGATAAGAACGTGGATATGATCAGCTAGCCGCATAAATAATGGGTCTTGTAATTCAAGTCATCAAAAGTAGATCCCATAAAAAAAAAAAAAAAAAAATATGAAACAGAAAAATCCAGTCATCAAGTAGATAAGAAAAGATGGGAAAAATGCCAAAAATAAAGGTTGTAGAATGCTCACGGATGCCCTTCAGGTAATAGTTAATAATTCATTTACAGAAAGTTTTTATAGGAAAAGAAAAAAAATATATTTTGACAGCTTTTTTCATTACCCATAAAAGTGGTGTTAAAACTTTTCAAAAATAAATTGCTAACTATTATCCTAAGGACACTCGTTAAAATGACCCATAAAATATTATAAAATTTATTTAAATCATATCTTGGTATAACTTATACACTATGATAGACACGAGAATACAAATCAATGTGAAAATCATTTCCCTTTCTAGTTTCTAGCTCTAGTATCGTTATGGTACTACTACTTACTATACCAATTGGCAATATTTATACATGAGTAAATTAATAGTATTTTTCTGTTATTAATTTCCACTAATCTTTTTCAATTCAATTAGGATTATTATTATTATTATTATTATTATTATTATTATTTTGGTCTTGTTAATAATGGGTCAAGCATACAACTTAAGTCACGGAAGTTTTTTTAGATCCATTCACCACATTATCAATTCCTAGAGTTTTCCAGGTGATTCATAGGTAAGAAGTAAAATGGTCTAATTAAACGCTAAGATATTATGGTCACGTACTCAATTTAGGCCGCCCTTCTACCCATTTTTCATTTAGTAAAAAGAAAAAAAAAATCAAACGCTAAGACACAACTTCTTTATATTTTAAAAAAAAAAAAGTTAAATAATTTTAAATATTCAATTATAAATGATAAAAAAATTACATTTGTCAATAATAAATTTTTAGGCAGGATGTTAGTACTAAAAAGAATATTGATTATTATTCCCTCAAAAAAATAATATTTATTATTAGTAATAATGAAGACCCAATATTTCTCATAATTTTTGTTTATAATTATATGACATGGTAGAATAATATCAATTCCATCCCACTTCATTAACAAATCATGTCCATAATTCCTAAAAATAATCAAAAAAATATAAATAAATAAAAATCTCCATAATTATGAAAAAAAAATTATATAACCTCTGTATAATTTAAAAAAAAAAAAAAACTATAGAAAATATTTTTTTAGAGAAATAGAAAATGTTGTTTTCCTGGCAATGTGCTACATGGACACTAATATTCATGTTTTAACTTATTGTATTATTTGTATACATGCATAGACTTCATCTTTTTGGGTAGAAAACACGCATAGACTTACTCAACCATCTTTGTCGCATGTGATTAAAAAAGAAACACAAAATAAAAAGTAGCTGAGATATATATATATTTTTTTTGCTTCTTTGCTTGGTCAGAGAGCTCTCAGCTAAGAAAGCTTCGAACTGCAAAAAAATGGGCGGTTGGAGTTGTATCCAACTTAAAGCAAGTCAGCTGAAGACTGTTGAAGAAGCGGAAAGTGGGGTGGAACATGGTGTCACCCACATCGTTTTAAAATCCATTTACCAGGCTATCAATTTATAAACCTAGAGTATTTTATGGGTAGAAAATAAAATAATATGATCAAAGTCTAAGACACTAGTTTTGTACATTAAAATAAAAGTTTATTAATTTTAGATATTCAATTTTCAAAACAAGCCGACCTCTTTTTAAGATCCATCTACCACATTATGCAATAGAAGGGGGGCTTTGCTCTGGATCCCCCTTGCTTGCAAAACTGGAGTATTTCATGGGTAAGAAGTTAAATAATATGATTAAAGACTGAGACACCAGTTTTTTATATTAAAAAAAAAGTTAATTAATTTTAGATATTCAAAATTTTTTTTTTTTTGTTTAAGATAGTTTCAACCTATTGATTGTTCTTTATTATCAAAGTAAGACACCAATTAATTTTTTGGTGTAGGTAGAAATCGAACTTCAAATTTCTTATTTAACGACAAAATATTTTACCATTTGAATTAATTAGAATCTATAATATATATTCAATTATAAGTGATAAAAAAAAAAAAACATTTTTAGTCAAATGTTAGTACTAAAAAGTCTATTTATTATTAGTAATAATGAAGACCCAATATTTCTCATATTTCCAATAAAAAAAAATATTTCTCATATTTTTGTTTATAACTATTGTCATGATATTCCTCTAAAAAAAATTTTAAAAAAATATTGTCATGATAGATTAAACATCAATTTCGTCCCACTAAATATTATCTTTATGTCAATATGGGTTTGCTTTACAAATTTAGATTAAACATCAATTTCGTCCCACTAAATATTATCTTTATGTCAATATGGGTTTGCTTTACAACTTTTTTTAAGATATTTATTAATGATTTATTTTATTTAAAATTTGATACCGTACCACTTTTATAAAAGGTAAAAAAAATTGTTAAAAAATTAATTTTTTTTACTTTTTTTTATAATTTTTCTTAAAATAATTTGCTAACACTGATATTATTGTAACTTATTCAATATTTTCATCTTTTTTTTTTTTACTACACAAAAAAAAAAAAAAAAAAAGGTTTTTAGTGTAAACTCATTATCCTCATATCACATTATGACAATGGCTACCCGAACTACTCGCTAAATGAAACCATTCGAAAAATCCTACCAACAGCGATACTTTAACAGTTTTCCTGGCAATTAGCTACGTGTACACTGAAATACATGTTTTAACTTACTGTATTCATGCATAGACTTACTCAAGCATCTTTGTCGCGTGCGATGAAAAAGAAGAAAAAGCATAAAATAAAAGGTAGATGAGATGATCACCAAAAAAAGTAGATGAGATATTTTTTTTTGGTTGGGAGAAATAGAGACTGTTTTTTTTTTTTTTTTTTTGATAAGAGAAATAGAAACTGTTGTTTCCTTGGCAATGTACTACATGGGCGCTGAAATTCATGTGATTAAAAAAAAAAGGTAGATGAGATCTTTTTTTTTTATCTTCTTTGCTTGGTCAGATTCAGAGAGCTCAGCTAAAAAATTGCTTGGAAGTTGGAACTGCAAAAAATGGGCGGCTGGTAGTTGGAGACTTAAAGCAGTCAGCTCAGTTGCTGACTGTTGATGAAGCGGCAAGTAGAGAGGAACATGATGTCACTCAAATTGCTTGTTTTAACAAGCCGACCTCGTTTTTTGCGGCCGTCCATACAAATTTTCCACCTTTTTTTTTTGGTTTCTCATAGTATTTTTTTCAAAACTTTCCATCAGGACTAATTACTGTTCACGTGTTTTACTAGTTTATTTATTTATTTCATTTCGTTTCTATGTAGCACTAATTCATAATTAATTATGCTTCATGATTGGATTTAAAATATTGGATTATTACGGGATAATTATGCTTTTTATTTCATTCTTGGTATAAATAGTACAGCTCCAGTAGAATCTACTTTTTTTTTCCTTTCGAAAATATAAAGATTAAATTAAAAGATTGGGATAAAAAGAAAAGAAAAGATTTTTGTTAAATTATAAAGGTAGGAATCAAACTTAGTATTTTCTACTATGATACTATGTCAAGTTATTGATTGTCTAAACAATTAGAAAATGGTTAATTTAATAATTTAATTGTGATTCTAACACTTCTCATCTATGTGGGTACTAGCCTATGGATCTAAAATCCCCTTAACAAGTGAGGTCAACAAGAGATTTTTAATATTTTAAATTGAAGATAGAGTAAGGATAAGGATCGAATTCAGAATCTTCTACTTTAATAAAATAATAAATTACCAATTTTCATAAAAAGTAATTAATGTTGTGTCCATAGTATTTTCGCAACAAATGTTATATGTTAAGTTGTTACTGGTTCTATAATCTTGGCTCACCAATGAAATTGTTTTTTTGCTTACCAATAATAACAAGTAACAATTTGCTACATAATATTTATTGTGAAAATTTTATTTACATATTATTTCTCTTCTAATAAAAGATTAAGTTAGATATATAAAAAAATGATGAATTTAATTATTATTATTTTTTCGGTAAACAAAAATTGGTTAGAAGAAGACGTGGGCATGGTTTTATTACCTAAGCGTAATAGCGTAATCATAGTAACATCCTAACTGATCCTAAGATCCCACTCTACTGTTGCTATTGAACAAACAAAATTTGCTATTGAATAAACAAACAGAGAGAGATTAATAAAAGAAAAATTAAGAAAGTGATGTAAAGAAAGAAACGTATGCTAGCTAGCTGACCCGGTTGTTTCTGGAGGAGGAGGTTGGGTTCAGAACTGTTTCCTGCTATGTTGATCTGGGGTCCCAACACCACCCCCCCCCCCAAATTTCTGCAAAGGTATAGTTGGTTGGTTCCAGCCTCCAGGTCCCTCTTTGGCCATAGTTCAACTTGTTCATCTCCCTGTTCATTTGTTAGCTAGGCTGACCCCACAAACACCCCCAGGCAAGTGTACGGTTCATTTTCTTGTGTGCAAACTAAAAAACAAATTGGACCGTATGTTTTCTCCATGTTTTTCAATATATATATATATATATATATATTATATTGATAAATTCCAATAGTTCTTTTTCATTTTGTAAAATAAGAGAAATATAATTTGAAGAGGAAAATTATTTTAACATAAAGGCACACCACAATCTCCACTAAAAAATCATGATAATAAATACACACAAGGGAGATGGATCGGAGATCAATTAAAAACAAGATAGAATTCTAATTATTAGGAATTGTATTAGAGATATAAAATAATAATAATAATAAAAAAACAAAGAAACAAAGAAAATAACATTCAAAGTCTCATCTTATCGCTAAGTGGAACATTTGGCTATTTTTCTCATTGTCTTGTAAAAGTTGAAAACTCTATAGTCTATACAAGTTATTCATACTTATTATAGTATCTAATTCTTAAAGTCAAACTCTAAACAAACCTAAACCATTTATTATTATTCCAAGTCACACCGAACATTCAGGGATGAAACCAGGATTCAAACTTAGGGGAGGCCAAAGTTCTTTGTTCAAGAATTTTAGAAAATTGAAATATTAATACTAGAGGTTGACAACGATGCATTATTAGTATTAATTTTTTAATTTTTTTGTATTTTTTTTAAATCAATAATAGATATTTATAATCAAGAGTTCTGTAAGTCAATTAGCACGTTTTAATATTTTCAAAGTCTGACTGAGGTTAGACCAATTCTTTATTCTATCCACATAATAAATTTTTTTTTTAAATCTATTTATTCTTTTCACATAATTCTATACCTAATGACTTCATAATGCTATATATAAAAGATTCTTTAAAAAAAAAAAAACTATAGTTAAAAGTTCAAATCCATGTCTAGTATTACGTTAATAAAACAACTAAAATAATGGTTAATCAACATCATGCACTAATATTCAACGAAAAAAAAGGGTGAGACAATTATCAATGTCTTGGTTAAGGAATATTTTATTTATAATTACCTGGTTAAGGTTGAGATAGTATAAAAATGTGAGATCTTTTCCTTTAAAAAATTTACATTTTGAAAAAGTAGTAAAAAAAGAAAAGAAAAAGAGATCTGTTAAACAATTATATGATAATGAACGGTAACTTTGAGTATTCAATTATGTAAATAATAAAATTTGTCCCATCACTACATTAATTTTGTTAAGGCACAAAGTTTATTACCAATAGACTAATCACATACATGTTCTGGTGGCATTTTAAGTAAGACACAAAAATTTTCAACAATTTTGAAGGCAATTTTTTCAAAGAACCCGAGTTACACAGCTAACTCGAGTTTTACAAACTCAAATTTTAAAAATGTTGTAAATCTCTACATATTTTCAAAACAATGGTAGATTGATATATATTTAAGTAAACAGTGATATTTAGTCATTTTGGCCCGTAAAACTTATGAGAGGATTTTGAAACTTACGAGAAGCACGACTAAAGATGTGTTGGACAATTAAATTTTGACTGGGCACTACGCTATCAACGCTTACGCACAAAATTGTTGTGATACGGCGTCTAATTCATTATTAGACTAAATATGTTTCTTCTCTCTCATAGTTTGCTATCAGAGAGAAGAAACATATACCCAATATTAGGTATATTTTTCCGTGGTAGTGACTTTCATAGTACTAGGTCTTAGTAGTAACAATAATTAACTCATAAAATTGCATTACAGTTGTTGATTTAGAGACTGCGTCTCTATATGGTTGTCGACTACTTGTCGGTTGAGTTGATGCACTAACTACATCTATTTGGGTGACAAACAAGCAGACAATGCAATTACTAATTTCATTGTCATAATTGATCAAAGTTCTCTAAATATGCTTATTATACCATGGGTTCCATGTTAACAAGTACTCTTAAGAAATTTGTTAATAAATTATTTTTTAAAAAAAATTAATACCATAGTTATAATAAAAGTTAATTATTTTTTTCTTTTTCTGTAAAATGTTTTAGAAGAATTTCTTAAACTAATACCCTTAAATCCCTTAACTTTTCTCCTAGAGGATTCAAAACAAAGTCAGCATTTTTTTTTGGGGGGGGGGGGGGGGTGGTTAAATTATAAGCTACATAACTTATTTATTTATTTTTAATTTAATTCTTTTGCATAGTTTTGTTCAATCCCACTGCTAGTAATACTATTTTTTTTCCCTTTCAAAATAACGTCATTTTGATGGATTTAATGGTGTAAAGTAGATGGAAGGATTACATTAGAAACAAATTAAAGTCAAATGTTTGAAATGAAATAGATGAAATTTAAAAAGCTATTTTCTTTTTCCTAATCAATGCTAAATTAAAAAATAAAAATAAAAGTTTAGCCCTACCCTTTTAGATAACAACATAAACATTACTATACCATGTTACTTTGGATATGCATGCCGCAAAGTGAACATTACTTATCAAAAAGACCATGTTACTTTGGATGCAAGCTGCTGAATCATAAAGCTACTAACAGTAATACTGATAGACCAAGAATGTATTGACCCATTTGGTAACTTAATCAATTAATTTAGCCAAGTGAAATTAATCAGATTCAATTATGTTAGGTTCTAAATGTTTAGAACAATTGGCAAATCGTAAACACAAACTTGTTTAGATATAGATCTTAGAGTCTATAGGTTTTATTAGACAATGCTCAAGGTGATTCAAGTCAAGATTCAAGAACATACAAGCTGCAGGAAGAAGACTTCATATTCTGCCTGTTTCGATCGATTGAAGAACAGACTCGATCAATCGAAAATCGTATCTGCAGAATTTTAAGTCGGCCCAAACAGTAGCTTAAGCCCATTAAGGATTAGGGTTTCAGATCTAATTCTCCTAGTATATAAAGAAAATCCTAGTCACGTTTTTAGTGATGCTCTTGTTACTCATATTGCTGTTTATGTGAATCTCTTGTGAGATCCTTGAGGAGTTTTCTTTCACATAAACTTAGGGTTATCAAGAAGGAGATTACTTCAACATCTTGATGATCATTCAGTTGCTGCCATAGGAGCTTAAAGAAACACAAACGGGGGTGCTTTTATTTGGTGGAGAATCCAAGAAAGAAGGAATCCGTGGATTCGGAGTTTGCACGTGATTATATCAGTAAGTTCTACTGGTGGGTAGCAATAAGAAGTCGAGCATGGAGGCTTGTAAGTCTTATTGTATAAACTTCGATTATTTCACATAGTGGATTCAAGTTTACCTTGAGGATAGCTAGGTCAAATCCTCCCCAGGTTTTTACCGTGTGGTTTCCTGGGTCATCATATCATTGTGTTATTTATATTTCCGCTGCTATGTATTCTTGATATGATTGTTTGATTGTGATAACCTAGAATTGCTTAATTTGACTAAATTAATTACTTGACTAATTCACTAGGTTAATCCAATTGTTGTTTTAAGGGGTCTAAAAACCTAACAAATTACATGCAAAAGGCGTGGTAGCACAAACAAATCATCAAATAACTAAATGCAGCAAAAATTAAATTTGACACGGGTGATTTGTTTACGAATGGGGAAAACCACTAAGGCAAAACCCCACTAGGTGAATTTAAGGTCACCACTCCCGAAAATCCACTATTATCAAAACAAGCAGTTACAAGTAAAAATGAATCCCAGTACCTAATACAAACTTACAGTTGAACCCCTACCTCAATACCCAATTGGACTTGTAATGTAGTGACAATCTCTCCTTTCAATGCACAGCTCCAAGTACATAACTAACCAACTGATGCACGGATCCAAGTACGTGACTAACACACCAACTTGGGGAAGATGTTGGCTGCAAAGTTTTTCAGTTCATCCAAACGATGAAGATTAAAAAGCTCATTAGTTATAAAACCGTTGGCGTAAAGACGCAACAGCTTCTACAAGGAATATGATGAACTAGGAAAAATTCTGTCTTTGGTCACAATTTACATGCACAATCAATTTGCATTGAGTTGCATCACTTTGCATCACCTTTGACAATCCTTAAAATAATCATTTTATATGTATAGGGTTGTGAGAAAATAAACCTTATACAAATACACTTGAATATACATGAAAACAGATTTGAAAATCTGAATTGTATAATTCTCTATAGATACTATTTCTGTCGAACAGCTGTCGAGCATCAACATTAAATCTTGATAGATATTATCTGTCGAGCTTTAATGAGCATCACTTCTTCACCTGTTTCTTGGATAGACTTGTATGGCTTCAATACTAGACTTGAACTCTTGTTCCTTGAAGTACTAAGCACATCCTAGATCTACCCAATTACAAGTAAAATGCGTTTTGTCAAAAAATTAACCAATTTACAATGACATATGTTTTAACAAGTTCCACATATACCTTAACAAATACAATATCTTTTCTCAAATCAGATATAACTGGTTTTGGAGATAGGCTTATAAGTTGTAACCAATCCATGCTAGTTCTTTGTTTTCCTTCCTCTTATTTCTTCAATTCTCTCCCGTGCAAATTAATATCTAATTTATTTGTTGTCAGATCTACCCTCAATTTCACCAACACGTTACTTTGCAGTTTGCAAGCATACATTCTTTATAGAAACCAGCAACCATAGATATGAATGCATGTTGTCAAAGCAACCGAATTGTAGCAGTGCCTCACAAAAATTCACTATTATTGCAGGCTTTGCAGCCCTCAAATTTATTTATTTGTTTATTTATCCATTCTTCCTATTTCACTAGTCATACTTACCCTTATTTCATTTATAGAGATATATATTAGCCTATAAATATAGGCCCAAACCTAATACGACTTTATGTGCAAGCCAAGTTTCTTACTTGTACTAGAAGTCTATTAGTTTAGGATTTGGTCTACTATATATACTTATATTATGGTTCATTGTAACACAAATTTTGTACTACACTCTTATATAATAAAGATGTAATCCTTAAGAGTTTCCCCCATGGACATAGGTCGTAAAACTGAACCACGTAAGCCTTGTATCCTTATATTCCTATTTTATGCTTCTCTCTTCTGCATATATTCAAACGTATTCAACATAGAATATATCATAGCTAATATTTAACACATATGAAGCAAATATTGTCACATTATACCGGTTGAAACTTGAAAATCTTGAAAATGGAAAGTTATTGAATACTCTGAGAGTACCATAAATACGTACTCCCTCATTTCACATGAATTGTGGGTCCCACTATAAATTTAATTAGTGGGACCCAAAGTTATGTGAAAGAGGGAGTACGTATTTATGGTACTCCGGGAGTACTTAATAATTACTCATTGAAAACCTACCGTTCATAGCATTTAAGTACACAAATTCTTTATCCATTTGCTGCCTTCTTGTCATAATTAGGAGTAGGGATTGGGAGTAATGAGAATACACTGATTGGAACAACAAACAGTTTCTATTTTTTTTTTTCCTTTATTAAAATGAAGACAATGGAAAAACTGCCTCCACAAGATTATAATTTTTTTCCCTTCGCAGCAAATGAGATTCATTAAGAACTTTATAATTTAGTAGCATTGTCACTTGAGTTTAAATATTTTATCTAATAGGCCAAGAATGTATTGACCCATTGTGATAAATTAACCAATTAATTTAGCCAAGTTAATGATCAGACTTCGGTAATTTCTCTTGATATTTTTATATATTAGTTATATAATTTTTCTTATTTCTCTTTGATTAATTTACTTTTTTCCTCCAATTCTCTTTTTTTTTTTCTTTTTTTTTTCTTTTTTTGGAAAAAGTTTCAACCTATGGTGTCCACTACTAATGATAGTTCTTTATCATCAGATAAAAACACCAATTGGTTTTTGGGTAGGTAAGGATTGAACATCTGATCTCTTATTCAACTATCAAAAACTTTATCAATTAAGCTAACTGGAACACACTCCAACTCGCTTGTTAAGTGTCTTAAATTTAGTTTAATGTGCAATAAGGACAAAAGCAATAAAAATAAAAACAAAACAAATAGCGTAAGCCACATATTCCAAATAAGAGTTTAGGGCTTATGAAAGGAGAAAGAGACAGGTTGAATAATGCAAAAAAGAATACATTACTTAAATTCAGAACCTTAGAATGCAAACAAAATATTATTTGCACATAGAAATTGACGATGCCGAATAAATTAACCACTGAGATACATAGTCCTCGCACACTCGAAACAATCCCTGCACAATCAAAAAGAGAAAACCCTAAGAGAGTACCGGTGTGGTACCAGCCAAGGATCCTCCGAAGGTTAAGTCAAAAAACCTTTCTACAACTCTAGAGTGCCAGAGCTGGAGTGAATTATGCATACCTGTTTTCTGAGGGTCTTTGGGCTTTTATAGTAGTGTAAAATCGAACTCTCATACTTGCACAATAAGTCTTTTCCTTATAGGGAAGATCTCCATTAATGCGCGCATATATTCTGGAATTCTCCTCATGGTGGAATCTTATTCATATTGGAACTCTATGAACTAGGGTTAACCCCGAAATGCAAATCATTTCCATTTAGGATTTCTTGGAGATTACATAATGTTTAATTGAGCGCCACGTGGACCTTTGATCCATCCACCCTGTACCCGTCCACCCAAGATTCACTCAATACTAACCCATCTGCCAAGCATCGTCAAGTTCATCTGCATGGATCTGTCACCTCCAATTCTCATTCTCTTCAGTTGCCCCCTTCACCCTATGGGTCCGTGATCTCTTAGTGGAAGGACTCATAGGGTGACGGTTTAACCTGATTACTCGGGGAACACTCCTAGCCTTGATAGGTTGTCAATAGATCATTAATGACGAAGGACACGTGGCGTTTACTGGATGGTCGCTCACTTGGATCAAAGTGTCCCTTCGACTTCCATGTCGTCCCTCTATATAAGCCAAGCTCTCTTTCTCTCATTTCTTTACTTTTATGCTGAAATCTACGATCATAATGCACTCATCATTATTGCCAGACGATCATACCGTTCATTTGTTGCATCCGTCATCCAAGCTTCGTACCATCAAGTCCTAACCTGGTAAGTATTCTTTCCTCAAGTTCTATGTACTTCACTTCTAGACTTGGTACTTCTGTCATTCATTATAGACCCGTCATAGTCTTAGGATTTACCGTCACATGTAGGTCATGTCTAGTGCATCGAGTAACCAATCGTTTGTCCACGACGGAGTGGGCTACAATGAAGTGTACCCGTCAGGTCACAAAGACCTTGACAGTCTGAGTGAAGAAAGGATTCTGTCAGTTAGTTTTCCTTCCTCAAAGGATGAGGGTTTGGAGACAGAAAGCCCAGAAGATGATCGTAGTGAAGGCCTGGATGATGCTGAGGCCCCAGTTCAATCCGTCGTGGGTCCTGATGGGCTTAGGGAGTTCATCATGTTGCCCATATGGAAGGTCAATGATTTTAACTCATCGATCAAAGAAAACCACTTCAAAACACTTAGGGCCAAGTACCAAATACCTGACAACATACCTCTTCGTCTACCTTACCAATCAGAGAAATGCTATTATGATGGAGTTGAAGGTGTGGGGGTTTACGAGCAAATGCTAAAGGCAGGGCTCAGATTCCCTTTGAGTTCGCTCCACCGTCAACTCCTTCAACACTTAGGTTTATCCGTCAACAAAATTTTCCCAAACGCTTGGAGGGTCTTCCTAGGCATGAAGGTATTGTACTAGGCAATGTCCGACGGTGCCAGGAGGTTGACGGTGCGGGAATTCCTTCATTGTTACCGTCCTAATGAGATTGCCCAATTAAAAGGTATGTATAGCTTCATGCTTAGAAGTCCTTTGCTGAGGCTTGTGTGTGAGACCCCCAACTCCAATAGGAACTGGAAGAGTCGGTATTCTTTCATGGAGGGTGACAAGTGGATGTGCCGTCCTGGTGACAATGATTTTACGCCCGTTAACACTACATGGGGCATATTGCCACCGTCTGGTATGTACCAGTCTATATTAGGCTCATCTTTTATTCGCCATGTTATTTTAACCATCTTCTTTTACAGTTCGCGACCGTCCACAAGTTTCTCTCGAAGAGTGGAGTTTTCTGGAGAGAATTTTTAGGAAGTCTAAGCTAGAAGAGAGGACGTGATCCAAGTTGGTCACATTAGATACCATCCATTGGTACTGCGACAGACCAAAGCCAACCACAGCAGCCCGTCGATACGACGCTCAAGTCAGAAACCGTAAGTCCGTCCTCTAATTCCAAACTTTAACCAATTATTCCCACATCACGCACATCTAAGTGTGTCCGTCCACTTTTGCAGAGATGGACACTGCTAAGAGAAGGGCTACTATTAAGCAACAGGCTGCCAAGAAGAAAGAGGATGGCGGCCAACCCCATGGGGGGACGGTTTCATCCAAACTGTCCATAAAGAGAAAACAGCCAGAGAAACAGGATCGTCTACCTAAGAAGCCCAAAATCACTGTGGACCCCATCCTGGGTTTGGAGGTTGAGAAGATGGTCACCCATATCAAACATCGTGAAGGGAAGGGCTTTATGAAGGGTCCGTCTACCTCCTAGGAAAAGCCACCTGTCCTCTTCCGAGAGGACTCCAAACACGCCTTGGAGAAGCTTTCGTCCATCATAACATCTGAAGACTATGAGAACTTAAGCAACCACTCGACGGAGGCGATGGAAGAGACGTGGCTTTTCAGCATCGCTCAGGTAATCTTGCCCGTCCACTTTTCATCCGTCCTTACCTCTTAATTAGTTTGAAACTAATCATTCCCTTCCATACTTCAAGCCATGGTTATGATGAAGGGGCTAATGGGACGGTGTCTAAATCATGAGATGGTGTTAGACCGTGTACGCAAGAAGGCGGCGTCAATGGAGGACAAGCTAAACGAGCTGAAGGCTTGGAAGGTGGGCATGGACAAGAAATTTACTATGTCGGAGACAATTAGGAAACAACTTGAAGACTATACGAAGACCCTAAAAAAGGTCTTAGAGGACAAGGAGAAAGAGATTAAAGATGCCAGGGATCAGCTCTGTCAACCAAAGGAGGCCGCAATCCGGGAATATCGCGACTCTAACACCCTCATAGAGGAGCTCGCGGTCTCCTACGTGGATGGATTTGATGATGCCGTTCGTCAGGCCAAGAATGCTTACCCTGACCTTAACTTCTCAATGCTCCATATTGATGATCAAGCCCAAACCACTACTCAGCTCGTCGCCTCTGAGAGTATGGAGGATCTCTTTGCAGATGATGCGGCTCTTGGCGATGGGGAGTCAGCTCCTCCTCAAGCCCAAGTTCAGACCGTCGAGGGAGATGCTTGTCAACATTAGCGTGTTCCCGAGAATGTTGAAAATACCCAACTTCCCTAGTTTTTTTTTTTTTTTTTTAGTAGAATTTGTAATCATTTGGGAAACAGCCTTTTATCCATCATTATGCAAAACATTACCCCTAAAGGGTTTTAAGTAATATTTATTTACTTATTCTGTTTTACTTTAACAAAATGGTCTTTTAGATGGATCTGTCCTTTGTGTAGTGTTAATTTTTACTATTGAACCCATCTACTATCTAGACTTAATTCACCATCATTTAGATGAGCCCGTCTACAGGCAATTGCCCATTATACAAAAGTTGGATCCGCCTGAGTAATTGTTGTCCTTCACGTATGCACCCGTCCTCTTTAAGGACTATTAGGGGCTTGTCCTGGACGGACCGTCTATTTTATTGGTCTTCGTGACAGACCCGTCTACCTGTGTAGATATTTTCATTTAGTGAATTTTCAAGTGTTTGGTACGTCCACTTTGTGGAATTAATGATCATCCTTTTAATGAATTCGTCCACTTGGCGGATGGTTCGTCCTTTTTGCAGACTAATAATCCTTTGGATATACGTCCACTTAGTTTATGGTTCGTCCTCCTGGGGTGAACCATCCACTTTATATGCGTATACTCTATTGGATTTAACAAATATTCACCCCCTTGTGATGAACCGTCCACTTTATGGACGAATTTATACATTTGTTTGTTCAACAATAGGTCCGTCCACTTTATGGACCAATAAATTCGTCAATTTCATAATAGACCTGTCCATGTTATGGACTTAATGAATTTATCTATTTAATAATAGAACCGTCCACTTTTATGGACAATAAATTTATCTATTTAATAATAGAACCATTCACTTTTATGGACAATAAATTTATCTATTTAATAATAGACCCGTCCACTTAATGGACATAATGAAATTGTCTATTTAATAACAGACTCGTCCACTTTATGGACTCTATGAAATTGTCTATTTAATAATAAACCCATCCACCTTTTGGACTTAATGAAATTGTCTATTTAATAACAGACCGGTCCACTTTATGGACTTAATAAAACTGTCTATTTAATAATAGACCCGTCCACTTTATGGACTTAATGAAATTGTAGAAAAATATATATAATTGGGTGATTCTGAATAACTCCTCTTATTATAATGGTAGTTCATGTATAGAAATTGTCTTTGAAAAAATAAAATAAAGACTTGCCCTTAGGCTTAAAAATAAAAACTAGACTAGAAAGAAATAAATTGGAAATGAAGAGTGTCGTTGCTTGTCTCCTACTATCGGTCTACTGGTAGTACTTCTTTAGATGTTCTTTGTTCCATGGGTGGTGCAACTTATGTCCATCCAGCGTCTCCAGGTGGTAGGTCCCTTTCCGATGCCATGATACCACTCTGTATGGTCCTTCCCAGTTAGGTCCGAGCTTTCCCTAGGAGATGTCTTTTGTAGTGCCCATTACCTTTCTGAGGACGAGATCTCCTACCTAGAAGTCCATGTGTCTGACCTTGGAGTTGTAGTGTTTGGCCATGAGATTCTAGTACCGTGCTAGCCTTTGCTCGGCTGCTACACTTACCTCGTCCACCAGGTCAAGCTGCAAACGCATGGTTTCATCATGCTTGCTTTCATCGTGGTTTTCCACCCTATAACTTGTAGGTCCTACTTCCGCCGGAATGACCGCCTCACTCCCGTATGCTAGTCGAAACGGTGTTTCTCCTATAGGTATCCGCACCGTTGTCCTGTATGCCCATAAAACACTTGGCAACTTCTCGGGCCATATACCCTTTGCCCCCTCGAGCCGAGTCTTGATTATTTTTAGCAAGGATTGGTTTGTCACCTCAACTTGTCTGTTGGCCTATGGGTGGGCGGGTGATGAGTAATGGTTCTTGATACCCAGCTTTGAGTAGAAGTCTCTGAAAGCGTCGTTGTCGAACTGTTTCCCATTTTCTGAGACGAGTACTCTGGGTATGCCATACCTGCATATAATGTTCCTCCATACAAAACTTTGTATATTCTTCTCTGCAATAATGGCTAAGGCTTCCACTTCCACCCATTTAGTGAAGTAGTCAATGCCGACCACTAGGAACTTTAGCTGCCTTACTGCTGTTGGGAATGGACCCATGATATCCAGCCCCCATTGAGCGAATGGCCATAGGGCCGTCATAGGGGTAAGTTCCTCCGTTGGTTGCTTGACGAAGTTGCCAAATCTCTGACATTTGTCGCAAGCCTTCACATATGCATGAGCATCCTTTTGCATGGTTGGCCAATAGTATCCTGCCCTGATCAGTTTTTGTACCAACGAGTGCAATCCTGAGTGGTTCCCACAAATTCCCTCTTGAACTTCTTTCATAACATTCTCTGCTTCTTCAGGGTCGAGACACCTTAGGTAGGGTCAAAAGAATCCTCTTTTGTAGAGAACGTCTTTGATCAGGATGAAGCGGGCAGCGTAAACCTTTAATTTTCTGGCAGCCTCTTTCTCTTCTGGCAGCACGCCCTCTTCTAGGTAGGATACTATTGGTGTTGCCCAATAGTTCTCGAATCCAATCTCCTATACGTTGACGCAGTCTATTAGTGGTGAGACTTGAACGAAGGACAGTACCTGACTAGGGATGACCATATGTTCTGCTGACGCAGCTTTAGCGAGCCGATCGGTGTGCTCGTTCTCCTCCCTTGGGATTTGAATGAACTTTGCTTGGAGATTGTTGACTCGGTCCTTCACCTGTTCTAGATATTTCTTCATCTGTTCATTCCTGTAGTTGTATTCTCTGTTGACTTAACTGATCACCACTTGGGAATCGCAGTAGAGGACTAAATTTTCAGCTCCTACGGCCATGGCGAGGTCCAGTCCTGCTAATAAGGCTTCATACTTCGCTTCATTATTCGTTGCAGGGAAGTCCAGACGGACCACGCATTCGATCTTGTCCCCTTTCGAGCTATTGAGTATCACGCCGGCTCCACCTGCTTGCTTATTAAAGGATCCGTCTGTGTGGATGCTCCATTGTGGGACCTATTCTGCCCCCTGTCCTTCTACGTTGGTGAATTCTGCAATGAAGTTGGCGACCACCTGTCCTTTAATGGCAGTGCAGGGGCGATATTGTATATCGAATTCGCTCAATTCCATTGCCCATAACGCCATTCACCCAGCAGCTTCAAGATTACTCATTGCTCGCCTTAGAGGCTTGTCCGTTAGGACGATCACTGTGTGAGCCTAGAAGTAAGGCTTGAGCTTGCAAGCCACAGTTACTAAAGCAAAGGCGAGCTTCTTCATTGGAGGATATCTTTCTTCTGCACCTCAGAGCGCACAACTCGTGTAGTACACGGGCTTCTGTATCTTACCCTCTTCCCTAACTAACGTTGCACTGATGGCCATCGGGGATACTGCTAAGTAGAGGAATAGTTCTTCCCCTAGCTGGGAAGGACTCAACAACGGAGGAGATGAGAGGTAAGCCTTAAGATCCTCGAATGGTTGCTGACACTCAATCGTCCATTCAAAAGACTTTTTCAGCGTATGGAAGACCGGTAGACACTTGTCTGTTGCCCTTGATACGAATCTGTTGAGTGCCGCAATCTTGCCGTTGAGACTTTGGACTTCTTTGGCATTCCTTGGAGGTGCGATCTCCATTATGGCCCGGATCTTGTCTAGGTTGGCCTCGATGCCCCTTTGAAACACCATGAACCTTAGGAACTTTCCTGCCATCACTCCAAAAGCACATTTGTTTGGATTGAGTTTCATGTTATAGAAGCGAAGGGTGTTGAATGTTTCTCTAAGGTCCTCCAAGTGGTCTTCCTCCCTTCTGCTTTTTACCAACATGTCATCCACATAGACCTGGATGTTTCTCCCAATCTGCCACGCGAACAACTTGTTCATAAGCCTTTGATACGTCACCCCTGCGTTTTTTAGGCCGAATGGCATTACCTTATAGCAAAAGAGGCCTTGGCTGGTGACGAATGAAGTTTTCTCCAAATCGGCTTCGTCCATCCTGATCTGGTTGTAGCTTGAAAAAGCATCCATGAAGCTCAACAACTGATGTTATGCCGTAGAGTCAACAAGGATATTAACCCACGGGAGAGGGTAACTATCTTTTGGACATGCCTTGTTGAGGTATGTGAAATCAACGCACATCCTCCACTTTCTGCTAGTTTTCTTAACCATTACCACATTTGCCAACCAATCAGAGTAGTAAACTACCTTAATGAAGTCCACCTTTTAAAGCTTGCAAACTTCCTCCGCTATAGCTTGGTCCCGTTTAGGGGCGAATACCCTTTTCTTCTGATGGATGGATGTGACGGTGGGCGATATGTTCAGTTTGTGCACCATTATGGTAGGATCTATCCCCGACATGTCTTCATGACTCCAAGCAAATATGTCCCAGTTATCCCTAAGAAAGGCTGTCAGAGCTTGGCGAACCATTGGGCTGGCAAGGGTGCTAATCCTCGTTATTCGATTATTTCTAGAGTCGTCGAGAGATATCTTTTCTAGCTCTTCCACTGGCTCTGTGGTTGTTCAATGTTATTCTATGTTGGTAATCTGGAATTAGTCATCTATCTCCATCATTGCTATATAGCATTCGCGCGCAGCCACCTGATTTCCGCGCAGTTCTCCTACCTCGTAATCTGGAGGGAATTTGATCATTAAGTGGTAAGTTGAGGTTACAGCCTTCCATGAGTTAAGGATGGGCCTCCCTACGACGGCATTGTACACGGAGGAGCAGTCGACCACAAGGAAGGTCATGTCCTTAGTGATTTGTTAGGGATAGTCGCCTACCGTCACGGATAATGTGACTGCCCTAAGTGGGAAGACCCGTATTCCTCCAAATCCAATGAACAGAGAGTTCATTAGAATCAGTCGTTCTCTATCAATACTCATCTATTGGAATGCTGGGTAGTAAAGGATGTCAACCGAACTACCATTGTCGACCAGAATTCAATGCATATTGTAGTCTCCTACTCGTAAGCTGACTACGAGTGCATCGTCATGCGGGTGATGAAGATGTCGAGCGTCTTCTTCTAAGAACCCAATGATGGGATTATCTATCCGTGGCATTTTCAGTACGGAGCCTGTTAGCTGAACGTTTTGAACCATCAGTAAGTAAGTTTTCCTGGCCTTTTTGGACGACCCAGTGGCCATCGTGCCTCCCTACTATCATTCTTATGTCCTCTATGGGCGGCCTGAGACGCTCATTCTTCCATTTGAGGGCCTGCTCTTGTGGCTGGTCTGTCCTCTCCTTGCTGACAAATCTCTGTAACTTTCCTTGTCGTATAAGGGTTTTGATTTGTTGCTTCAGGTCGTAGCAATCAGACATATCATGGCTGTGATCGCGGTGGAACCTACAATACTTATCCCTAGGCCTTTTATTAGGATCTCCCTTCAGCTTACTAGGAAAGGTCAAGGCTCCTTTGTCTTTGATCTGCATTAAGACCTAGTCGATCGAAGCATTCAGTGGGGTGAAACTCATGAATTTCCCTGCGAGGGGTTTTGAGAGCCTGTCCTCCCGTTGTTCTCCGGTCCTTTCCCTTTTTGGTCCCTTATCCTGCCGTGTGTCTTCTTGTCTTTCTCTCTTCTTGGGCCTCTCTTCTTGGGCCAGCAACGCATCTTCTGCGTTCATGTACTTGGTTGCCCTGTAGAGCACATCCGACATAGTTTTGGGGTCGTTCTTGTATAAAGAAAACAGGAACTTACCCTTTTACAGTCCGTTTGCGAAGGTAGCCATGAGTATCTTATCGTCCGCTTCGTCAATCGAAAAAGCATCATTGTTAAAGCGGGTTATGTAAGACCTCAGCATCTCGTCTTCTCGTTGCTTAATGCTCATCAAGCATGCAGTCGACTTCTTATACCTATACCCTCCAATAAAGTGTAAGGTGAACTAAGCGCTTAGCTCCTTGAAAGTACTAATGGAGTTAGGCGCAAGTCGGCTGAACCAAATTCTCGCAGGACCCTTAAGCGTGGTAGGGAAGGCCCTACACATGATCTCATCTACTACCCCTTGAAGGTGCATCAAGATTTTGAAAGTCTCTAGGTGATTAAGGGGGACCTTAGCTCCGTCGTAACTTTCTATCTACGGCATGCGAAACTTCTGTGGTAGGGGGAAGGAATTGACGAACGTGGTGAAGGGCAAATCTGTTCTGTGGACCAGTTCATCGAGGTCGCTGGACACCCGTCCTTTGAGGACGTTCATCATAAGGTCCATCCATTCCCTCATCATCTGCATCTCTGTGACTATGTGAGGGGTAGCTATATCTAAGCCGAAGGGTCGGCTGGTATCCTGTAGCCCTTGTTTGCTTGGGGCGTTGCTTCCTTTCAGCCACTCTTAGTTCTTTTTTTCAGCGTTGGTTCCCTATAGATCTTCTTTTTGGGTGTTCAATGCTGCGTTCTTCTAGCACAGCTGCTCTTCCAGGTCATGGTTTTGTTTGGTGAGGTGTTTTACAGCAGCAGTGAGAGTTTGAACCTGTCTCTCGAGGGCAGTCGTGGGTGGTTCATCTCCTTGAACGTCTTTGGTGGTTGCCATTGTACGAGTGAGCACCATGCAACTTTTTGTCTGGAACGTATTGTTATGGCTTACAAATCGCGTTTTTCCACAGATGGCAACAACTGATGATGTAGAATAAATTCACCAGTGAGCTACACAGTCCTCGCACACTCGAAACAATCCCTGCACAATCAAAAAGAGAAAACCCTAAGAAAGTACCAGTGTGGTATCGACCAAGGACTCTTCGAAGGTTAAGTTAGAAAACCTTTCTACAACTCTAAAGTGCCAAAGCTGGGATGAATTATGCGTACTTGTTTTCTGAGGGTCTTTGGGCTTTTATAGTAGTGTAGAATCGAATTCTCATACTTGCGCAACAAGTCTTTTCCTTATAAGGAAGATCTCCATTAATGCGCGCGTATATTCTAGAATTCTCCTCATGGTGGAATCCTATTCATATTGGGACTTTATGGACTAGGGTTAACCCCAAAATGCAAATTGTTTCCATTTAGGATTTCTTGGAGATTACATAATGTCTAATTGAGCATCACGTGGACCTTTGATCCGTCTACCCTATGCCCGTCCACCCAGGATTCGCTCAATACTAACCCATTTGCCAAGCATTGTCAAGTTCATTTGCATGGATCCGTCACCTCCAATTCTCATCCACTTCAGAAATTAATGGATATTATTTATATACAAAAGTGGATCCCATCACTTTTGGTTCTCTCTATCCATGATTCAATGTATCCATATTACATACAAAAAGTCATAAATATACCAAGCATCTTCAATCTTACAAATGATTTCATAGGGGAAAATATTATTTCCTATACATCCAAGGGGACCATTTCAAAGGAATAAACATTAAACAAACCAACAGAAGCAATTGCACGCACTTTCAGTTGCCCCCTCCCTTCCACCATTGCATCCTACAAAATGGATAATATAAACTTGAGAGAAAATGATAAAATTACTACTTACTTCACTATAAAAGACTTGCAAACCAATGTGATTAGTGTTCGATTGATAACAACTTAATTATATGAGTTTTTGTTGAAAGCATATTAATATATAGCTATACCTAAAAAATGTGAGAATTTAAAATATTTTATATTTATATATATATATATATATATATATATATATAATCAAATAATCAATAGAAGAGTCTATGGATTTGAAGTTACATGTGGTCACGTCAGTAAATACTACATGAGATAGCAGTAGATTTAGAGTTAAGTTTACTGTATAAACTTCGATTTTATTTAATGTTTATGTTGCCTTGAGGATTGTTTAAGTTAAATCTTCCTTATAGCCTGTTTGGAAGTTTAGAGAGGGAATAGAGTAGAGGAGAGTAGTGGGGGAGAAGAGTAGAGGAGAATGGTTATCCTCCACCTTGTTTGGATGTTTTTAAAATTAATTAGTAAGGGGGAAGGGAGTAATTAGCCCTTTCTCTTATTTGGATGTTTTAAAAATTAGGAGGGAGAGGAGAAAAAATGATTTAAATAGACAAATTTATCCCTATTTGAAAATGAACTTGCAACATTAGTCTATTCTTAATTTGTTAGATTAAAAAAATTATTTAATCAACATTCTCATTCCATCAAATACCACTAATAAAAGTATAAAACTATTATTAACTATTATAAAATAATTTTTATTACCTCAAAAAAAATTATAATAAAAAATCAAAAACCTCCTCCAATTTCACCTTCTCCCAAACGGAAAATACAGTTGCTCTGTTCTTATATACTGGAAACAGAGTGTAATAGTGTTCGTCAAATAATTACCGTTCTGTACACTAGCCGTTGGGGGTCAGTTCCAACAACCTTATGCTTGTTACAACTATCCCACTAAAATCGCAAGACTGTTAAACTAACGACCTTGCTGAGGGGAAAAAAAAAAAAAAAAACAAACAAACAAACCAACAAACAAACACTAACACCTAATGACCAAAGCATAATATTTCACAACGTGTAGTTTAATACAAACAGCTCATGACAGGAAGGACTACACTTCGTTTATGAGTGAAAGCTGAGAAGACGACTTGTCATTTGGATCATACTTGTTGTTTTGATTAGTAATGTTAACAGAATATTTGAAATGTATTGAGAAATTATTATTTTGTATCTTTTCAGTTTATATTTTGTTAATAGATGTTAATTTTATTTTCGATTGCAATTCTTCATCCGAATGATCTCTGAGAGTAAGACTAGTGAAATAGTGAGATTTATTTTTTTTTTTCATTCACCTTAAATTTTCTCAGGAAACAAACAAAGATTATTTATATAATCAGTTTGTAATTTTGTTAATTTAGAAAGGGTAAATTAGGGAATTCATTTTATCAATACTTTATTTACTCTACTCTCCCTTCAAATCTCTCCAATTTGGAGGAATTAAAAATGAGGAGTTAGAGATAGTCCAAACTCTTTCAAACCCCTCCAAACCTCTCCCCCTCATTCCTTAAAAAACTTCCAAACAAGGTAATTGAATTACTTCCCCTCCCTTTACTCTACTCTCTCTCCTTTTTTAAACATCCAAACACAACATTAGGTTTTTTTTACTTTGAAACCATAGTTTCAAAAGTTTTTCCGGGTCATCATTCTTGGTGTTCATGTGATTTGTGCTTGTTTAATATTTAATTGATTTAGATCTATTGCATAATTAATCTAATTAATTATTTGGCTAAAACTTGATTATACATACAAGGGGACCATTTCAGAGGAATAAACATTAAACAAACTAGCAGAAGCAATTGCACATACTTTCAGTTACCCCCTCCCATCCACCATTGCTTCCTACAAAATGGATAATACTTAGAAAATGATAAAATTACTACTTACTTCACTGTAAAAGACTTGTAAACCGATGTGATTACTGATTAGTGTTAGATTGGTAATAACTTATATGACTTTTTGTTGAAAGTTAATTAAAGTAAAGTTAAACATTAAAAAAAAGTGAGAATTTAAAATATGGAGTAATATTTATACATAAACAAATAAGCTAAATACAAATATTTGAAAAGGCTAATAGCAAATTAGCTTTCGAATGTGATTGGTATTAAGACGTATTTGGCATCTGGTTTTTGCTGAAACTTATTTATTGTTTGTGGGCCCTATGCAAATTCACAAAAATTCAAGCTTATTTTACTTTGCAACACCGTTTATGGCTTAAAATTAAAAATTAAAAATACTGTAGTAAAATAATTTTTAAACATGTAAATAGTATCATAAAACTTATTTTTAATGAAAATTTTACTAAAAAATTTTTTTTGTAAATTTCATAAACAATATATATAAGACCCACTAACAAGCACAAACGCACGACCCAGGCGTTGAAAACGGTATTCAAACTCCCCCTTAGCGTTTCACTTAATCCGCTGCAAAGTTTTTGTCAAAAAGTCCACTTTAATTTATTGTTTATGGGTCCCCTTCTATGAATGTTGCTCAAAATATCAAATCTTTTTAACTTACTACAGGTCCCACTTTACTTTTTGGCTAAAGACCTTTCAGTAACAGCGGCGTCAGCAACAACAACTTATTCAGCAAAAAAAAAAAAAAGCAACAACAACTTAAAAAAATCAATTAACGTATTTTGTTTAGTTTTTATCTACAATAACTTTAGCAAAAAAAAATTTAATAAAAAATTAGATAAGTTATTTTCAAAATAATACTTAAACATCAACAATATAATGAATACAATTTTTAATTATCTTTAATGGTATATGAAAAAATGACATATAAGTTTTTAAGAATTATGTAATAAAATTGGTATACTCATCAGATGTACATATTCTACCTTCAATGCTGATATGCTTTTTTTTTGGGGGGGGGGGGGGGGGGGGGGAAATCACTAATGAAAAATCCATAGTTACAGTAGGTTCTCCACGTGTCTTGTTTATCAATCAAATCCAGATTTTGCGCATGACTAATGACTATGGTAATGTCTTGCCATAAAATGTCGCAAACACTTTTTTTTTTGTCTATCCAATTTGATGACATATTCATCGCTAATACGAGTTTTTGGTTGCTTCTTTGATTTGGCCAATGACTTGAAATATTTCTTGTTTGGTGAATGAGACATTTCTTTGGCCACTGACTTGCAATATTTTTTTGTTCATTGAATGATTCATTTCTTTGACAGCGATTTTGCTCCACTATACCAGATTGTTATTGGATTTACACTATAGAAATTAAAATAACAAAGCCCTTTTATTACTCATCTAATTAATCTCAAGCTCAATTGGTACATCTGTACCTAAAGTAATTTAAAAGTGTCCCAAAGTCAAGATTTATAAGATTTGTCATCATTTGATAATTAACTGTACATAAGCCTTCAATAATACGACTAAAACTTCCATCCAACAGTCAACCTAGAAATTTATAAACTCCTTGGTTGACTTTCATATTCTCTGTCTGTTTTGATGAGAAATGTTGTGTGAAAATAATATTTTTCAGTTTTTGATAGTAATAGAAAAAATGAGTTAAAGTAATCTTATCTTTGGTTAACATAAAAAGTATTACTAATTTTTAAAGATTATTTTCTACTAATTTTTTTTTTTTGGAAAACAACTATATCTCATAGAAAACTAACAGTCTATTTGGTTGGAAGGATAAAAAAGTTGGAAGATAGAAAATAGGAAAATGATAATAAAAGGAGAGAATAGAAGAAATTTAGTTTTCTCTCATTTGTATTTGATTAAAAGAATGGAAAAGTGAAAAGATGAAAAACTTATTTGTTTAGTTGAAAAGAAAAATAAGAGAATAAAAAATAAAATTGGTATAAATTTACAATTATATCTCTATTAATAAATTTCTAATTATATTCCAATTATATGAGAAAGTTTTATGAAAAATACTTTTTGAAAAATTTAATAATTTATTTTCTAGAAAATATATAATTGCCAAAACTAAGAAGTTTGATTGAGTGGAAAATTTTCTCCTTCTTACTTTCCTGGAAATTATTACTGCTTTTCCTTCTAAATGAATGCTTTTGATATTATATATATATTTTTATTTTTATTTTTTATATTATATTTCTGTGGTTAAGGACTACTCATAGACTCATAGTACCTCAAGTTGGTTAAATTATGATGAGGTGGGCCAATAAAACAAGAGTGTCATTATGTGATTTTGACCACTAAATTGACATTATTATAGAAAAATTTGGAATGGTTCTGAAAATGATTTGATCAATGTTGTCCAAGTGACTGGTGGATCAAAGGGAAAAACTATCTTATAATATATACCTTATCTTCTTGTTGGGCATAAGCTATCACAATAGCCACTGAAATTCAACACTATCAACTAATAATGACCGGTAACGAAAAATAGAATTCATTAAAAAAAAAAAAAAAGTAACAAAAAGTGGGAAGTTCAAAGATTATAAATACGTCCACTTACCGGCTACCAGCTCAATCGATGTTGAAGATGCTGACCCTGAATTAATTGACAAGCCCTAGGAATTTTTGGATAGAGTAATATATTATGATCTCCAGAAGACTCTAATAAACATTATTAAATAGAGTAATTATGATCTCCAAAAGACTCTAAACATTACTTAATTTCTAGAATTACATATGCCACATACTTGACAATTGGATTTTGACATGTAAAGGTTGCTTGTACGCATTCTGCTGCATGCCATTCTGATCTTAGTTTTCAACAACCATGATGCGAGGCTTTGGTATCAGAATTTATTCATGGTTATAAAATTGAATTGTTTAAGGTTTCAGTAATTGAGTCAGGCACATTGGGAAGTAATATTGGGCGAGTTGATACCTCTCCAAGTCATAAGTATTTGGAGGAGCAAGAATAGTGGGTTCGAGCTATCAGAGTCGCAGCATATACATTATATAAGTATTTCTAACCATTTAAAAAAAAAAGTAATGTAAATTATAAAATTTCAAAGATTGATAAAGTTTGATGTTCACATTCTGAATTAGAGCAGTGTTCAACTTGTATATCCAAAAGTTGATCACAAAGGTCAAAGGTAGAGGAAGGGTGCTATCAGTGCTAGCTATGTGGTTTAAAACAAAATTGAAAAAGGGGTAGAAATTAAAATATCATTTTTTTTCCACTCACTCACTTTCCTCCCCCATTTTGAGGAGCAATTTTTGTGGGTTTCAACGGAAAACAACAAGCAGTCACTTTCTTTCCTCTCCATGTGAACCGAACAGAAGAAAATTCTATCTATTCACACGCATTTTTTCATCATTCTTTTTCAGCCAAATCAAATAAACCCTTATGCTAGTTGTTTTGAGAGAAAATATGATAGATAGTGTATCGTTAAAGTTAATTGGACAACACATAGACCAAAAGATATGCAATTTTCAATTTTTAATTGAATTAATGAAGTCTCTATAGTTATTTGTATGGAGAAGAGTATTGCATAAATCAGTAAAAATAAAATAAAATAAATATTTTCTAGTAAAATTAAGTGTTGATTTTTTTTTTTTCCATTTTCATTTAGTTATCTATAATATAATATATGTTTTAACTATCTGAATAATTTAAACTGCAATAAAAATTCACAAATTTTTATACAAAAGAGAACTTAGGTTCAAATTCTCATATCATTCGCTGCTATGAAATATAGTCTTATTAGCTTAAGTTTGGTTTTGCATAAGATTTTTTTTTTTTTTTTTTTTTTTTTTGGGCTTATTTGACATATTTACTTGTGTACAATTTTTCAAAGGCTCTTTCTTTTTCTTTTTCTTTTTCTTTTTCTTTTCTAAGGTATGAATTTACTTTTTTCTAAATTATTTACCAAATAAAATAAACTACAGAAAACATTTTACACCAAACAGTCCAAACCAACATGGCAAATTACAAAATTATGGGGCTGGCTGTATTAACTCTATCCATATATGTCCATTAAGCATAAACCCTTTAGTCTTGTCCTGCCTTCATCTACCATGCCAAACCTGTTAACCTAACTGACGAGAAACTTTTCGCAAGATTTGTATGATCATATCCTTGAAATGACAAATTTAGCTATTCAACTAAAGACTTTAGGGATGAATGTGGATGACTTTTTTCTTACTTAGTTTTATCTCCACTTGCTCATCGAAGGAGTCATGTTAGGAAACCATTAGGTAACATTTCGTACATTCATTTAGTCTTACAACTGTGAGACACCTATTTCGTACATCTCATTTCCCAATTCGCAAGTGTATGTAAAGTCGTGTCCAAGTGGTATAAGGTTAACATTTTAAAACATCTTGAGAGTAGGTATCCTTTTTTCTAATGTTTTCATAGGAAAAGAATGGTGATTTGTACTCCTTTAAGAAAGATATGGTTAAATGATTGTTCATATATATATATTTGTTCCATTTTCCATGAGTTTCATGCCACGTAAAGAGAAATCAAGTTTGCATTTCGCTACATCGATCTGTGGTCTCTAATTTCTTCATTTTTAAAAGCTTCATCTCGATTTAAAAATAATTTGCAAGACAAACCTTGCAAACAAGTTGGTTTGTTACGATTGTATCAATCTACCAAGTTGTTCCTATATTAGTTCATTGATATAATACTGAAATGAGTTGGATAAGATAGTACTCATTAAATTATTATCTTTGAAGATTGAATTTGTTCATTAATTGTTGAAGGTTTAGGTCTCATCAAACAGTCGATGCATGTACGTGTCTAACAGTCTTATTGTGTTGCATGCACGCCGAAAATAGAGTTTTGAAGTACTCAAAAATTTGAGACATGTTCCTACACGCATGGAAGTACCTCTACCACATGCTTATCTCTTGGTTGCCTTATAGTAACCAGTCCCTTTCGTTGTATTATATTGACCAAATTGGAAAAACCATTTTTGAAATGTATTCTTTACGTGTGTAATTCTTAATACCATGGCCCATGGAAATCCCAAAAAGTGTCATCTTCTTATATTCTGGGATTAACTACCAGTCGTCTTCCTATATCATATATTGTTTTGGGTACACTAGATAAGGTTGTCTGAAAAAAAAAATCTCAAATTTTTCCAAAACTTTCACTATCTAAAAGATTGATTGATTAGTGGCATGCATTTTCGATTTTCTTCTCCATTATAAACCAAGTAAAAACAGTGGGAGTTCAAACCAGCCAAAACATATTCAGATATTCTGGTCTTGGATTGAAAACCGATTAACCAGTTATATTAATTTGGGCAAATTAATTACATCTTAAATCTTGTCCTTTAGGAGTTCTTTCAAATTAAACTATATAGTTTACTAACCTAAACTATTTAAAAGTTATTTAGTTATTACTTTTAAAGTGGGTTAGGATTAATAAGCATCATATATCCACTTTGTACCATTCTTTGCAAATTACTTTTATTTTTTTAGCAAGGTTTTTATGCGATTTGAATTACAGGAATTTTTATGCAACTCACTATAAGGTGGTAAAACAACATCCACATGTATTATTTAAGTAAATCATGACCCATTAAAAATGTCATGTAATTATAAGAACATGTGGATGACTTTTTTTAACTACCACATAATAGGTTGCATAAAAACCCTTTTCAATTTTTATTTTTTGGAAAAAAGTTTATCTCTAATCCACTACATGGCAGTGATATATATATGACTTTTTAAATGAATCATGTGATTTTTTTAAATAAGACACATGGATATATCTAGATACATCTTTATAAATTACGATGTAATGTTTTGGAGGAAATTAAACCTTGTCCTTTTTGGGTTAGAGTCAAATTAGACCAAAGATGCTCAATCCATTACCCTTTCTCATCAGTTGAGATTCATCCACTATACTTTTAATGGTACTGCCCATGCAGTGGCCCACTAGACTTTAAGCAAATGTATTTTGGGCTTTGAAAGGGTCTTGGTCCAGTTGCAGAAGCAGCTAGGAAACTAGAAAGGCTTTCTTCCTCAAGCTTTTTATTTTTTATTTTTTGGGTTACGGAGCAGAGTTGTGTCACTAATTCTATGATTTTATCCACACACTACATTTCATGAGGCAAGAAGAGCTACGAAAACCCCAAAATCACCAATGACTTTGACACCCTATTAAAGACTGAATTTTATTTTATTAAAATGTATGAAATATTGTACAAGAGACTATATTTTTATATAGCTAGAGTATGTATAATGTGTGCTATACAAATAAAATAAGGTACAACAGTACGGTAATGGGCCTAAGCCCGTTAGACTTATATTTTAACATTTTTAATCTCATCAACATTACATGCAGCTAAAAGGGGTTCCCCAAATCAATTTTATAGCTTATTTTCTTTAAAGACTTAGGGTATGTTTGGAAACTGTTTTTTCCTCTTATTTTCTATTTTAAAAAATAATTTACTATTTTTGAGACTCAAAAACTTGTTTGGCAATCCAACATAGACAGAAAACAAAATCTGTTCTCAAAACTCAATTTATGAAGGAAGCTGAAAACATGCAAAATGCTGTTTTCACTTTTCAGTTTCTAATTTTCAAAAATTAATGAAAACACACATTTAATTTAATGAATTTGTCTCATTTAATGAGTTAGCATTAAAGTTCAAATCCTAGTAACAACATATTTTAGTTTTTTCTTTTTCTTTTTTTCTTCAAAAAACTATTTTTTTAATTTCAACTAACCAAACATGTTTTTTATTTCAAAAATACAAGAAAATTTTTTTTTTCTTTATATTTCCAAAAAACAAAATTTTGAAAATAGAAAACAAAAACTGTTACCAAACATAACCTTAACTTTTGAGATATTCACATTCCTCGCCTCATTAGTTTGGATATTTGCATTTTCATTGATTTTAGCATGATCTTTGGCCTTACCCCATAGCACGGCATATAAACCAATAATCACAACAACAACACCTATTAATCTTGAAAAAAAAAAAAAAAAAAAAAAAAAAGATGAATGAAAAATCCAAGTTTTATCATAATAAAAATTTTAATACAAAATGGTTTTGTTACAGTCCCATCTCAATCAAAGCAGATGGAAGATAAGGATTTTACAGTTGAATAAAAATTAATTTTAATTAAAATCACATTCCAAGTTTTACAAAGTTGAGACTGCATGTGTTACCTTCCGGCCGGTATAGATTTCCTCATGAAGAAACACGGCAGCCAATATGGTCACAATAGCTGTACACAGAGGATTGAACATTGCAGGAAAGATTGGGCCCCTTTGTGATACACACCATGCTTGAACGCAGAGTGTAAGCCCAGATCCTATACATCCCTACTCATAATATTTTCCAGTTTCAACTATTAATATATCATGTCAATGTTTAGTTCAATTACCATATTAAATGAGCAATTAAAATGAACATTTTATTGAAACAAACTACCTACTTAATTAAAGAAGTTCTTAGCTAGCCAAAAAAAAATCTGCTTACTGTAAATAAATAACATGCAACTTCAAGAGTTGAATGTATATTTCATGCATTTGGGTCTTTCTTATGAAAATTGCAAGTATAGCTGATTGTATTGTAGCCGAGAAGCACATCCTAGCTGATAAAGATAGGTGGTCAGGATAGCTTGCTGAAGCTGGAACCTGGTTTAAAATATAGCTTCAGTGATCCACTAGTTATCTGATCATTTAAAAGATAACTTTAAAGCTACAAATATCTTTAAAATCAGCCACAATGCCCAGCAACAACAACTTCCAAATATTAATAGACAACCCAGCAACCAATTTTCTGGTTGGATTAATTCAGCATTTAGCAGCTTTGGTCCCATAAGTAATGCCATGCACACTGCTCCAATGGCACACAAGATTGTCCCTAATATCTTGGCAATAGTTCTCATGCTTCCAAAATTCAACTTCTCTACACTAATCATCAAATACAGAATATAAACAAATAAAAACTATGGAAATAAATAGGGTTAATTTTAGATGTTAATCCTAAATAATAACCTCATTTTAGTCCAAATGATACCTCTCTGTACACAAAGTTCTTAGAGGTAAAGGGAAGAGGCTAGGTGTAGGGACTCGAGTTGCCATGTATTCAATAGATATTCTAATAACTATTCTCACAAATAAATAAATAAATAAATAAATAATAATTTACAAAGATTGCGATCATTACTCTAATTTAAGATTAATTTGTTAGCTTCATCCCGTTGTCCAATTTAGTCTAAAAATAAATAAATAAATAAAGGCGTAAAACTCATTTTAGTCCCTACATTTTCACACGATTTTCACTTTGGTCCCTATATTTTATTTTCACCGCTAATATAAAAATTTCTAACCTAATTATTTTTTTTTAAAAGAAAAGAAATTAGTTAAATTATTATTATTATTTTTTTTTTTTTTGGAAGAACATGAAGAACTCAGACTATGTGTTCTTCATTTTCTTTCCCAACTAAGCTTGCCCAAAAAATTAAAAATTAAAAAATTTCTTTTCTTTTATTGCATTTTCTTAGCAATTAAACCCATAAAATCACTCAGATTTACAAAATAAAAAGACATGCCCATAAAAATTTACAAAACACAAGCATTCAACAAGATTTTCTTATACTTTGAAACCAAACACAAAAAAACACAAAACTCAAATCCAGATTTTCGACCTCTATGCACACCACAAACCTAGAAATCAACATCGGAAAACAACATTACCACAAACCCAAAAATCAACATACACCACAAACCCACAAGCCCAGATCAACAAAACTCACAACCCACAAACCCACCATCGGAATACATATCTCCACCACGATCTACACCACTGAGCTGAGAGATAGAGAGATGAAAGAGCCATTTGGGTCTGAGTTTGAGCTGAGATGAGATTATGAGATTAGAGAGTTTGGGGTTATCTTGGCTTCACAACCACTGATCTAGGCTCCAATACCGAATCGGTGACTGGGGTTTCATACAACGGAGCCATTCCGAATCGACGACTATGGTGAGTTACCGAATTGGTGGACCTTCGTGATGGGTTTTCTTTCTTTGACGACAGGGGCGACCTCACTGATGAGTCTTGAACGAGTTCGACGACAGTGACCTCATCACTGAGATTTGAGAGAGTTTGGGTCAAATTGGAGTTTGGCAGTCGGTTGAGATGAGATTTTGAGAGAGTTTGGGTCTGAGAGAGATTTCGTCAAGGGTGAAGAGAGAACGAGAAAATTAGAGATAGAGAGAGTTTAGAGATGAGATTAAAAGAAAAAGAAAAAGAATTAAGGTTAAAGAAAATTTGATTTGATATGAGAGGAAGCTTATTTTTGTGTTTGTGTTTGTTTTTTAATTAGATTTTTTTTTTTAAAACCGTTTTTCAATTAGATTTAAGTTTTGTTTTTTAATTTATTTTTTTGGTTTAAATTTTCTTACGTGGCTTTTTATAAAAAAATTAAAATGCTGACATGGAATGCCAAATAATATTTTTTTATACTATTTTAATTAACACATCAGCGCCAAGTCAATTAATAAGGTGTTCCGTCTACCACTTAGGACTTTACCGTTAGGGAACTGACGGTAGGGACAAAAACAAGATCGCCTTTTTGATTTTAGGAATTAAAAATGGTGAAAATAAAATATAGGAACCAAAGTGAAAATCGCGTGAAAATGTAGGGACGAAAATGGACTTTTCGCCTAAAATAAATCGTAATGGATAGGTGGTGGTGAATTTCCTGAATTTCACTAATATATCAAAATTACTACTATAATTATGAATTAATTTGATCGTGGATCCAACCTATCTTATTCCAGTAATCCTTTTCAATTTGGACACTAATTTAAACATTGAAATATATATTCTATGTATTAGTCAAACAAGGATGTTAATTGCAAATTTTCAAATTTTATGGAAATTATAAATGGCCCTATAATTTAGAGTGAATAAGTATAACTACAACTAACCCAAAAAAAAAAAAAAAAAAAAAAAAAAAAAAAAAAATCATTTCTTCCTAGCTTCTAGTGGCCGGTTTACATTTAGGATTGCAAGAGATTATTTCATATGCAAAATATACTCCCATCTGTTAAGCTATCCTAGGGGTAAGAAAAATGATTAATTAATTAGTAAGGGTAAGAAATCAGAAGTTCAATTCAGTTAACTAAGATATAGACATTCTCTCATCTTATCGTGTGTAAGTTTGTTAAAAATACTTAGTATTCTTTTTATAAAAAAAAAAAAAAAAAACTTAGATATAGATAGATATCAAAAATTGAAACCTAAACCACCAAGAATTAGCATTAGGGCTTTGGAAAATTTATTGGAAATGAATTTATTCTATCGGTTGCTTAATTTGATAATTGTCAAAAGTTTACTAGCATGGCATGTGAAAAGCTACTCCGATCCATATCATTTGTGTCTACGTATTAGAATCCAGCATTAAGAAACAGGTTTCTAACATATTTTTCACTCATTTTAATTTTGTCCATGCCCCAAAGCATGCAAATAATATCTGTAATAAAAGAGTACTAAATTCATTTCCATGTCTTTCTCAAAAAAAAAAAAAATTCATTTCCATGTGCTACGCAACCCTAGACTAACTAATTAAAGAACATGATTGAGTTTATAAATTTACCCAAGAATAGATGCAAGTACAAAGATGATTGCGGGGACAAGATTGATCATTGCAGTTCCAATTGATGATGAAGCTAAGCATAGACCCTCAGAAAAAGGGTTCTGATTCAATGTTACACTGTAGTGGGGGAGGGAAAAAAAAGAAAAAAAAAATCTTAGTAGGTCTCATCAGTCACCAATAAACAATTAAATTAATTTAGCAAAAAAAGATTTAAAAAATTAAGGTTACAAATTCAGATAGAAATCTACCCCATAAGAGCGTTCAAAAATATCAAAGAAAAGCTCATCAAGTTCGAAGAACAGTTATTGGATTCTTTCCTGGCAACAAAAAACCATGTTATATGTTCCATTCATGGGTGCATGAGAAATGAGATGGTATCTTATGTATCAATTGCGTACAAGTACACAACACCTCACTCATTAGGATAGGTTTCACGTTAATGAAATCTTCAACCATGCATGTGAGAGAAACATTGTATGCAATGATTAGACAGAATAATAAATAATAAATGGTGAGAAAGAAAGAGAGGAGTTTAGATATATATAAAGGCAGCACCTTGAGAAATAAGCTATTGGTGACATAACCAAAATTGCTATGGCTTGCCTGTAAACTACATAAACTCTGGGATTCATTCCTTGTACCAGAGCCATTCTAGTGACGAGAGCAACATCTGCATCAGAAAATCGCAACCCCACCACAGCCATTGCAAGCTTGTACTCGTCGAAACCACCCATAGCTACACGGGGATGCAAAGGAGTAGAGAGTATTTTTTGCCTCGATCAGGAGTCTGACATACCAATGTATAAGCCACACATGAGAGAGAAAAAGTGGTTTATTTATAATTGACACTTGTATAGAATGAATAAAAGCTAAACTAATAAAAGGATGTGATTGTGACATAATTTCCTAGGAAAAACACGACTTTTGACAATTGCATGTTTATGTAAATTATGACAGGAATGATGTTGGGAAAAAAAGATCATATAAAAGTAAATATTTTATTTAATTAAAGAATAGAAACTACCCTCTTTACAATTATTATGAGAGTAATCTCAAAACTCATTGTTACCCCAAAGTAATATGATTTTAAGTATGTAAGGTGTGTCCAATTTGAAGCAGGAGTTCAGTTTAAAAGAGATGCTGGGTTTAATAATGAAATCGTTTTGGAAGGTGATTCCCAAGTGGTGATTAATTCCTTCTTGGGCAATACACCTATCCCAACTTCCATTGCGGTACGTAGTTTGTTACGGAGGCAACTCTCTCTGGCAAACCTATTATGGTAGCAAAACACTCGTCTCATTTAGAAGATTTTGTTATGTAGATTGAAGAGGAACTATGTTTTTTAGAGCATGTGTTATCTCATTATGCATCTTTTATTTCAGCTAATGAATAAATTTGATGAGCTTCCTATCAATTGTTAAAATTTTCAATTTACCTTTATCCTTAATTTTTCATATTGTTAAAATCTAAATTTGTAACACCCTTAATGTGATAGTCACTTTACAAATATAAGTACTTATATGAGAGGGTAAGGGCCGGAGTTCAAGTCTCTAGGAGGAAGTTTTACACATATATACACTCATTTTTTGCTACAGTAAAATTTTTATCTTGTAAAAAAAATCTAAATCCATTTTTTAATATCCTACTATATATATATATATATATATTCATTTATTTATTTTGGAGTGAAGCTAGTTCTTTTCATTTAAATATGGTTATTAAATACCAAAAAGTAGAGCTTGAGCCATGGACATTCACGTTTCCAAAAAATAAAAAATAGAGCTTAAACTTTATTACGAACTATGAATGGATTAAGTACCACAAGTTTTTTTTTTTTTTTCTTAACTTTACCAGTCGATTACTCATACAATGTATGGGAAATTTTAATACATTATAAGTTTCTTTATCTTTTTGCAGTCTAAATATAAATTTTGATAATTATAATGGTTACTGTGGGTGAGAAAGCCCAGCTCCATACGTTGGGCCCGAGGCCCAGTTCAAGTATGATTCTCCGTCCGAAGATGTTAAAAGTATCAGTACTTTGCCATCCTGGTGAGCGCAAGGGGAAACGCTCCGTCCGAAGACAACCTAGTTGGGCCGAAGAGGCCACATCCCACGTATCTACCCAGAACTTGATCGAATAGATATGTTGAAGATTCCCCTGCAAGGGCTGAGCCCTGGGCACGTCTAACGGCGCGGCTATCATAAGATATCTTGCCAATAAAGCTGCCACCGCCACATTTAATGCACTGCAGCAACTTTCCTGGCCGCATTTATGTGGAGAAGACACCTGAACAGTGTATTTTTACCCACCACCACTCACTGCAGGTTAAAGCAGACGGCTGATATGACTAGTACTCAAGTGGGAGCCTAGATGAAGGACAAGTGTACGGTGAGGATGGAAAAAGAGTGTATATATATATGTGGAGCAGGCCTCACTGAGAGGGGGAGAAAAAACAGTATTCACAGAGTCTATGTATTCTAATCCTCTTCGGACTAAAGGGTTTTTGTTGTTTAAGGAAAACAGTCTGTCTCAACCCCTTTTTCTTTGAGATGGTTTTTGTTTGCATGATCCGTTGCTAAATCCACTACTAGCCCAACTGTTTTAACCCATTCTCTACAAATTTATTGTTGGGAATTTGTTGGGCTCACGATATAGGGAATCGGTACCAGGCCCAACGAATTTGGACCCTACAGTTACTAATAAGTATTTTTTATGATTGTGTTTATATATAGAACTATATATTTTACCATTAAAAGAAAATATGATGTGCCAATATTCTAATAAAATGTTGAAATATATAATGAAATTTAAATTCAATTAAAAATATATATTAGAATAATTATGTATAAATTGTGACATTTTAAAAGTTTATGTTGCAAAATATTTTAATGTTAACAAAAAGTCAAATATTTTTTTTATTATATATATATATATATATATATATATATTATAGAATCTTGGTGAAACTCCAGCAAAAATTATGTCTTTTATTTTTGAAAAATAAACAATAAAAAAATGTTTAAATCAAAATACAGTGGAGTTTTGCTGTTTTGAAGTATGTATTCTTTTATCTAGGAGACGAGGGTCAAATGTGATGTCAACCTATTGCTTTTCTAACTAGTTGGCATAATGATTCTTCTAAAAAAATTTGGCATGATGATTTTTTTTTTTTTTTTTCCTTACGGGTAAAATGAAAGGATGGTCAGTCCTGACAAGACCAAATAAATTAAGGTTTATTAGGACATCCACATCAGTTCTATTGGCCTTTATTTAGGTTGATCACGTAGATCAATTGGACAATACAATAATCCTAAAAATGGTGCCCACTGAGCCTTCTCATATCAGTATTTATTATGCGCCTAAACAAATCATTACATCTAATACTATTAACAACATCCCATTTGTTGTCCCATAAGTCAACAGGTTGGAAACTCTTATCCTTGCACATGTCGATCTCCTCAGCCAAACTGAGAGGACAACCAGCTAGCAAGTCTTGGAGGAAGGGTTTTCCCACCAAAACTGGCCCCTCACACTTCTATAAAATCTGCTCCATCCCATTGACTAAGGTATGAAATCCTTGGCACTATTACTTTGTCATTTTCATTTCTCTTCTTCTTCCACTAGGTCACTTACTTAATAATCATAGCCTTCTTAGCCAACCCCTGGGTTGGTTATGGTCGAACTGAGTTTTCTCTTTCTTAGCAAGGTGTGACAAATTTGCCAAGATCCATCTCTAGTTGGTCCTCCTTAAAGCCCTTATTGCAGTTTCGTCTCCTCCCTAAAATTTTACCCATGTACAGTTTAAAACTAGGTATTTTTTTTACCATAGAAGGGTAGAAGTCTAACCTGGCAAACAACATTATGATGGGTTGTTACGATTGTATGGGTTTCAAACTACCAAATCGATCCTATATAAGTTCACTAATATAATATTGAGATGAATTGTATAAGATACCTATTAAATTATTATGTTTGAAGATTGAATTTGGTCATGACCACCCTCTTGAGTTCCCACAGTAGCATGCACGTGTTGCATGCTCACCAAAATAGAGTTTTCAAGTAATCAAAAAATTAAGACATGCTGATGCAGTGCAGTCCTATATGCATCCAAGTGTTTGTCATATACAGACCTCTACCCACCATGCTTGTCTCTTTGGTGGGTTATAGTAATCAGTCCCTTTCGTAGTATTATATTGACCTAATGGGAAAACCCTTTTCTGAAAAATATTCTTTACGTCACTACTCTTGATACCCCAGTCTTCTTCTTCTTCTTCCAAACCATACTGTTCTGGAACAAATTTTCATCATAATTTTCTCAAAACTTGTAACTATCTGACAGATAACAGATTGATTATTGGCATTTTCTAAATTGACATAATATATCACTTTCCTCTCCATTGCAAAAACCATGTTAAAACAGTAGGAGTTCAAACCAGCCAAAGAAAAGAACGATATGTTTCTTAAGTACAACCTACTCTTGAGAATTCTTTGTTTTCTCAATAGAGTCCAAATATTCTGATCTTGGATTGGTAACCAGTTATAGTAATTTGTGCAAATTACATTTTAAATCTTATACTTTAATGGTGACTTCATATTGAACTATATAATTTTATTAGTTTTAATTTTAAAACTCTGCATTTTAAAATCATATCAATGTGAACCCTAACAAAAAAAAACCCTGCAACTAAATCAAACCTGAAAATTGTAGGGTTGAATTTGAAATTAGCAAACTATAAGGTTTAATTTATAACAATCTTCTCAAGAAAAAATCATTTATAACAATCTTAAATTTCGATATTTAATTTGAAACTTAGAAAACTCTAAGATCCAAGTTTAAAACCATCCTCAAAATATAAGACTTAAAATATAATTTGTCCTTTTAATTTTAAATAGAAGATATTTAGAATTGAATAAAATTTAGCTACAAAATTTATTGTAGTCTAAAATTACAACCTTATTCAATAAAATAAATATTACTATATATTTTGAAAATCTAACCATTAAATTATATGTTCTTTGTGTTATTAATACACATGTCAAATTTTGTATCAATTTGATATTATTTACTATATGATTTATAAGTTTATATTTTATGCATAATTTTAAATTACAAAAACTTGCAACTTAAATAATTTATTGATGACATAGCTATTGAACTTTAATTTTCAAAAAATTTTGCAAGTATAAATGACATAAGATGAAGATGTAATCTGATGGTGGATTTATCAAAATTCACCTCCAATAAAAAAAAATATTGAATAAGGTTGTAACTTAATGCTACAACCACTTTTGTAGTTAAATTTTGTCCTTTAGAATTACCAGTGATATCTTATTTACGGCTTTTTAAATAATTTATTAAGGAATTTATTTTGGGCTTTGAAAGGAACCAGGTGCAGTTGCAGAAGCAGCCTAGAAAGGCTTTTTTTCCTCAAGCTTTTTTTTCTTATTTTGTTACCGAGCAGAGTTGACTCAATTGAGTTGTGTCACTAATTTTATCCCATACTACATTTCAAGAGGCAAGTACTTATCTACGAAAACCCACAAGATCACACTAACCTACAATAGATTAAAAATTAGGGCTTAAAAATGAAGGCCAAGTTATCATTATATTGTTGTGTACAACAAAGTTAATTTTTTTTGAGGGTCAAAACCCTTGAAAAAGTATTAAAAGCCCTCAAAAAAAATATTGTTTTAAGGGTTTAACAGACCCTTGAAACAAATTCCCCCGAAACGGAAATTTCTACTGCCTTCGTGACTCTTGAAACTGAAATTTCAACAACTTACATGACCCTCGAAACAAATGTTTTATCTTCGAGAATTGACCACCTTTGAAAAATTAAAAGGGATAAAAGAACAATAACCTTTTTTAGAGGGTCCCCCAACCCTCAAAATAAGGTTTTTCTCTTTAAAAAAAATAAATAAATAAAAACCCACAGGCCACAGCCATACTCATAGACTTTAAAGAACCACGTATTAAAAAATCTATATTATACCAAAACACAAATATCAAAACAAAATTCAATTAGCTTTCCAAGTTAATAAATTCTTCATTTTTGAAGTTTATGTAGACATTTTTACATTAACATAAAAGAACTTAGTATTTTAACTAGATAAAGGAGAAAAGAAGAAGAAGAAGAAGAAGAGAAATGAATCAGTACAAGAACCATGCATGATCAAAATCCTAATCTTAATATTATTCTATTTCAATGCAAAACAACCTGATGTACTAATATTTAAAGGGTCTCACATAAAGGATTCAGCCTTCTCCTAGTACTTCTCAAAGATTGATGCATAGCCACCAACTTTCCCTTTTATTAAGAATTGCAAGGAAATAGACAAACCAATTAATCATGCACTTGTTAAATGGTTGAGGTGTTTGATTGAAAAATTGTCGTACAATGAAGTCCATATTGACATGTGATTTTCAAAATGTAACATGTTTCTGAAAAAGCAAATTAAGTAGCATAGTTCAGTTCATGAATTATTACTATACGGCACCGGGGTACCCAGACCCATCTGGGCCTTGGATTTTGACTGAACAGTGTGACCCATTACACCAACCCCTTTCTACCTAAGGCCCCAACCCCAAGTCCAAAATAGCTACAAGCCCAGACCTCACGCTGCCTCAAAACTCAATGAGTGAATAACCCTAATTAGCATATGCCAAGCATTGCCACTTGGGCCATGCTTGACAAACCACTTCCCGGGCAAGGAGACAATTGCTCAAGGTGTTGCCTTTCGGATGCCCGGCAGTGCCTTAGAGAATATCGCTGCCAAGCATCTATACTAAAGTGGGAATCAGTTCCAATGCCACTCCTAGCTACCACACCCCACTCCCAACTAAACACTCACTTAGCAATAACAACATTGGACCTCCTCTCCCATTAACCATAAAAGCAATCATGATTCTTCCACTAATTTTTAGTTATAAATATGAGAAACTGAGAAAAGGAAATGGTTGTTGAAAGGATCTGAAGAAAGCTGAGAGCTGAGAATAATAGAGTCGTAAGAGTGAGAGGAGGAAAATACAAAAGTTTGAGAGATATTGTTGGATCTCTAGGCTAGAATCACCCAAAGTAGAAAACCCAAAACCCACATTACAAATAAATTGTGAGCCCAAGAGGGAGCTAGCCCTTTAAGCACGTTCTACGTGCGCACAATTACCTTGACCACAAGTGTCTAAACCTCAGCATACTTGACATCCCAACTAAACTCACCCATGCTCCATCCAATTCCCAACAAGAGAGTCACCATTTTCTATCAAGCACTAAGAGAATCACTAAGCTTAATTATTTTCTATTTAACTCAGCTTTTGCTAGATAAACATAAATTTACTAATTCCTTAAATAAAAAAAAGTACTCCCATCTCACTACAACAAATTCCAACAAAGAATACTTGCCTTGTGCATCTAGATATACCCAAAGAAAAAAAAGTAGGAAAGTATGAGAAAACAAACCTGAAAAGAAAGCTATGACTTATCAAAGTAGAGCTCAATAACTTAGTCATGTTTATTGTAGTGTTATATAACACAATAGAACATTAAGGACTATATAACAAAAAAGTGGACCTGTTTCAACCCTTATTTTTCAAGGGTTTATTAAGATTTGTCCAAATAAACAGTTAATATAACACGCAGGTGACTATTACTAGGCTTTTATTGAGAAACTTCAAAATATGACACATGTACATTTGTCATATTTTCAGCTTCATGGATATGTAACTGTATCAAAATCCTTCAACCATTAATTATATCAATTTTATCCCTTAATTTTCAAATTTTAGTCAATTTATCCTTAAAAGTCAACTTGCTAAAGGATAAAATAACCTTGTTTTGAAAGGTGAGACGAATTTGACATAATTAACATTTTTTGTTCTGAGATAAGACATAATTAACATTTGAGGAATAAAATTGACAATTAATAATTTGAGGAATGAAATTAACACAATCAAATGTAAAGGGATGAAATTAAAATTAGTCACATCGTTGGAAGAACCAAAGTGTAGTTTGTCCAAAAATTAGTTAAAGAAAAACAAATATTCAATACAATTGGCATCCAATTGCAAACATGAACGTAGCTGCTCAACAGTAATATAAAGCCCAGTTACTTCGAATCTCTCTAAAACGGCACCTAGATATAGTTTATATACAACAAGAATAGATCAGGATCCAGCATCCACTGTCCCAATTAGTCCACCATTAGTTAATTTTTTTGAACCTATTAGATGATTTAAAATCATCAAACCTGCATCCAGCTTTTCTATGAAGCAAAATACTATTCAAAGTTTTATAACAAAATGGTTAGCTAAAGCCTTTCTGGGCACTGAGTAAGTAAGATAGTCAAGGAAATGGTCTACAATACTGAAGAGTAGCCCAAGTTCCCAAAGTGCTGTATCATTACCGAGCGTTAGCTGTTAGCATTGCTACAAACAGGAGTTATTGGCTCTTCATTGGGTTTGACAGAAAAGTTCTCTTCAGGTTTCTTTTGCCACATATAATTTGCTGCCTCTATCCACCGTGGAAGCACCAAAAACTTATTATGTTTCACTGCCCATCGAGACTTCTCTGTTCCAACATCATTTGAGACCACGTGCGTCACAGATGAATCAAGCTCTGTCGCACAAGTAGCTCCCAGCTGTTCCGCCATCTTCCATAGATGGTGATTTTCAGCTTGGTATTTGGTGGGAAACACACGGCTGAAGACAATTTTACACCCCTTCAGAATTTCCTTCTTAACGGTTTTCAGCACCTGCAGAAAACAACATACAATATATCTTTTATTAATACAAATCTTTGTAAAGAAAAACCAATGGGTCCATAAAACTTCTTTTTGAAGATTCCCAGGATGAATTAAAAGGAAAACAGGCAACAATTAACCACAAGGAATGAGGGAATCAACAAACATATATTACTGAAGTCAAAAAAAAAAAAAAAAAAAAAAAAAAAAAAAGGGGAAAAAAACTGATTCATGATTACAAAGAGAAATACATGGTGTCCATTCAAGGCTTATAACAATCATCAGAATGCCTTATGTAATGTTTTACTGAGAATGGATCTTCACTACTAATCTGAAACAAAAGCAGGATGCATACTTTCGACTAGGTTGCATTCAATAGGCCAGAACCCATGCCAAATTAAGTGGAACCACGGCAGAAGAAACAGGGGAGAGAGAGAGATGGTAGTGGTAATTAAGAGTTTACAAACATCTAGAACACTAATGAGCCAGATTTAATACCTTAACACAAAAAACCATTTATTATGCAGTTTTTCTAGTTCCATTGGGTCAAAGTTAAAATCATCCTTGTGACGGGAATGTTAGATCTACACTCATGTAGAGGTTCTTGCCACCGAGGACCAGGTGTGGACAACAAAAGATCGGACAATCGAAACCATGCTTAGAATAATAAACTGGTCATGTTTCAGTTGTCAAGAAAAAAAATTACCTGCCTCACATCTCTATCAACAAGATTGTCCTTAAGTTCCTGCAAGAAGGCTCCACTACATAAGAATTTATCACACAACAAATTTAACAACTATTATCAATAAAGAGAAACAAAGAGGGACATACATCAAAGAACATTTTATGGATTTGCTTGAGAACTTCAAGAACAGTTGCAAGTGCTCCATCAGTGTCACTTTCATCACTCTTCAATTCAGAAAGAGATTTACAATTGAAGCCAAATTGACGACAACTTGAAGCGAAGAAAAGGTATCTTTCCATTAATATCAAATTCTCCTTGTGCTTTGTCCATGCCTACAATAATGCAAAACATTTCCATCAAGCTTATGGTAACAGGATGATTGCTGCCTCAAAAATCTATAAGATAAATTGCAAGTTCAAAGGCCATGGAAATGAATCTGAACAAACAACAGGTATAATTATGCACCTTTATCTTAAGCAGGAATAAGTACACATTATCAACAAAAAGAAATATACACATAAAAGAATGAACCACACGCAAGCTGGTAGTAAGTTATACTTTCAAATTTCCCTTCAACAGCTTCAGACAGATTTATATGGTTATACAAGGTGCTTTCATATACACCAGGAGAAACTGCTTGAAACAGCTCCATTAATTTTTATGATTTCTAATTGGAGGTAAGTTTTAACTGTTACTAAGATATAGTTTCAAATTTCCCTTCAACAGCTTCTTTTATTTTTATGATTTCTAATTGGAGGCAAGTTTTAACTGTTATTGAATAAAATAAAATTTTCCTTTAAAAAGAAGTAACAAAAAGAAGGAATAGTGTGCATTTTTCGTTGGGGATTTCCTGGAAAAAATCTTCGTTTCATAAGGCAGGAATTGGCAAATCCAAAATATAAAAATTTGTGTGATTTTCAAAAAATGCCAGACAGCTTGCTGAATTCATGCACAGGATATATTAGATCCATAAAATATTTCACTCGACAAGGACTTCACAACTTTTGGGAAGTTCTTGATTTCAAATCCAACATGTTTCATCTGATTACAAAACCTGCAACATCAACATAACTCTACTAGTTTTTTTTTTTTTTTTATACATCAATAGTTGGGGGTGGGGATCTTTGAACCCTAGATGTCTTCGTTGGAATCACAAGGAGTTGTACTGTACTAAATGGCATTATCTTGAAGACATGAGCATCAGTCACATCAGCTGACAAGAAAACCACATTCCTGTACTCGGCTGTTTTATGACAGACAACATGAACAAACAAAGATGCAAACGACAATGGCACCTTTTCTTTCAAATTCAAACTTTGAGTTCTAGCTCATTCTTTTTGAACTTCGTAGTCTATATGTTTTTTGATAATTCAATAATTGGGGGTGGAGGGATTTAAACCCTAGGTGTTTTAATTGGAAATGCTAGGAGATACCAACCAGTTGAGTTACAAGGCCTTGGTAGTGTTTGAAATTACAACTTCAAACATGTTCACCAAACGTAAATGATAGCACGATAGGCAAACCATGACTGCATAGAGCATTCTTTTCACGACCCAAGTAAGCGCTAGCCGCATCTACGCTATACCTCAAAATACCTAGTCAAGTTATTGTAGCTCAAATAGACCCAACACACAATCCATGTGAGACTCAACACTCACACACTCTAATCCATTAAGGGTACCACAATGTCCCCACTTAAATAACTACCACCCTCATCAAGGCCCAAATTGGGATACAATGATGTTATGAGGTTGACTGCAAATCTGTGTTATACCCCAAAAATGACTAGTCAAATTACAATTGGGCTTCTCGTAATTGCTTACATAGCCAAATTGACCTAGAACATGCCCGATGTGGGACTCAACACTCATACAATTTAATATCTAATCCATTTGGGGCACCATAGTTCCAATGCAGGCCAAAACCTGGACACATAAATTCAATGATACATATCATCTAAAGCTAAGCTCCTGCATCTTGATCTACTCTTAATGTCTCACCAGTTCATGACTAACTGTATCCATTACCCTTTTACACCTAGTAACCCAAGTAAAATGAATTTGAGTTTAAAGAGACTGCACCCATACAGTGACAAACATCATACGGGTGACTAAGTTGCCTTTCGCTGCAAAAAGACGTATTATGGTGCAACACCTCATAGCAAAAATGCCACTAAACAATTGTGACCACAAAATTTCTCTGATTCAATTTGAGTGCTCCACTGTGCCAAAATTCTGCATATTGAGGTTGGCTTTCTGAACTTCATACGGGTGACTAAGTTGCCTTTCGCTGCAAATAGGCGTATTATGGTGCAACACCTCATAGCAAAAATGCCACTAAACAATTGTGACCACAAAATCTCTCTGATTCAATTTGAGTGCTCCACTGTGCCAAAATTCTGCATATTGAGGTTGGCTTTCTGAACTTCAGCATTCTCTCCAACCATTGCTCTCAGGACCTCTATAACTAAAACATACTACCTCATTGATGTAAAAGGACCACTATTCAACCCCTTAAAATCCTCTAACAGCTGATTTCTATAATGATGTAGCATTGACTATAAACAACAACAACAAATCTAGCTCGGGCAGTATAAGTAATGAGGTGCCATGATACATTTTATTGAAATTTCTTAGTAAAGTAAACAATTCTTTAATAGGAAAAAGAGTCTTTGTCACCATTATGTAAGGTGCAAGTCTTCCAAATTTAAGCTTTTATGTCTACAAAGACAAAATTTATGAAAACTACAAAAGAACTTTAGTGTATGTTTGGTTGGGGTGCTTTTGGAGGAAGGAAAAGGGGGAGGAGAAATTAGGGGAGATTTTTGGTGGGAGGGGTGTTTGGTTGGGAGGGGATTTTGGTGAGGACCAGCTGTTTTCTGGGCCCACCAAAATCCAACCCCCCAAATTGGGGAGATGAGAGGGAGTTTGATGGGAATTTACCCATCTACCCCCTGGTCCTCCCCCACTGTTGATAGGTTGCTTCTTCTTCTTCTTTTTCTCTTTTAAGTTAAATGTTGGGTTTTTACTTTTTTTTGCCCCAACTGTGGTTTTTTTTTTCCTTATAATTTTTTTTTTAAATTATGTAATTCAGGCATGAGAGTAAATTTATCCAAACAATATTTTTTATCTTTTCATTTTTCTTCTCAACCGAACAAAAGAGTTTTTCATCCCTCCACTTTTCCACCCCCAACCAAACACACATTTATCTTCTCAACAAAACGAAAGATTTTTTCATTCCTCTACTTTTCCACTCCCATGGGGAGAAGCTAAATCTTTTTTATGCCCCCACTTTTTCATCCCTCTACTTTTCCACCCCCAACCAAACACACATGAGGGAAAACTAAATCTCTTCTACCCCTCACTTTTTCACCTCCAACCAAACTTTGGGATGAAAAACTGGGGGCATATAAAAGATTTAGCTTCTCCCCATGGGAGTGAAAAAGTAGAGAGATGAAAAAATCTTTCGTTTTGTTGAGAAGATAAATGAGATGATAGAAAATGTAATTTGTATAAATATACTTTCATGACCCTATTATATTTATAAAATAAAAAAATAAAAGATAAAACACATTATGTTTTTATTAAAAAACTATGTATGGATGGGCACTTCATTAAAAAAGAAAAAACAGATGAACAAAAAAAAAAACGAATGAGAAGTATCAGAATAAAAAGACAAAAACAAACCAAAAAAAGGAAGTCAGTCATAAATAAATAATAATAAAAAAAAGAGCATTTGTCATAATATATATATATATATATATATAAAGGAACATTGTGGTGAGGACATTTTCGTCCAAAGTAGTTGTTCCCCTTTTCTCTCCAACATCTCCCCGATATGGGGAGATTATGTTTTGTTGGGCCTGGAGAGAAAACTCTTAGCCCCACCAAAATAACCTCCTTTTTCTCCTATATACCAAACAACCCCAAATACCATTTTCTCCCCACTTTTCTCTCCACCCATTTTCCATCCCTCCAATAATCACCTCATCCAACCACAGTGTTAGAGAATGGAACTACTACATGCTCCAAATAATGTTGAAATTGCCATTTTCTGTAATCTGACTCTCTTCCCTACAAATAAGAGGACTCATAATGTTGAAAGGACTTCCTCTTTTTGTGGGTAAAACAGTAAGATGAAAAGTATTATTGTATTACAAATGCTATCAGATTAAAGTGAAAATAAATTGGTTAAGCAAAGATAATCAGCTGGTCACAAATGTACCTACATGTTCTGTATCATCAAGAATCAGAACAGCACTTTCTTGCCCGAGCACAATATCAAGTCCCTTTTGATGTTTCTGGGTGCCATCATCACGTGAAATCACTCTAGAACTGAAGTACTCTCTTTGAGGATCAAGCAGCTTAGCCATTTCCAATGCATAGGCCCGATCACCCATTGTGTAAATGTACATCTCAAACATTTCACTTACTTCTTTTAAAAATGTGCGAGCAAAGGGCCTTAGCTTCGTCATCATATGCATACGGGTCAACATGAAAAGGTTGCCTTTTGAGACATCTGTCCATTTCATAATTTTTGAATACCATAAGGCCACAAGCACAGCATCACTCAAATGCCCAGAATGTCAAAGAAAAGACAGTGCACAAAAACCAAAAGAATTAGATAATAGTATCATAATACTACCTCCACCCCAAATTATTGGTCTTGTTTAGAAAATCCAACTTTTTTGATAGGTACGTATTTAAGCTTGCCTTAAGCATTACATATAAATCCTGCCATTCTTTCTTTAAAAAAAGGGAGGGGAGAGCAAAAAGAAGTGCAAAAAGGTGAATAACAAAAGGCAGTGCTTAAATTCAAGTCCACAAGGGCCGCAACATTCTGCAGGAAAATCTTCCCTCAGCAAATTCCTCAAAACTTCCAGGTGATTCATGGCTATGGTGATTTTACGACATAAAACTGCATAAGCAATAAACTAAATCCTTTTCATTTCTTTGAAATTTTTACATACCTTCGGTTAGAAATCCTAACTTCCCATTGACAAATTGAAAGCACTCAAATATAGCACAAAAAACTTCATCAACGGATTCAGAACCAATTAGTAATCATTCATGTTGAAGATCTACAACATGATGATGTGACAAGATACCTAATAAATATGATATATGAAATGTTAAGTACACTACCAAAGTATAATCAAATATAAAGGTAACAGAAATACCTTGCAGAGAATCTGTTTGGCTCTTTAAATATTCTTCTTCTGATGTCATATCTCTAAGCTCAGTAGAATTAAGCAGCGTATGATCTAAATCAAGAACCAAGTAAAGCTTCTTATGGCGCAATAAATTCTTCATGTCTGTGTTTCTCAATCTGACAATTTCATCATTCTGAAGCCTTAGTCCCTGCAAATAATGTTCAACCTTAAAAAAATTATCATTTGAAACCAATAAAGAGTATTACCATTCTTGGATAGGAACGGATTTATAAGTTCAAAGTTTGTTGACATCTCTCCAGTTCGAATTTTAAAATTTATTTCATATTAGGGGATCATTCCTTCATGAAAGGCAAGACACAGCTCATTGGAGGTAGATGATACCTTGACAAATTGAAAATTTTAGAAGTATCATAAATATTAACTTCCATTAGGCAGCAAAGATAACCAAAATTCATTCTTCCACCAAATAGTGATCTCAAAGAATGTATACCTTGTGAATGTACCCAAATGTCACACCAGATTCCACCTGCAACCTTTGCCCGCATAGTATACACATTTCTCCAAAAGAACCAGGATGTGTACACTCATCCTTCTTTTTGGATGCCTCTGCAAAAAGATAACATGTTACATATAATTCAATTCAGCCGCAATAATGGACATCCAATTTCTCGTTTTTTCAAAAAGAGTTTCTAAATAATAAGGAAACTAACACACACAAAGAGAGAGAGAGAGAGAGAGAGAGATAAGAGTAAGTTCTGTGCAGTGTTGCAAATGGAGTCTTGTTCTTCCACCAATTTTATATACAAAGTACCAGCCAACTTTATTTCAGTGCAACCAAGATTATAGGGAGAGAGATAAATAAGATTCTCTCCCTATACACAAGACGCCAATTGGGGGCAATTGCCCCTGGCAGCAGGATCGATAAAAAATTTTCATGCACTGCACTTCCAAACACACACACATAGGCATATTCAAATACATACACGCACATGTATGTGTGTATAGTATGTAGATATGTAAATGCTTATTTTGGAAAAAATGCCTAAACACCCTCTAAACTTTAAGGTGTCGATCATTATACCCCTTGAACTTTTATTTTAGTCAATTTACTTATTGAACTTCACACATATGCCAAACAGATTCTTCTGTCACTCTACTGTTAAATAAACTAACAGTCCACTCACGTACACGCAAAAGAAAAAAAATCATCAAAGCAGCCAATTGAGAGGGAGAGAGAAACTAGGTTCAGTTTTTAGAGAGAGAGAGAGGATATCTTAGCTCACTAGCTGTACTGCCTAAACAAGGGCAACCCTGTGGCACCCCTGATAGCAAAATAACAAATCCAACTCTAGAATCTGATCAGAGAATGAGAACAAAGAAGAAGCTTGGTCGTACCACTCTCTCTCTCATCCTCTCTTTGCTGACTTAGGCAAGCACCGATTTTTCACTTATTTTTGTTGAATTCCTTATTGGTTTAAGCTTTATTCCCCATTATCTAATATGAGCCTTTATTGTTTTTTGATCTAAGCTTGTGGGGTTTGTGGGCACTATCAAACATACAAAGAAGAAGAGATCTGTGGGGTTTCTTTCTCTCAAAAAACTAAACCCCAACTTTCTCTCCCTCTCAATCGGCTGCCCTGGTTTTTTTTCCTTTCACACTGAATGGACTGTTAGTTTTAATGGCAAAGTGACAAAAGTATCTATTTGGCATTCGGCACATCTTTGAAGTTTATGGAGTAAATTGACTAAAATAAAAGTTCAAGGGGTGTAATTGCCACTACCTTAGAGTTCAAGAGGTGTCAAGGCATTTTTCCCTGATTATTTGTATTGGTAAGTAACACAATGCATACAATGAATTTTAAACCAACAATCTCACCCTCCACCCATTCTTATGGAAGAAGGAAGAAACGTTTGAGCTAGAACTCATTGGCCATGTTTTGAAGAAAATATTTGAATAAAACAAAAAAAAAACTTCATCATTAGAGTATTTGTTGCCAGTAGGACGACATCAAGCCTTTTTTTCTAAAATTAAAGCTCATTAGAATTTACGAATAGCAATTCTAATTAGGCTTTAGAACAGATATAAGCACAAAACTTGATTGAGATTTCAATGTGTGGGCTCCACGAAAGGAGTGCTTTCAAAATTTTCAAATAACAACAAAAAATTATTATTTTGGTCTAACAAAAATTACTAAACAAGTAGGGGATCGGGTAGTGATTCCATTCTAAAAAGGGTTCTGTGCTGTTATTTGGGAATTAAAATCCATGTTTTGCAGAAACATAATCAGAGAAACTTAGTTGGAGAGAGCAGAATAATTGGGGAATAAGTGTAATCTGTTGTACTGGATTTGCTTGGCTCAACGAAAGCTTACTGATTTATCCAAAAAAAAAGAAAAAAAGAAAAAAAAAAGTATTACTAAATGAACTGTGAGCACCACAATGAGAGGGATGCTCTAACTCAGAAATATTTACCTAATGTCTGTTCTAAGGATGAATGTGAAGTTGACGCTTGAAGTTCCTCTATGTTTTCTAACTCCTCCGCCACTTTGCGCCTTTTTATCCTGCAGGTTAACGCATAGGTTGGAGTTCAAAAATAAGTTATAGTAGAACAATGAGACTCGCAAAAAAAAAAAAAAAAAAAAAAAGAAAACCAGAGAATGTGAAATGAGAATCAAAAAATTATGATTTATTAGTTACCAACTACCTCTGCAAAAAGAAGGGATAGTTCAACTAATGAAGAACACAACAGCATTATTAATACATAAATACAATTCAATTAGCTACCAAAGATTACAACTTTTTCAAGAAAAGGTAAAAAGTAAAACTCGGGTACAATTCCTAAGGTGTTGTTTTGCATTGGCCAATAAATCACATGGTTGAATCTAATTGTTAATTCAAGCACACAGTTAAATTTGATTAAAGTAATAATAACGAAATTCAATGGCTACGCAATTGAATATAATTGGGGAACCTAAATAAAAGCAATTAAAGGAACTGAATTTAAGTTTTACAAGTTACAACTATAAAGAAACCCTTAATTTTTGAATCAAAAAGCTTAAACCTTAACTAACCTTTGGGTATCAAGGTCATTGGGAAGTTGGGCTTCCAGGTCATTGTGATTGTCCTTGTCCTTGTCCTTGTCGTTGTTTTCGTCGTCGTCGTCGTCCGGTGAGGATTGGGAGGAGTCGCCGGAATCGAGAGCATCATCAAGAAACGCGGCGAAGTCGTCGCTGCTGGAGGAGTTCACCGGAGAATCGCTCACAAGACTCATCTGCACAATTCGTACTAGTTAGAAACCGTATAAACAAAAGTAGTACTACCAGAGCTACGCTACTGTAAACCCCAACATGTACTGTACTGCTATGAATGAATTTTCTTACCGTGGAAATCACTAGCAGCAGCCTATATTTGGTTGGGTTCAGTTTTTATTTGAACTGAAGCTGTTAATAGTGGGATTTATTGGGGAATTCCAGATTTCCAGACCCACCCGGGTTGCCCGAACCGAATCTTGGGCTAAAGGCCCAATCCAGGTTTTTTGTTTTTTTTTTTTTTTTTTTTTTACAAACCTTTAACTTTGACTAAAATTAAATTCAGTGCTCTAATTTCACTTTTTTTTCAATTAAGTTATCTAATTTTTAATTTTTCAAAAAAAAAGTCTCCAATAGGCATCTACATTCATTTGGTAATTCTACTGTTTTAGTTTTTAAAAAGTTTCGCTTATAGTTTAAGGCACAAAGCATGACAGGTGAAGCCTATGATGATGTTCGTGAGGTTTCCATATGATATAATTGTTTTTTTTTTTTTTATATGTATATAGAAATATTCTGTCTTTTATTATAGCGTATAAAAAAAGTTTAAAAGTATTGTAAAAATATTGTAAACGTGGCATTTTTAAAAAAAAAATCAAAACTTCAATTCTGAGTGTTTTTGTCTCCTTCCTAATTTTGAGAGAGAGAATTCATAAATGTTTGAATATTTTCTTACCGTGGAAATCCCTAGCAGCCAAAACCAAGCCTAAGACAAGGATTGAGAACCTATCTCCTCTATTTGGTTTAGCTTTCTTTTAAACTATCACATTAATGAAGTTGTTAATAGTGGGATTTATTAGGATTTCTAAACACAGGTCCAAGTTGCCTGAATCGAATCATGGGCTAAAGCCCCAATCCAGGTCTTTTATTTTCTATTCTTTAAGTTTGACCAAAATTAAATTAATACTCTAGTTTCAATTTCATTCAATTAAGTTATATAATTTTCAAGTTTATTCAATCCAAGCTTGTTTCATTTTGCCAAATACATGCTTTAAACTTTAAAGGAAAGACTAACGGAGGGCTGAATTGAATAAAATTTAAATTTAAATGAGTGAATTGGATGAAAGGGAAGTTAGAAAACTGAATCAAATTTTAGATAGATTTAAAGAGTGTAATTTATAATTTAGCCTTATATTAATTGTTTAAGCTCATTGAATCAAGTAGGCACTTGATTTTTTATGCAATTTTTTGAAAACTATTTGTTATGCAAAATTAGAATCGGATATGTAATTGAAAACTACAATTTCTATTACAATATCTCAAATAATAATAAAATTATAATTTCAATCTTTAAAAGGCACAAGATCAAAATTCAAGTGTTTATTTTGGTCTTCTTTTTTTTCTTTTTCCTTTTTTTTGGGGGGGGGGGGAAGGAAATTACCACTTATTTTGGTCCAGTTAAAATTCAAGTATTTATTTTCAACTAATAAAAATTAGAAAGTTAGAATAAAGTTGGGCCCAAGTAATGGGCTAACTACAATCATGCTTTATCATTTCCTTTTTTTTCTTTTTTAATATTTTCTCATAAGTCAATAGGTAAAGTTTTTTATCATCATATAAGCCCAAACCCAAAGGCCAAAGCCCAATGGACAAAAAAAAAAGGTCTTGTGTTGTTTTTATGTTTAGAGTTTAAACTTGTTACAAACATATAGAATCATCTATCATTAATCTTCACCCCCACCCACAATGGATGGGTAGCCCACACATTTCAAATTGAAAAAAAAAAAATCTATCATTAATCTTCGAAATGAAAAAATCTAATTCAATAAAGAACACTCAAAATTAAATCCTACTATCACACTGCTTATAACATAATGGGATATGATTTCTTACCTGAATGCATGACTCCTCTCATGAGTATTAAGGTAATTCTTCATCATTTTGTCACTCTAAAAAACTTGATTATCTCCATATTCACCCCCTAAATCGTTGACCCATGAGCCTTCCTCACTACTTTCAATGAGGGATTCTGCTTTGCCTATACTCGATGTTGGAATGCTACTTGTCACTTGATGAAAAATGTACCTCGACGAACTAGGTGTTTGATGTGGGTTGTAGAATGTAATGATTTTGGTGAATTTTATGGATAAAGATTGGTTTTTTAGGTTGAAATGAAGGGCTTTTCTCTTAAGAATTTCATGGTCTTTAGATTGATTTAAGTGATGGTGAAACAGAAATTTGGCAGTGTTTCAATAGGAATGGTAGCTGGATAGGAAGCCAGAGTGGAAAAGTTTTAGTAGGAATAAATGATGCCCTTTGTTTTTTATGGTTCTCCTATTTATAGACAAATATTATGACTAGGAGCTTAGAGGACTTTGTCTTAAAATGCTAAGATGTTATAGTCAATTCTAAGAGGTCTTTGTTTTGCTAGAAATATCTACATCATAAGTTGCTTTCATTTTCTCCTTTTTTTTTTCCCCCAAACTCAATCTGTTCTGCGGCATAGGTTACTTTCTTTTGTAATTATCGCTTTTTTTTTTCTTGAAATATGTTTGAGAGCTACCTTAAAAAGCACGTATACTTCATTTAAGATGTCTTCTTTTGTAATTATCATTTTTTTTCCCTTGGAATATGTATGGGCTAGCATACTAGCAGCACATGTTTCTGAAAACCACTTCTTTTATTTGCTAATTTATACATTGTTATTTGGATAAAATTTCCTAGAAACTCAATCACAAGTAGAGGCATAGTAAAAATATAACAACAATATATGTTTTCCTTTTTTTTTTTTAATCATTTTTTTTCTTCTCTTTTTCTGTAAACCGGTTAATGATTTGGCCAAAATGTGACCCTTATGTACTTCTCTATGCAATTGATCATGGTCCTTTGTCATTTTTCTTCACTTCCTGCTTCATCTTCCACCCATTCATCTGTAATTGAAGATTGTTGATAGCATCGGAAAGCCACATACAACATGAACACTGCAACACAGTTGTTCAACAAAATGTAGCAACCAATGTCAGAACTTTGCTAATAGCCATGAAAATCCTAAATTACTGACATTTATGAAGGTGTTCTCACCTTCCCAAATGCGTGCAACAGCTGATGAGAGGTTCAAAATGAGAAAAACAGCGGCAGCGGCCACGGCTTTCTTGTGAGAGCAGGAGTCCCAGATGTCATGGAAACGCCCTAGCCAAAATCTTGCTGCAATTCAATATTAGGAACTTTGTTAATTTCTCTATGTGGGAAACCAATTCTTGAAAGTCTATTAATTTAACACGAACGGGAATTGAATCCATTTACAATAAAAGTTCATTTGTGATAAAAGTACAAGAAATGATTAGAAATAACAATTTTCCTCATTATATTTATGCTCCTAATTAAATGGCAAAAATGACTAAAGAGATTATGCCCACGAAGAGGTTTCTCAATGCAAAACACAAAGTATCCACTTTCCTTACTAATTAGTTGTTATAGCAAAAGAGTAAAACTAATTTTCAGAACACAAAATGAACTGACTAATTTTACAAAACAAACACATCACCTTATATATTCAAATTCCACAAAGGATACATGAAAACTATATTTTTTGCACAAACCATCAAACAAAGATTCAATAAACATTAAGGAACGTGGAGTTTTGAAAAACGATGGAAACATAGTAAAATTGAAATAATAACACCACAAATATAATAAATTTCACAATTGATTAAGGTAGTCGAATGTGATTAATGTAACATTATTTTCATTAGGATCATCATTAAAATTATTTTTATTGCATATCAATCCTATCCAGTAACGAAATTTATGTGTAAATTGACTTATTCCCAAGGTTTTAGTCTTATGAGCTATGGGTCATTGGGTCCTACATCATAGTCAAGCCCATACAAAGTTGTGTGGTCATCCATGTGACGTGATGTGTATTGTTTACATTCACACTTGCAGAGAAAATTTGGGTATTGACCACAATGACCAGATTATAATCACAATAAAAGGTCGAAAATATAGCTTGATGAGCATGGATCGGACTTATGGAACAGAATTTGATAAAAGGGCTAATAAATTGAGGAATTTACCAATTGCAGTTAACTGTGCAGAGTACAGTGAGCAGAGTTTTGGTACTGTGAAGACTCCCAAAAAACCTGAGGCAGTGAACAGAGCAGTGCGTCAGTAAAAACTAAAAAGTGCAAACACAATTATATGCCGACGCTCCTTTTTTGTTCTTTTTTTTCTTTTTTTGATTTTACCGACACTGTAATTTATTTTCAGCACAATCCATGTAAAAATAAACTAAAATCTCCCCAACAAAAAACAAAAATTATACTATACATTTTATTTCAATATCAAATTTAGTCGATATCAAAATTTCTTATAACTTTTTAAAAATGGGTTTTACTAATACATTAGTAAAACCATTTTAGAAAATTTTTCAAGAATGAAAAATTTATCAATTTTTTTAATTTTTCTTAAAATTTTTGTTAAAATAGATAATTAATATATCTATTAATGAAATACATTAACCGTATTCACAAGTCATACTCATATCTATTCACTTTAACAGCTTTCTCAAAAAGAAAAAAAAGTCACTTTAAGCAATTATGAAACCACAAAAAAGAAAAAAAAGAAAAAGAAGGAACCTACCCAATTTAACCACAGTCCAAATGGTTATGCAGCTGCCACACCTTGCCAAAACAAAGAGCAGTACTGCCAGCTGCCATTATCATAAGCAATTCCACAATTTGTCATCTTCTTCATATTCACACAAAGAAAGAGAAAAAAAAATTTTTTTTTTTTTTATAGCTTCATTAATGACCAAAGAAAAAAAAATAGTAAAAAAAAAAAAAGAATATTACCTTCATTGTAGTAGAAGGATCTCCAGAAAAAAGGGCTCTGAGTTTTAACAGCAACTCATTCACGTACGGAAGAACCAATCTTAGTAACCATATTGCTTCTTCTTCCCCTAGCACATAGTTTGAATCATTTATATCCATAGCTCCCCTAAATTCCATTCATTCAGAAAAATAAAAAGAGAGTCAGAAATAGACCAAATTGGTAACATCTTTATCAGTTAATTGAGAAATGTTTTGAGGGAATTACCTGAAGATGAGGGATCTATAGATGAAAATGGTAGCAAGATAAACAAGACCCAGATAGGAAATCACTGATACAAAGCTGAAGATACAATAAATAGACAGGTTTTAGTGCTGGGCTCTGCTCTGAACCAGAGGATTTTATAGCAAAGACAGAGGATACATATAATTCAGACTAAAAATCAATTTTCTTTGCTGTGTATTTTCTAACCTGAGATTAACATCTTTTGTATAGGAAGATGAGAGTATCATAAATGATCCAATTAGCACTACAAGTGCTGATCTTGGGACTTCTTTCCACATTACCAAATCCACTGAAAAGTTTTAACATAGACAAATTGAATGCCAAAATTGAAAGATTTTTACAAGAGAATATTTACCATTGTACTTAATTCTAAAAATCAAACTTACCAAAACTTTGTAATTTGCTATGGGATTCTGGAAAAGTTTGAAATTCATATGAACCTAGATCATAAAAGTATAAAACCCGTCAAAAATAAACAAAATTCAGTGTGAACAATTAAATGCAGATAAATTAAAGACACTTACTTGAAGTGGGTTTTGAGACATTTTGGTTTCTTGGAGTCGGTTTTGAGAGATTCTGGTATCTTGGAGTAGGTTTTGAGTAATTCTGGTTCCTTGAAAGAGGTTTTGATAGACTTTGGTACGTAGTACAATGTTTCTCAAGTGGAGGAGGCTGTTTCACACCGACCGTAGGTTGTCTATTAACTTGATGAAGCTTTTTCTCTTCATTGACACTGACAATCTTCTTTGGTTCTGGAAGAGGCTGTTTCACACTGATTATAGGCTGTCTATTAACTTGATGAAGCTTTTTCTCTTCATTGACACTGACAATCTTCTTAGGTTCTTCTGGAACATTAATTTTCTTAACATCAATTTCAATTTCCTCAACCAATTCTTCTTCATCAGCATCATCATCTTCATCTTCTCCGTCAACAACATCAAGACCATCACCAGCCTCCTCTTCATTGTTCACCACTTCCACTTTTGGAATTGGAGCATAATTCACCACACTCCTGTCTGTTACAACCTTTTCTTCACAAACACCAAACTCCTTGCAAGTTTCATCAGATCCAGCTTCAGCTTCAGCCTCAGCCTCAGCTTCAGCCTCTACAGTTTCATCAACTGGGCTTTTCTCAGTTTCTGCAACAGACCCTTCATCAATTCCCTTCCCTGACTCCTCCACAACTTCACTCACCTCCGACTTTACCTTCCTCAACTCACTTGAGCTTGAACAAGTCTCAATTCCATTACCACTAACCAATTCTGATTTCACCTTCCTCAAAGGCCCAGACTTTTTCTCAGTTCCCTCACCAGATTCACCAACTTTAACGCCCTTGACTAGTGATTGCTCAGATCTTGGCTTCCTCGTCGGAATTGGACTCTTCTCACCAAGCTCCTTGCTTGACTCAGATCTCAACTTCCTAACACTCTGAACTGGGCTCTTCTTCATTCCCTCTGCAGAAAGTTCCTCAGATTTTCTTTTACTAACCTGAATTGGGCTTTTATCAAACCCCTCAAAGCTGCTCTCTGATTTCCAAGTCTTCCTCTTTCCACTACTTGCTACAACACCACCATTTGGACTTCTCTTTGGCTTTGTAATTGTCCCATTACTAGCAGTAGGAGTAGAGGCCCCACTTTCGTCATCAGCAGGGCTTTCTTCTCCATTGAACACCTTAATCCCACCTTTCACTTCATCTATCTTCATTCTGCTTTCCCACACAGACCCGGGTACCACACTTCTTCTTCTACCCACTTCCATTTCTTTGATTGCTTGCTTTGTACTCTCGCTTTCAATGATTACTGGTGCTGTGGGGCGGTGCTGTTTGGAAATCTAGAATATGCAAATACGTAGTATTATGGTATTAACTTTCTAAGTTCTGAGATGGAAGCCACTTTTACAAGGTAAATATTGTAGGAACCGTGACTGACTGTAACTACACTGAAAAGTGAAACTTCAACACTTTAATTAATTAATTAACTAGCGTCTGTACATACAAGTCTCATGATAACGTCATGAGATTCCCCTCCCGCTTAAAAACTATGAGTTATATGTAGTCTTTTCTTTTCTTTTTCTTTTTTTTAATGTCAATGAGTTATATAGTCAGTCACATAATGATAACTATTTTATATGAAGGATAATTTGACATTTTTATATTAACCTATTGTTTTTTCTCTATTACACACCGTTTGTCACGTTTGCAGTACATTTTACATGGTTTTAGAATATTTTTATTACAATATAATAATCTTTTTAAGCTTTTAACATTTTCCTATCACTTATTTTGTTGGAAAAAATATATTACACATACAGCAAAAATACACAAAAATGTGACTTTTGGGCGGTGTATATATGCACTCACTGCCTACAAATTATAAACAATGCCCTATTTTATGTGGGGTTCCTGAATCCTGATTATTCACAACTTTCACTTCCATATTTTCCAAATACCAATTTTATTGGGTGAGAAAATGTTATTTATAGAATCACATGGGGGAGAAACAGTTATAAATTAAATCTGACCAAGAGCAGAGGTGGTTGAAGAAGTCCAAACTTGAAAGAATTTTTATACGGTTTTCATTTTTTAAGGAAATTGAAGTAGAAATATAAGACATAGGATAAAATTGTGTAATTAAAAACTGTTTTTAGGAGAAAAGACAACTAATATTATGTGTATATAACTATATATGCCTAAAAATATTAAATACAAGCAAAATTAGTATTAAAAAATGTTAACTAAAAAGAGAGAACATAAAGTATGACTTTAGGTAGATAAAATATAAAACGAGAAAGAAGCATCCGATTTTGATTAGTATATTGAGGAGTTATTAGGAATTTCAAAATTTTAGAACTAAGTTTTTGTTGTTATTATTATTATTGTTATTGAAACACATCCTCGGGTCTTATGTAATTATGTCATCAATGATCTCTCGATCTAATTTTTTGGTTTCTCAAACTAGATTTTACAATAGAAAACATTTGTTGATTTCGCTTTCTCCTAAGCAAAAGGCCAAAAGAGATAGAATCAAATAATTACATTTTCAATAACTCTTAAACTAGATAAACAGAGGTTAAAATAATCAGTTGTTAATAATAAGTAAAAATAATAATAATATAATTAATGGGTCTATATAAAAATTAGTAAATTTTTGTGAATTGAATATATAGCATTACTCTTTTCTATTTTCTTGATTCTAAAAAGGTAAAATATATTTTCAGAAATCAGAAAAAAAAAAAAATTATTACATCAAAATATTTAGTAAGTCGTGGTAGGCACATATACTTTTGTAGATGTAGAAGAATAGTACTCACACTCTCACACACACACACACACACGTACACATTGAGTCACTAACATAGAACGTTTTGTGTGTCGTGCAAATCACATGCCTTCAACGGTACAAAAATGTAATGTGGGGCCTGATATTTTTAATATGAAATTTATTAACGTTTCTTATGACATACATTAATAAATTATTTTAAAAAAATTATAAAAAAAAATAATAATTAATTATTTTGATAATTTTTTTAATTCTTTATAAAAACTTTTTTAAAATAAATTATTAAAATGTGACCCAAAGGCACCGGACCCTTTTAATATTTCCCCACAGTTACACAAAATGGCTTATGTGATTATGTTCCCTTTCAATCCCAATAGACACTGATAAGAGTATGTAAATCCCAAGAAAGAAACTGGCATCAATTCAATACCGACTCCACAAATTAGATTCTCTCAACTCTCTGTGTCTACTTATTACCACATTTCTTTTCTATCAAAGTCCACCGTGATGGACTCTACTTACCCAGCTACCCCACCCCTCAAAAGAAAAGGGAGTAGTTTATTTTCTTTTCTCTTTTTTTTTTTTTTTTTTTATAAAAGAAAAGGGAATAGTTTCATTTCAACAAAGTTGCCAATGTAACCAAAAAAATCTAGTGTTTATAATATTTTGGGATTTACAAATTGCTTTTGATTGTTTCAACTTAATGTTTTCTAGAGAATGATTTATTTTTTATACAATTATCTCTTTTTTTTTTTTTTATGTTTTGTAGCAACCTTAAATAGATTTAAAAACAATATCCTAACTTCATTTTATTTTATTTTATTGTGAAATAGAGTTATTTTCTAAAAAAAAAATTAGAGAAAAATTATCTTTATAAAATAAATTATACGTTTTATATTGACTAAAGATAATTTTTATTTAACTCATTTTTTATAATGCTACTAAACACTAAAAAAAGTAAAAATTATTTTCACACAAAGTCTTCTATTGAATCAAACAATCAAACAGGGTGTGAATATGAAAGAATTCTCAAAACATATTTCGTTACTAATTAACCCTCCTATTTGAACTAATATTTTTCTTTAATAGACACATTTAAATTTGCATTACATCAAACATTTGGTTTAAGTTAAACGACCAAAATAATCATCATTACTAATTCCGCCTTGATTTTTTTTCCCCCAAATTCATCTGCTAGTGTACCACAATTTCTTTTCAAACCATTTCTTCTATAATGTAAGGGAAATTTTTTTTTGAAACATAATGTAATGGAATTAAACAATTGAAGAACATCTAAAAATATTTACACTCACTTACATACAAACAACAAAAACAAAGCTCAAATGAAAACAGATCAAGAAATACTCCAATTTGGAAAACTTTCCTAACGTTTGAGTAGGTCATTTCAAAGGTTTGCTAGCGCAAATACTCTCTCACTTTTTGAAGCAATTTTTTTTAATAAAAAATCATTATTTAAAGTAATTTTCGGTATATAGCTAATAAAAAAACATGGAACATGAATTAGTTTGACGATGGAAAAAATGCATTCATCAACTTAAAAATTATGATGAATATATAACAACTTTAATTCAATAAAGCGAAACTTCGCAAAAGTTTGAGATTTAGTCCTCTCATGGTGAAAAATGATAAAAGACAAAAGACAAATGCTTGTTTATTTAAAAGGAAAACAAGTAGGTAAACCACCATTTACTTTAGTATACATACACAGATTCTGTTATTTTTGTTGTGTTTTAACTTCAACACAATCTGTACCTAATAACACCAGTTCTACGTTATTTTTTTCCCAAGTACAACAGGGAATTCAATTTCTTTATCAAAAGAAAACGAAATCCTAATACAATACTTAAAATTAGCAGGACATGTGTGTCGGTGACCTTAAACTTTGTTTGTCGTTATCTCTGTTATGATTTGGGCCACATGGTGGAGCAAAAAAGCGGTGGGGTTTGTAATTGTGGTCTATCCTGTGGTTGTGGGATTCTAATTCTATCAGTAAGTCATACGCCAAACATTCCGCATTTGCCTTTTGACATTTTGACAAACTAAAGGTTTTCACTTCAGCCTTATCAAACAGTCCCACAAAAGGTACACTAAGGTTTCAGCAATAGGACCAGTTAGCCAAACTTATATTATATTATTAGGTTACTTCATTAGTTGTGCAAAGTATATATTAAAGTTGATAAATCAGTTCAATTTCACATTAACTGCATCACCTAATTTCTGTTGGTTTAATTAAATGTATATAGGTTGGGCACTGACATGTTAATTTATAGGCATAACAATCATATTTATTTTTAGAATATGATGACAATTAATAAAAGTGAAGTAGAAATACAATATCTCACCTGCATGCATCACTGCTTGTTATTGTAGTTTTGGACCCACTATTCTTTCAATTTTCAAATTGACTATACAAAGGCGATTTAGACCATTTTATGGATGAAAATGAACTCATTAATTGTTTTTAATAAGAAGTTGATCATCTTGGAAGCCCAAAGCTATGGTTGGAAAGCTTGTTATGTTAGGAGTTAGGAGTACTTTGTATATATCACTCTACAGCCTACTCCATATAGGTGCTTCTATATATGACAAATTGTAATTTTATTTATTCCTTCTCTTTTCTTTTAATTTTAGCTCCAGTTCACATAACTGCATCACCCATTTTCTGTTGGTTTAAATGTATATTTAAGTTGGGCACTGGCTGTAGATTTATAGGCATAACAATCAAATGTATTTTTAGAACAAAACAATAAAGGTGAAATACAATATCTCACCTGTATGTATGAGTATGACTGCTTCTGCTTATCATGGTACTTTTGGACCACCTCTATGCATCATTCATTTTTCGAACCCTTTTATGGGTGAAAATGAACACATTGTTTTTAGCAAGAAGTTGATCATCTTAGAAGCCCAAAGCAAGGGTTGGAAACTGGAAAGCTTGCCATATATGTTAGGAGTTCTACTCAATTTGCTACATACTTTACATGAACTATATATATATATATATATATATATATATATATTACCTTATGTTCAATAATGAGAGCGATTTCTTTTTTTATTCAACCTAATTCACGGCTTGAAACTTTAAAGGAGATCTGACCAAAATTTATGAGTTCTTTATATATAAACTATATCTCACTCTACAGCCAACTCCATAGGTGATTCTATTACAAATTGAATATGTCAAATTGTAAATTTATTTATTCCCTCTCTTTTCTTTTAATATTAGCTCCTCTCTATCTCTCTCCACACATATAGGTTATTAGGTTTATACTTTATAGTGTTTTTTTTTTTCAATTTTATGTTTTACGAGTGTACAACCATCTTTTAGGTGCTGTCGTTTGCATGTGTGACTAAAAAACGTATGAATGCCTCGAATATAGTGCTCTCAAAGATTCTTCAACACAAAAGTCATGGGAATAAGAACCCAAAACCAAAAGTGATCATCCTTAACGCTCCAATCATTCAACCCCACCAAACTCATCTTTACTTACTCTAAAATCAGACACCCCAAAAGTAAAAAAAGTAGGAAAAAAAACTGCCCTACATAATCCCTTAAAACACAATTCTCTCTCTCTCTCTCTCTCTCTCTCGTTTTTCAGAGGAAAAGGGATTCCAATGTTTCACCCCACTAGCTGCCATTTCTTTTACTTGAAGCTTTTGCAATATGAACAATGCCTATGTTGCATACTTGCATGCATGTGCTAGATAGAGAGTATGGAGACTGTGCAGAAAGAGAACTAATTATGAGTGTATTACGTAAGGAACAATAAACCAAAAGAAAAAGGACGTGCGATGACTACTTCACAAAATTATGTATGAAGCTTATTATAGAGCGTTTATAATAGCATAGACCTTCATGTATTTTCACGACGTGGCTGTACTGGGGACGTTAGATTAGATATATATTTGACACAAGGGTTTTTTTTTTTTTTTTTTTTTAGGTATAACTTTCTAAAATTTTGAGGCCTCTTTTGTTCTTTTACCACGTGTTGTGTGTGGATGGACTCAAAACTTTGGACCTCAGGTTTAGAAAGTGAGTCGAGACCACTACCCGCTTTTGCACTCGTGAGTAGTAAAACTAAAAGCTAGTGGCGTGCTTGAAGGGCTCACACAAAGAGTACTATTGTTTACAATTGATGATTAAAACATGTACAAAATGAACTTGAAAAGGAAAGTAAATTAAACTAATGAATCGAATGGTTAGGAATTTTAGAGGGATGTGGTGAAGGAGAGAGAGAGAGAGAGAAGATTATACTTGTTCTACAACGCACAAAGGAAATCTTCTCTTAAATATGTTGTTTTGTAAGAAGGAACTGATTTTGAGCAAGATGGCATAAATGAAACTAGTTAGTCAAAGGTAGGTAAATATTTATTTATGTATTTTCTAAGTCATGGCTTTATGGAGGTTTAAAGGAACATCTATAGTTTGTCTTTAGCTAGGTAGTAGAGATGGCTTTTGGTTGCTAAATCTTTGAGGTGATGGCAATCTTGAGCTGTGGATTTAATGTGACATTGCAACAATTTGGTTTGATATCAATTTTAAGTGATTTGGCTAGTTAAACCAGTCTAAGATGATTGATTGCTTATAAAATTGCTAAATCAAAGGAATTTACGCTAATTAGAATGAACGATGGCAAACTAGTTTTTTTTAGTAATGTCATCACAATTTTTACCACAATTTGCTTACATGACAAGTTATGAGTTGTGAAATTGTATACCTATCATTTTTACTCTACCACTTATAACTTGCCTCATGAGCAAGTTGTGGTCTTAGCATTTTTAAATTTTTTTTAATAGGTAAAAGTAATTAGGCCGTGACATGAGACAAATATAGTGGATTTTCAAAGCATATTTACCTAGGTTTATGGCTTGCATGCGAACTTGCTCATATGTTTATGGTTTTGCAAGTACTACAAGCTCACTTTGCAAAACCTCTCTATTAATTAACTTATGGATAAGCTAAAATATAGAGCATTTTTTACTCTCCAAGCCATATTTCTTCAAGATTTTCCATAATTTTAAAGGGGCTTCAGCCGCATGCAATGTGAAAAAATAAATGAATTTAATAATATTTGAGCTTGAAAAATTAGGCTTTAATAATTTCGCTTCTTCCTAAATATAAGCATACTTTAATGAACTTTAACTAACTAAATAAGCAAATACCAAATAGGCTTTTCGCAAAAAATTACAAGTAAAGACACAGTAAACTAGTGTCCCGTTGCACTTTCATTTCTACTGTTCTACAACAGCTCTACTAGCCTCTGAAAACGAAAATCATCATCAAAATTTTATTAAAAAAATGATTAGCAATCACCAATAATTATAAGCTTTTTATACTATTACTATATAATAACTAAACCATGACTCCGTGATCATATATACGAGGCCAAAACACTAGACATGAAAGTAACAACTAATTGTTTTTATATGGGTAGATGAACATTGGTGACCAGAAATTCGATATCTTAATTGATATTTTTCATTTGATTTATGGGGATTTTGAAGAAAAGAGTTCGGTCCAGTACCAGAAGGACCTGAATTCTATGAAAAATAAAACATGGGGATTGCGTTAGATGTTGGCAAGTCATGGTATTAGTTTTATGGTTGGAAAGCGGGTCCAATTTCTATATTCATATGTAAACAGAAAGAATATTGTGACCAAACTATTTTTTCTAACGACTGTCCTAAAATATATGTTAAGAAATAACAAGTTCTCAAAAAATAATTATAACATATAATAAATAATTTTTATATATATATATATATATACACACACAAACACTTGACAATAATTCATTGATTTAAATGCATAATTTATTGTGATTATCTATACTTTTTTTTATGTGAGTGTATAATTTAACTTTAAAAATATATATATATATATATATATATATATGAAGACATTATTTAATGGAGCATGTGCTTTTTAGGTACTCCTCAATAAGGCACACACAGTTTTTTTTTTCTTTTTTTGAGAAATTAATGCACAATAAAAATGATGATTAGTCCATATAAATGCATATAAATGTGACGGTGCTCTAATTATTATTTATCACTTAATAAGTTATGAAAATAGTATCATTTCTTTCTGGAAAATGAAATAGTATTTTCTTAGTTTCGTTTTTCATGGGTATGAAAGTAATTAATTTTTACAAAGTTGAGGGCCCATACCGGGTCATTTCGGCCATATCGGAGGGAATATCGGATTTCGGCCGGTAAATGCATATCAGACTGATTTTGGCTTCTGCTATTTCATCTTCATCTTCTTCTCCTCTCTGTCTCTCTCTCTCTCTCTCTCTCTCTCTGTCCGTCTAACTCTCTCTTTCTCTCTCTCTTTCTCGGTTTTTCAAACCTCTCAAATGATATTTAGCACGCCCAAGAAATAGACTTACAGCCAGCATGTTTTAAAAACCCTTCAAACGATATTCAATTGATAGTTGTTACTTTACAGCTAGCATGTTTTGACTTTTGTTAACAAAATGAATTGAAATTTTAATAGCCCCACGTGATGGCAGATTGGTTATTATTTTTAATAAAATAAAATATTAATTTGATTGTTATTATTTTTTAATAAATGTATCTGTTACTTTTTATTGGGCTTTGGATTAGAATTACAGGTTAAGAATTGAGTCATTCACACTATGGTTATATTCCGCTTTTTTTTTTCGTGTGTATTAAAAATATTTAGGCCGTTTAATAGAAGAATTTGAGTTATGTTATTTGTATTTTTTTGAATTATGTATAAATAAAAAGGTGTGTAATATTGTTTAAAAATTGAAAATGAGTTGTTAAATAACTCTACCCAACGGGACCATAGTATTCTCAAAAGAAAAAATAGAGAGTTAATCTCACATTAAAAAATGAGTGTGAGTAAAAAAAGTTTAAAACATGTGCTGTGTGTATCCAAGAGTTTGACCCTTTTGGATATATACTACTGTAAATTTTTTTAAAAAAAATTTCTCCTCTCTTTCCAGGTATATGCTAAAAATACTTAGTATTCAAAAAAAAAAAAAAAAGACAATATGGTTATATAACTTATATTTATGAGATTTAATCAATAAAACTTAGATTAATGAATATATATTTATTTATAACAGTAATTCTGAAACGGTACACCAACATTAACCGGTACCGAAATATTTCACTTTGAAGGCCAAACCAAAACGGCTTCCAGTACGAAATTGACTCCCTTGGTTTGTTGGATAATTGGAAATTGAATTGCAATTTACATTTGGAATATATGCTATATGGTGGGTGACACATTTGGAAATTGGAATGATTTAAACCAAAACAAAGAGTAAATTCCACAAATAACCCGATTTGGGTGTGAATTTATTTTGCGAAATCCTGTTAGGTGGGATAGATAAGGATAAAATTAGGGAAACTTTTGAAAGGGAATTAACAAGAGAAATCCTCCAAATCCAATTGGCCAAAACCAACCAAGAAGACTCATTACTACTATGGATCCCCACTTATTCAGGTAAGTTTTCTACAAACTCGGTCATCCTATCAATTAATACAAAATGCTAGAAGCTTAGAGAACAACCCACTAGATAGCAAGGAGTGGGAAAAAAAACTATGGGAATTGAAAATTCAAGAAAGAATTAAGCTATTATTGTCGAAGTTAGTCTGTTTAGTAATCCCAACTAGATCAATAATTAGGAAATACTTAGAGGAAAAGGAATGCATTTTATGTGAGACCGAGGAAGAAACACTTGAACACATATTCATAAATTTCCCAATAGCAAAAATTATTTGGACAAATTGCCCTGGCCAACTTAGATTCTTTGATATGCAATTCGAGTACATAGCTGACTAGGTTAGATTGATAATACAATTAAGTAGAAGTAAAGCTGAAGCTCCCACAAGTTGAAGCAAAGAAATTCATATATATTGGTTGTGATATATGGTCAATAATCAATATCATCATTATCATCAATAAGAAAACCCTTATTAGTGGGTGACTAGAAAACATATCATGCAGCAATCTAAAAGGGAAGTTGTTGATCCTTTACTCTTAATTAGACAAATTAATAAAATTTTATATTGATCATCTAACTTCTTCAAAAATGTAGGTATGGAGGCTACCAGGAACTATGTATAAGACCACCTTATCCCATATTTTTGAAAGTTTAACTTTGATGATGCAACCATAAACAATGAGAAAGCTTGTATATATAGCAGCAGTTGCCAGAGACCATAAAGTAGAAGTCATTTTTGTATGGACTCACTGAACTTATAGAAGATCAAGATCTCGAGTTAGCGGAATCCATATCTAACAGCTTATCTAGCAGTGGAGAAGCAGTATGCTTGGGATATAAATATGTAATATGTGAAGGAGATGCACTGAAATGTAAGCTTACCACTCCAAAATTCCTTGTCTTTTCTCATTCGGCTACCCTACAATGAACATTGCTGCTAAAACTAAATTAATTTTGAACTCCTTTTTTGATTGGACTATTAATCATAAATATAGAGAAGGTAGCATTAATCATAATGTAGCCAAATGGACTTTTTTTGTGTAATCTTGAGAGTAATATCCCCATCCGGGCCATCCCCCCATTGATGTCTGAAAGATTTATCTCATGTGTAATCTTTTTGCTTTTTTTTTTTTTTTTTTTAAATGAAAAGTACTATTCATTAAATTAATTAATTAATTTAAAAAAAAAAACTAAGCTAAACATTCAATTAATTTTAAAAACTAAACAAAACAAAACATAATTATAATAATTATAATAATAATATTATTATTATTGTTATTATATGGTTGATATAATAATAACTTCTTTATGTTCGTGCAGAAAATTTGCCTTTAGTTGAAAATTCGTTTGTTGTTCCAAGTCTTTTGGTTTTGGAGAAATTTTTTTTTCTTTTTATCCCAAATTCTATTAGTTATTTCACCAACGTTTGGTAAAGAGAATCATTTTAAAATTTAAAATATTCTGTTATTGATAATAATTGAAGGGAGACGGGTGTTATTTTCTTCAAACCTTAAGGGAGAAAAGTGTTTTTTTTCTTTTAAGTTTGAGGTGGAGTGTCATTTCTCTAAATATCAAAGAAATGAGAGTATAATTAACCTATTTTCTTATTTATATTTTGACCCAAAAAAAAAGTCCATAAGATTTTCTAACTCACAACGCAAAGAAGAGTCATGCATCTTTGGCTAACACATTATTAAATTTTCCCTATAAAAAAAAAAAAACACATTATTAAATTATTGATGCTAGAAAGCCTAAAATGACATGTGTAAGGGCAGGTTTTGGCTCTTAAGCCCAAAAGATTAATGGATTAAGGCCCAAAAAACCCAACACAATGAATTTGTAAAGAGTGGGTTTAAAAGCTAGGCTTTAATGGATCCAACAGCGTGCACAGTGAATCAAAGATAGTATGAAAGCAAAGAAAAATAAGTTATGTGCAAAGAAACCCTTCCTCGGCAAAATCCGAGGAGAGCAGCGCTAATGTATATTTCTTTTAAACTGTGATGCAATTTCAATTCTTGTTGCTACAGTATTTTCTTTACAAATTTTCCATCCTTTCTCCCTGAAGGATCTCTTACATTATATAGCTCCCTTTAGATGATTTTGGCCCTTCAATTTGTTGATCGTCCTGGCTACTACTTGAGTGCTTGTCCCATCAAACACCTTCCCAAACCCTTTGTGAGTTGCGGCAGCCAAGGCAGCACTGTTCAGGGGTCTTCTCCACATAAATGCAACCAAGAGGTTTGGTAAGATGCATTAAATGTGGTGGCATCCACCATCCCTTCAGTCATGTCAAGGCTAACCCCTTCTTCAAAACTTTTTCTTTACAGTATGACCTCCTCTAGTAACGTGCCACTGACATGGCCTTATTATTCGAGGGTGTGACCTCCTCAGCACGATAATGGCCCCCTCGGCCATGAGTATGACACGTGACGCAATGACCTTATTTAAATTCCTGTACCCCACAATAGCCCCTCAAAACTAGGTTTTTTTTTTTTTTTTTCCTCTTATCTGAGGATAAAATGGGGTTTTTGACCTTGGGTAATTAATTCCACACATTTCTTTGACTTTCACAAGTGAGGATGCCACTTCGCATGCCTCACAACCGTTCTGGCGCTTCGGAGTCCGCAACTTCTCATTAAATGCTCCAAGCGGCGCTTTGTTCCCTACGTCCTACGGTGAGATGGAGATCCTACGGCTCGCATTTCTCCTCAAATTTTGGGCAGGATAACTCCTACCCAATTCCGCCTCCTATATAAAGCGTTTGGAGGATTCATTTCTCTCATTTCCCAATCTTCGAACTCTCAAGACTTCCTAAATCTCCAAACTTTCCAGACTTACTAAATCTTCAAACTTTTGAGAAGCTCCTGAAGTGACCCTTGTCCTTATTTCGTAAGTTTTTTTTTTTTTTTTTTTTTTTTTCTTTCTTTCTTTCTTAGGCTATTTTCTCCTCGGCCAATCTCCTTGGCCTTCTACTTTTTATTTCTTCTGCACAAATATTTCTTTTACTTCTCTTTAGTCTGCTCTAATGGGTAGGTTCGCTTATTTAGTTGATTCTCCCACAGCTATAGAGGGGTTTAGGGCCCTGTATCACATTCCCCAGGGCAAATGGCTCACCTACAGGAATGAAGGGGAGGTCGTCATTCCCATGACCGCCTTCATAGAAGGGGAAATGACACTTCCTATAGGTAATATGACTAAGGAATATTTGATTGCCCATAGGCTGTGCCCCCATCAATGCGCGCCCAACCTATTTAGGATTTTGGGTAGTGTAGACGCTCTCAACGAGCAAATAGGGTTGAACCTCACTTGGCACATCGTCGTTTAGATGTACGAGTGCTATCTGCTGGCAGACTCGGGCTACTACCTTAAGCCTAGGCCTTCAGTGGTTAGGCTTGTCTCGTGTTTTCCTAAGTCCAACAAGGGCATGAAGGATGACTACCTGATCGCCTCTGGTGAATGCCACGACGGTCTTCACTTCCCTAGGTTTAGGTCCTTTGACACGGGACTTAGTTTCGTGGTTCACCCCCCTTTTTATTATTTTTCTAACACTTTGTTCTCTCTTGGCTGAGGGTTCATTTTTCTAACTATGATTTTTCTTTTTGGCTGTTTTCACATATAAAAAGCACGTAGCTCCTAATCTTAACTTCGTCAACGTCCACGATCTCAACAAAGTGCTGAGGTTTAAGGTGTTTGTGAGCGAGGACAGACAGCTGAGAGCCGTCCATCTCATCCTTGACTTCCAGCCCCTGTCTAACAAGTTCCAAGACGTGGGCCACACGATCAGAGCGGTGATCCTTGGTTAGCTCGGATAGACATCTCAACACCCGGGTTCCTAGCCCGAGAAGACATTATGCAAGTTGAGCTTCCCTCACACCGTGCTCCCCCTGAGGTCGCGGTTCCAAAAGAAGAAACAACTTCCTCTCGCCTGTCACTCGAGGCAGAGATCAACCAGTTTCACCTTAAGGACGAGAGAGAGGAGCAAGGAGAGCCTGTGATCCAGGTCTCAGACTCAAGAGAAGAGCTCAACAGATCTTCTGTAGCCCGTCCCTCCGGGCTCATCGTTACACATGTAGACGATAGTTCAAAGGAAGAAGAAGAAGAGATGGCTTTGAACAAGAAGAAGGGCTTGCGTGAGCTTCTCGCTGATAGGGCCAAGGGGTCGGCGCCTAAGGACGCCTCGAGGTCTCAACCTCCCCTTGCTCTCCCCCCTCCTCCCCCTTCTACAATTAACCCATTTGTTGTCGCTAACTTGAAGAAGAAGAGGAAGGAGAAAGAGTTAGCCGAGGAGGGGGAGTTGGTCTTTCAAAAGGAGCCCAAGAAGCAGAAGATGACCAAGGGCCAAGGGAGGGCCTTCTCGGTGGAAAGTAAGGAGGCTGAGCACGTGGCTGACGTGCGCCATCCAACTTGGAACCCCCGGCTGGAGTTTAATTTTGGTACCCCACAACATGTATTGTAAATAAGTTTAATTTTGGTATTTGCTTTATTGATGACATTAAAAGATGTCTAAAGCATGAAATTGCAATTAACGCCTGTTACGGATTTTGCCCTGGAGGCCTTTCAGGAGATGGCAGTGGTTCTTGAAAAGGTCTTAGCCCAAGAGCAGGTGGCGATGGTAGTGGGTGCTCCACTAGTGGCAATGGCTTCTCCTCTAATTTTGCAAAGTTGAAAGGTTGGCCTTCCTATGTTTTATAGTGACGGCTCCATACAATTCTTCCTCATTTCTTGCACAACTTACACCTGAGTGTTGTATCGAAGTAATTAGCACAATGTATTCATATCTTTTTAAAAAAAAAAAAAAAAGGTTTAAGTGGTATTTGGTATTAGCCCAAATTAATCTCAGACATATTTCTTATAAAAACCGAATTTTGATCATGTAAGTATAACTTTTTATCAAAAACTGAACATAGATTATCAAATAAATTAAAATAATAATAATTTTTTTTTTAAATGTCTTAAAACCCAAAACTTACCTTCATATCAAGTAGCACTAAATCTACACTAATAAGTTCATTCTTTGACTTGATATTAAAAACATCCTATAACTCTTAGTTACTTTGATATTTCAATCATCTTTTTTAGAATTGATTTCATTCAAGAGGTCGAAACAAAGCATCAAATCAATACCAACATCAAACACTCTAAATGTCTATGTAAATTAATATCATGCATCAAAGTAGTATCAACACTATACCTTAGCTTACTTATCAAAAAAGACAAAAAAATATCTAACACCCTAACTTATACCACTCGAGTATTGTCTTTAATTTAAAATTGCATAAATATCAAAATTGTCTAAAATTAATTGACCTGAAAATGGTTGATGGATATGTAACTAATATAAAAGGAGTTCGCATAAAGTATATGTAATTAATATATCTTGTTTTTACTATGTATGTTTGACAATCTTCAATCTTTAAGTATGGGCGAATTATGATTAAAATTTCACTAATGTATGTGCTTTAAGCCTCAAGCAATCACCACAACATATTTACAAAAAAAAAGCCTCAAAATACAAATTAAAAACTATCCAAATTAATAAGCATTAAAAAATAACTAAAATTGAAAGAGAAATCACTACACACATGTGAAAAAGCCCAAAATTCAATAATTAAAAAAAATCCAAAAAACATTTGGAAGCAGAGTTCACCAAAGAAAGATTCACATGGGAATTGAACTGGTGGATATAGAAGATTAAATTTAAGACATAGTATTGGGTCGTCAAATATATAGTGTATGATCACGATATACCACACGTGTTCAATAGTAGAATCGAATTAGATTAAAATTGAGGGACAATATATCAAAATTGTAAACGGTTAAGAGTTGAGGAAAAAGTAAAAGGCAATTAAAGTAGAAAAATGATTAAGAGTTGAGGAAAAAGTAAAAGGCAATTAAAGTAGAAAAATGAACTAAATTCAAGTGATTTTAAGATACATATTTGGTAATGGAGTTATTGACAAATTTATATTGCTCAATTTACTTATATCCTCCTTTTTTTTTTTTAAAGACTTTTTAAGTATTTAATGAGATTAATATTGACAAAACGAAAAATAGACACCAAAGAGTGTTATCTTGGTTATATATGCATGTAATTCTAACACTCCTTCTCATTTATAGGCACAACATCTAAACACACTCATTTATCACCAATGGAACTGATGTAACAAAATGAATTTAATTATAGTATTTTTTAAGGAAAAAATTTAGCTAGTTCCAAACCGGTTTTGAGCTATCTTCATCCAATCCACTAAATGACAATTGAAGAGACCATCTATTTGTAGTTTTAGTCATGACATTATTAATGAGCCATATGACTTGTTTAAATAATACACACAGATAGTCTTATAAATCGCCACGTAACATGTTGTAAGAGGTTCGTATCCTAATAATAATTTTTTTTAATCCACCATTATCATTCTTCATAGACATAATGCCATTTCCTAAAACACTAATAAAGGAGGTTTATGATGACAAGTAACAAATATCCACTAATAGTCAAATCTATATTATCAAATATCCACTAATAGATGGAAGGCTCATGATAACAAGTAACATGCAATGATGCAACCCTATGAAAAACCGATAATCTAAAATATTGAAGCTTAGGCACTTGCAGTCTATCCGCAATAGCCAATAATGGCCCCAGAATTAAAGTAAACCCCATTGAAGTTCATGATGTATTACAACTACAAGATAAAAAAAGTAGCATTATGTCTGATCAAAGAAAATAAGTAGCATTATGAGAGCTTGCTACTTTTTATCATTTTGATTGTCTCAATGTCCTTGCACCATATAATCCAATTTTAGCACCTGATAAATTCTTATCTTGAACAATTAGTAATAAGAATTCTTTGATTTCTTATTACTTAGTTGCATTTGTGTAAATATTTTGTCATTTATAATGACTCTTCGTCATTATATTTCAACTCAATTCCCAAAATTATAATTAACAATTTTATAAAGATTTTTTATTTTGATAATTCAAGTGAAGAGGGGAATTTGAACTCTAATTCTCCTTATAAATTTTTTTTTTTTTTTTTTAAATCAAACTACGTCACTGAGCTATGATTAACCACCATGCTGAAACTGCAATATTTTCCTCTCATACGTTCATACAAAGTTGCTATCATCAGGAGCTAATGGATTCAGACCAAAACAATGTTTTATGAGCATTCCATCTTAAAATTTCACAACATATGAATACTCCAACCTTTCAACACACCCCACACCCCTCCAAAAAAATAAATCAATCAAAATATTGCAGCATTTTTGCCCCTCAGCCCTATTCATGTCTTGGCTCGGTCTGTGTTATCAACACATACATAAAAAATTTGGATAGTTACAACAATGGAGGAAAATCTGGACATTTATGTTGAAAAATCTCTCTTGCCAACACATTACATGTAACATTAGGAAGGTAATCCACCGATTCTATTCATGTGAAAAACAGGACATGATGGTGTAGCCCAAACAAGCTACTGCTTGTGCCACAAACATCAGATGCAAAAAAAATCTCAAGCAAAGCTCCAAAGGCTTGCCAAAAAAATATATTAAAAAGAAAAAGAGGCAAACCTCCCAGGAGAGATAAAAAAATGCCTTCGAGTGGATCATTGCTGCCTATACATTAGCTACGACTTGATATAACAAAAATTATGTACATCAATAAAATCGACGTAAAACATACAGGAGGATAGGGTGTGGAAATCTAAATACAGTGCTCGGAAGTCAGAACAAAATTTGAAGGGAGAGAACTTTCCCTGTCCCAAAAACAATTGATTACAACTACAACATAAAACATATTTTACAGGTTGCCCAGCAAAGACAGGATCATACAAACTCCACCATCTCTGTCAGCCCCTATAAGAATAATATTAATTATCATAGCAATGAATAATGAAAAGTAAAGAGTCTTTTCGCAAATATTAATTAATTCAAACAAAAGTAGGCCAGTGACCAAACATAGGAGACAGCTTACCTCTTGGTGAACAAATTCAACATCGCAGTCTGCAGCATATTGCATAGACCTCATATATAATCTTGGATACATATTCTTATCCCCATCTGAACTATTATATGCTCAACATTGTTTTTCCTTATTGAATTGGAGCATTTATTGATTCTACACAAGAAGGGCAGTATTTCATTTACGTACTTATCATTTAACATTCCCAGTGTGTATTGGAGTATGTAAATGCCGTTTGGACTCCTTATGTGAAGCATCCACCTTTAATTTTTCACTTTCTGCTGCTTTCTTTGTTTCAAGCTCAACCTGCCTGCAGTTTTCTACATGGGCTTGGTTGAACATTCTCACAAAGTTGCGCAGAGTTGAAATAACTGCAGATGTGTTTCAGAAATGTAATAAGGTAGCAGAAACTACACTGAAAAGAGCTGTGCATGTGAAGCCGTCCAACTAGACTTCAAGATTAGAAAACTACAAAGTACAAAACCTAATAGATACCAACACATATTATCTTTAATGATTCAGAAAAGGCATACACCTGGTCATTACAGTGACAATGTGTAGATTTAGATTGGGGACACAACATGATATATCGTCATAATGAATGTGATTAGTAAAGGCATCAGATACAGCTTCCAATCTGATGACAAACTTAGAAATAGACAGATAACTAACAAAACCAAGATTTTATTGAATTTGACTACTAAGTAAATCTCTTAAAACTTAGATAGCAGAAATTACTACAACATGCTACGAGATTTCAGAACAAAACATCAGATATGGTAATGGTTTTTGAGCTCATTCTTCAGGTGAACCATCAGTTGATTCAAATTTCATCACAAAACTCATAAGCAGCAAATTCTGAGCAAATACCAATACCATATATGAAATCATAAATAAATCACAAGCCAAGATTTCCATTTGACCCTAGGGTAATTGTTAGAAGTATGTTGTTAGATGATTAAATTTACTATATCTCAATAGCTTAAACTTTTAGGACAATTGGTAATTTAACATGGTATCAGAGTAGGAGGTCATAAATTCGATCTTTGTTGCTGCCACTTAACCTCCCATTTAAAACCCCACATGTTGGACCTCACCTATCAAAAGGGAGTTTGAGCCCACGAGTGAGGGAGAGTATTAGAAGTATGCGGTTAAATAATTAAATTTACCATATTCCAATAACTTAAGTTTTTTGGACAATCGCTAATTTAACAATATTCAAATTTGTAATTGCATTACACAATGATCATAAGTTATAATACCTTGTTCAAAGGGGCAGCGAGATGGATCTTCTCCAAAATAAATGATCATTGCATCCACATTTCTACCCTGAAAGACATTCCAGATGATAAAGAACATGTATTCATTTTTATGGTTCTAAAAGCATAAACACTCCAACTACTCTTCAAAGCAAGACCTACCACGCCAGAATACAATGAAGCCAAAGACCTCACTTCAGCTTCAGCGGAAAGAAGGAACTCCTTTAAAGTCTGAAATATAAAATGAAACTATAAATCAAAGCCAGAACAATAGACAAGGAGCCATAAATTCTACGCCAATAACAAATTAAACACAAAGATACATAAAGCCTAATGAATAAAAACTAAAAGCATGAGGAATCTTTAGCTATAAGAATCACAATTATCATTTCCATGGTAATATTCAAAACTAAAATACTTCACAGTGGTCTTTGATTGTTTTGATATTTAACAGTATTATCCAGATAAAATTTGGCGCACTTCATATAATCTCACAGTAACTCAATGAAATACAAGATTCATTATCATCCCAAACTCAAACATTTCGTTCTCCTTATGTTTGGCTTATGAACAAGAAACTCTTTAAAGTTTGTCAGACTTTGTTGACTAAAAGGGTGTATTGATGGCATCTACAATTTTCCCTCTTCTTTGCTTTTTTATAACAGGATCCGGACATCCAAGCCCCACAAAGACCCTAGAATGCAAAATTCACCATCTTAGGTCTAATTCTATCAATCTTTAAGAACCCTAATACCAATCTGCTCATCCCAGCACATGCTAGCCCTAACAAATCATCTCTTTCAACTGAAAAAATAAGCACAATATAAAGTTAAAAGAGGGTGAACAACGACAAGAAGATAACCAACAAGGGGAAGATAACTATCATCCAATAGCACTCCCAAGATTCAAACCAATAAAAATAAAGAAAAATAAATCAAGCACATATAAAGAGAACACAAGAATTTGCCTGGTTTAGCAAATTGCCTGCATTCAAGGGCGGTTATGAGGAGAAAGTTCCACTAAAAATACTGGGAGATTACAATAGTAGCAGAAAGGCTCTCTCAAAAATCCCAAAGCCCAAAGATACCCAAAACTCTCTTTCACATGCAACGCCTAGAGAAAATATCCTTTGCACTACTCTTAGTTCCACAGAATGGCTCTAGAATTTGCCACGGCAGAGAACTCTCTCAAGTGAAATGCCAAGAGTTGCGTATCTATATAACTTTATCGCAGCTTGCACCGTGTCTCAATACAGGATCTAAAACTGAATATATATGGGCACATAAGCATGTTGGCTAGGCTAATGCCATTATTTCCCTTGCAAAGTACGACATGGCATACAATTAAGTTGGATCTCTCTATGTGCGTGTGAAAGAAAATGAGGGAAAATGTTGAGATGGATAACTAGCAAGTTGAAATATTAAAGAATTCTTGAGAATTTAAAGATAGAACTAGCAACAATGAAGGACTACGTGAAATCTGTCATTCCCCTTCTATTTTACAAGATAAGCAGGTGTTAGCTGAAAGAGTTTATTCATTCACAATAACTACAAGAGAACTGCACCAATGAGAAGTGACGAATGGACAGACATGGATAGATCCTGCTAGTAATGACAAAAAAAGACTAATAGCTTAAATACCTTACGGAAATTTTCGGATACAGGACCATCAATTTCAGAGGTGGACAGTTCCTGTACAACTTTCTCCAATCCTTTGCTTATAGCTTGCATTTCCTCTGCCAAAATTCTCATTTGTATCTGGATGGCAATCACACATTTCAGTCAAGAAGTGCCAACTCTAATAAAAAATTTCTAAAAATGGTTCTCACCATAACAAATAAGAATACCTTTGATGCAGCCTCTAAGCTAGCAAGGTCCTTGGAAAAATCTAGAACTTCAGGCAATTTATCAGCAAGCACCTACAGCTTATCAAGCATAACATAATCATCACCAAGTACTGTGCAGGTAACTTCTCCATGGGCAAGTACTTCAAAAGCTACCCAAAAATTGACATTAAATCATAATTGATCAACATAATAGTTTTATTTATTATAAAAACCACATATTAATGCACAAAGTTTTGTAATTAATGACAACAAAACATGCTTCTTATATGTAGATGCATACAAATAATCAGAAAAATCAAAACTTGCAGGCAGATTAGCACAAAGAACGACACATTTGACTGAACAAGGAGCCTGTGCATCTGAGGTTTCTCATCATTTTAACAAATTTTTTTATTACTAAAAAAAGGTAAGCAGTATACTAAAAACATCACAAACTGAACTAAATAAGCTGAAAAAACTTAACAGCTCTGTACAATATATGAATCAGCCAGAAAACTTAAATCCATTTTAATGAAAGCCTTCTAAGGATCTACATGACACATCTAGCAAATTAATACGTAGGAATGATAAGTTATTACTAGTGTTAAAGCTTAAAAAGTGAATTTAATCACTTCACCATTGTTCTACTAAAGAACAAAAATTAAAAATGAAATCAAATAAATTATTGCAATAAAAGATATATGGTAAACATTTCCTTTTGCTGGGGATAGCAGGAGCTATTTTTTTCCTTTTTCTAGTAATCGTTTCCTTTTGGAGATAGACATTTTAAAAAAAAATAATGGTTAAAGGATTAAATTCACTATATCCTAATAGCTTAAACATTTAGGACAAAGGCTATTAATCATGGTATCAAAACAGCTGGTTCTAAGTCCGAACCTTGTCTCCCCTCTATCTCCCATTTACAAAGTTAAAACCATATGTTGGACCTCACATGAGGGGGAGTGTTAAAATAATAGTTAAATGATTAAATTTACCAATTCCTAATGACTAAAACTTTTGGGACAAGTGGTAATTTATCAACACTAATACCAAACCATTAAATCCTTTAATCAATTAGTTTTGCCATGAGTCCAATATAAAATGCATGTCCACTCTCTAATCATGAGCGCAAGTGTATAAAACAATTGTAAATTAAAATTAACAAAGATGCAGTTTGCACATGCATGCACAAGGAACATAATTGAGTTACGAAAATTTCCATTTACACATGATAACCTCACCATATGTTCCAAGAGAAGTTTCAAATCCAATGTGGACAGTCAAGTTTATCGTTACAAAGCCCAGAGAAATAAGTACCAACTTGTACCTTACAAAGATAATGCATGAGAGTAGTCTTCTTGTTCTGTGCACGTGTATCTGTAAGTTTAAGAAGGCTATCCAACCTAAACCCAATGGCAGATCCTAGGAAAAAAAAAGCAGAGAATAAAATCAAGGAGTATCAATGAGCAGGATAAAAATGTGATGCTGTTATATGTCGGATCCCACAGCATGAGAGAGCAAAAGGTAACATGGCAAGAAAATATAGAAAAATATGTGACAGGAATCCCCAGTATTTTAATAGGGACCAAGGTGCTGGTGCTCATAGCTTTATGAATTTAAGTATCACAATGTAGGATAACTTTATGTTCAAGGGAGCATCTCAACTGCCAAGTGATCTTAGATTTAAGAGCAGGGATTGAACTAAGTTAAGACCAAGTGGGGCAATGGCCCCCTGGTTCTAACAAATCCCTATAATCATTTATATAATATATATGCCCCCATTCAAGATAAAACTGTTTTATAATAAATATTTATATAAATATCTAAAATTTGGTCCCAAAGACATAGCTGAACAAAAATGAGACAGTCTGTTGGTGCATGACACATGGCCCTCCTTCCAAAAAGACTTTTTAACATAAAACACCTTTTTTAAATATTTTTTTTTTACAAATCTATGTTTTTTGTGTTTCACGTAGCTAAAATCCTTTAGTAAATAAAAAAAGTTCATAAAAAAGATAAATCAAGGGCAAACCAAGAAATAAGAAGCTAATTGCTTTCAATCAATTTTATTGTTTTATTTATATATTAAGTTAATTCCTTGATTTTGAATATGCATATGTGCACTCCTTTTTTTAATCAATATATTTCATATTAGTTTTTTCCCCCAATAATTTTGATGGGGGCGGTAGTAAACCCAAAGCACAAATAATTTTTTTTCATCAATTTATGTCTTGAATTTTACCAAATGGTTGGAAAAGAGCTGAAGATCCAATACCAATAGCCTACCAACTTATTCACATAGTGGTTATAATTGTGCTTGCTTTTCCAATATTTCTACCACCACTATGAAATGAGAATTTTCAATCATCAAACTCTTTGACTTTGTACATTACAAGAAAAATTGCTGAAAATTTTAGTTCATATTAAGATTTTCAGGATTTAAAGGAACGTCATGTTCCATTTTGAAAGATGATTAATCAAATAAATTAAAAATAAAAAAGTACAGAGAATAAATATTTTGTATTTTTTTATATGTATATATTCTGTTAAACACTAAATAAATGCTAGTTTTATTTTCATGTATTAATTTAGTTTTAAATCTTAGTATACTTTTTATTCCTGAATTCTAAAAAAATTTAGTTCATGCTCCCCCACCACCCACCACCCCCCCCCCCCCACACAAAAAAAAAAGCTAGATGTCTGGTTCCATCCCTGTTTAGTGTGTGTTTGGCAAAAATTATTTTTGCTAATTTATTTTACTATTCAACTTATTTTTGCTATTATTCATAGCCCCACTACACTTTTTGATTCTATTTATAGGTTTTACTATACTATTTTAGCTAACTTTTACTTTTATCTAAGTACTTTCAGCAAAAAGTTTTCAGTTTCAGCAAAATAAGCGAATCTCAAACATACCCTTAATAGGTCAGAATCTGAGCCACATGTATGTACTTATATCTCTTTATGTCATCATTAGAAGTATATACTTCAAATAAATCAGAAGTTCATAATCAGATTCATTGTTTCCATACTTCTCCAAAGAGGTCTACTAAACAAGATTGGCTAAGTGATCAAATTAACAAACATACTTCAAGAGAGATAGTTATTACTTTTATTCCTTCTTTCATGGCTCTTTTTCAAAGTTGTCAAATGCAACTTGCACGTTAAAACATCCCAAAGAGCTAAAAAAATTTCAAAACTATAAGTTTATGTTCCTTGATTTGTCCTGTATTTGTCCCTAGATTGCAGCAAAACTTTGTAAAAAAATCCAATTCTAAAATGTTATTTTGGATTCCACGTGCTCCAATTATGCTCTTTTTATCTCCCTCTTAAAAGATTACAGGTTTACATGATGAATAACATGAGTTGTTTTCAAGCCAATTAGTAAAACAGATCTTCACACTCTCTAGTATCCAACTCAATAAAGAGGTGAGCGTATATCTCACTCATGGTCCCACACAGTAATTTCTCAGCATTCTTGATTTCTTTCTAGCCTACTGCAATACTCCAATATTTCCTTATTAACAACCACTGCCATTCTTTTCCTTCTCAATAACAACCTCTTGGAAATTGGAAACAGTAACTCAAACCATTTACCAAATATCAGTGACAACCACCAAAATTTTGGCACTCCAAGACCAACTTTTTTTACAAGTATTTTCTTTGTTCATATGCTTTAGAATTATCCAATTTATTAAACACACAGATACCTTCTAACAATGATGATAGGGTATTTTGCTGCCTAATTTGTTTTTTTAATAATAATAGTGCATTCAGGATAGATGCCAAACAATTTAATATCAACTTACCCCTAGCAGTTCCCTGGTTCAAAGCATTTCCTAATGAAAGAACTGTCTGCATAATTCTCTTCAGTTTGACAGAACCCTTGATCTGATGAGAACATCACATATAAGAAAATGAGAAGTCAATATTGATAGGAATATCAGAATTACTTCCAAAAAAGAAGTATAAGCATATGAAAAAATAACTTGCCTCTTCTGCCGCAGAGTAGACAGCACTGAGGCTGCTTCTGAGGTCAGAAACCTAAATGGAATTATAAATAGGCCACATTAACATAGGCAAATCACCGCATATTGAGCAAGTAAGAGACGAGCTTTTCCTCACCTGGGAATGGAACTGTATCTTGAATGAAAAAACTCTGAGCTTACTTTCTACACGTGGTACTTGCATTAACTCTAAGAAGAACTGTCATGAACATGCACAAAGCATATTAATCCAAGAAAGATGCCACAAAATTCTTCAGGGAGGATATGTTCCCAAATTGAGCAGTTATAACAGCTTAAATCAAGGGTTCAATATTTCATCATTAAACATCATAGAACAAGTTGAATTTATTGAATATACATAAAATGGAACCCCCTACGTCAATGTAATGAGAAAAAAATGCTAATACGTTTGAGACAGCACATCCATACATCAACTGAACACAAGGGTTGACTTGGATGCTCCAACCAATAGCAGATAATTTTCTATCAAAGCTATGAGTAACAATGCTAGTTGTGAACACGAAAATAGCTTTCAAATGAAATCCATCAGAACAACTCTTTTACACTCAAATGCTGGTCCCGAGAGATGTCAGAACAAACACAAGCATTTTAAAGTTTAAACTTCTTGAGAAAAGTATACACACAGAGAGACACACTTGCACTTTGGACATCTTGAGACAAGTACACAGATACAGCAAGCATTTGAATTTTGAACTTCTTCAGACAAGTACACACGCAGACACCAAAAATTAAACCTAGGTATGTTTTTCTTCCTTCACCGTACAATGCATGCCCTATCCAGCAAAACAAAGTCTTTGAAATGATACCCACAGAAGTACATTCAGTGTTAATGAGCACAATTACCATAGGGCTTCACCTATCATTTATAATATGTTCATATCAAGCAGTACACTTGTTAAGTGAAAACAGGGTTGTGGGAGAGCAATACAAAGCGTCGTGCTGCTAGGCGAAGCGGTGGAGTAATGATCGTATGTCTGTAATGCATTGTATGTCCCATAATAGGTCCCATTCTTCTACCCTTTCCCGGGAATTTAGTTGTTCAGTTACCATTCTATAGTGTAAATACTTGTAAAATAACAGTTCAATTGTTACATCAGCAGTTAAGTATCACTAATTAAGCTAATAAAAAACATACCACAAGTTAGTATTCATAAGTAACAAAGGAAAATTAAAACTAGAGAAAAGAAATACTACAGTTGGATAATGATAATAAAGAATTCGCAAGAAATTATGCAAATAAGTTACATCAGAGAACTACAATAAGAATAATCAGTTTAAAGGATCCTTAAATGTCCATTGTGTTTGGAATTCTTACTACCTAACATGGCACAACTTCCTTATAATGAAGCAGTAATAAAGGCAAAGTCAAAAAAATACCAGTATCAAATGTGAGAAATCAAGACATCAAAATATCAGATAAAAGGTTAGCACACAAACAGCACTAATGAAATCTTACACACCTGTTCACATTTCCCTAACTTTTCCTTTTCTCCCGTGTAGCCCTGAACGGAGAAATGTAATAAATGCAATTATATATTTGCAGAAGATATAAAATGAATAGAACATGATATACCAATTTTAGTATAATAGTTAATTTAATAATAGTTTTCCAAACCTTAAGTAGTTCCATCTCCTCTTTTGTTGGACAGAACTTTATGAGATTCTCGACCTGATCCACATCTAAAGCTGAATCTTCCAGGGCAAGCACTGAACTCTGTCAATGTTCCACATGAAGCCATAATTGATAAGGACAACTTGTCAGAAACAACCCCATAATGTATAATGGAACTAAGACCACCTATTTAGCAAAAATGAATGAGAACCGTGCTTGGACAGAGGATATTTATAGCAAGGAAAAAAAACCAAGAGGATAGGATGACTCCTAGAATCAAGTAGAGCCTCAAGAAAAGAAAGAGGAGATTGCCTAAGCAAGAGAGAGACAAGGCATGTGTTTTCTTTTCATTTTGAATGAGAAGACGAGGGAGATCATAATCACCAAAATTTAGTGACATGACCTGCTCAAGGCCAGTTAAAGACATGGCCCACACTCTACATACCTTAATAGATATGTTGACATAAGACAACCATAAGAATGTAATTACACTTGTCTCTCTACAATGTGATTCGTTGAATTCTAAGAGGAAATAACTTTTCTACCGATAGTTTGACATACCAAAGGAGGAGCTGTAAGTCAACCATTTTAGGCTTACATCAGGGGTGGGCACTTGGCACATATCATTATGCAGTAAAGTATAAGCTGGCAGTATGACAAAGTTCCCAGGTTTATAATGCACCTGTGATCTCACTCTCCATTTTTTGTTTATGAGGAAAGGAAGCGATACCAATGACATCACTTCTTTGCTTAACTACAGATTCTTTTGAATAAAAGTGTTCTAGTACAGTTCAACCCAAACTTAACATTTGAAATGTGTTCAAAACAATATTAGGAGTATAGATGGTGTTCTCGGCTGGCTTGCCATGAAGGACAGGTTATCTAAGAGCAAGGATGATGATTTGGGGTTCACAGGGGATTGTGCATGCTGTTCCACCTGAATGGTTACAGAGAGTAGGAGTCACCTGTTCTTTGAATGCTCCTTTACAAAAATAATTTGGAAGAACATTATGGGGCTTTGATTGTTGAATGATATTCCTCCCAAATTGGATAATATATTAAGCTGCAGCACCGGATTTTTTATAAGGGAAAAGATATAGAGCTTCCCTTTGGAAGGTGGCATGGTGGGCAACAGTTTATCATTTGTGAATCCAAAGGAATTGTAGAATCCAAAGGGGAGAAGTCAAGACAGAAGAGCAAATTGTTAAAAACATTACAAGAGACGTCAAAGCCAAGATGGAAAGCTAAGAGTAATTTAGACAATTCCATTCTCAATAAAGTACTGTGCATCAACTGGGGAATACTTGGGTCTGCTCTGGAAATTAATTGAGGTTGGGAGGGGAAGAAGTGTTTACAAAAGATATTTGGAGGATGGTTGCTGTTTCAGTAGCTTTGAAACAGGCTTGGTATCATTAGTGCTAAATTGATGAGTTGTCTAAAAAGAATTTGGCTTGTACTACTGGGAGTATCTGTTTTCATATTTTTTTCTGTTTTAGAACATGTATTGTACCCTGCGTTTTCTTGCTTGTATCAATTATTTTGAGCTATAAAAATCATCAGCATTATCCCAAAAAAAAAAAAAAAAAAAAAAAAAAAGGTTTTCTTGAAATTGATGGTAAAGGGAAAACTTTTTTTTTTTAGTAAAAAAATGTAAAGGGAATACCAAAAAGGTATAAGACCAAAAACAGCACCAGTAAGGATTAAAATTGAAGGATATGTCAAAGAGAAGGGCGTAAGCTTAGAACAAGACTAATAGGACTGAAAAATTAATTTTGCCCTAGATATAGTGGGATGACAGAACAGAGTTCCTGTAGCTGGGCTCCTATAGTTTAGATAAGGATTTGCAGAGTTGAGCTCTGAACTGCTTGAAGTCTATGCGAAGCAAACTTTTATTTCAATGACCCATAGAGCTGGTAGAAGTACACAATTGAAATAGCATTAAGCTTACCATTAAGTCATGCAATGGCACTTTCACCTTTGAAAGCATGATTTCACAGTTATATGCCCGCCTGTGGTCAATCTGCAAGATGTGATAACATTAAACAAATAATAAATATTAATCTGGTATTCATGAGAACATAACTTGGCCAAACAAGATAAATGCAACAAGAAAGGGATGCATATAACCTCACTTCCAACGCTGTACTTAATACTTGATAGACCTAAGCATTCTACAATTCCATAATACAAAAGAATAGAAAAAGGCAACATAAAGTACAAACATCTTTCCCTCTCTTTTAAGGAAGAGGGGCAGGAGGGGCGGTTGGGATTTTGAAGGGCCTTAGTTATTTTTTCCCCCCAGTAAATAAAATACATTAGTTCAATCTATAGAATTTAGACTTCTAGCACAGATAAGTTGATAATAAGTGATCAGTATATCCCAAAAATCTTCAATTTTGCTTTTGGACAACAACTCTTAAGATTTATATGGACCATACAGAGGAAAATCGCACTAGAAATGTATACAATGAGACCTTCTCAATCACTCAACATGAATGAAGAATATGCAATTGACAAAGAGACCTAGATGCTCAGTTCTTTGCCATAAATTAACATTTTGGTGCCCATTTTTTTATTTACAAATTGGTAATCCAAAAATCCCCAACAATTTACTTAATCTGATAACTTTGGTAACAAATTTTTTCCAATTCACACTTATAAAACTATGGATGCATGCATGGATTTAATTGAACAGTTCTGTCTAAGATATTTCATGAAGTAAAAGTGTAGCTAGTTAACATTTAATTGTCCATACCCATCCTTATGAGTAAAAAAAGACATTGTTGCTAAAACAGTAACGGTAATCCTTCTTTCTGAGTTGGTAGCCTGAATGTTGCTATAGATAGTGACAGAAATCCAATTAACATTTTTTGAACTTTTGATCACTTGCATGGCCAGAACTGACACTGGCCGTCACTGACTGGAGCTGCATGAATTCAAAAGTAATTTGGATCCATCAAACTTTTTACATCAGCCGTCAGGAATATTTGTATTTTAAAATATTCCTCATGATCAGCAAATTGGACAACTGTTAAGAAACTTCTTTAAGGACCCTACTTGACAAATTGAAAATAACAGAAAAGGTATAAAAAATGATTTTAGAACATAAAGACAGTTTAAAATTATAGTGATGTTCTAGAAACTGTCCACCAGGTATATCAGCTTGCAATAGTCATTGGTTTTGGTAAACAGGGCAGTTAAAAAAACATACTGTTGTGCATAACTTATGCAAAAATATTTATGGGGTGCTCTCAAGAAACCAGGGAAAAAAAAAAAAAAAACTTCAGTGTTTTGTTTATTGGAAGGCATGAACACATGGCGTTCTCCTTGTTAATATGCCATGCAATCACAAGTCACAACACTGCTTTCTTTACTCTTCCAACTTATAACCCTAATTTGGACCTCTTTATGTTTTTCTTCTCATGTCATCATCTTAACAACCTGAAGGCCTAACATTAGTAGCTGCCAGAAGGTTTTGCAGCATGCATCTCAAATTCCTGCAAGCTTTTGCTCATTTAATCTTTGCATAAATTAATCCTTAGGACCTTCTGTCACCTATTAGAACCACAAAAAATTTCCCCAACCCAGACCTTAATGTAATTCTACTCCAGTTTTTTCTTTTAGTTAAAGCGTCGGGAAAATTTGTATTTTACTGGTTTCTAGGGAGGGGCTATATTAAGAGTCCATTGGGTCCTATTTTGGTTTTGTTTGAGTTTAGTTATTTAGTTTGGGCAGAGTAGAAAGGAGTCCAACTCTTATTAGGGTTTCAAGAAGTACAAGTTCCACTAGGAACAGGTATTAGTCATCTATTTATATGAATTTAACGCTTTCTATTCAAGAGAGAAGAACAATAAAAGTTCATTCTTTTTCTTTTACGTTCTTAAAATCCCAGTTACTTAAAACCTTTCACACACACATTGATTCTTCACCTTCTAAACCCTAAAATTCAAAACCCTAAACCACTCATCTATCAAATAGCCCCAAATACCCTACAAAGAACCAAAACATGGACTTTGGCTTTTCCCCCTTATTTCATCCCCAAATATTACTATTCCTTTTCACCATTAGAAAACACATATTTATTCCTTACTATTTTACAAAAAAAAATTCACCAAACCCTAACCCTAATTCCTCAAAATCCAAGCTGTTTAACACTGCCAGACCTGACCCAGGAAATCTACATCTGATTTGACTTTTTCCTATGTCAAAAATTTTTAAACCATAAAACAAGATAATTGTTTGTTTCTTCGAATGGACACAAAATTGGGGATGAGACTCCTCTTACAAAATATTAATGGACTTAAATCTGAAGATGAAATATAAACAATTTCAAGTTAATAAAAAAAAAAAAATCAATGATGATTGGTACAACTTGAGAACCAAAAACGTTGAATACCAGTTGCACTTTATCTGATTTTGGCCCTGCTGAGCCACTCTTAGACTTCCTGCCATGATCTGAAGTTGGAACTGCTGCTGAGAAAAGATTCTCTAGCTCTGACATGTCAATCTCTGGAGCCCTACATTATAAGAGAACAAATGAAACAGCCTATGAGATATATGAAGAAAAATCAAAGCATGATTCATAGTTTAACAGGGAACTTCTCTTTTAGAGAAAAAGTACATACTTGGCAGCATCACCAGATTTTTGTGCCTCAGCCCAAAGACTTCCTGACATTGCTCTTGTTAATTTCAACCAATGCAATGGCCTCAGCTTTTTGGTTTGATTATTCTTTGAACTTATAGTACGTGAAATAATTCGACCCTTTCCACCATTGGGAGAACTATTCCCAATACTACCTAGAGAAAGCGAACCTGGCACTCCTTTAACAGAGGGAGCTGGAGGAGGGGGCACAGATGGAACAGATGAGGATTTCACTGATGCAGGGTCAGAGTGCTTGGATGAATATATGGGGGCAGGAGGAGGTGGTGGCACTGAAGATGGAATTCTAGGACCAGCAACCTGCCCTGAATGAGGAGGGGGAGGAGGTGGAGGTGGAGAATGTCCAGCCCTAACAGCTATATTCTCCTTCAAATGAGGTGTTGGAGGAGGAGGTGGTGGAGGAGTTGGAGGCGGAGGACGTCCAGCTCTAACAGCTATATTCTCCTTCAAAGGAGGTGTTGGAGGAGGAGGTGGTGGAGGAGTTGGAGGCGGAGGATGTCCAGCCCTAACAGCTATATTCTCCTTCAAAGGAGGCGTTGGCGGAGGAGGTGGTGTTGGAGGTGGTGGTGGAGTTGGAGGTGGCCTAGTTATTGAAGTAACTATAGGAGCTAAAGGAGGATTAAGTAATGGATTATTGTTGGAGATTAAAGGACCTGAAGTTTGCCCAGTATGAGGAGGGGAAGGTGGTGGAGGTGGAGGTGGCCTAACACTAACTGGTGGGCTAACCATTGATGAATGATCTTTATAATAAATATCATTGGTAAGTGAAGAATGCGTAGGTTCTGAAAGTTGATGAGGTGGCAATGGAGGAGGTGGGGAAGGAGAAGGAAGAGTTTTTGTAGAACAATCAGTCAAGAGAGGTGGTGGCTGGGGAGCAGGTGGAGGTGTTTTGAGTGCAATTGAAACACTTTTGGTATCCACAGATTCAGGGGCATGTGAAACTGCCAATGGGGGCTCTGGAACAGTTAAAGGAACAGGCGAAGGTTGAGTGACTTTGGCACCTTCAGATAAGGCACAGTCATGTAACTGACTTTCAATACCAAAAGTTGGGGTTATAGGTGTACCTTGCACAGATTTACAGGAGACTCTGTTTGACTTAGAAGATTGAGGCATCCCTTGGAACACGATGTCAGATTGAGAGGGCAATTGAAGTGCAATCTGAATGTCATGGGGCTCAGCCACCTTAAGGGACTGAATATCCAGGGATAACAATAAGGAGCTATTATCCTTATTTTCAAAAACGGTGGGCTTCTTTTTCTGCCAGAGCTTTCTAGGACTTAGTTCCTGCTGGAGCACATTTAGCGCTGCATCGGCCTTAGGATCTAACCAGTCCACATAATTGAAGATCTCTCGAACTTTTGCAAATGCCTCCATGGGAAGGCCCTCCTCCTCAAAGCACGAGACATCACCCAGAACAATGGAAGCAGCAGCATCCATCTCTGAGAAAAGAATCTTCATCCAAACAATGACCGGTGTATAAATTTCATAGTAGGGAAAAGCACCAGAAAAAAAAAAAAGCTAAGTCTACACAAATGTGTCATGTGCAATACCTCTGCTCTGAAGTCCTTAGGAAATTGATCCTTAGCATTCCACAACATGTCAATTTCATCCCGGTTTACGATCAATATATTAGACCTAATAAAAGCTGTGTTAAATGTGACACGGAACATCATCTCTTCACGTTCCATGTCATCATTCAAACAAACGCACTCAACCACAACATCACCTTGAATATGGCAATTGATGTCTATTTTAACCAATTCGCTTTCTGCCTGCAACACAATACGGGTTCCAAACAGTCATAATAATATTAAGATTTGACCAAGTTTTTGTAAAAAAAATTAATAATAATCATAATTAAAAGAGCTTTCCCCGCAGATACAAGCATAGAATGAAAGGTCTCAACCAAGTTTCCAGTAATCTTTAGCAGACTCAACCTCACAAACAAATCAAGCTCCCAAAACACTGACCCATACATCCCCTTACCCCTTTTTTTTTGAGAAACAAACACACACACACGCACACACAATGGAGAGGGAAATGGGTACATCCCCTTACACCTTGTTTTATCCTTACTGGTCTTCAGTAAATTACATACAAATTCAGTTCAAATTATCCCATCCAAAGCCATTTTGGATTTCAGGTCAAGTCCAGAAAGTCATATCAAAGTTTTACTAGGCCACTCATTGCTAAAGTCCAAAATTGAAGAGATACCCAGAACCCAGATTGACCAGCTTAATAGTTGGGATAATGTATATCATTCTCTCTCCAACAGTTGATACAAAAGGATGGAACTATAATTTTTTGAGAAGTTCCAAGGGATTAACGATCAGGTTGACACCAACACAATAAACACATCGAATTATTCACTAAGATGTCTTCTTGCTGAACTCGTGTTTTTAATTAAGAGACCATTCAAAATTTTGAAACCTCTCATCCCCTGTACCAACCGAATGTTTCCTCCTGCAAAATTGAAACAGGTCCAAAGATGATAAGGGAGACGCAAGAAGATTATTATTTAGTATTATTTATGTTTGCAAGCTAATTGTATTTTTATGTTTTAGGTCCTATTAGTTTATTGGGCTTTTAGTATTTTAATTTAGAAGTAAGGTTATTTTTGTAATAAGGCAATTAGGGTTTCCTAGCCAATTAGAACTAGGGTTTAGCAATCCTTTATAAGCAACCTATTGTACTCCTTGAGAGATGGTTGATATTTTTGATGAATGAAAAAATGGTCGTTTGGTCTTTCCTTGGTCTGGTGCTGACTCTAGGTCCACCCTAAGTGCTGACTCCTAGTGGTTTCCCCACTTAGTGCTAACTCCAAGCAAGGCCTGGGTGCTGACTCCTAGGTCATATCTTTTATTTTTCTGTTATTTCAATTTTGTTCTGGTTGTCCTACATCAAAAGGCCTATTTGATTAATAATAGGCCAAATAAGAGACAATTAAAATGTTTAACAGTGTGAACACATAAGGAAGAAACTCAGTTTACTTTGAGAGGAACTCAGAGGTAGTTTTGTCAACATCTGATGCATCCATTCCAATCCAAGTGATTGACTTCCACAAATGACCACAATCCTACAACTTAAACCTCAAATGACAACCATAGGACCGAGTCTGTCCATGTTTTTGATGGAAAGTCTATTGAATAAGAAAAAATGCAACTATAAGTTACTCTGGAAAGTCTATTTAATAAAAATTCTAGCGCTTTACGGAAACAAGAGTGACAATCTGGTTTTTGAAATCTTGGGTAAGCAAGTTCTCTGGAAATTGTCATATGGAGGTCCTTAAAAGTAACCTCAATGAGCCACCACCTTTGGTTGTTTGGTTTCCATAGTAGTTCTTGCCTTCCAGAAAAGTTAAAAAGGCTGTCAAAGCAGAGGCTTCATATTCTATCTGTTTTTAACTTTTTAAGATTATTTTATTTTGATTATTATGAGTTAGAGATATATTAGCCCATTAGCATAAGTCCAAGCCTAATTCTACTTTGTGTACAAGCCAACTCCTACTTGTATTAGAAGTCTATTAGTCTAGAGTTTAGTCTACTATATATACCCATGTTATGATTTATTGTAACACAAATTTTGTACTACACTCTTATATAATAAAGTTGTAGCCCTTAAAGGTCTCCCCGTAAGGTCTCCTCCTATTTTATGCTTCCCTCTTCCACATATATTCAAGCATATTCAACATGAAATACATCATAGCTAATATTTAACCATCATGCTTACGAGTTTCTTAATCCTTGCACATTTCCCCTTTAAATAAACAGAATTCATGCATGGCTCCCAAGAAAGGGAAGCCATGAAAATATCACCTCATCAAAGAGTCAAAAGTAAAACAATCAAAGAAAATCAATAAAATTAATATGGGTAAACCTCAAAGAAGAAATTTTTTTTTAAATAACTAGTATCACCTGCTTGTAAGCCCGGACACTTTTGCTTCCTTTTGGAGCGTATAAAGCTTTGGGGGTTTTATCAGCAACAAGAAAAGGATCCTGTCCATATACACGAAATATTGGACGACAACCCCCCTGTCCACCAAAATTAGGAATTAATCTGAGAATGATGCAATCCAAGGTGAGTGCTCTATCCAATGGTGGCCATTCGAAGGCAACATTCCTCCTCGAGACATACTGTAAATACCTCAGCTGAGAAGGTATTGGATTCAGTGGGGACATCAATTGCAAAAGCTCACGGGGAGCCTGCTTGTAAACCATGTCTAAGGTCTTCTGCTCTCCGCTATGCAACTTCCTATAGATCAAGAGCGCAGACAGCATGAAAGCCAAAACCGGCCAACCACCACGTTCACAGTGCATCAACAGCACATTCCCAGATGCAAGCCAACTTTCACTTGATTTTAGAAAATGATGGATAACCTCTATCGTCAGCACGGGGCAACCCTCAAAGTGCCGGGGATAGTCCATTATGGTCATATCATACTCGGACAAAATGTCAGTAATCTCACTATTTGCATGCCCTTCACGAAAATGAAATACCAAGAATTGAGAATCGGGCAAGTGATCTCGAAGTTGACCGGCTATCCCACCAATATATTCCTTATAACTATCTTCACTCCAAGCATCAGTAGTGAAGCAGCAGTCAAATACTATATGCATACATAGATCGCAAACCCATCAGTCACTAATCTATAAATTTTCTACCAAAACTTAATTAAACAAAAGAATCTTATAGTTAGCACTTGCAATATTTTAAATGCAGAAGCCAAAACCTATGCTTTGTAAACTCATTTTATTCATTGCACTAATAAAAAATTGGGTTCTATTTTTCTGCCACTATAATGCAATGGGAAAAAACCAAAATTGAACTCCCATTTGAGACTTCTAGTTCAAGTAAATATTTTTAATACCCACCCAAAAAAAAAAAAAAAAACTGCTTTATTGATTCAATTCCTTGCCATATACATTGCTGAATTTCCTTCAACTTAGATGTAGGGGCTAACCCAGGAAAAAAAATTAATTAAAAAATTAAAAAGCTACAAATTGTATAGGTTTTTTTTGGGGGATGGGGGGGTTCATTTTTAATTTTCTGAATTAGAGGAAGCTAAAGAATTAGGCTGAGTTGAATGCAATTCATTGCTTCCTCAAAGCATAAATAGTAAAATAATGAAACAGTAGCAATTCATATAATACAATTTCCTCCTTTTTTTCCCACACTTTCTCAGCAACCAAACAGAGCCAAAATTTGGAAATTCAAAAACCAATACTGCCTATTCAAAATAATATAATAAAATTCTACACTCCAATTACTTCCAACTTGGAAAACCATTTCCCTATCACTCACACAAAAGCTACATTAAAAAACTTCGAATTTTCAAATTCATAAATCCCCGCCAAATAGAAACAACGAATTATTCAAATAAATAAAGAAAAAAAAAAAAAGGAAAGAACAGAACAGAACAGAACAGAACGCACCGTAAACTCGCTCGCAGATCTCAAGTAAGCCCTCAGGAGGTTTCCGGAAAAACAATTTACGTAGCAAAGCCATCTCTCTCTCTCTCTCTCTCTCTCTCTCTCTCTGCTACCAAACACAAACGCTCTCCTCCAATTCCTTAACCCTTTTTACATATATTGCATGTGATGTGAATTTCACAACAATAAATAAAATAAAAATTCAAATGTGACCTTACAAGAAATGAAAACAAAGGAATTTGGAAAAACGAATTCCTGTGAAATTACGTATTATGGTGGAATGTTGTGGTCAGGTAAAGTTTGTTGATGGTGGTGTTTTGGTGAATAAGACTTGGCTTCAATAATTGGAGCTTTTTTTCTTTTTCTTTTTTTGATTTTTGTTTTTTATTATGCGATTGTGATGTGATCGTGTGAAGGTATTAGAAATGTTAATAAGAAATGATGAGAGAATGGGAAGATTGGTTGGATTGGCACCGACTTTGATGACGTGGATACCACGTCTCTATACAATTATTACAAAGTTGATATCCTGGATTTGGGGGTATATTCGTCACTTTGTTTCTTGATTCTATCTCTTTTTTTTTAGATTCATACATTTATTAGTTCTAAATGATTTGAGGGTATGAATCAAGGCTTATTGAATTTAGTAATTATTACTATCAAATCTATAAAAATTATTATATGTAATCATGTCTTATCTTATCTTATCTTTTTTTGGTTTTTCCTTCCCTTTAAAGCATGGCTTGGCCCAATTAAGATATTAAGATTACAAAACAATACTCTTTCATTCATGATGTTGAGATGAGTGTGATTAAAATATTAATGTGAGGGTTTAAGTGATAACTCAACAATAATGATATTCTTCATGCTTTATCCGCTTTCCACTCCCCTAATATCAACGTATATATCTTAATGGGACAACAAAGAACATTGTAACTTTAATGACAATGTATGCTCTCATTTGTTAAGAGAATCAAAGTTCAAATTCCCCCTCCGCCGTTGTTGAAACTATTAATTTTTTTTTTTAAGTAATGGAACAAATCTATTTACAAGTCAAAAAATAAATAAAAATTAATTGAGTTAATTGGACACATGTCATTTTTTCATTGATTTTTTTAGTCAAACTCTATCTAAATTAGCTTATAATCCTATGTATATGCATGGATACAGTTAAAAATATACAATAAGATACATAGTATAATTCCTATATATATTTTTTTATATATTATTGATAGTCATTCTTATATTTTGTTAACTCTTTAAAAATTCTTGAAAGAACATTATTAGGTAGAAAGTGTAAATTATCAATTTTTTAACTTTTTTTTTTAATTTTCTATTCATTAATTCTAGACTCTTTGGTTTTTATACGCAATAACTCATTTTGATGGATATTTATGATGCGGCCCTACATTTGACTTCAAAATATTTTTTTTTTCAAAATTAAAAAATAAAACTCTCTCTAAAAATAGATAATTTAAGATACATGGCGCAAAATTGGACTTCAAATGTAGAATCTAATTAAATTTTTATAAGTTTTGCCTATTAATATATATATATATATAGATAAGAAATATGCTAGATTGTGTATAACTTCAAAAAATTACCTGTTAAATAATTAATATTAAATATATATTATTTAACAAAGTTTCCTTTGGAATGTTCATAAATATATTTGGAAGGCATTAAATAAAGAAGGTTGAGAGAAACATCTCTTTAGAAAGAGAAAAATTCGCTCATACTCAAAAAGTATTTGCTAAAAAAATCAAAACTAGTTATTTAGGTGAATTACAATTTTATCAACAATTTTCTTTTTCTTTTTCTTTTTCTTTTTTTCTCTCTGTTATGTTGCTTTCCAAACAAAAATTAATAATAAATATTGATAAAACTTTAATTGCCAAATTTTAATAATAAATATTGATAAAACTTTAGTTGACAAATTTTTTTAAAACTACTCTAAAATAATGATCAACTAATTGTCTTGAGAATTTGCAGGTCATGTACCCCACACACATACACACAAAGAAAAAAAAAGAAAAGAAAAAAGAAAGTAGCTTTTGGGATCCCTTTAAAGAAGAAGAAAAAGCTTGTATGGCAGCAATGAGAAAAGATTATAAAGGAGACTTGAGCACTAATAGAGGACCACGATTCCTTAACATGAGAAGCAAAACCATCTTTACTAGCAGCCGAAAAGGGTTAAAAGTTTCTAACTTGTGAGGACGATGCCTTAAATGTGATTCTATCGATCTAAAAGGCTCCATCTTCTCCTCATTGAGTTATAGAAAATACTGCTGTTAGAACTTTATTGATTGGTCTGTAAATCATAACTTTAGCCTTTAGGGAAGCAAAATTTGTTGCCCAATAATCTTGCCAAATGGCCCCTTTTGTGTAAAAGTGAGGGAAGTATCCCCAACTCTTCTATCTCAAATATTTATCTTGGACTTTAGATGAAAAAGGTCCTTATTCTCCACCATTGTAATTTCCTTTTGTTTTCTTGATGATAATTATTAAGAAAAATACCATCTTACATTCATATATATGATGATAGTTATTAAACTTGGACTAATTCGATTGGTTGGACCAAAAATCTGGTTGCCTAGCACCTAGACTGATCTAAGTGTTTAAATAGACTGTTTTTACATATGACTAGGTCAAACGCGGTCAAATCCAACACATTTGTGGTGATCTGGTTAACCTATATGAGTTTATATAACTCGGCTAGGTTTGTGAAATTTGTAATAGGTCCACTTTATTGACTTTTTGATGTATGATAGAACCTATAATTTAATTTTTGTAATTATTTAATTATGATATTTTTATGTAAAAAAACGTTATTTTAGGTTTAGGTGATTTATTTCCTTATTTTTAGGTGCTTTTAATATTTTTAAGGTCAAATTTGATTCCTGTTATGATTAGGTATTAATTATAAGTTATTTTAGAATATATTTTATTGTCTGTCAAGTTTTACAGAACCCTTAAATAGGCCTCTAAGTCTTATTATTGATATTAATAAAAATTCAAACTTTTGTCTATTACTTCTCTAGTAAATTCTAGAACCCTTTCTTCTTGTGAATTCAAGGAATTCTCGTGGATTTGAGGTTATTTTTAGAAGCAAACGTGTTTTGTTTCTTGTTTTTTAAAAGTAGACATACTCTGCTTCTTGACAATTTCGCATCCTACATCACTTTTTTTACTGTTTAATGTGTAATAATATGATAATTTAAAGGGAATAAAACATAAAGAATTTTTATTTTAAAAAAAAAATCACTTCTCTATCCATTTATCTACCCCCAAAACTCCTATCCTATCAAAAAGCTACTCTGTTATTGTGAAACCTTGATTTTGTATTATAATTGCCAGCTTAATTTAGTCATACCCCTATTTATTTTTAATTTATATTATGATTTCTCAAACTTATTTATATATATATATATATATATATATTAAAAAAAAAATTGAATCAACGATACAATGACTCAACTTGTATCAACTTGTAGACTGGGTCACTATGCAAAGTTTAATAACTATTATTTTACATTAATATTCACAATTGATGCCAAAATCTCTCTAAAAAAAAAAAAAAAAAAACAATTGATGCCAAAAAATTCCATTTTTCATTTACATAATTTTTTTTTTTTTTTGAGAATGAAGATTGTTACTTGTATTGAAAATCAGCCAGATCAGCAAATAGTACATCTTAGAGGTGCGGTGGAACATCCTTTACCTACACCGACAAACCTCTAAAATGTCTAGCATGTCTAGATAGGTTACTTTGTTACCAGTTCTACAAACATGAGAGAAAGCGATACATTTACTGGTAACTAATAAGGATTTGGTAGACTCCAAAAGATGGCCAAAAGAAGATAGGGAGGCTTCCTTACTTTGAAGAGAATTTATTACCACTTCTGAATCACCTTAAAGCATGAACTCTAAGATACCAAGTTTTTGTGCAAAGGACATCGCCCTTGCTACAGCCATGGCTTCCACTATGACCGGCGAAAAAGGCAGAAGAGCTTGCTGCATTAATATTTAATTTACATAATTATATCAACTATTTTACATTAATATTCATAATTAAGGCAAAAATGTTCTCTCAAAAAAAAAAAAAACCCGAAAATGTTCGAATTTTAAAAAATAGAATATAAACTCCATGCTGCATAACATACACAGACTGTGGCATCCGAAATCTTTCGCAGCTTCGATCAAATGTGGGAACCAGACACAAAAAAACGTTGCCAAACCAATGGACCTTTCCTCCAATGCTTCGAGCTAATCCTCCCATGGCTGACCCCAGTAGAATTAGCCAACATTTCTCTAACCTCCAAATCCCTAAACCAACTCTCCAAATCCACCACTCTCCGCCGATCCTCCGACGCTTCCAGATCCTTCGAAAACCTCCCCATCCCGTTCCACAACACCATAGATCACCACCCATATGCCCATTTCATCTATACCCCTTCACAGATTTTCCCTTCTTCTTCACAACCCCAGCGCCAATCATGGGGCTCGCTGGGTTTTAGCAGCTCGGCGAGTCGACTCGGCGCGGAACCGGTGAGTTTGGTGGACGAGTTGGGGCACAGCGTGTCTGGGTGTGATTGCGAGAGGTGTGACGATGAGGACCCAGATGGGTGTCCTTGTTTTTCTGAGATGGATGAGTTGGATATGGGGAACGAGTGCGGACCGAGTTGTGGGTGCGGGTTGGAGTGTGAGAATCGGTTGACTCAGCGAGGTGTTTCGGTGAGGTTGAAGATTGTGAGGGATAGAAGGAAAGGTTGGGGTTTATACGCTGATCAGTTCATTGAGAAAGCCCAATTTGTATGCGAGTATGCAGGTACTTTTTCTTTCCCTCCACCATGAAATTGAAAATGGAACCTAGTAAAAACCAGTTTCAGGAATTTGCTCCAACCCATTATTGGTCATGTGACTAAAAATACATGTGAATGACATTATTTTCAACCTCTATGTAGTCGGAAGTTTTACTTTTTACTTCATAATTTGAGTGGAGTATTAAAAGTTTAAGATCCATTGATTCATTTTCTTGCTGCCAAGCTTGTTCACCAACCTTGTATATGAAATGGACTACAGGCTTATAGCAAATAATAATTTGATATGTGATGAAATTATTTACAAACTTAGACCATTTAAACTCAAGTTTGTAGAAGTATATTTTTATACATGTACATATAAACGCATAATATTATACATAGTTAAATCAAGTCAAACTTGTTCACAAACATATTATTTATATTTAAGCTTGGTTCATTTAATTGTCGAACATATATCTGAGCTTGAGTTTGACTCATTCGCTTAATAAACGAACATGTACAAACTTTTTTTTTTCTAGCCATTAGAAATTAAAGGATATGAACATTCTCAACTGGATAGTTTGAGATTTCAGTGTGTGAGATTTGTATTAAATGTGCTAAATTTGACATTTGCTTGAAAAAGGTGAACTTCTGACAACCAAAGAGGCAACAAATCGGCAACAAATGTACGATAAACTTGCATCAGATGGGCGTTTTTCTTCTGCTCTATTGGTTTTGAGGGAGCATCTTCCTTCTGGAAAGGCATGTATGAGAATCAACATTGATGCTACAAGGATGGGAAATGTAGCACGGTTCATTAACCATTCATGTGATGGTGGTAATTTAGTGACAAAACTGGTAAGGAGCTCGGGAGCTTTGGTGCCCCGCATTTGCTTCTTTGCTTCAAGAGACATAAAAGAAAATGAAGAGCTTGCCTTTAGCTATGGTGAAGTGAGGTTAAGGTCTAATGGTCTGCAGTGCTTCTGTGGTAGCTCGTGTTGCTTTGGAACATTGCCTTCAGAAAATACTTAGTTTTAGTTTTTCCTTGTACCGACCCAATGACCTTGAATTCTGTCTTCAATCTTCAAGTGATGAGATGGAGGGGAAGGGAATATAGAAAAAGGCTTGGAGGAGGAGGAAGGGATGTTGAGGGGAAGGCAGGTTGGAACTGTCCCAGAGCCCCCTCTTTTTTCTGGGGTGAGAAAGAAAATGATTGAAGAAAAAAGAAGCAAGAAAATGTACGTGTTTTATGGCCTTCTAATTTTAAGGCCATGTTAAAGAAAATGATTGAAGAAAAAAGGAGCAAGAAAATTAATGTTTTGTGGCCTTTTAATTTTAAGGTCACGTTAATTCTTTATGTTGTTCAAAACATGAATAACAAATGGCCACTGACATCAAATGTGTTGTATTGAAAATGTGTGTAACTGTGTAAGTAGTATTCAAAATGAGTTAAATTTGGCATTGGCTTGGAAAAGGTGATCTTTTGACAACAAAAAGGCAACAAATAAGAAATGGCTCACCATTCACGTTACTGTAATTGTACGCCAATTACGATTTCTCACCTTAGATTACAAATAATGAGAAATATATATTACAAATCCATAAAACATATTTTATAGCATTGCTGGTTCCAACTTCCAAAAAAAAAAAAAATTCAAAAATTCTTGCAGTTGGATTTGAAGTTTAGACTTAAAAAATTTGGGTTTCTTCAAGTTTCTGTAAGACTTCTTCCATGTTTGATCTTTCTTGTTCATTTGGAGTAGTACATTGAACAGCTATTGATAATACATTTTGAAATTCAGTTACAATATAAGCCCCATTTAAGCATGGATCTGCCATGGCACTTATGCTTCCTCCTTTCATTATTGCATTCCTTGCCTGTATCAGTGACAAATGACAATAGAAATATATTCAGTTACAATAATTTGTTGGAATTTACCATCTTAGGTGAAAAAAATACTTATAAAATAGTAACATGCTAGACTATATGGGAGACAACATGTTAATCAGAGCATACCTCTTTAACCAGAGATTCTGGCTTTCTTCCTGTCAAAAGTTGAAGTAGCACAACCCCAAAATTGAAAACATCATTTGCAGTGGTTTCCATCCTTTCAGTCTTCTTTAACTTGTAGTTTGATAAGATGGGGTCTGAAATCTTAGGCTCTAGTTTCTCAGTCAGTAATATGTTTGCTAACTGAGACATATTGGAGTATTAGTTATTAGCACCATCACACTTGGTATTAGCTATAGGTGAAATGAATTAATTTTACCTTTATGTCTCCATGAACTAATTTTTCCAAGGGATTGCTATGAAGAAACCATAAGCCCCTTGCAATGCCAAAAAATATTTGCATCCGCCGCTCCCATGTCAAGATTACTGTCCTTTTGTCACCTGTTAGATACATTCATTGCTTATTACCAAGTTTGTGAAAATGGTATAGGAGAATCATTTATTTATTTATAATAAAAGGCAATAATATATGAGAAATTATTTAAAGAAGAAGACATTGTATGCATCTGGAATATGCTTCATCTATCTCACGAGTCACAACATGTGGATCCTTAACAGTTTAAATATTATGAGAGAAATAATACATATGTCGGATACATAAGATAATTATATTATCTAAGGTTGTATGCTAATGGTTAGCAGCAATTTTGAAAGATGCATATAACCTTTTTTTTTTTTTTTGGGGAGAAAGAAAATTAAAACTGAAATTTTCCTATATATTTGGAGGTAATTGGAAGTGCAAGTGACAGGATTGTAGAGAGGAATTGAGGGAGTTTTGTTACTTTTGTATGCACTTCCTTGTGGCATGCTATAAATTAAAAACCCATATTTTCATGAAAAAAGCTTACCGAGAAGCCAGCTTGAAAGATCACCATTGACACAGTACTCATAAACAAGACACTCATCTCCGCTGTCACAACATCCCACAGTACTCACCAAATTAGGATGCCTTATTTTCGCTTTCCGGCAAATCTCATCAATAAAATTGTGAAGCTCAATGCCCTCATTAAGTCTCTTGATTGCTGCTTTCATTCCACTTGGCATTATTCCAACGTACATTTTCCCTGAACAATTTTCTTTGTTTCATTAGTTCGCATCTCATTAATGAGTTCAATAAATCAAGTGGTCATGACCATCATACCAAGAGTTCCCTCTCCAATCAAGTTTGAATTATTAAAAGAATCAGTAGCTTTAGCCATTTCATCAGGTGAGAATATATAGAGATCAGAGCAGTTTAAGGGTCTTTTGGCTTCATCCTCTGGTTCTTTTTTAAACACCACAACTGCCACAACCAACATGCATGAGGTCATTGAGATAGTCACAATAGATGCAGTATTGAAGACCACTAATCTATCATGTATCTCACCTGATAGATTTTTCAGGTCCTTTTCACTTGCATATTGAATTTGCTTCCTTGTGAGAATATATAGAAGTGGAGCTAAGAAGACAAGCACTGCAGCCACAATTACTGTAGCAAGGAGTGCCTTGGAATCCAGTAGATGTTCTTTGACTTCTTTCACACATTTAACAGTCAATTAAGGCTAAAGTGCATTTTATTGTATAAGAGAAGTAGAAAAGCAAATAAAAATTTAAGGTTCAATTTCTGTTCACTCACCTATTCTATGAGTTTGTGTAGGCCATGAAAACTCTGAAACACAAGGGAACAAAAACGTTCAAACAAAGCAATAATAGGGAATATGTTCCGTAAATGAAAACTGGGAAATCTTACCTATTTCATTCCATAAACAAGAAAAAGTTCCTTGAACCCAGTTCTGGGAATCCACATCTGAGCTTGCAAGACTAACAAGAAGAGCTTCATTACATCTATTGCCATTTGAACTATCACCTTTTCTTAGTAATGACTGCCTATAAGACATGACACAATTAAAACATGACTCATCACTATAATTACTAGCATATAAGTTTGTACAATTGGATCGGAAGGTGTTATATCTCTCGATCCCAAGAAAACTTATGATTGAATCAATGGTACTTGAGCATAGATCTGCTGTTGAAGAAGAGATAAAATCTTGGAGTTCACATTTAGCTAGATTTGAACTCTGGTGAAGATTTTGGAATGTGTTACTACAATCTTTGGCTTCAGGCAACTGGAGGAATATGGACCCAGAGTGGTTGGCTTCTATTGCCATTGCTTTGAAGAGAGATTGGAGGGCTGAGCTGCAGCATGCCTTCGTTACAGAAGATGGGACAGAGTTTGCAGCTATGTCAAAGCACTCACTCTGTGCTTCATATGGGAATTGGCTAAAATTCAATTTGCAAGTACCTGAAACATAAGAATAAAGTTCTGTGAAGCAGTGGTTAAGGATAGAGATTGAGCTAACTTTGGCTATATATATTTTTTAGCATGCTTACTTGAATTTATCCTGTGAGGATTGCTTAGGAATATGAAGATGAATAGGAAGACATAGAGAATGGCCATTAGTGGTGATTTTGAGGTCTGATTTTGAGGTTTTCTTCTTTGTACTTGGCCAAACATGAGATTAATTTCTAGTCTCTAGATGTCTTATTCTCATGATTTTTGCACATACACCAAGAGAGTCGGTTTGGTGTTATTAGTTTTTTTTTAATTATTATTTTATGATTTATAAGCATGTTAAAAGATGAATTCTTAAATTATTAAAGTACGTAGAATAGATCCAGCTTATGACCAGTTTGCAGGAACTGGAAACAACCAGATGTGGACACGTGTCTGTTGTGTCCACGTGTCCACATTTGGATGTGTCCGATTAGGACAGTAACTAGACACAAGCAGAACCCTGCCGAGGATGGAACAAAATTTCTTTATTTCACTTGAAATGGAGAGAATTTAAAGTCCATTTCATGCTTAAGATTTTATTTTCTAAATCTAATCATGTAAAGAGTGCTATGATATTTAAATTTTTAAATGACATGGTACCAAATCTACCGAATACATCTTTAGATATGTAATATTTAGTTCAAACCATAAAATAGATCCGTTTCAAATTGATAGGAGACAAACCACTGATACAAATATAGGCAAGCTGTGAAGTCAGACAAGTCAATATAGTTACCGAATATAATTTTATTGAAGTTTCATGTTTACAGAAATGTTTTCTCAGTTATTTGCTTTTAACCTAAAAATTTAATAGTTTAGAGGAGAATTTGATTAGTATGAGGCTGCCAATTCAAAGCTCTCAAAGAACACTAGAGCATAATCATAGTAGGGTAAACTACAAATTACACCCCTAAGGTTTAGAGGTGACTGGATTTTACACCCTGAAGTTTCAAAATTTGGATTTTACCCCCTGAAGTTTGATGATGTTTGGATTTCACACCCTAACTTTTCAGAACTTGAATTTTACCCTCTATATTTTAGAAGTTTTTGGATTTTACTCTCTAAAGTTTTGGGATGTTTGGATTTTACACCCTAAAGTTTCAGAATTTCAGGGTGTAAAATCCATACAACCTAAACTTTAGGGGTTAAAATCCAAGTTCTGAAACGTTAGGGTGTAAAATCCAAACACCCTAAACTTCAGGGGGTAAAATCCAAATTCTGAAACTTCAGGGTCTAAAATCCAATCACCTCCAAACATTAGGGGTGTAAATTGCAATTTACCCTTCATAGTATATGGTTTGCAAAAGTTTAAGCTGTTGTGATGAAATATAATGCTCATAGGATCATCTCCATTTGCCATTCAAATTGTCAAAGGGTCTTTCGAAATGGAAATTTAATTCCCATCAATCTAAAGATAGTACGAGTATGACAGAGTGTATAAAAATTCCAACATATTATATATCAAGAAACAGAGAACTCTCTCTCTAAATAGAATGAGTGATCTTTATTGATTGAATATCAGAATACAATTAATCTATGCACTATATCTATCTATATATACAATCTGTGGAAGCAAAAGAAAATAACTAACTCCGTAAGAGAGGGAAAATCAGTTATAACAATCCCAGTCATCAATACACGTGTACAAGCTATAACTACTGCTTATGTCAAGCTCCTATCCACGTGGCAAAGCTTCTTCATACGTGTGAATGAAATGTTCATGATAGGGAACTGATTCAATCACTTCCAATAGTTTGGACTGATCCAATCCCTTTGAGCTTCACTTCCTTGAGTGCTGACTTGTCCACCGTCTCTGTTCTTATATCTGTGCATGACTTGGGAGAATTCTTCCTTGCTTTTAACATTATATTCATTTGTACAATAAATAGAAAGAATCCTTTAAGATGAATCAGAAATCCAAAACGAATTTCATTTACCCACTTCTAATTTATTTGGAAATGCCATATAGCAAATTTCATCCTTGAATTGCTGTTTTATGTAAAGTTGTTGTAAATTTCAAATCTTAGCAAATTTTGCAAAATATAGAAAGAAATCAACATTGATTTACATTGTTCAGTGTGTGTACATCCACAAGAGCAAGCAACAGAAGAAAAAAAAAATCACCATAACAAAGTGAAGGATTTACATTAAATTGTTTCAAAAGAAACCCTAATATGGTATATTGAAATTTCTTTATATACCCTAACTGTACCACGGTTCCATGCCACCCATGAGACCCCCAAACTTGAGTCTAATATTACTTCTCATTAAAAAATTGAACCACTATCTCTAACAAAAGGTGTGCAAATAAATATATATCACTGTCAGTTTCTTTAAGACCTTCTCCTCTCTCTCTCTGTGTGTTAAAAATACTTAGTATTCTCTACAAAAAAAAAAAAAAAAGTTGTACAAATAACAAATTTAATGCAAAAAAAAAAAAAAAAAGACAAAACAAAAAAAGAAAAGAAAAGAACATGCTCTTGCTTGTCATCACAATAATAAAATGCCAAACACTAGAGGTCAATTTCCCCGTAGCATATCTTTTTCCTCCTGTATTTCTGGGTCTGAAGCCGGCCCAATGTGACTTGGTATTGACTCAATCTAGACCTTCAAAATCTAGACCAAAATTTGTGTTTGAATTTTGAACTATTACTACGTACCCCTATCATAAGTCATAACCATGCAACTATTAGATTCTTGGCAATTATATATTATATTTGGAGTGGAATCCGTGGATGTTTCTGAAATTCTATCTTTTAATTTGCATCATCGGTCTCATGTTGCCGGCCCAACTAAATGCCAAGAGCAAAAGATATAAATGTTGTTGTTCCTATTCCTTTTGGTGAAATGAGTCATAACCAATAAGTTACAGGAAAGATCTGCCAAGTCCATAAAAAGCTGATTTTGCTCAGTTAAGGTTGAATAGAGATTAATTTCTTTCACTAATGATTTATCAAATCAAATTTCTTTCATCAACTTGGGAAAAGAAAACAGATTTAGTAGTGATATGCAGCATATCATTAGACAAATTCAAAACTGAGTCATGCTAGGGGCACAACAACAATTCACAACATTCTCAAATGAGTATAAAACAAAATTTTAAATTTCACAATGTGCTTAGTGTGTGAGATGATAGGCTAATTTAAGAATGATGTGAAATTGTTATGAATTTTTGTTATGTTGATAATCCCGAATTCGCCAAAGCATCTTGCGCATTTCTTTATTTCCATGTAGTTATGTTCCACTCGACATTGAGGGAATGCTTAGATGAAATTCCCGCATTCAATAACAACATTTAATAAGAGCTTGTTCGGATGCTTTTAACTATTAAGAAGTATAACTAGTTCCTTGGCATCTATTTCAATGTGTAATCAAGGGATTCCTAAATCTTTAGCAAGCACCAAACTAATCAAGTAAGGCCAAAATTCTACTATGAAAGTAATTGTTGAACCTAAAGCCAGCTAAAAGGCTCTCACCCAAAGCCCATTGAACTATTGAAGTCCCTAATGAGGCCTCCTCGGTCAGCGAGACCTGGATTGCCCAATGAGAAGCTATCAATGTTCAACTTAAACCAATCTGCATCAAGCTTTTTCTAGCTGTAAGTTGAAAGACTTGGGTTCTGTCAGTTGCCTTTAAGTACTTTGTCAAAGGACGTCTTATCATGAATCTTGTGATCAACGACACCTACCCTTCAGATCACTTCACCAAGCCCACGGCCTATGCATGTGTGGGTTGGGCTTAGTACCCCACCAAACAAATGGGCACAGGTAAACATTTGTTTAGGTTATTTTCTTAGTAAGCAAGACTAACAAGTCAAACTCAAATACAATAATATGTTTAGTAAATATGCAAGTGAACATAAGACTCGATTTAATTATATATAAAAAATATTATATTTTTATATGTATATTTTTAAAAATATACTTATATAGACTTGATAATGGATTATATGAATTTGTAAAATAGGTTCATTTGATGATAATAAATTATTATTTGTGGTTTATTGATAATATAAATAGTATATTCATAGTAAAATTTATAGATTTGTGAAAGGGTAACAAATTTTAGTCATAGTTTTACTATATATGGGGAAAAAAAATTAGTCAAGTAACTCGTGAATAAGCTTATGTTTGATCTAATAAAAAAATGAATCAAGTTTGAATATATAATCTTGTTTGGTGATGAACTCAAACTTAACTTGTATTTGAAGTTAAATTAAATGAACAAACCTAAATTTTCAATATTCAACTCAACTTTACTTGTTTATAACCCTACTCAATACTCAACTCAATGCTATATGGTTTGCCTACAAAAAAAAATGTATTCATGAATACATCTTTAGAATAGCTATTTTTGTAATGCTCATATAAAGTACAATTTGAAGATAAAAAATTTATAAAACACTAATTATATGATGCCGCCAAAAAAACATATTATCTTATTTATTAGTAATGGTTTTTTTTCCAACCTTAAACAGAAGAAAAGAAAAGGCGAAACTAATTTAAGATTTTTTTTAATAGACAATAACTATATAATATTATAATCTTCGTGCCAAGGCACAAACTTACAACCAAGCTGCTCCACAATTGTCAAAAGTCTTATAATTCAATTGCCACCTTCTAATATTTTTAATGAAGATGTTCAGGATTTAAATCTTTCCTCCCCACCTCATTGTATTTGTAACTATCGAATTACCATTTTTTTTTTTTATCTCCATAACTGTCTTGTAGTCGAGTGGCATCTAGTTATCAGTGATAACTGTGTTTTCCTCGTGACCACAACCATGTTTTCTTCGTGAGTAATAGTAGTTATAAGTGATTGACTCCAAACATTTTGGTGTTTCATAATCACATACCTAACTCTATGTTATAAGCACCCAATCAATTTGGTGGTCCAAAAGTCGGCGATCTTTTATTTGTGAATTTATATAATTACAAAAGTCAAGTAATCACGGAAATTGAGGCAAATCTTCCTATTGTGTTTTGCATTGGTTTGATTTCCTTTTTCAAAAGTACAGAAGACGGTGTGAAAGACAACACAAAATGAAGTGGTCGTACCATGCACCAAGAAGTGAAATTTCTCACGCAATTCATGCAATCAATATTTTACACGAATTCATGTATCATGATTTGACACTTGCTATTTGTGTGATGTGCAACTTTCGAATGGTCAATTTCTTTTCTAAGTTGCTAATGGAATGAGACTTTTCATTCTTGTATTATTGTACCATTTGTTGTTCCCATCAAGCCTGCCGGTGATGCTGAAGTTGTGAGTTCCGAAAACTTATGTGTACCCAAAAATGGTGCCAAGATTTTATGGGGTCTAAAAATTTTAGTATGTCAAAAATATTATAGCTTAATTGGTTTCAAATTTCCCTCCATCAACTACTTAATGCCGGCTCTCAAAAAAAAAAACTACTTAATGTCCCAAAAAAAAAAAAAAAACATGATTACTCAATTATCACAATATGAGTATCATATAATCCTCTATAATCACATAATATATCATATCTAATTATACGATTAATAATTAATAAAATTTGTCATATATACATATATTATGCAAGTTACGTTTTATGCATATAGTTTTATGTCACCTTGTATAATGTGTTTCCTCTGAAAAATATTAAGAAGAATATAAAGGCAAAGAAGAGAGAAAACAACAAATTAAGGTAATTTGGCCTTAGAGACGGGCAACAAAATTTCAAAGTGAAACCATTTCTTTATTATTATTATTTTACATGTATCCATGAAATGGTATATATAAAAACAGAGTAGACCTATTATTAATTGTAATCTTAATACCTTGGTGGCTTTACAATACCAAATAGTTCATAATGTTGTAGAAAACCATGGTTCATTGTAGCCTATGGCCCTATAGCATTATAACGAGATAAATTCCTATTATCAAAGTTCAAAAAATTATTAGGCTAAAAAAAAAAGTTCTGAAAAGTTTAGGATACTACTTCAATTAAAACTTTATTATCCAAAATTTTAAAACAAAACATTTTGGGTAAATTACGTTTTAAAGGTGTAATTAAAATCATGCTTTTAGACATTTCAAGCTAAACATAAACCTAAACTTTTGTAACGTTCCAAATTTCCAATTCAAATCATATACCTTTGTAGTGACGTCATTAATGTCATTAATGAAAAATGATTAAAACAACACATCATTGTTGAATCATAGATGTCTTTGTTAGAAACGCCAGGAAGTACCAAACAATTGAGTTACAAGACTTTTGACATACGAAATCATAGATGTATTCGGTTGTATTCTTGAAAATGCGCCAAAAAATATTTTTAGGTGTTTGACTTGTTTGGAAAAAAAATCATCTCAACACAATTTCTGGTAAGGGGCTCGCTGAGGGTGGGTTGCAATTGCTGGGGTGAGATGCGATTGCCAAAGCGGTGGTTGTAGTGGTGTTGGTGGTTGTGATTAAGTCATGGCGATATGTGTTTGTTAAAAAAAAAAAAAAAAGTGCCTAAAGTAAATCTCACAACCCTATTGTTATAAAAAAAATAAAAAATAAAAATCACACAACCCTATTTTAAAATAATAATAATAAATATAAAAAAAAATCTCAACAACTTCCCAAGTAAATTTCATACATATCCGTGTACTATTATAGTTGTAAAACAATAAATTAAAAAAAAAATTGAAACCTTAAAAGCTAGTGAAATACTTTCCTCATCTACTCACAAATATTTTTAGGTGTTTGACTTGTATGGAAAAAAAAATAATCTCAACACAATTTCTAGTAAGGGCTCGCTGAGGGTGGGTTGCAATTGCTGGGGTGAGATGCGATTGCCAAAGCGGTGGTTGTAGTGGTGTTGGTAGTTGTGATTAAGTCATGGCGGCATGTGTTTGTTAAAAAAAAAAGGGTGCCTAAAGTAAATCTCACAACCCTATTGTTATATAAAAATAAAAAATAAAAATCACACAACCCTATTTTAAAATAATAATAATAAATATAAAAAAATCTCAACAACTTCCCAAGTAAATTTCATACATATCCGTGTTCTACTATAGTTGTAAAACAATAAATTAAAAAAAAAAAGTTGAAACCTTAAAAGCTAGTGAAATTCTTTCCTCATCTACTCACAAATATTTTTAGGTGTTTGACTTGTATGGAAAAAAAATCATCTCAACACAATTTCTACTAAGGGGCTCACTGAGGGTGGGTTGCAATTGCTGGGGTGAGATGCGATTGCCAAAGCAGTGGGTTAGTGGTGTTGGTGGTTGCGATTGAGTCATGACGGTATGTGTTTGTTAAAAAAAAAGTGCCTAAAGTAAATCTCACAACCCTATTGTTATATAAAAATCACACAACCCTGTTTTAAAATAATAATAATAAATATAAAAAAATCTCAACAACTTCCCAAGTAAATTTCATACATATCCGTGTTCTATTATAGTTGTAAAACAATAAATTAAAAAAAAAAAAAACTTGAAACCTTAAAAGCTAGTGAAATTCTTTCCTCATCTACTCACAAATATTTTTAGGTGTTTGATTTGTATGGAAAAAAAATCATCTCAACACAATTTCTATTAAGGGGCTCACTGAGGGTGGGTTGCAATTGCTGGGGTGAGATGTGATTGCCAAAGCGGTGGTTGTAGTGGTGTTGGTGGTTGCAATTGAGTCATGACAGTATGTGTTTGTTAAAAAAAAGTACCTAAAGTAAATCTCACAACCCTATTTTAAAATAATAATAATAAATATAAAAAAATCTCAACAACTTCCCAAGTAAATTTCATACATATCCGTGTTCTATTATAGTTGTAAAACAATAAATTAAAAAAAAAAATTGAAACCTTAAAAGCTAGTGAAATTCTTTCCTCATCTACTCACAAATATTTGTAGGTGTTTGATTTGTATGGAAAAAAAATCATCTCAACACAATTTCTAGTAAGGGGCTTGCTGAGGGTGGGTTGTAATTGCTGGGGTGAGATGTGATCATCAAAGCAGTGGTTGTAGTGGTGTTGGTGGTTGCGATTGAGTCATGGCCGTATGTGTTTGTTAAAAAAAAAAAAGGTGCCTAAAGTAAATCTCACAACCATATTGTTATATAAAAATAAAAAATAAAAATCACACAACCCTATTTTAAAATAATAATAATAAATATAAAAAAATCTCAACAACTTCCCAAGTAAATTTCATACATATCCGTGTTCTATTATAGTTGTAAAACAATAAATTAAAAAAAAAAAATTTTGAAACCTTAAAAGCTAGTGAAATTCTTTCCTCATCTACTGCCAAATGTGGTTGACATTAAAAATATATCCATACTTGGCGGCTAGGAACAAAGTACAGAAAATAATTAGGCAGCTTCAGTTTGTCATATAAAAGGCAGAGGTACAAGTGACTTTCAGGACCCCAACTATTATCCATACCAAGAAAAAAAAAACCCCATCTTCTTCACATTCATTCACTCTCAAACTCAAAGACACACAGAGCTTCAAGAAGAGGGGGCCTTTGTGCATAGGAGTTTCTGCAACTCTGCTCAGAATGGCTTGCAGACTTGCAGACTCTATGTTCCTTTTCATGGTATGCTATTGCTATCCCCTTTCTCTTTCTCAGACACCCTTTTGGTTTCTGCCTTTTTTTTTTATATACTTCTTTTGGGTTTTCATTCTTTCTGGTTTGGAATTCAGGGCCCCCATCAAAAGCCAAGTGGAAGTCACAAAATTTTAGCCCATTGTTCTCCAGGTATGTAACTCTTTCCCTCTCACTCTGTGTAAGATAAGTCTTTTCTTGGAGTTGTTGCTTCTTCAAATTTAATGTAAAGTTTGATTATTTACTTTGGTTCAGATTGATTTTAATTAAGTTCTTCATGTTATTTGGCCCAAATGGAGATTTGGGTTCTATTTAATTGTGCACCTCTTATGTTGGAGTAATTATAGACTTACTTGCATTTTTTAGTTTAGCATATAGCACATTAGATTTAGAAATGGAAAAGGCTGAAACTTGCTTTATAAAATGCTTCAAAGACTTTCTTTGCTTGCATCAAATTAGTTATCTTTAGGAAACGAGTGTGAAAACTGAAGGATTTTGTGCAAGAATAGGCAAGGAATTAAAGAGAGAGTGATATAGGAGCAAGTGAACTCGAGCCCTCCCTTTAAGCCTTTCCCCCTTCTTTATTTTATTTTTTTCTTAATGGGTTAATAATTCACGCGCCCCATCAGGCTTGAATCGAAGACCTCACCGTCCATCCCATCCTTTTGGAGGGTGGAAGTGCCACTAGACCCAAAGCCATTGGCACAATCAACTTCTTTATCAGCTTTAATCAAATGCCATTTTGCACTCAATTTCCTCTCTGTTTGGGAATATTCCATCTAGACCTTTAAAATAAACATCAGGTGGTTGTTGCGTTTATGATGGCAGCCACCAATCTAGTTTTAGGAAGATAATCAACTAGCACCAACTTTCCCTTAACCTCAAACAGTACTGCGGTGTATCCATCATGAACAAACCTTAAGCTGTTGTGCATATTCTGTAGTTTTACATAGCTCCTACTTACTTTTGCTGTAAAGTATTGTAAGTTGTTACAAGATATGGACTCAAAGTAGCAACTTTCCCTACTATACTGCCACCATAGGAATTCACTAGTTCCAAACTTAAACACTGGGGAGAGTGACAACTGCACCACTTGATATACTGGTAACTTTGGCTTTACCAAGTGCACTTGTAATGATTTAGCAACAATAGAAAAAGCTCACTTATTATGTAATCAAATATTTATCTTATTTGGTAGATACTTTGCCAATGGCCTCCGGCCCAAGTGGCAACTGGACCCTTTGTAGTGGTCTAGTTCCAGGGTTCAATGAATCCCACGCATTTTGACCTAGAAAAAATAAAATCGGGTGGATACTTTAATGTTCACATAATCATGACCATGTTAACAGCATTTGGCTCACTAAGCTAGCATCAACCATATTGCAGGTTGACTGGCACCTCATAGTCATCTATAAACTATTAAAACATTTGAAGTAGGTAAACTCAAGCTGTGTGAGCATGTTTGATAGTTAAACTTTATTAAGAGTTCAAGATTCTCATCCTGCCTTCCATTAATGCACTTCACCTTCGATGAATCTTGGAGTTGATTCTTTCATTTTATGTACTTCATACATGATATGGGAATATATCTTTCCCATTTTCCAATCTAGTTTTGTCATTCAAATTTAGTATTGGTTCCTATACTAACAATCTTTCTTGAAGTTTGGGATAGCTTCATGACCCAAATGAACAACTTTTTGTTGACTGCCTCGGTCTCCAATAAATTTCCAGAAGATGCGTTTAAAATAAATTTGTTGTAATACTTGCATAACCCCCCCCCCCCCCCCCACCTCCGCCACACACACAGAAAGGACAGATAAAACACATTATATGGAAATATATCATTTGCATTTTCCAGTCTAGTTTTGTCATTCTAATCTAGTATTCATTCCTACAAATCTTTCTCAGAGTCTAGTACTCAGCTCTCCCCTACCCCCCACCCCTCCCCCAAAAAAGGACAATACAAAACTTGACCACCTCATTCATCATTTTATTGAATCACACTAATTCTGAATTGGAAAATATATAACTTCCTGTTTGCGGGAAAAAAATTTGGATGCTTTCTAGGGAAGAACCTAAAGAATTTGGATCGTGATCCCTGTATACTTTTAACTATATTGAGTAGAACCTCATCTGCATACTGCATAAAATAAAAACAAGAGCTTTGTTTTGTCAAGGCCATGAAATGCATGTTTGATAATTGTAAACCTCCTCTTCAATGGAAAAATATCTTGTCAGCCAAGAGGATGAAACAATTGTTCCTGTTTGGGCTATCACCCAATCCTATAACCATAATTTTATATAAAGAATAAAACTTTGAATTCCTTATGAGGACTGGGTGTTTCTAAAGGACATTAGATTGTTGGACTGATGTGCTTTCAAATGTTCTCTCTAATTATATTAATATGCAAGCAATAAACGGGAAAAAATCAGTAATTTAAGTAGTCTATTCTACTGGTACTATCAAGTTTTCTGTATGTATGGTTGTTTATTCATTGTCAAAATTACGTGAGACTTATATTCATTTGAACTTTCATTGCATGCGGCATTTCCTAAGTTACTATTGTAGACACCTTATATTGCTTATTCTGATAGACAGGCATATATTATCTGAAGGTGGAAAGAGTTATCCAGAAGGGAATCAGGCATCAGCAATTTTTACTTCCAAAGAGAAAGAGTAGAGTTATACAAGCTGTTGCAATTCCAGTTGTACCATCTCCAGCAGACGCTGCTGAGTATAGAAAACAATTAGCTGAAAGCTATGGTTTTAAGCAAATTGGAGAACCACTTCCTGACAATGTTAAAATAAAGGATATCATTAATACCCTTCCAAAAAAGGTAATGCTCATGCCAGATGCATCTTGCATCCCATCTCTTTTGTATTGTTTGAGCTCAAAATGTCTTTTATGAACAAGATTTTGGACATATTATTTGGGAGATTTATGGACCAAACATTGATCTGTTGAGTGAGCAAGACTGTTCTTTGAACTCACTTTAGGCTGGATATGTAAACATAATTATTAAAAAATTGGTGATATTCTGTATAATTTTCTCTTTTCCAAAAATTTTGAAGGTTTTTGAGATTGATGATGTGAAAGCATGGAAATCAGTGTTAATATCAGTCACTTCCTATGCATTGGGACTCCTCATGATTTCAAAAGCCCCATGGTATCTACTTCCTTTGGCTTGGGCATGGACTGGGACTGCAGCAACAGGGGTTAGTTCCATATACATCTTTACCATATTTATATTGCTTATGAATTTTCACTATGGGTCCTTCCCCCCTCCACGCTTTTGGTTTTCCTGACATTATCACTTGTACATGCTATCTAACTCATATTCCTTTCTATCCTTGTTTTGTAAAGCTCTTTGTTATAGGACATGATTGTGCTCACAAAGCATTTTCAAGTAACAAATTAGTGGAAGACATTGTTGGAACCTTGGCCTTTTTGCCGCTAATATACCCATATGAGCCATGGAGATTTAAGCACGATCAACATCATGCAAAAACAAACATGTATGTACAATTTTGCCTCTAATTTTTCTTATTGAATTATCTCCAATATATAGGATATACCTTCAGACATTCATACTCTCCAATATATTATGGTACATGTGACATGTGGAATATATCTAATACATTTACAACATCCGTACTGTTTTGTTTGTCCAGTATTCCATTTTTAGTTATCTGAAAATCCTTGTCCAATTTAAGTCAATGTTCATTATTTTGCTAACCGCCCATTATCTCCCTGCCCTTATTTTATTTCAGGTTTAAATTTTTTTAATTTTATATGGCAATTTTGAAAAGTTATAGATTTTTCTTTTATAGAATTTTTTTATTTATTTTAATTTTAATTTTAGAATTTTCTTTTAGTAACTTGATCCTAATCCATATGTGTGTATATGTATGTACATTTGTATATATGTATGTTAGAGGGGCAGCTCTATCCTCTTTATGGCTGTCTCACAACTTCTTGTCATGCGTGTTTATATATGCATATATAATTTCATTTATTTGTTGTTTGTTGGTTTGGTAGGTTTACAACCTCCGTGAAGTTGCCGTTCTTACTTCTTCCATTTTCTAAAATTTCATCTCTATTCCCACCCATCTTTTATCTATAGGTTGAGTGAAGACACAGCTTGGCACCCTGTTTGGAAAGAGGAGTTTGATTCATCTCCTATTTTGCGCAAGGCAATTATAATTGGATATGGGCCACTTAGACCGTGGATGTCTATAGCTCACTGGTATGTTATGAAATACAAGAACTAATATGGGACAACATTTTCAGTATTTCAAATTTTCTTGGCCCTTTGTCCTTAGTGAAACAATTGCCACTAATGACTTGAGCAATAATCCATATGTTTTGATTTGATACATATCGGTCTCAACATTAACAAGCATCCTAATAGGTTGATGTGGCACTTCAATTTGAACAAGTTCAGACCAAGTGAATTGAAAAGGGTGAAGATAAGCTTGGCTTGTGTGTTTGCATTTATCGCAATTGGATGGCCATTGATTATCTACAAGACGGGGATCATGGGATGGGTCAAGTTCTGGTTGATGCCATGGTTGGGCTATCACTTTTGGGTAATGCCGGTTCTTGTTTTCTTGCAGTAGTATTTGGACCCAGTGTTAGTCATGTTAAATTGATAACATCTTTCCATATCCTCTATCTATCTATATATGTATATATCCCAAAAATCCATTATACTGGCAGATGGTCCATAGATTTTGGTGCCTGAATGTTTAGTGGATGGTGATATACGCTACACAATGGGGGCTCCCTCTGTTACTGTAGTGCACATTAGGACAGATTTGAAAGCACCAAATTATGTGAATAAAATTTATCATGGGTGATTTATTGCTGCTTATTTGAATAGTGCTCTACTCAAATCAACTGCGCCTAAGGCCAACAACCTGAATTTTAATTTATTATGTCATTCATAAATTTATAATTTATTCACTCTGCTGGGAGGCACTCTTGTTGCATCCCTTGTTTACTTATCAAATAAATTAATAAACCATTCAGGAATATTACGATAGTATGATGCAATGCTTCTCAGTGAATTTTTACCCAAAAAAAAAGCTTTCTGATTGAACTTAGGAACATGGAAAGTAGCCAAGCAAGACCTTGTTCACCATGACAATCATTTATTTACTGGCCCTAAATAATTCTAGAATCCCCAATAGTTTGCATGATGCCCTGACAATCATTTGTGAATTCATTGACCTGATTATTTAGATTATATATTCTATTTGTGTCTAAGAATTTTGTTTTTGTTTTTTGTGTATTTGTAGATGAGTGTTTTCACCATGGTCCATCATACGGCTCCTCACATACCATTCAAATATTCAAATGAGTGGAATGCTGCTCAGGCCCAGCTTAATGGAACAATTCACTGTGATTACCCTCGATGGTAACAACTCTTTCTTTCTCCTTTGTGTGTGTGTTTATATCCTCTTTAATTGACACAAAATCTGACGCAATTAGATGGTAAAATGACGCTTATACTTGACAGCTTTCATATTGCCATAGACACTTGCTTTGTTATCTGTCCAAAGCTTGCTCAAGGATTTTGCCTCGGGTATCCCTGGGCTGTGGGACATCTTAATTGATCCTTTCTTGATTTTTAAGTAGTCTGCATTCTTGGTGTGCTGTTACTCTTAAGAGTGCATCCAGACCTTATTGTGTTCAGGCCAGGGCAGAAAGGGATATTTTTCTGTTTCAAAATTTTTTCCTGAGAAAAATATTTCATCGATGCTCACATTCACTGATTAAAGGGAGGATGACATGCATGCTAGTACGAAGCCATTAATAATTCATTGATGATGTTATCTTTCATATCATTGGTTGACTGTGATTTAGTTTGGGAGCCACTTTTAGTGATTTCCAATGAAACAAATGTTGAAGTTGAGATACATTTCTGACTTGCTACTAAAAATTGCCAAAAAGAAAACCAATACATTTGTTCTAGTGTTTGAATAACTAAAGTTAATTTTTTACTATGTTGTCATAAGTAATCTGCTAACTTTCTCTCCTGGACAGGGTTGAGATACTCTGTCATGATATCAGTGTCCACATCCCCCACCATATTTCTTCAAGGATACCAAGCTATAATCTGCGGGCAGCCCACAAGTCTCTTCAAGAAAATTGGGGAAAGGTAGGATTGATAAGTCCTTCATACACACGTGCGCATGCACGCACACACAGACACACGATTCATGGTGACCATTATCTCATGCCAATAAAGTTTCTGTTTTAATTTATTCTCTCCCACGTCATCGACAGTATCTGAATGAGGCTACTTGGAATTGGCGTTTGATGAAGACGATATTGACCGAATGCCATGTTTATGATCAGGAGCAAAATTATGTTTCTTTTGACAAACTTGCCCCTGAAGAATCTCAGCCAATCACATTTCTCAGGAAAGCAATGCCTGATTATGCTTAATTTATGGTTTGCCTTATGGGGTCCATTTCTCTTTGGTTCTTTCTTATCTGTTATCTTTTACTTTTTTGGAGCAAATTAGATGTGGTATTTCATTCATCATCTTTTTGGTATTTCTTAAGCTGTACGACACATTTTTAAGATCTCTGATTAATAAAGAAAGTTATTATTGAAGGAAGGAAAGCTTCAAAGATACTCACACTTCACTTTTTTTGCTAGATGGGACTGTATGTAGGGTGATGATGTCATTTTTTTGGGATTATCTAGCGAAAATCCTTCTTTTCTAAGGTGAGAGATTGGGGTTCATTAGGTAAAAGTGATAACAGTGAGATTCTCCTTGGATGATCAAAACCTCCTTTCTACTATCAACACAATATTGAATTCATATTTTCTTCTACTCAGATTGGGTAGATGTGTCAGAACTGACTGAGCTAGTGAAAATTTAAATCCAAGAGGATAGGATGATATTGGTTGGAGCTCATTATTTATTTATTTATTAATGACAGACATGTGTCTTTCTTCAGAGTATCTCTCAGATAAATATATATATATATATATATATTTTTTTGATATTTTTCTGACATTAAGCTCTTTTTATTGTTAACAATTTATAAACCTAAACAGCTAAAGTAGACTGATTATTTAAACATAAATAACACTTTATTTTTTTATTAATGGATAGGACATTGGTAAATCATGTTTTGCCCTATTTTGTTGTGTTCTCTAAGTAGTCTTTAGCACAGGGGGCATCAAGAGAGAGAGACAGAGAGTCAACTGAATTAGTATTATATAATTCCTTTTGGGGTCTTCACTTAAATTGGGATTTGATACTACTTAAAGAGTTTAAAATTTATCATGGGCGTTGATCGATGAGATTAATACTGGAACAGAACCAGAGGAAATTATCTTTAATTAGTAGTTAGATATAAGAGTTGAGAAAAAAACAGAGGGAAGTATAAACAAAGGATGGCGGATTTAAGTTCAAGCATGCAAAGGAAAAAAACAAAGGGTTAAAGGAGCTGGATTTGCTTTAGTGGGTATGATCGTTCAGCAAATTTGGTGCACCAGAAAAGCTCATTTTAAGTACATATCTTCTATGTTACAAATTTAGAATTTTTGAACACCTGAAACTAAAGCTGCAACTACACCTACACCTAACAACTTTATGCCAGAGTGATTTAATTCATAAATCTGTCAACAGGTTTGGCAGTTACAACTGCTCACATGCAAAGGCATCTCTCTCTTTCTTTGTGTGTGTGGGAGTGTGTGCTTGCTATCGAATCTGGAATCTGTACTGACTACTGAGAGCATTGGGATGCATCAAACTGCCAGAGAATTAACTTTGTGAATGCACGGGTCAAAAGAAGAAAAGAGAAAGAGGGTCTGTCAAAAAGAGAAAAATGAAAGAGCCATTCCTGGTCTGTTAGAAAATGAAATGTGCAAGTAGGGCATAAGCACTAACATACAATTTGCATCTTCCCAAAAAAATACCAAAATTTGTATCCAGCAGTAGTCGAACAATCAATTTCATTTCTTTTGTAATAATGGGAAACCCCCATTTACACTCGTTATATAGATATGAGGTTATACTTAGTTAAGTATTCACTTTCATCTCTCTAACAATTAGCAAACTCTAATCAAGCTTAGCAAGCTTAGTACCTCTATGTGTCCTAATCTATAGGGTTCTACTGCAACTCAATCTTCTATAATCCTAGAAAACAAAAAGGAGAACCATGTGTATCAAAAAGAAAGAAACACAACCACCAAAACTAGCAAACCCCCCTTAACTGAATCATATAATTGGCGGAGGTGGGGTTTCCCATATATCAAACACATTTTCCTCACTATGCAGTGCAAAAAGGCGATCACCCCCAATCGAAAAATCACATATTGAACCTCCGTAGCTTCGTCGTAGCCGAGATGTTAATACCCATTCAGGACCACAAAACACTGATATGCAATCATTCATTGATGAAAATAGTTGCCCTTCATGTAATGCCAACTTAGGGTAACAAGGCTCATCAGGCATATTATTACCCTTCATCAACCGGCTTCTTGAGCTCCACCTAATGCTCCCAGCAGTTCTTCTCAAATCCATGAATCCCAAATCCTCAAACTCATTCACCACACAGATAGAGCTATTCTCTTCCATTGCTATTGCATCTCTAACCCGTTTCTCATCCACAGCTATAGGAGCTCCACTATCAGACCAAGACCAAACCATCTTCTTGTCCCTAAAATCCAACAAACTAATGTAACAGTTGTCCTTCCTAGGAAACAAAGTTGCAACCAACAAACAGTTACTCCCATGTAACCACTGTAGTTTGTCAGCATCACCAAGTGACCAACCAGGTGGCTCATAGAAAAAATCAATCTGTTTGCCAGTTACTTGGTCCCAAACTCCAATCCCGTACTCATTGCTCCTACCTTTGCAACTAGAAAATATCTTATAATCTGAACTGAAACTCAAAGCCCCAGCTGTAAAGCTCTTAACTTGATTCTCATGATTGACTTGAAACTTGTCCCTCAGCTCCCCCGTTGATGAACTAAACAAACCCATCCCACCATCTCCACGGCCTAATCTCTCACACACACTTATCACAATGTTCTCCGAGTCAATCCAACCAACATCATTCACTCTTTGGTAATCAAGAGTAATTGGTGCATGCTCTTCTAGCATCCAATCATACACATGAACCATGCTACCATGTGCAACACAGCAACCACCATCTGGCCCAGCTCGAATTGCCGTTCCATCTCCTGGTGCTTGACCTGTTATTGATTCCGAACGCTGTAACCTATTGCCATCAAATTGACCCCATTTCGCAGAGCGTACATGGTCAAGAAGGCCATAGAACAGAGCCTCTCTGTAGAGAAGCTTTTCTGGGATATTGGCAGGAATGTAAAGCTCTCCAGTTCTGAGAAGATCAAGAATGACTGCAAAGCAATCCGGGTTCCGATCAATGAAGTATTCATTGGAACGATCAGATTGTAGAGTCCAATTCTCATCAAATATCGCTCCAAAAAATGAATTTCGGCCAGCGTTGGCAAGGGTTGTTGAAGATGTTTCAAAGATTCTACCTCCAACATTGAATCTCACTCTGTCTTTCTGGATTCCCATGATTGAATTTCGATCAAAATTGAGAAGCCCAGCTGGGATTTTTGAAGTGGAGAGTCAGAGAGACAGCTAGGACTTGAATTGGATAAGACAATTTTGAGTCAGAAATCCATAAAAATAGTTCAGAGACAGCAGGGGATTTTGAGGAACAGAAATTACTATATTTCCTAGAATTATGGGATTTTTTTGGGTTATTTGAATTTTGTGAAAGAACTATAATTAGGAAAAGAGTAATCTTCAAGGATCAAACCAGAAGAGAGAACAAAAAACGAAAGAAAAGCAAGAAGCTAAAAAAACGAGGAGGAAACTATGTATGTTTGGGCAGAGACTTGTCAAAAGGTTGGATTTTTTTTTCTCATTTCTGGCTGAAGAAACAGAGGATATTTGTTAGTTGGTGAAGAATGAAGAAAAGGATCAAAATTCAGAGAAAATGGGATCTGGGTATTGAAGAGAGATGGTTTTCAGAGATGGGTTTTGAAATTCGTGGGATTTGGTGAGAAACCAATTGAGGAATTGGAGCGGTTGGATTTCGAAAAATTGACTCTTTCTCTTTCTTATATTCTTTCTTTTTCATATTTTTTTTAATTTTTCCTCTCTCTCTCTCTCTCACATTGCTCTCTCCATGTTATTGTCTCTCTTTTTCTTCCACGTCTGTCATTTTGGCTTTGCTTTGGTTCGGACATAGTTGAACTTTTCTTCAATTAAATACTACGTGGTGGGATCCACTTCTGTATTGTATCATCCTTAGATTTACACCGTTGGATAATTCTCCAATTCACATCAAAGGGAATTTAGAGAGCATCAAATGGTGGGGACATGTGTTGAGGAAGACAATAATATCTCCTACCATTAATTTCTTTGCTCAATAGTTAAGGAGTTTCCCATGAAGTCAGCCCTCTTTCCTTAGAGAAAGCGTGTCTTGTGGGGTTTTTTTTTTTCATTTGGGTTCATGTACGTTTCAACTTTCAAGTTTCAAATCTTTTTTTTCTTGAGTAGAAAAGTGGCGTTTTAATTATCATACATTACATGAGATAGAAATAAAACAAAAGCAACATCACTAAAGTTTCCAAATTTTGACAATTGGTTTCTCGATGTGTGTGATCGAGAAGCCAATTGGAGAAGGTTTTCAAAAAGTTCTCGCAATCAAAATGAGTATAGGCTCTAGTGAATGATTAATTGAAGAATTTTTCATATGGTGAACTACGATAAAAGCATCAAGTTCCATAATCAAATTGATAATTTTTAGATTTTTTTTTGCAAACAAGAGGCCATCTCTAAGCGCCCACATCTATACCAAAAAACTGTATAGATAATCAAAATTCCTTGTAAAACCTTTGATCTATTCACTCTTACCATCTCCCAAGAGCCCACCTCCTCCCAATTGACCCGGATTCCCATAGTTGAAACCATCGGTATTGAATTTGAACTCTCCCAACGGTGGTTTACGCTAATTAATTGTAATCAAATCTTCTTATTAAAAAGGGAAAATGACCCAAAAATCAATTCTATCTATTTGGAGAAGCTATTCAAATCATATCACTAATAAGGGTTCACGTCAGTCCCTATCTCATTAATAATATAATAATAGTAATTCAATTTATGTTTGAATAGACATTATTAAAATCCTCTTTCATGATACACGTTTGTTAAATTAAATATATTAATTTGTTAAACCAAAGCTATAAAAATAAAATTTAACAAAGAATGAGATTGAGTGGAACTGATGGCCTGCCGCTAATAAGGGCTCCTCTTTATTAATAATAGTATGATACGAAAGATTAACCCAAGGTTCCACTCATTTAGCCATCTTGTCAGGGGCGGAGCTATAGCATACCTTCCCCCTCCCCCCCAAATTTTAAAAAATTAATTTATATTATGTATAAGTATATATTTAGCTACAAAAATAGAAGTTCCCCCCCTCCCAAAATGTTTGAGTTAGTCCAATAATACTCTTAAAAACTAATAAAATTTGTCAATTGGTCTAGTAGTTATAGAGACAAGGTAGTTTTTGTTTTCTCTAATTCGTTTTTTGTACATGTTTAATATCAAACTAGATAGCTTTTGTATACTTATTTGAGTTTAAAAGATGATAAGTTTCCCTAAAAAATTATCTTGCGAATATACATATTTGAAAGTTGTTAATTTCATATACAATATATTTATAAATCATGACCTACTCTAGTATCAAAAATTAAAATATTAATGTTTATATTTGTGTATGTACGTTTACGCATGTGTACGATGGTTTATCTTGACTCAAAACTAATATATTAATAACAAAATTTGGCCCCCCCCCCCCCCCCCCAAACAAAAAATCCTAGCTCTGCCCTTGCATCTTGTACTTGTCAATCATCATCATCATTAGTAGACTATTGACTTCAACTCTTACAATTAAAAAAAAAATTTAATATATATAGAAAAATGTTAAATCCACAACATTTTTACAACACTTTTATGACAAATCCTAAGTGATAAGTTGTTACTAGTTTTAATCTGAACGCATCGCTAAAATTACTTTCTTACTCACCAGAAACAATAAGTAACAACTTATCATCTAAGATTTGTTAAAAAAATGTTATCTAGGATTTGTTAATAATACGAAAGATTTAACCCAAGGTTCCATTCGTTTAGCCATCTCGTATTCATCAATCATTATCATCATTCATAGACAATTGACTTCACCTCTTACATTAAAAAAAATAAAAAGCATCAATATAACGGGACAATCACAAACCCCCTGGATGAACCTACATTTGGGACAAGGAAGTACCACTTCCAATCGATAGCAAATAGTTCATTGCCCCCTTATTTATTTATTAATAACGTTTTGGTTCGTAAATTAGGATTTTTTTTTTTTTTTTTTCTTTCTCATTTGTCTTTGCATTCTTTAACCTTTTGTACGACAACCACCGCAATTCGCGATTGCGGGCTATAAACGGCACAATATATATGATATATAACATTTCCTAACCTTAAACTTTTATAGTCCTAAATTTTATAATGCATAGATAACATATACATAGATAATGGACAGCTCGTGTATTCATGTTTACAACAAGTCAAGGACTTTTTTTAAAGGCATCCTACAATTTATTCCTTTCCTTTTTCTTTTCTTAATATTTGGTAACGTTTAGGATAGACATCAAAGAAAGGAACATACACTTTTTAGTATTTATGTTTTTTTTTGTTTTTTAAGATAATGCCAATTCGATGATAGTTATCCTCCGATTCCCTTTAATCTTTGTTTTGACATAGGACATATGGTATAATGTTAGGTATCGAACACTTCAACTAAAAATGAGAGAGAGAGAATTCAATTGAAGAGAATTATTTCCCATTCTTCTTTATCATCGTATCAAGATTTATATATATATATATATATATATATCTTTTGTTTATATAAATCTTAGACTTTTTACTCGACTATAAAAGATTTTATTATTTAATTTAATTAAAATTCGGTCTTCATGTAGTTTTTTTTGCAATAAACTTATAACTTTTATCTCATTATTGTAATTTAAAATATAGTTTATCCCCAAATTAACTTATAATTTAGCTGATAAATATGCATAAAATAGACCAGAACAACGAAAAAGACCATTTTCAATTTTTACCTTCTATAATTTCCTTATTATTTGAAATAAAAATAAATAAAAACCACCGCGGCGGCGTATCAATTCATGATAGAGTAGATTTTGATTGGTAGGTTATAATATAACAAAAGAAATGTTACTGTGAAACGACAAGAACCCAAATGCGTAAGAGGATGGTTAAGGATTATGATGAACCACGATTCCTTAAAGCTATCTTCTAAGCTTTTGTCAAAAAAATAATCAATTTTTTTTTTCTCCTTAAGCTTCATTCATGATTCATGATGGCATCTTTAGAAGTTGTCTTAAACTCAAAGAAACTACAGATATCATTGTTTTACTTTTGCCTTATCCTTCTTTTTAAGTTACTTGCCCATTGCTTATCAGTACCTATCAATGTTGCTTCTGCCCAATCACGCAAGTACCATTAAAGGCTTAAAGGAAAACCAATTTGATTCACAAGTATCTTTCTTATTTTATAGTTTCCTCTGTCTCTTTAACTAATTCTTACTTTAAAATTCTCATAAGTTGTATTCATTGAATTATGAAACACGAAATGGTTTCAATTAGCTCGACCGATAAATTTTCTTATCATTGAATATGAGAACATAGAATGTAAAAAAGTAGTGTGAAACGAAGAAAATAATATGAATGGTATGGTAACAGACTAGGTGTGAATTCAAAAACTTTCAAAATTTAGGGTGGAATTCTTACTCACTAAGAGCATTCACAGCAGTGGTGCTATATAGCTATAATGCTATTTTTTTAACTTAAAATCACAAAAAAGGTCACGCAGCAGTGGAGCTAAATCTAAAAGATTTAGCTCCACAGCTACAGTGTACTGTAAAGATACATGTGTACTGTAGCACACAGGTAAAAAAAAAAAAAAAAATTTTTATTACATTTCTCTCTCTCCTCTTATTAAATATTCTTTTCCTATTCCCTCATTCTCTCTCCGGCTTCTCTCTTTCTTCTTTCTTCCTCAATTTTTTTCTCTCTAGCTCGCCGGTCACTCAGCTCTCTCATCCCTCAGCTCGCCGGCCACTCCCTCAGCTCGCCAGCCACTCGCTCAGCTCCCTCATCCCTCAGCTCGCCGGCCACTCGCTCAGCTCCTTCATCCCTCAGCTCGCCGGTCACTCGCTTAGCTCCCTCATCCCTCAGCTCGCCGGCCACTCCTTCATCCCTCAGCTCACCGGCCACTCCTTCATCGCCGATCTGTTCCGTCGACCAAGCCCGTCGACGCACCCCAAGCCCCATCGCCCAATCCGTGCCTTTCTCTCTCTCAGTCACTCTCACCTCTCTCGACCAACCCAGCTCGCCGACCCAAGCCTCCGCCTCAGCCGCAAGCCACCGCTGCCGCCCATCTCTCTTTTCTCCTTGCTGTGATTGAGTTTTTTTTATTTTTTTTATTTTTTTTTATGTATTTTCATATGGGTTTGGTGGCTGTGGTGGTGGTGGTTGATTTTGGCTATGGTAGTGGTGGTGGATGATTTTTTCAGTGGGTTTGTGGATATTGGTTGTGGTGGTGGAGGATGATTTTGGCTTTGACAGTGGATTTTTGGCTTTGGCAGTAGCTTGTTCCTTGGTCTTGGTTTTGTTTTTTTTTTTTTTTTTTTTTTTTTTTTTTTTTCTATGTTGTATTGTGGTTGCCAAAGTAGAGTGGTATTTGTGGCTGGTGGTGGTGGTGGTGGTGGTGGCGGTGGGTGTGGCGGGTAGAGTGGTTGTTTTTTTTAGTAGGATATATTATTTTATTGTAGTTGTTATATTATTTTATTGTGATGTGTATATTATTTTATTGTGTAAAAAGCTAAAATAGATCCACTGCTGCAGCATGTGTGTAGGTAAAATAGATAAAGTAACTTTTTGTGTAGCTAAATTGCTAAAATTTTGCCTCCACTGCTGTGAATGCTCTAACTACTAAGGTGGGCCTTAGAAGCATAATGTAATTATTGGGTTTGGCATCTTCAAAGCAATTGCCTTAAAATGAATAGACAAAACAATAATGTAAGCTTAGGTCCAAATGCTCATTGTTGGTCAAGTTTTGAAAAGGTCATGGGCGCACAGCTTAGCTAGACATTTATTAATTAAAAAATGGACTTTGGCTGGTTCTGTAAAGTTAATGCATGCCCTGACATTACATCAACTTGGCGCATCAAGTTCAAGTTAGCCTTAAACAAGTGTCCTCAATTGTCAAAAAAAAGTGTCTTCAGGTTCCTAAACAATGCCATGCTAGAAAGAGTAGGCCGGCTTTGGTGTTGGGTTTGGTTGAACCTATGACCAATCCAGTGGCAGCTCCAGGAATTTTGTTTAGGGGGTTCATTAAAATATTTTATTAAAAAAAGAACTTGAATATATTGAGTTACCAACATAAAAAAAAATAATAATAATACATGAAGTTTTATAATTTTCTTTTACAAGTATTCAAATTTTGAATTATTATATGATAGTTCATTATAAGTATCTATTGCCAATGTGGGTAGTTATGAGCCTATAATCATTTTATTTTGTTAAGTTTATCTAACATTTTTATTTTTTTGTAGTTTTTATTATCTATTTGTTATTGTTTTTATAAAAATATTTTAAACTAAATGACTAAACTAAACTCATTGGTTTTGTAATAATTATTGACGCATACAACCAAACTTATTCATACATAAAATTATACAATAGTGTCTACTTAACTAATCAAATGCTTCGACAATAACTAACTTTACATTTTTTTTCTTGAATTTTACTAACTTTATAACAAAAAGTTATTATAACATGATAACAATATACACACATGTAACAAACCATATCTATTTCCTAATTATTAAATTATATATATTTATATTATAATGTACACACAAACATCCACACACATCATAATTCACACAAATAATATTATAACAAAAGTAATGCACACAATCAATATTAGACACACTCACACACATAATATAAATTTATAAAAAATAATGACACTTACAATTCACAAACACTTACATTTTATTCTTAGAGTTGGAAGTACTTGTAATAAGAGTGTTTAAAATTTAAGTCAGAGTGTGCAAATATATTTTTAAGAAAAAAATTAAAGTATTAAACTAAAAAAAATATTTTTTCTATATAATTTTTTTTTTTTTTTGGGAAGTCAGGGGGTTCATTTGAACCCCCTGAGAACAGTGTAGAGCCGCCCATGGACCAATCAAAATAAGTTTCTCAATTGAATCCTTTGTTATTGACCCACAAAGTCCTGGTCTTCGTTTTTTTTTTGTTTTTTTATTTTTTGTGAGAGAAAGAGAACAAAGAAAACAACCAAAAAAACAAAACAAAACAAGACGACTAGGAAGAACGGTCAAGTTAAGGCCAAACTTATATATCTTCATTCCTCGCTACTTCTTTGACACTATTAAGAATTTTTTAGAGGAAGAACTTTTAGTCCATCTTTGCTTATCCGTGGGTTGGGGGTTGGGGTAGTCCTTTCTTTGCAAACCCAATTAAGCACAAAAGAAAAGTTTTTGGTAGACTAATCAAACCTAGTGTCATTGATTATGATATCTTTTATGGTGTTGCATATTTGTACACATCTACCTCTCTCAGTATCAATCTATCTAGAAAAAAAAGACAATTACGTTGCTTTCAATACTGCTTTAGTTTAATAAAATGAAATGAGAAAAGCAAAACAAAACAAAAACAAACAAACACACACACACACACACATATATATATATATTTTTACCAAAAAGAAAATTTGGGATTGAAGGACAAGCCCACGGATATTATAGTCTTTTATTTTTTTTTTTTAAAAGGGAAAGCATCAAACTTTATTCAGAATAAAAAGCAACAATACATCATGGAGAAGAGCTTGTTGTATAAAACAAGAACTCGCTTCAATTCAAACAGAGAAATCAACAATACCTAAAGCATGTTTAGCTAACAAATGAGTAGGGCAATTGCCTTATTTATGTACGTGAGAAATTTCAACCCGGCGAAATTTATGCATAAAGAATATCATCTCTTAAGCAATGGGTGCAACTGAAAAAAGAGTGGGTGAATGTTCACTTAAAGTCTGAGAAATAATGAAAGAGTCACTTTCTAAGATGAAATCATGAATACCCATGTCTTTAACAAATGGAAAGTCGGCTTTAATAGTTTTTGCTTCATTATCAAGCGCCCCAAGTGAATTCCCTTCCGGATAAACCAAGATTGAAATGCTCATTACTATGCATTCTTTTAGCTAGAACAAGTTACAAACTTCTTTTTTCTATATTTACGAGTTCAAGTTTTGTATTCATTAGTAGGGGGATCCCCTTTGTTCAATTCGATGGGCTTAATAATAATACATTGTGGGTCCACAAGGCTGCAGTCAATCTGACCCGTGTTACACGAGGGGAACCCCATTGATCCCTTTGACGGGCTCAAGAATACATTATGGCCTTATGGGCCCAGCGCCACTCAGAAGGGCACCCCTAATCACATGCTCAAATCAGTGACCCATTTATTGTAGGGCACATCTCATGATGGAGTCATTGCACATTTCAGCCACACAAAAAAAAGTCACTGCACACTTCGGAGATGTGTCCTCGGAAAGTTATGCTAACTCCTCTCAATTTGAATTGGCATTAGTTTATTTTTTTTTTAGGTGACAAATAATGGTTGGTGGACAATAAAAGCAACGATAATGATAAGTTTATATAAAAATGGTCTTAAATTAATTATCCACCGATTGCAACTTATGTTTCAATAGGTCGTAAAACAAAATTATCAGAGAATCTTATTGCTCAACTTGGCACTTTTTTAGTGCGAAAAATGAGACGTCTAGAATTTAAATTTTTCTATAAAAAGTTATTAAAGGGTAATAAAAAATGGGAATGAAATCTTTAAAGGGATCATTTAAATAATATAGGGTGAAGACATGGACTTAAGCTATATGCAAATGTTGTAAGAACTCAAGGTTCAAAGAAAATTAAAAAAAAAATGGCAAAACTAACAAGTAGAGAGAAATTCTGAATAAATCTGTGTGAAAATATATTGGAAGGCACTAAATGACATACAATACAATCATTCTCTATTTATAGAGCTTCGTAAGTGTAACTTATAAGCTTTGGATTCCCAACCTAACTAACCCAGAACAATTTTTCTAACGATCCCCATAATTACAGTAGTGAATACCTCTGTGATTACAAGTTTACAACCCTGATAACAAGAAAATATCTAAGCTAACTGAACCTCAGGCTTGCAGTGTGGAGGAGAAGAACAGAGCTAAATAATACCGCCTCCAACCTTTTTTTTACATACAAAATGGTGTCATAGCGTGAGTAATATCTCAGACTCAGTTACCAAAAACATTGTCATCCGAGTAATCCAACTTAAGTCACTAATTCAAACGATGCTGTTAAGTTATTTTCTAGTCTAAACGTTATTGTTTGATTGCTGAGATGTAATGTTACCATTATAGTATTGTAATTTTGTTATTCCACTTTCAAATGTAAGTGTGATTTGTTTATTTATCTATAGAAATATATATTTAAAGCATCATATTTTAGTCCCCAAATGGCATTCCATGATCCATCCTTGATAATGGGCTCGATCCTGCTTAAATGCATGAGTTAATTTATTTAAGTAAAAATAATAATAATGCATCAAATTGTAGCAATATCAACAAAAGAGAAAAATAAAAAATGAGAAATAATTTAAAGAGTAATTGATATGCTAACTATGTTGATCTGAAACTTGAAATTTATCAAGAATGAAATGCATCACCCAATTCACTAGTAACATTATAGAACAGAGAAGAATCTAAAATGGGTTACAAACAATAGAACTATAAAAGCTGTAAGGATTTTAATTTGAACTTCCACCCACCAAGAACAGTGGAAGATAGCCCAACAAGCCCAAAACAATATATTTGTTAAAGAATAGGTCTTACAAGAAAATTTCCTGACAAATTAAGTATGGGTTGTGTTAGGTTCTAAGGTCTTAGGATTTTATGTATTTAGAACTCTAATATGTAATGTTGGCAAACCATGATCAAAACAATGTATTTAGTCTTGTTTAAGTTTGCTCAAAGTTGGTTTAATATTGTAAAGTTGGAATCGAGTGACTGCAGAAGCATTGGGGCTTCTCGGCCTGGCTCGATCGATCGAAGGTTAGACTCGATCGATCGAAAGTCGGCCCAGATGCGTTTTTCTGCAGAATTCCAACTCAGCCCTAACTCTTTAAACGTCTAGGTTTTTATGTTTTTGCCCTAGGTATATAAGGCAAACCCTAGCCACGTTTTTCATAGTTGCACAAGTTGTATTGTTGCTCATGTATTGCGGTTTTGTGTAAATCTCTTGTGAGATCTAGAGGAGCTTTCCTTTACACAAAACTTAGGGTTTTCAAGATTGAGATCATATCAACATCTTGATGATCAACTAGGTTGCAGCCATTAAAGCTTAAAGAGAAAAACAAGTGAGGAGCTTGTACTTGAAGAAGGAATACAAAGAAAGAAGTAGTCCGTGGTCTCGGAGCCTGCGCGTGGTCGTGTCAGGAAGTTACTACTGGTGGGTAGCATTAGGAAGTCAAGCGGGGAGCTTGTAAGTCCTTTTGTAACAACTTCAATTCTTTCTTAGTGGATTCCGTTTTGCCTTGAGGATCGGTGGGTAAAATCCTCCCCAGGTTTTTCCGGTGTGGTTTCCTGGGTGATCATATCTTGTGTTCTTTATTTTCCGCTGCTTTATTTGTTTTATATGCATGATATGATCTTGTGATTGTTTTAACCTAGAATTACATAATTTGACTAAGTAACAACTTGGCTAATTAATCTAGGCTACGCAATCTGGTTATTGTTTAAGGGGTCTAAACCGTTCAAGTGGTATCAGAGCAGGTAGCTCTTCTTGTTAGAGATCTTTATCTCTGAGCTGATCCTTGACCCCAGTTGTCATGGAGCATGGACACTCTCTGTTTGTTCCTCCTCACTTTGATGGGAACAATTATGCTTACTGGAAAGTAAGGATGAAAGCCTTCCTGAAATCCATTGATGAGAGAGTGTGGAATTCCGTCGAATACGGATGGGAGAAGCCCACTACTCCTGTGAGTGAGTGGCAAACTTCTCAAAAAGAAGCAGCAGGCTTCAATAGCAAAGCTATGAACGCCATCTTCAATGCTGTTTCAATGGAGGAATTTAAGAGGATCTCAAATGTTGAGGTTGCTCATACTGCTTGGAAAATTCTCCAAACTGTGCATGAAGGCACAAAGGCTGTTAAAATTAACAAACTGCAGCAATTAACTTCTAGGTTTGAAAACATTAGAATGTCTGATGATGAAACCTTTGATGAGTTTTATGCTAAATTGAATGATATTGTTAATTCTGCTTATAATTTGGGTGAAATCTATGATCAACCTAAAATTGTTAGGAAAATACTTAGATCTTTAACTGAAGATTTTAGACCCAAAGTAACAGCCATTACTGAAAGTAAGGATGTTGACTCCATCCCTGTGGATGAGCTTGTAGGATCACTTCAGTCCTATGAGTCTGACTTACCTAAGACTGTCAAATCCAAATCAATGGCACTAAAGTCTGTTGATGATGTTGAAGGTGGTGGATTTGATGATGAGCTCTCTCCTACGGAGATAGCTTACCTTGCCAAGAATTTTAGGAATTTTCTTAGAAACACAAATAGAAAGGCAAGGAACACCAACACTGCTGAACCTAGAAACTTTAGGAAGAATGATCCCACTAAGGTTAACAACTTTGAAAAACCTAGAGAACAAGTAGGTCAATCTTCTAATAACTCTTTGGGTCCTCAGTGTTTTGGTTGTCAAGGGTATGGTCATGTCAAATCTGAATGTCCTACTTTCTTGAGAAATAAGGGTAAAGCTATGGCTGTCACCCTTAGTGATAATGAGGTTTCTGATGATGAGTCCGGTTGTGACGAGGATGGAAACTTCATTGCTTTCACTGCTACTGGTAAAGTAGATGAAAGCATATCTGCTGAGGAGAACCCTACTGATGGGGAACTCTCTGAAGACGCAGATCTTCAAGAGGCCTATAACAAACTTTGCAAAATTGCTGCAAAGGATGCTATGAAAGTTGATTTAGGCCTGAAGAAAATTGATTCTCTTGAGCTTGAGAAGAAAAATTTGCTTGTGAAATTAATTGATGCTAATGATCTTTTGAATAATGTTAAATCTGAAAACATGCTGTTGCTTGATAAAGTTAGAACTTTGGAACATGATTTATCTGTTGCTAGATCTGCTAGTTCTAAACTTGATCACATGTTAAATGTTCAAAAGAATCCTTCTGATAAAGCTGGGTTAGGATATGTAGAAAGCATATTTGATTCTGGACCCCATTCTACTGTCTTTGTTCCTTCTTCTTCTTCTTCTGAACCTCTTGTGAGTAAGGTTGTGAGTGAAACTGTAAAACCCCCTGTGAGTGAGGTTGTTAAACCTGTAGAAGTTTCACCACCCAAGAAGATTAGGGTAGACTTGAGAGAATCCAAACCTAAGGAGCCTACCAAACCGAAGGACAAGATGCATGGTAAACCTGCTTGGGTTTGTCATTATTGTGGTAAGTCTGGACATATCCGTCCTAACTGTTACAAGTTTCAAGCTGATAAGAGAGCTAAAAGACCAAAAGTGCCTGTGCCTCAAGCACAAGATCCTATGGCACTAATTGGTGAATTGGTGAAGGCGTTAAACCTTTATTCCAATTCTGGAGTTGAGAATCACTCTAAAGTGAATAAGAACTCCAATGCTCGGGGTGCATCTAAAAGGTTTTGGATGCAAAAGACTCGAACTAACTGAGTCTTTCTGGCATGGTCCTTGTGCTTCATTGCTCTATTCTGTTGTGACCATTTTTTTGTTGTGTTTTTCTTTTGTTCTAGGACTTGCATTGCATTACATACATGCATTTCATTCTAGGATTTATTTGTTTTCTCTTTTGATAATAATAATGATAAAATAAAAAAAATAAAAAATAAAAAAAAAAAAAGTGGGAGAAAGCAAAATCTGTGCTGAATACAATTTTTCTTGAATTTTGAAAACAAGGTTGGTCTTTCTTTTTACACATGTCATGTCTTGTGTACCTTGTTTAACTTTGATGAGCTTAATTGTTGCACATAACTAGTTGAAACTTTGTAGTGCATGTTGTGTGGGAAAGATGTGTGTGGTTCTTAATCACTTGGCCTTAATCATGAAGTCACATGTTGTTGACTGTCGGACTTGATCCTTTTGAGAAAGGCATAAATAACCATCTCACCACTGCTCACTAGCCAATCATGAACACCTTAGTGCATATCATAAGATTTAGTGCTCGAGAAAGTGTAGCACATGCACAAAAAGAACATAAGGTGTAGCCTCAAATTAAATTAAAACTGGTGTGTACTATTAGGCTTGATGCCAATTCACTTAATTCAAACCGGTGTGTACTATTAGGCTGAATGCCAATTCATATATAAATAAGAGGCAAAAATGAAAGAAACTTACATGATTGCAAGCTTTTGTTCTAGGAGATGTGAGAGTTATAGGATGTAACTCTTTAGGTGATAGTCTCTTTTAATTCTATGTGATGAATTGTGTAGACTTTGTGTTTGATTGCCATTCACTTATCACCTCACATGTATCTCAAGTCTTTGCTAGTTTCACACACTACACAAGTTACTCTTTGTTAAACACTGTACATGCTAGTGTGTGTGTTCTTGGTCCGACCAACCAAGTTTGAAAAATATCTTGAGATTTGTGCACATCATATTTGTTGCTTAAGAAAATTAATTTGGAAGAAAATTAAAACTTGTGTTTGAGAGAAGTGGGTATAAAAATTTTGGGGTTTTTGAAAATGCATTCCATCTCATACTCATGCATTTTATATTCCTTGTTCAAATGCTTTGAGGAGTTGTTTCAAAAATTGGGTTTGCAAATTTTCAAAACTGTGTTTTTCCAAAATTCAATGTATTTTTGTCCATTTCGATCGATCGAGGGTGTTTCTCGATTGATCGAAAAAGTGCCTCAGAAAGTGCTAAAACGTCTGTCACTTTCGATCGATCGAATGTAATTCTCGATCGATCGAACATCGTGAATATGCTTTTTAAAAAGGGAAAATCTGACTTTTTCAAAGTTCAAATATTTTCAAAACTTTTCCTTTTTTCTCTCTCCGACGAGGCAAGTCAATTTCTTCAAGATTTTGTCGTTTTCTTCCGTTCTTTTTGCAAAATCTCTCTCTCCTCAAGCTGGTATGTCCTTAATACCCTTGCTTTTCAAGTTATTTACTTGTTTTCATGCATTTTTCATGCATTTTAGGAGGAGATTTTCGGAACTTTTCACATTGGGATTTTTGTTGATTCGGACCTATTCATGTGAAATTGATCAATGGGTTTTGTTGGGGACACTATATACTCCTGTTCTTGTATGTTTAATTTGATCAATTTTGGCTTTTGTGAAAAATTGAATTTCTAGGGTTTATGTTTGATCCGAATTGGGGCTTTTTGTGAAATTGGGTTTAATTGATGAAATTGGCTTGTGTTATTGTTGCAATTGGCTGTTATAAACTGTTTCAAATAGTGTATAATGGTTAATTCATCAATTTGTTGCAAAAATTTTCAAGTTGTTCTAAAATTTTTGGGTTTTTGTTAAGAAACTCTATGTTCAAGCCAATGTTGTGAAAATTGAACTTAATTTGATCCTAATCACTGCATTAGTTCATGCATCATATCATCATTAATGATTCATGCATCATATAGATTTTGATTCTATTTTTTTTGTGTGCTAACTTGCAGTCTGCCTTGGTTTCATTTTCTCTGTTCTTTTTGGTTTTCTCTTTGTGTCTCTGTCCTATTCCTTAGCACCATGCCTAGGAAGACTAGAGCTCGTAGGACCATTCCCACTCCTACTCCACCCTCACCTACCTTTGATAGTGAGCGGTTCCCCTCTGAGAAAAACCAAGAGACCTTTGAGACTTTAAACCTCAATAGGAAGGTTTGGGCTGAGCGTTCTGTTCGTTTAGATGAGTTAGATCCTGCCATTAGGGCAAACTTTGAGCGTAGGGGTTGGTTACCTTTGTTGACCGTGTCTGATCCTCCACCTCCGGCTACCTTGATTAGAGAGTTCTTCTCGAACCTCTCTGTCCGCATCTATGATTCCAACACTCTAGTTAGGAGTTGGATACGAGGTGTAGAGTACTCCATTACTCCTCAGGTAGTGGCTGATGCTCTAGAGGTACCATTGGTTAGTGATCCTGTTTACCCCTATGATGAGTCACCTGAGCTGAGTGATGTCATGTCCTACATCACTGGATCTTCTATCCAGTGGGGTTCTGATCCTCGGATCACCACCGCTGAGCTTCCTGAGACTACCTATCTATTCTTTAGGATAGCCTGTCATTCACTCTGGCCCATATCTCATCTGCACACCATTCCTCTTGAGAGGTGTGTCTTTTTGTACGCTCTTGTCACAGATGCTCCTATTAGTTTTCCCCATCTTTTTCTTCGTTCTTTGAACGAAGTTTATAGGAGTTCATCTACTGCCCATGCCCTTGTCCATCCTATTTTCATTCATAGGATTTTACTTTATCTAGGTTTAGAGGACTTCCCTGCTTCTGAGCCTGTTCATGTGATAGCTCCTATCGGTGCGTCTTTCCTTAGACAGAGGGCCGCTCATCTTCGAGCTGGTTCTAAACACCCTAGGTCTGATCCCTCTAGTAGCGCCCCTCCTTCTTCTTCTACAGGTCCTGCTGGTGAGGCTGTTCCAGATTCTGTAGGTGCTGCTGCTGTTCCTCCACCTTCTGCGGCTGACTTCGATGTTCGTCGTACTCTGGAGACTGTCATGACCGTTCAGGCGGCTCATGGTCAGCTTTTGGTGGATCTGTTCGACGAGATTCGTGCTCTGCGAGCGGATTTGGCGCATCTTCGTTCTTCCTCACCACCTCCTTTTGATGATGGTCTATGATGCTCTTTGGCATTCCGTCACAAAAAGGGGGAGTAGAGTTTTGACTTGTAGTAGAGTTTTTGTTGATAGGGGGAGATTTTTTTTGTGTTAGGGGGAGAAATTTTTTGTAGCATGGATATTTTTGTGGAGTTTATTTAGATTGTATCTAGGTGCTTCACTTTGTATATCATTTTTTGGGATATTCATGTTAGGGGGAGTAACATTGATTGATATATTGATATACATGTTTCTTTTGATTCTTGTTGTCTTTATGATTCACTGCTTATTGATTTATATTTATGAGTTGCTTCATTGATATATTTCTTTATTTTGTGTTGTGTGAATCTTACAAGAATATTATACCTGTTTATATACTATTTGCTGCCACACATGCGTTTATGTGTTTGTTGAGTATTTCAGGAATATACAGGTTGATTCGACCAAGCTGCTGTCTACACTTGCAACCGATGGATAGTAGTTAGGTTGAATTTTTTTTATGAGCATTATCATGTAAAGGGCTATTCTTGTAAACTTTGAGCTTTTATTGTGTGTTTTGTCACGGATTGCCAAAGGGGGAGTTTGTTAGGTTCTAAGGTCTTAGGATTTTATGTATTTAGAACTCTAATATGTAATGTTGGCAAACCATGATCAAAACAATGTATTTAGTCTTGTTTAAGTTTGCTCAAAGTTGGTTTAATATTGTAAAGTTGGAATCGAGTGACTGCAGAAGCATTGGGGCTTCTCGGCCTGGCTCGATCGATCGAAGGTTAGACTCGATCGATCGAAAGTCGGCCCAGATGCGTTTTTCTGCAGAATTCCAACTCAGCCCTAACTCTTTAAACGTCTAGGTTTTTATGTTTTTGCCCTAGGTATATAAGGCAAACCCTAGCCACGTTTTTCATAGTTGCACAAGTTGTATTGTTGCTCATGTATTGCGGTTTTGTGTAAATCTCTTGTGAGATCTAGAGGAGCTTTCCTTTACACAAAACTTAGGGTTTTCAAGATTGAGATCATATCAACATCTTGATGATCAACTAGGTTGCAGCCATTAAAGCTTAAAGAGAAAAACAAGTGAGGAGCTTGTACTTGAAGAAGGAATACAAAGAAAGAAGTAGTCCGTGGTCTCGGAGCCTGCGCGTGGTCGTGTCAGGAAGTTACTACTGGTGGGTAGCATTAGGAAGTCAAGCGGGGAGCTTGTAAGTCCTTTTGTAACAACTTCAATTCTTTCTTAGTGGATTCCGTTTTGCCTTGAGGATCGGTGGGTAAAATCCTCCCCAGGTTTTTCCGGTGTGGTTTCCTGGGTGATCATATCTTGTGTTCTTTATTTTCCGCTGCTTTATTTGTTTTATATGCATGATATGATCTTGTGATTGTTTTAACCTAGAATTACATAATTTGACTAAGTAACAACTTGGCTAATTAATCTAGGCTACGCAATCTGGTTATTGTTTAAGGGGTCTAAACCGTTCAGGTTGTAGCTAATAGGATCCATGCCAATAAGACTGAAAATACGAATTGATGGAAATAATACTCCTTGGTCAAGTCCGAGGATGAGATATTCTTATATTGAATCAAGCTTATCTATGTACCATGTGTTCTTCTTTTTCTCTTCCTTCTTAGATTACATGCCCCATTTTTTATGGTAGTCATTTCCTTATATAGTCCCTTACTTCTACATCTCAGCCCTCCACCTATTGATTTTTTAGTAAATCCCTTGGATGCTTGTCCCATTAGGACCTCCTGGAAGCTTTGTGAGGGGCTGTGAGCTGGGATAACACTGTTTAGGTGTCATTTCTCTATAAATGCTGCCAGTTCATTTGGTACAGTGCATTTAAGGTGGTGGTGACAGATTTCTTCTCATATATTTCTTCTTTTGTTGTTGCCTTAGCTCTGCTACCTTCCCTGAATCTTATCTTTCCAAAATGGTTAACTCCCTAAAACTCTCCCGAGATGGCTGGCTCCTCGAGAACCTCAACTGCTTCGTCATTCTCCTCTACTCTCCTCGGCCCACTGATTTAGGCTTATACAATCCCTTTAACCATCCTCGAGTGTTTATTTGTCCTTGGCACGACCCACAACCCAATAAACGTGCTCGATTTTTCTGTCCTCATAGAAGCATTGTATGACAACAAAACAAAAATCGAGCACATGAAAATGACAATGCTTGCGAATTATTAGTGCTTTTATCTACCTGATCTTTCAAAGAGAAGGCCAGCGTGTTTTGGAAAAGAGTTCAACTCCAAATTGGTTTGGAAAAAAATTTTAGAAAATTTCCAAACCCATTATATGACAGTTAAAAACATTATTTGAATGCTTTTAGTAACACGATATTTTTAATAAATCACATGACTTGTGTATTTAAATAATACAATTTTATAATTTTGTGAATCACTACATAACTAGTTAAAAGAGATTCTTCTGAACTAGTTTGAAGGTCATATATTTTTCTTCAAAATAATTGGATGGCCAAAAGTTACATTAGTTTCCAACAATAACTATGTTAGACCATTCCCATTAGTTTGTACATTTTTTTTTAATATAAGAATCTACTTTTTTATTATTTATAAATTTTACACAATTACTTTTAAAAAACACTTGCATTGGATTATCTAGTTTCTAACTTTGACCCTTCTCAAACCAAAAAAAAAAAAAGTTTCTAACTATGACGGTTAACGGCACTCCCAAAACCTAACCAGTGTTAGGGTTATTGGGCCTTGGATGATGTAGTAGACACGTGGAGGGAAGACAAAAGAGTGGCCCGAGGCTTTAAATTATGATGTAGTTTAGTACTGGCTATTAGGCCCATTACTGAAAAAAGCCTGGCCCAACTTGGTCGGGAGTCACGATTTTTAAACACTTGATTATAAATCTACAAATCAACCCTACATATACGAAATGTGATTATGTTAGGACCACTAAGTTCATCCAATTTGCTTCAATTCTTCATCACGAATCACAACGTGAGAAAAATATATATATTTTTTCTCTTAAGAAATACGGAGTATATGATCATTACAAACAATGAGATTTTTTTTTTGGAAAAGAAGAAACAATGCGATTTGTCCTAAGGAAAATATTAAAATCTACTACAAAATGTTTAAAAACTAGTGTATTAATTACTTGTGGCTTATAGTAAGTGTAAACTTATCCTTCTAACAAAACAATAAAAATTGGTTCTTTTTTAAAATTTTATTTTACTTTTTTTTTTTGAGAAACAAAATTTTATTTTACTTGATCAATAGATTTGGATTAAGAAACCATCTACAAGACCACTTTGACTTGAAAAAAAAAAATTATACCTTAAAAAATGAATTTCAAATTAATATGGGTTGTTGACCACCCTAAAAAAAACAAAACCTTGAACATTCTAAGCAAAAATTTTGAGCTCATTAAAAAATAAAATTTGAGCTCTCCAAAATTTTGGTCCGTTGAAGATTGAACAAAAAAATTGCGAGAAATGCTATATTCACAACACTTTTACAACAAATTTTAAGTAGCAGGTTGTTATGGACTGTTATTGATAGACAAAAAATAAATTTCAGTGGTATGTAAATTAGAACCAATAACAAATTTTCATTTAAGACTTGTTGTAAGAATACTGTGAACACAGCATCTTAAAAAAAAAAGAATATCCCAAACAAACAAATTAGCCTAAAAGCCCAAATCAAATGTTTACTTTTGATATTTTTAATTGTTTTCAAAAGGCATACTTTAAAATCTTTTTTTTTTTTTAAATGCATATTTTCAAATAACTAGTTGGAAAGTGCTTGCTTTAATCTTTAGTTGAATTGGTTGGATTTATGTGATACATCTTGTACATATGTGCAAAATCTAAAATCATGTATCAATATTTTATTGAACATGATTAATGTAACAGTTTAATGCTTATGTTGAAGGAACTTATAGTTTACCCTTTATTTTTTTGCTATCACTTGTATTGCAAGATTCATCTTCTAAGAAAAATTGTATTGACTTGAATAATCTTCTTTTAGATCCTAAGCACCCATGAGAAAATGTCTCGTATTTTCATCTAATGATCAGGATGAAAATATATATATATATATATATATATATATATATATATTTACAAAGGTTTTTGTCAACCTCTTTGCCATGATTTTCCTAAAAAATAAATTAGTGGAGCGTTGCATCAATTTAATCCTGATTAGTTTAAAAAATACAAAAATTGGTTATAATAGATCATAAAAAATGAAGATGCATTTTGTTTATATTGTTACTTATTTAGGCAAGATGTTAGCACTCGAATGAGAGATTAATATTATAATGATTATTTGTGATAGTATAATGCATTTTGTTACTTATTATAATGCATTTTGCTAATAGTATTTGCAAGGACCGGGTTTGAGTTGGTAGATGGATTTAGACCGAAAAAGCCCAAAACAATGAATTTGTAGAGAATGGGTTGGAAAACTAGGTTTTAATGAATTAAACAATAAGTAAAAAAGATCTTGATGACAAAGGAATGAAAATAACAAATTTACACTAAGGAAAAATGTCCTCGGTAATGTCCGGGGAGATTGGATCCTATATATTCCTTTCAAAGTTCGATTACAAGTTTGGTTCTTGAATGCTACAGTGTTTCTTTCTTGATTTTCCCCCTCTCTTTCCTCAAGGGTTCCTTACATTATATACCTCCCCTTGATTGAATTTCGCCCTCCATTTGTTAATTATCTAGACTATTACTTGAGTGCTTGTCCCATCGGACACCCTCTCTGGTCTTCTGTGAGTTGAGATAGTCAAGGCAGCACTATTCAAGGGTCTTCTCCATATAAATGCGGCCAGAAAGTTAGCTGCAGAGCATTCAATACGAATGCAACAACTTTTTCTTAGATATTTCTGAGTTAACATCCCTCTTGTACGTTCATAATACACGTCCCTATTAGTAGAACATCTAGGAAGGTCACTCTAAAAAATAGGATATACATTTGATATGTGCTTTGTTTATCCAAAGAGATACTCCTCCTTGGACCACCTTCCCCAACATTTTCTGTTTGTAACGTACTAATAGGATTCTAAGCTTAATATCCTCACCACTGTTTACTTGTCCTCAGACCAATCAATGTCATCAGCCAAGGCCCAAAACCCAATATATAATTTTGTGCCCTTCTCCCTACAATAGCCCCTCAAAACTTCAGTTTTTCCCTCTTATCCGAGGAGAAAAAGTGAGGTTTTGATTTGTTAAGAGTCAAGGTCATTCATTTCTTTGGTTTACACTAGTGGGAGTACCGTTTTGCACGCCCTACAATCGTTACTAACGCTTCAAAACCCGCGATGCGTCTTTAATTGCTCTAGGCAGCGCTTTGTTCCCCACATTCAACGGTGAGACGCAAATCCTACGGTTAACATTTCTCCTTGAATTTTGAGCGGGATAATTCCCACTCAATTCCATCCCCTATATAAGGAGCTTGGGGAAACCATTTTTCCTCATTTCACAAGTCTTCAAGCTCTCCAGAGATTCCTAGCTCTTAAACCTTCAAAACTTCCTAAATTTCTAAAGACTTCGAGTCTTTTTCTTTAAGAAATTCAAACTTTTAAGAAGTACCAAAAGGAATTCACGTACCTATTCTTGTAAGTTTCTTCTTTCCTGTGATTTTTTCTTCTCGGCCAATCTCTTCGGCTTTCCATTTTTTACTTCCTTTCCTTAAAACTTCATCCATTTCCCTTTAGTTTGACCAAATGGGTAGGTTTAAGCATCTCGTAGACTCCCAAGCCGGTATGGAGCGTTTTAGAGCTAAGTATCACATTCCGCAGGGAGTAGCCCTTCGGTATTGTGCTCTAGACCAAATAGTCACACACAGGGAGGAAGGGGAGGTTGTCATTCCTATGATCACTTTCATAGAAAGAGGAATGACACTACCCATAGGTAGGGTAACCCGAGACTATCTGATCAACCATAGGTTGACTCCCCATCAGTGTGCCCCTAACCTATTTAGGGTCTTGGGTAGCGTAGACGCTCTCAACGAGCAAATGGGCCTGAGATTCACGTGGCATGATGTCGTTCATTTGTATAAGTGCCACAAGCTCTCCGGCGCGGGATATTACCTCAAGTCTCGGTCCGACATTTTTAGATTGATATCGTGTCTTCTAAGTCTAATAAAGGCATGAAAGATGACTACCTGATCAGCTCCGGGAAATGGCACAACTGTCTTCACTGCCTAACTTGGGAGGGAGATCTAGGTGGGGTACCTTAGGTTTAGGTCTCTCAGCATAGGATTTAGCTCCTCTAGCTTTACCATCTTTTCCTTTTTGCACTTTATTTTCCTTCGACGATGGGTTTCATTAATCTGACCATAGTTTGCTTCTCGAATGTTTTTACAGATAAAGCGCATATTGCTCAGACTCAGTCTTGTCAACGTTGAGGGTTTCAACAAGGTGTTGCAGTCCGAGATTTTTGTGAGCGAAGACGGGCAATTGCGAGTCGTTCACTTAATTTTAGACTTCGAGCCCTTGTCAAACGCGTTCCAAGACGTGGGCCAAGCAATAAGGGCAAGCAACCCTAGAATACACCAGATAGACGTCTCACGGCCCGGTTTCTTGGCTCATGAAGACCTCCCTCCAGTCGAACTTCCTCTTTAACGTTCCCCACAAGAAGTAGCTATTCCAAGGGAGGAAACAGCCTCCTCGTGTCTCTCCCTTGAGGCCGAGATCAATCAATTCCAACTTGAAGAATAAGAAGGAGTTCTAGAAAGGCCTGTAGAGCTCTTAGATTTTGAAGCTGAATTTGATAGACTTTCTGCGGCCCATTCTCCAAGGCTTATAGTCACCCGGGTTGATACCAGTTTCGAGGAAGAGATGGCCTTGAACCCTATGAGAGGCCTTAAAGATTTAGTGGCTAGGAGAAAGGGGTCATCATCCAAGGATGCCCCAAAGGTCCAATTTCCTCCTAATCCTCCCCTTCCCCCTTCGGCTTGCACCCTGACCTAAATTTGTAGAAGAAGAAGAGGAAGGGGAAGGAGATCAAGGAAGGGAAAATTGCCCTACCGAAGGAGCCGAAATAGCCAAAAATAAACAAAGATAGCCAAAGGGAGACTTCGGTGGAGAGCAAGGAGGACTCCCTAGGGGCCGAGATGCGCCAACCACAGCGCACTTGGGCTCCCCGGCTGGAGCTAGACGGCACTCCTATCCCTTGGGACGCTTCAGTTTAGAGCTTCTAGGGAGGGCATTCAGGCTACGTTGCTGAAGCTCTAGAGCAACCTCTTCTCCTCCCCAAAGATATGGATGCTCTTAGGCGCTTCAAGCAGCCCGACCTTTTCCTGTCCCTGAAGAGGGACCTTGCCATGGTAAGTAATCTAACAAATTTTTGAATTAAATGCTGAGTTAGGCTTTCACTCTTTCTCTTTTTACTAATAAGATTCCTTCGTGATTTTTATGCAGGTCACCCAGCAAGATTTTATGGCTGAGAAGGGAATCCGGGATGCCCGCAATAAGGCCAGGGCTGGGGCCCACTCTCGTGCTGAGGTTTAGAAGTCCTTGAGAGCCCTCAAGTAAGATCAAATGGAGCTAGCCAACAAGCTGACCACTTTGGAGAAGGCTTGTTTAAGTGCTGAAGCTTTTTTGAAGAGTGCAGAGACCCAGGTCGAGGACCAGCGCAAGCAGCTTTATATGACTGAGATTGAACTGGCCACCTAGAGACAACTGGTCTTGAACCTCAAGGTTGAGCTGCAGAAAGCTAAGAGCGTAGCTCGAGTGGCCAGGGAAGCTTCTGAAGTCGCGGAGACTGCATCCTATGAGTGTGGGGTGCAAGAAGGAAACCCAGTTGGCAGAAGAGGTGGCAGGAATGTGCAGGAACTACTGTGCTAAAACATGGGCAGAAGCGCTTAACTTGGCGAGAGTCCCTGCTGACTCTGAGTTGAGGAGGGTTGAGAACGTGTTCTTCCCTGAGGACATTCAAGAAGTTCCAGCCACGCTTCCTCCTCCTAAGCTGCTCCCCACCACCCTAGACCCTCCTCTTGATGCTAAAGTCTCAACAGGGGCTGGAAAGGGTAAGGAAGTTCAACTATCGGTGAAGACCAAAGACTTCGAGGACACCCTCATAATCAAAGATGTAGTCTCCAAGGCCAAAGATACAGAGCTCAAGTCCAAGGCTGGGGATTCCCAATCCAAGGTGGCTAATCCCAAGAAAGACTCTCACCCAGCAAAGGCCTAACTATAGGGATTTCTTTTCTTATCTTTCTGCATTTATTTTTCTTTTGTTGTGATGTTTTCACCACTGTTTGTAATATAACTTCCTTTTGATGAATGAAGAAACTTTACATTTACCTTTAGTTTCATGAATCTTTCTTTTTCCATGTAACTTTTATTCTCTTGTTAGTATTAACCAAGATTGTTGGCAATAGTGGATTGTTATTACTCATACTTAACAAAATTCAATAGTATTGTATTACTGCTAATTCAAATAAATTGAACAAGTGCCAGCAATAAAGAGAATTATCACATACTTGTACTGAGAGTAGGGCCTTCTGCAAGGAAGGCTGGATTTTTTGGAGACGAATAATATTCCTTGTAAAAGAAAATAATCAGGGCAGACAACCCTTATTCTACTCAACAATTTAATAAGAAATCCAACAACATTAATTCACTCAAAGTTACTGATCCGAGGAGTTGTGTGTAAGCTGAGATCTATTCTGGTACTTAGGAAAATCAATAGGTTATGTCAATTTACTCAAAGCATGTGATCCGAGGAACCAAGCATGACTAAGGTTTTGTTTAATACTTAGAAAGATACCATAGAGTGTTAATTTCCCTAAAGCATGTGGTTTGAGGATCCAGGCATGACTAAAGTTCTGTTTAAAATTTAGAAAAGAAGCCTTTAAGCATCAATTTACTCAAGGTATGTGGTTCAAGGAACCATACATGACCAAGGTTCTATTTGATACTTAGATAGATGTCAAGGAGTATTAATTTTTCTCAAGCATCTGGTCCGAGGAGCCAGACATAGCTAAGGTTTTGTTTAATACTTAAAATGATGATTAAAAGATATTAATTTTTCTAAGGTATGTGGTTTGAGGGGCCAAGCATGACCAAGGTTCTGTTTGATATTTAGATAAATGTCAAGGAGTATTAATTCTCCTAAAACATGTGGTCCGAGGGTTCAAGCATAACTAAGGTTTTGTTTAATACTTAGAAAGATGTTAGGGAGTTTTAATTTTCCCCAAGCACGTGGTCCGAGGAGCCAGGCATAGCTAATGTTCTGTTTAATACTTAGAAAGATGCCATAGAGTGTTAATTTCCCCAAAGCATGTGATCTGAGGAGTCAGGCATGACTAAGGTTCTATCTAACACTTAGAATAAAAACCTTTAAGTATCAATTTACCCAAGGTGTGTGATTGAGGGAACTAGACATGACTAAGGTTCTATTTGATATTTAGATAGATGTCAAGGAGTATTAATTTTCCCCAAGCATGTGGTCCGAGGGGATAGGCATAGTTAAAGTTCTGTTTAATACTTAGAACGATGATTAAAAGATATCAATTTTTTCAAAGTATGTGGTCCGAGGGAGTCAGGCATGACTAAAGTTCTGTTTGATACTTAGATAGTAATAGGAAGTACAATGTATTACATAACAAATGAGAATATAACGAAGAAAACTTTTATTAATAATAGTACCTTTTCAAGTTGTTTACATTCCAAGAGCGTGGTATCACATGTTCATCTAGGTCTTTAAGAAAATATGCTCCTATACCAGCCACCGAGATGATGCGATATAGCCCCTTTCAGTTGGGCCTTAGTTTTTCCAATGCTGGGTTCTTTGCAGTACATAGAACCTTTCTCAACACCAAGTCACCAGGCACTAATGGTCTCAGCTTCACATTGGCATCATATCCTCGCTTGAACTTATGTTGGTAATATGCCAACTAGACCATGGCGTTCTCTCTTCTTTCTTCAATCAAGTCTAAGCTCTTTTCTAGTAATTCATTGTTATTGCTCAGATTGAAAGAGCTTGTTCTTAACATTAGAAAGTCAGTCTCTAAAGGAATAATAGCCTCGGCTTCATAAGTCATCGAAAGGGGGGTCTCCCCTGTTGACCTGTGAGGTGTGGTTCAATACATCCATAGGACATATGACAGTTCTTCCACCCACTTTCCCTTCGCATCATCCAACTTCTTCTTGAGTCCGTTCACTATGACCTTGTTAACAGCTTCAGCTTGTCCATTCCCTTAGGGATAAGCTGGGGTTGAATATCTATCCGTAATTTCAAGATCACAACAGTATCTTTTGAAGGTTTTGCTATCAAACTAAAGGTCATAATTCGAGATAAGGGTACGAGGGACCTCGAACCGAGTGATAATGTTTTTCCAAACAAATTTCTTGGCATTTACATCCTTACTATTTGCCAAGGGTTCAACCTCGACCCACTTAGTGAAATAGTCTGTACCGACTAGTAAGTATCTTTTATTTCTTGCTGTCTTAGGGAAAGGGCCTATAATGTTTAATCCCCGTTAAGCGAATAGCCAAGGGTTAGACAGAGGATTAAGGACTCCTCTCGGTTGGTGTATGTTTGGTGCGAATCTTTGACACTAGTCACACTTTTTTACAAATTCTTATGCTTCCTTTTGCATGTTTGGCCACCAATAACCCTGAGTGATGGCTCTGTGCGACAAATATTTGCCTCCAGTGTAGCTTCCACAAATCCCATCATGTAACTCCTCAAGAAGTAATTTTGTTGCCTCAGGGTGTATGCATAGCAGGTATGACCTAGAAAATGAGCGTTTATATAATTTTTGATCCTCGAATAGCTAGAATCGAGGAGCCTTTCTTCATACCTTGTTAGCTTCTGATTTCTCCTCGGGCAGAATATCCTCCTTCAAAAATAGTACCACGGGGTCCATCTAGCTAGGTCCTACTCTAACTTGGTGAACATGGACCACATTTCTCTTCACCTCTGTGGGCTTGTACAAGTCCTCTACAAGGGTGACTCGAGGCAAGCTCTGCGCCAAGGAGGTTGCAAGTGTGGCTAAGGAATCAGCATGTGTATTTCCACTTCTAGGGATATGCAATAGGTTGAAAGATTCAAACCCTGATTGCAAATGCCTAACTTGACCCAAGTACCCTTGCATTCTTTCATCTCTCGCTTTTAACTCTCCTTTCACTTGGCCAATAACCAATCCTGAGTCCGAGAACATCTCTACTGCCTTTCTGCCCATTCTTTGAACCATGGTCATTCCTATCAGTAGAGCCTCATATTTAGTTTCGTTATATGTGGCCGAGAAGCCCAACCTTAGTGATTTCTTAATGGTGATTTTTTCAGGAGATACTAGGACTAGCCCTACTTCGGATCCCCTTCGGTTTGTTGCACCATCAACATATACCTTCCAGAATAAAGGTTCTTGCAGGGAGATTGTGCCAACAGATTTCTCATCCATGCCCTGGGTTTCTACCTTTTTCTCCAACAGGCATTCAGCAAACGTGGCCACCAAATCAGCGAGGACCTAACCCTTGACAGAAGTGCGAGGCATGAACTTGATATTAAAAGCTCCTAGGATCGTGCCCCACTTGGCAATCCTCCCTGTGTAATCAGTACTCCGAAGTAGAAATCTTAGTGGAAGTTAGGTTAAGACAACAACTGTGTGTGATTGGAAATAGTGGGGGAGCTTACGCGTAGCGTGTATTACCGCCAAAATTGCCTTCTTCAATGCCAGATAACGAATCTCAACCTCATGTAATGACTTACTCACATAATAAACTGGCATTTGCACACCACTATCAACCCGCACCAACAACAAGCTTACCGCATGAGCGGCCATGGCAATATAAGCAAACAGGACCTCGTCCATCTTAAGACGGACATAATAGGTGGTCGAGAGAGATATTCCTTGAGTTGTTGAAAAGCCAATGCACACTCCTTGGTCCACTCAAATCCGTTTCATTTATTCATCAATAGGAAGAAGAGTTAGCATCTATCAGCTGATCGAGAAATGAACCAGTTCAAGGCAGCAGTCATTCCTGTTAGTTTCTGGACTTCCTTGGGGTTCCAAGGTGGTTGTAGGTTATTAATTACTTTAATCTGGTCAGAGTTGACTTCAATTCCACGATAAGTGACCATATAGCCCAAAAACTTGCTTGATCCCACACCAAAAGAGCACTTAGAAACGTTAAGGCGCAACTTGTGTTTCCTCATAATTTCAAAAATGCTCCCGAGGTCTCCTATATGCTCGGACGCTACCTTACTTTTCACCACCATGTCATCTATGTAGACCTCAATATTCCTACCCAATTGTGGCTTAAACATCCTAGTCATCATCCTCTGATAGGTAGATCCCGCGTTTTTTAAACCGAAAGGCATCACTTTGTAGTGGTAGTTTCCAGTGGGGATGACAAAAGCTGTCTTCTCCTAATTGTCCGAGGCTAGTGATATCTGATGGTATCCCTGGAAGACATCTAAGAAACTCATCCGAGGATGGCCCACCATTGCATCTACCAATTGGTCTATCTGAGGCATGGGGAAGGGGTTTTTTGGACAAGCTTTGTTCAAGTTTGTAAAGTCTACGCACATTTGTCACTTCCCATTTTTCTTCTTTACCACCACAGGATTGGCTAGCCATTTAGGATAAAATACCTCCTTAATGGCCCTAGCCTATTTAAGCTTTGTCACCTCATCTTTGACAGCATCAGAGTGCTCATTGGATGAACGTCGAGGTAGTTGTTTTTTGGGGGTGACAGATGGATTAATATTTGGATGATGACAGATGAAGCTCGGATCTACCCCCGGAGCCTTATAAGCATTCCATGCGAACACATCAACGTTTCCTCTGAGAACCTCTATCAGCTTCTCCTTCTCCTGAGGAGGCAGCTGAACCCCGACCTGAAAAAACTTGTCCGGATTGTCACCCACCACGATTTGTTCCAAATCTTCACATTTCGCCTCCTCGGGTGGTTTGTTAACAGGCAACACCAAAGTTTTGATTGCTATAAACCTCTCCCAGCAAAGGCCGAAAACTTAGCTTCGAGTTGATGTAAGATGGCAGCCACCAAGCACTGCCTAGCCGTGGATTGGCTCCCAACAATTTCTTCAATCTGACCCTGCGCCGGATATTTCACCTTCTGGTGCAGAGTAGAAGAGACGACTCCCAGGGCATGAAGCCAGGGTTTAGCCACAATGGCCGTATAGGGAGAATAAGCGTCCACCACAATGAAGTCCACCTCCACTACTTCTATGCAGCCTGCACAGGTAGTCTAGTTTGACCTCTCGGAATGACAACCTTCTCATCAAAACTTACTAAAGAAGAATCGTAGGCTTTCAAATCCTCGGGTCTCAAGTTCAGCCTCTTGTACAAATCGAGGTACATGATCTCAACACTACTGCCCTGATCCACCATTACCCTCTTCAGGTCATATCCTCCAATTTTGAGCGTGACCACCAAAGCATCATTGTGGGGCTGTACGGTTCCAACCTTATCCTCATCCGAAAAGCTTAACACCGATTGGATATTCACTTAGCCCTTTTCGGTTCAGAATTGGAGTCCTTGGCGGACAGCTGAGCAAAAGACATTACTCTGGAGCAACAAGACCCGGCCTTCCCTAGAGCAGTGAAGATGGCATTTATCATGCCCAGAGGAGGTCTTGAAGAAGCATATTTCCGGGGTTTTGAACCTAATTGGCCCCCCTAACCACTGGAATGATGCAAGAGTTGCTTTGACCTTCCCTCTCGGATAAATGATCTCACAAGTTTCTACAATCCTCTGTGGTGTGTCCTTGGTCTTGGTGGTACTAACAATAAATGCTCTAATTGCACCTCATAAGGTTTCCTACCATCTTATTCAGTCATTTGAAGAATTACTCATTCTTAATCTTCTTTAGAACATGGTGCACCGGTTCTCAGAACATCGCATTAACCACTTGAGTACTGGCAGACCCTGACTGCCCAACAAAATCTCTCTGAGGTCGGTTGTTGTTGTACTGGTTTGACCTAAAATCCCTCATCTCTTGAGGGATAACCTTAACCTTTCCTTTCCCCTGCTGTTGGTCTTCCTCAACCTTCTTATACTTTTCAATTTAGTTAATGAGTTGGCGTACGCAGGTGACAGGTTTTCCAGTCAAAGACTTCCTTAAACCGTGCTCGGTTGGGAGGCCGATCTTAAAAGTACTGATGACCACGTCATCAAAGTCACCATTTATCTCATTATACATCTCTCAATATCTGTCCGAGTATGTTTTCAAGGTTTTCCATTCTCGCATGGATAAGGATAGTAGGGAATATAAGGGCCGAGGAACCCTGCTACAAGTAATAAAGCGAGAGCCAAATGCACGGGTAAGCTCCTTGAAGGAATTTATGGAACCCGTCTCTAAACCATCGAACCATCTCATTGCCACATGCCTCAGATTAGATGGAAACACTTTGCACATCAAGACCTCGTTCTTGGAATGAACAACTATTCTTTGGTTGAAGTGGCTCACATACTCCATAGGATCCGTTCGACCATTGTAGATGGTGAATGTTGGCTGATTAAATCGCTGAGGAAGTCTTGCCCCTTCAACCCTGTGCGTGAAGGGCAATCTGGAAATCTGGTTCAACGCCTTGCTCATAGCGTCATTTCCCAGACTTTTGCGAGACGAGCTTTTATACCTACGTTTATGATGATGCTCCTTATCTAGGAGAAAGACTCGCTGGGTGAGGTTCTTGATCTTCGTCTATAGCTAGCATCCTTTTCATCATTAGAGGAAACGTCAAAGTTTGAGAGGGCTCGCTCTCGCTGTGCATGGTGTAACTTCCTCTTTAAGTGGTCAATCTCCAACTGCATGGCCTTGTTATTTTGCTTTTGAGAGACGTGACTTCCAACTCGAGAGTGGCTTCTACTTGTATGCGTGGTGTGCACGCTACCCTCTCGATCTTTCCTGTGTTCAAGATTAAGGAAATGATCTTGTTGTTAGGACCCCGTGGATTCTTCTTGATGGGGACCTGATCCTACCATCTTTCACTGTTGCACTTACTATCACCCAAGTAAATCTTCCCACAGACGGCGCTTATTGTAGGGACCGAGTTTGAGTTCTAAGCCCAAAAAGTAGATGGACTTAGGCCCAAAAAGCCCAAAACAATGAATTTGTAGAGAATGGGTTGGAAAACTGAGTTTTAATGAATCAAACAACAAGTAAAAAAGATCTTAATGACAAAGGAATGAAGATAACAAATTTACATTAAGGAAAAATGTCCTCGGCAATGTCTGAGGAGATTGGATCTTATATAATCCTTTCAAAGTTCGATTACAAGTTTGGTTCTTGAATGCTACAGTGTTTCTTTATTGATTTCCCCCCCCCCCCCTTTTCCTCAGAGGTTCCTTACAATATATACCTCCCCTTGATTGATCTTCGCCCTCCATTTGTTGATCATCTAGACTATTACTTGAGTGCTTGTCCCATCGAACACCCTCTCTGATCCTCTATGAGTTGAGGGAGCCAAGTCAGCACTGTTTAGGGGTCTTCTTCACATAAATACAGCCAAAAAGTTAGTTGCAGAGCATTCAATGCAATGACAGCAGTTTTTTCTTAGATATTTCTGAGTTATCATCCCTCTTGTACGTTCACTCTAAAAGATAGGATATACACTTGATCTGTGCTTTGTTTATCCGAGGAGATACTCCTCCTCGGACCACCTTCCCCAACATTTCCTGTTCATAACGTACTAATAGGATTCTAAGCTTAACATCCTCACCACTATTTACTTGTCCTCGGATCAATCAACGTCCTCGACCAAGGCCCAAGGCCCAATATATAATTTTGTGCCCTTCTCTCTACAGTATTAATAATAAAGTTATCATACAATGATTTCAAAATATGAAATACTCGTAAAATAAAATTTTATGTATTTGCAAGCGATTTTTTTTTTCTTTTGTGATGTCAATACATTCAAATTTTATTTCTATTAAATTTTATTTAATTTTAATTTTTTGATGACTACCTTGAAAAAATTTATGGAGCGGCATTGACTATTTTGATAAGAAAGTTTCTTGAATGATTTGAATGATATCATTGGAGAAGTCCTCGTATGCACAATGTAACAAATGTCAAGAAAAAAAACCTATATGGACTGCTATATAATAAATAAAAAAAAAAAAAAAAAAAAACCTATATGGACTTCTAATACCTGAGGGATGGATAATTCTTACATGAGATTTCAAGTCAGAATTATCCATCACTCAAGTATTAGAAGTCCATATCATAGCGACGTTGCTTTTTGATCTTTCGATGTCAACCCTTCCTATCATTGTGAAGCAGAATTCACCAGTCCATATAGGTTTTTGTTCATGAAATGTTCCAAATTTTAAACTTTATGCCATATGGGCCTTCCATTGGACTACCGTCCACATATGAAGCAAACGAAAATGGTATGAAACGTGTGGTTTATAATAGTTGGTGCATAGGCCCACAAATAGCACTATTGTGTTGACCAAAGAAGTAATGTGGATAGGGCTTTTAGTGCATATTCTTGGAATTTTTTTTTTTTTTTGAAATATAAGACTCTAGATTATATATATATATATATATATATATTTATAAGTAGATCATTCTATGTTACATACAAATTTTTTTTAATAAGTCAGCCTCATAACCTATTTCATAAATTATAAATCAACAGTTAAAATTGAATAGGTATGACACATTTAAAAAAAAAACATATTCATAGTAAAATTTTCATATATCAATATTAGATAATTAAAATGAATGCTTTTAATGAAATTTGTCTCGAAGTTTTCCAAAAAAAAAAAAAGAGAGAGAAAAAAAGTGAAGCCATTATAAATAATTCAGTCTAACTTTCTACCAAGTATTTTAGATCCTTTCTAGTTTATTATCAATTGTCCTTCCAATTTAGAACTACTTAGCTATATAATATTAATCCAAACTCGGTTAAATTCCAAAACATACTATTAATACAAGGATAAATTTCAAGGAAGATTTTATTGACGTCATGTGCCATAGAACTAGATATGCCCTTTTCGATAGATTCCATTATGTTGAATTTTTGACATGTAATGAGCATTAACAAATTATTTGTTATCACAATAACAAAGATAACTTAAGAAATATAAAGCTAAATATATAAACAAGTCAACAAATTTTTTTTTTTTTATTCTTACTGAAAAATTGAGCAATTTACATATTTTATAAAATGTTTGACAATGAAACACCAATACCAGAGTTTTTTTTTTTTTTTTTTTGATAGGCTAAACTACCAGAGTTGTTTGTATTATTATTTTATAAAGAAACAAAAATTTAAATATCTCGCTCTAAATGACTATAGTCATCTAGTTGTAATATTTAAAGTTTGTGAATAAGTTACTTAATTTTTGTATGACTTGGGATGGTTTCAAATTAAATCTTAAATTCAAAAAATGTTTTAATAAAAACATAAGAATTTAAAATGGTTCAATTCACACGCTTAATCAATTTCTAATATCCATTAACTAAACGTAAGAAAAATTCACATGATTTACGATTAAATTTATCTAAACATAAAAAAGTCAATATATATGAAAATTTGAGTTTACAAAATATTTGGGGTTTATAAAATTATATAATAATCAGTCAATTGGACATTATCATAAAAATATTCAAAATGAAATTACACATTACAATATTACACAAGCTCATTTTCAAATCATATCATATAATAAAAAGTTGTGTTAGAACTTATAACTTATAAATGCTACCGATTGCATACATTATAAACATATTCAAAATTGTAAAAAAAAAAAAAAAGAAAAAAAAAAGAGAGATTACATCCATTCAAATTATATTATAAAATATTATATTAAAAAAAAAATCTAGATTTACATCATGTTTATCTTTTTTATTTTAAGTGTTACTCTATGTTCCATATTTATAATATGTTAATATGTTTGATTTTGTTTTTTATTTTAAATTTTAATTATTTTATAAGAAAATTCAAATGAATACATAGCCGGTTATAATTGGTGGAGTATAAAGTGAAATACAAAAAAAAAGGTAAGAGGAGTTGTATCGGTATATATGTATATATAACTAGTCGTTAACCAGTGCTATGCATGAAAACCTACTTATTTGTGAGATTGACTAAAATGATAATTTTATTTAAATATTGTGTTGGAAAATTGTGAGAGATTCAAAGGCATTAGTTTTATAAAAGTTTGGATTAAACAAAAATAATTTTATTTTTAAAAAATGATAATGATGAGTTTGAGTTTAAAATGGACTTGTTAGAGAGATAGAATTTTACTCTTTATTAAGTTTGGACTAAACAAAAATAATTTTATTTAAAAAATTGATAATGATGAGTTTGAGTTTTTTTTTTTAGGAGGGAGTTTGAGTTTAAGATGAACTTGTTATAGAGATAAAGTTTCACTCCTTATTAAGTTTGAATTGAACTAAATAAAAATAATTTTATTTAAATAAAATGATAATTTTAACTTCAGATGTTTCGGTTAAATATATATATATAGATTAATATAATTAGTAATCCTTACTATATATATATATATATATATATATACTCTCTTACTTGACTAGAATGAAATTTTGTAGATTCTAAAAAAGAAAAGCTATTAAATCATTGTAATATTTTTATTTCCTTTCATAAAATTTTCATTAAATCGTGTGTAAAAAAAACCAAAAAAAAGAAGAAGAAAGAGAATTAATCAAGTGTGACGCGGCCGCAGTAGTGTTGACTGGACCAAAATCTTAGACAAACGTAGGGTTTAATACCAACTCTCACTCCCACTTTCCTCCTCCTCTTTCGCAGAGTAGCCGAAAAAAGCCTCTGCTTCTCGAATCCCTCCTCAAAATCCAACAAACAAAACGCCACCGTTTCATATATACCCACCCTCCCCCTCACACCTCTACAATAAAAAACCAAACCCAATAACCACTTGGCAATCACAACAATTTTTTTCAATAACAACAAATTATTTGAGCTCCAAAAAAAAAATGTCCGAGACTTTACTAGCTAGCTTGGGATCCGATATCCAACAGTCGGATCCTTCGCCCGCTTCGACGTCATCCGGATCCTCCTCCTCTCTTTTCCAGCGGAAAATCGAATTCCACCCCGCAAGAAAGCCATTCAAGGGCTTTAGTAATGGTGGCGCCGCCGCCGATTTCCGGCTCGAGACCCTGAACCCGGGTGGTGGTGGTGGTGGTTCTGATCAAAGGCGATCCGGGTCGGGTCAATTGGGTTCTCAGGGGAAGAGAGGAGATGGGTCGGAGTTTTTGGAAAATGGGTTGGATCCTGAGCTCAGCTTCGGGATCACTGTGCGGAAAATTGTAAGGGGTTTTTGTTTTTTATTACTGGGTTTTGATTGGCATGTGATTTTATCATATGGGTTTGGATTGTTTTTTGGAATTTAGTTGTAAAGTTTGGTTTTTTAATTTTCATGCCTAATGTAAAATATGCTATTGTTTAGCTGGTAATGTTCTTGAGGCTCTATTTTTTTTTTTTTTTTTCTGAATTTAATTGAGCTGTGGAATTTGGAAGTGTTACCTTTTAGTTTGATTTAAATGTGTAGTTTGTTTTTTTAGAAATTTATTTAATTTTCATACTAAATTGATTAATTTAAATGCAGTGTGATTTTTACAATTGTAGAAATGTTCATTGAGTTTGGTTTCCCCTTGTATGGTTTGATTTCTGTTCAATTGTGTTTATAATTTATAAATTTTGAAAGTCTTCCTCTCAATTTGGTCATATTTTGCTCGAGAATTATTATTTGTTTTCCTTCTTATTATATTTGGCTTCCAATTTTGTTCTCGTTCAATTGGATTAATATTTTATTTTATTTTATTTTTTAAGCAGTTCAATTCTACTGATTTTTTATTTGGGTTTTGAAGTTATCCAATGGCTCAATAATAATATGATGGTGTGAATAATTTCAGGGTGCTGGTCTGCAAAATCTTGGAAATACCTGTTTCCTCAATTCAGTATTGCAGTGTCTAACATACACAGAGCCTTTAGCAGCATACCTGCAAAGTAGCAAGCATCAAAATTCTTGTGAGTGACCCCCAGCCCCACCTTTATGTCCCCAAGGGCACACTTCAATAGAAAAGTACAGGCTAAAATAAACTTTTTGTCCCTGAAATTTGGTCCAAGTTCAGGTTTTGTCTGTCAAAATTTAAAAAGAATCAATTTTGTCCTTGAAATTTTTTACAAGTTATCAATTTTGTCACTCTGTCTATCTACCATTAAAGAAATTGCATACCTGGCAAACAGGGTGCTGGCATGGCACAGTCTGCCAGGGTGCCAACTAGTGGTGGGAGGCTTGGGCTGAGCTATGGACTTAGACATCCCCCCCACTAGGAGTATTCCTTGGATTACCTGATAAACGGATTTGGCAGGTGAGGTCATGTATCCGGGTTTTACTAGTTACTACCCAAGGGTGGGTTCCAGGGGCCCTGCCTTGGTGAGGTTCCATGCCATCAGGGGGAAAAACGCGTAAAATTAACGGCGGATGGATGGAGTTTGAAATTGATGCTTTTTAAAAATTTTAGGGATGAACTTGCAACTTTTTAAACTTGAGCCATTTTCTTGAATGAAAATGTAATTTAGCTAAAAATGAAAATTCGTATGTATTTGTGCTGTAGATCTAGATATATCGGGATGCAGACTCATACATTGTCTAAAACTTGCATCCTTCATGAGCCCTGCATAAAGATGTTTCCTACCATATTAAAAGCATTTTTTTTAGAGATATGGTTGTCAAAGCATGGCTGGCTGTTTGATTATGTGTAATGGGGACTCTTTAGCGTGGAAGAAACATAAGGATTTCTGACGGTGTTGAGTGACCTCATTTTGTAAACAAAGAGTTTCTATTGAGGTCCTCGTATGATCAGATGCTTGCCTTGCCAAGTGCCTTGTTGGTCAACTACCAATGGAAACGTATAGAGTTCAAATCCCCCCTCCCTCAACTATTATCATTTTTTAAAAAATGATTGGATGGCTGCCTTGGGAAGCATTCCACCCAAAAGTACTCATGGGTCAGGTTGGAGGTAGAGGGATCTACTAAAAAGGCAAATTTGGCCTACTAATCTTTCCACCCAAAAGTGGGTGAATTTGGGTAGAAAGCATTGACTTTAAATGAATTTTATTATGATGCCAAAATGCCCTTATAAAGAAAGGTTCTAGAGGAAACTTGCCATGATTTTCTCTTATTTCCGTCCTGGATATCCAATCAAGTGGAAAGGAAATCTCTACTCTCTTCTCTTCCATCTCTCTATGCTCCCAATCATAATTTCGGTTTTCATGTGACTTAAGGAGCCCTTGAAAGAATAAGTGCACTGATTCACACCAGCAATTGGGCTGTAGCATTCTTGTCATGGTTTAGTTTTTTGGGGATACATGTAATATCTTCGGCACAAGTAGATATGCCTAAATTCTACCTATCGCATTTATCCACCATCCATAGACTTACAGCTTTAACTATTGGTCTGGATCCTGAGACATCTTGAAAAGGATAAAGTTCGGCCACAGTGGCTTTGGTGTGGTGGGTACATAGACGATTCATATTTTAAAAATATATGGATTACTATCATTTCAATTCAGTATGTGAGATTCTGGCTTCTTTGACTGATCCCACTTTCATTACAGAATGAAGGCCCTAACTCGTTTGTTTAAACGTTGACTTAGTTCAGTGGGAAAAGTAAGTGAACTTTTAGGGGCTGTTTGGATTTGCTATTACCATAACTCATAACTCTGTTTCCATAACTCATATCTCAAAAATGGTGGGACCCATGGCTGAGAAGTTTGTTTGGTTTTTGTTTCCAGTTTTTGTTTTCATCACTCAATTCTTTGATTTTTGAGTGATGAGTTATGGAAACTGAAATCAAATTTTTGGTGTTTTTAGTTTCCATAACTCAGTTTTCAATGACATTTCCGTAATTAAACCTACATACCTGGTCCCACAGTTAGAGCAATACACGTGGGGCGCTGCTTTTGATGCTCTCTTCAACGGCTCTCTTCACTAAAGTAGGGCTCTCTCATCTCCAGATCACTCTCATCTCCATTCCAATACCACCACAAGCTTTTGATGGTTTTTTTTTTTTCTTCTTCTTTTCTTTCCTTTTCATGTTGGTTTTTGGGTTTGCTTGCAATTTTTTTTCTTTTTTCTTTTTCCATTCCTTTTCACTGGGTTTTTGGGCTTGGGTTCTCTTTTTTTTTTCCTTTCCACGTTGGTTTCTGGGTTTGCTTGCAATTTTTTTCTTTTTTCTTTTATTTTTTTCCATTCATTTTCACTGGGTTTCTGGGCTTGGGTTCTCTCTCTCTCTCTTTTTTTTTTTTTTCCTTTTCACGTTGGTTTCTGGGTTTGGTTGCAATTTTTTTCTTTTTTCTTTTCACCTGATTGGAAAATCAATGAATCAAAGAGGAAATTACAAGCACCAAACCCATACAAAGGAAACCCATATACCCACAGATTACAAGCACCAAACCCATTCAAAGGAAACCCATATACCCACAAATTACAGGCACCAAACCCATTCAAAGATTGCAAGCACCAAACCCATTCAAAGGAAACCCATATACCCACAGATTACAGGCACCAAACCCATTCAAAGATTGCAAGCACCAAACCCATTCAAAGATTACAAGCACCAAACTGATATACCCATAGATCGACACCAAACAGAGTTATGGGTTATCAAGAATTTGCTGTTTTTCTTCTCCATTCCCACCGTCGGCACTGCTATGTCAGTCTCAGACCCATAAAAAAAAAATCAAGAACCAAACTTTTCAAACAGAACAATACCCACAAAAAATCTTTACAAATTTCACCGATAAAACTTAAGGGATCTATGAAAAATCAAGCCTTGGTGACAGTGGGAGATTGGCGCCGCCGCTACATGTCTGAGGAGATCAGCGCCGTCTTTTATCTTAGCTGGGTTTGGGTTTGTGTTGGGAGAGTAACAGGGCAATGGTGACTTAAGGGAAGAAAATGAAATGAAAAGAGTGAGGGTGAGGCGGGTAGGCTAACAAAACTTATGACATGATGCTCAGGTATGGGTCCCACAAAAAGTAGAAAAAATTGAGTGATGAGAAGCTGAAAATAGTGTGCCAAACGGGTGGGTATAGAAAATTGGGGTATTTTAAGTGATGAGTGATGAGTGATGAATGATGAGTGACGAAAATTGAGTGAGGAGTGATGAGTGATGAACAAAAAAAAAAAACCAAACAGCCCCTTAATTTCTTGAATAGTTGGTAACCACATTGCCTCTCAATGTTCACAGGTTCTACATTATGCGTTTTGGGTTTAAAATTTTGAGTGCAGGTTTCATGTCATTTCTAATTTCATTCCTTGTTTGATGAAGGCCATATTGCTGGGTTTTGTGTTTTGTGCGCCATCCAAAAACATGTCAGCAGTGCTCTTCAGTCAACCGGAAGAATATTAGCACCTAACGATTTTGTCAGGAACTTGCAGTGTATCCTTCTGTTCTTCTAAGTGTATTTTTTTTCCTTGATAATTGAATGGAATGTTCAGTGTTTTGTCATGATGACTGTTGATGAACTTTTATTGATTATTTTAACCAAAAATACTGTGTTAGCCAATGAGGAGGTTGGTGAAGAAAACTAAAAAGAGGTGCTTTGGTTCTTGGTAATTGTATCTAAATTTATACAATTACCTTAGAAAAAAAAATATACATCTAAATTTATACAATTTCAACATTTGCTTTGATCTTAACCACACAATTAGGCATATCACGGAATTTTCGAAAAGCTAGACAGGAAGATGCTCATGAGTACATGGTAAACTTGCTGGAATCAATGCATAAATGCTGTTTACCTTCTGGAGTGCCTAGTGAATCCCCTGGTGCTTATGAGAAGAGTTTGGTACACAAGATCTTCGGAGGTCGCCTCAGGAGTCAGGTAACCCTTTGTTTCTACCTGGTATAATATTTGACATATTTGTTAATGGCCAACATGTTTTTTTGGGAATTGGTTTTAGGGAGTTTTTAGACATGTTGCAAATGACCTTGGAATTTTTTTTACTTAGATTTATTCGATAAGTTTTCTTGTTACTTCTGCAGGTTAAATGCTTGCAATGTTCATATTGCTCCAATAAATTTGATCCATTCTTGGATTTGAGTCTTGAAATAGTCCAGGCAGATTCCTTGCATAAAGCACTTGCGAACTTCACTGCTGCAGAGCAGTTAGATGGAGGGGAGAGGCAATACCAGTGCCAACAATGCAAGCAGAAAGTTAGGGCTCTCAAACAGCTTACTGTGCACAAGGCTCCATATGTCCTAGCCATTCATTTAAAGCGTTTTCATTCACATGATCCTGGGCAGAAGATTAAAAAGAAAGTTCATTTTGGTCCTACAATAGATTTGAAACCCTTTGTCAGTGGTTCCTACGTAAGTTTTTTTCATTTCACATTTTTTTCCCTAGAGTTCATAAGAATAGCCATTTGAACATTTATTAAAAAAACAAAGGGCATCTAATATGTTAATGTATTTTTTAGTTTTGACTAAAATCTGATGGATTAACTTTTATTTTTCTTCCAACAAAGAGTGGAATTGAGATTGAAATATTGCTTTTATAGATTGAAACTATGGAAAACTGGGGAAATGAGAATTGAATGAATAATGTCGTGGAAAATAGGTTAAGCTTGTTAGGCCAATCTGGCGTATACAATCCTCGAGAATTGTGCCAAAATATTAATTTTGTTGGGCAGACATTTAGTACATGCCTTTTATTTTGGGTTCATGTATCTCTTTGAGTGCTTTGACAAATGTCAATAATGTTTAATGTGTACTTCCAACTTTTAGGAGAAGTTATTTCATCTTTTCACAGGCCTGGTTTTTTGGTTGTTTTGGTAACTAGTATGATAATGCCTAGAACTTGTACGTAAATCAACTTGAAGCTGCACTTGAAATTATTGACATCCATCACACCAGTGGACTTTGGACCAAGTATCGTCTCCTCATAAATGAGGTGGTGGGTGCAGTCACTGGTTCAATTCCATTTGAGTGTGCATGTTGTATTTACCTGTAAAGAATAGATAGCAATGATTGACGACCATTGCTTGTGAAAGGAAGTAGCAATGGCATTCTGAACTATCTGCTACTTATGGTACTGGATATGATGCTAGTGTCAAATGTGATTCCTGGTTGCAGAGATGGAAAATGTATTCCCTTTTGAATTGACCAGATTGTTAGGATTCCACTTGGATCATTATCTGGACTAAGCTGTTTGCTGAGGTTGATTTTTGCATGATTTTTTTTTTTTTTTGTTTTTCTTGTGTGTTATGCCTGGTGTTGCCGAATGTGCTGATAAATTTCGTGTCATGGTTGTGTAATAATTTAACATTAAGTTTTTTCATACTTTGCAGGAGGGAGATCTGAAATATACTCTTTATGGGGTTTTGGTTCACGATGGTTGGAACACCCATTATGGCCATTATACTTGCTTTGTTCGCACTTCAAATGGCTTCTGGTACTATCTCAATGACAATCAGGTATGGAAAATAACTTTCTATCTACTAGTCCATTTCAGATTTTGGATAAAACTATTCTTGTTGATGATTTAGATTTGAATGAAAGGATTCAAGGACTCCCCTACCACTGTAGCACAAACAAGAAAAGAAATGAAAGCAAGATGTAGATGTAATCTATGTTATTGTGTGTGTATAACTATAAATGTAAACATGTCCTACAATTTTGCAAGCATTTCCCTCAAGATTCTATTTTGAATTTAGAAAACCTAGATTCGGCTGAACAAGATTTCGCTGAATGAGGGTATTTTCCTGAGTTTTTGTAGAGAGCACTAACTACACCCCTTAATGGTTTTTGTAGTCTTGTTACTCTTGCTTCTCTGTGCCAGATTAGGAGTGGTTCAAAATTTAAGGGGTGTACTTGTGCTGTGTTCTGTGAAGAATTTGGGAGATAATGTTAAGGATTTTTTCTTGATAAGTAATAAAAGTATATATAAATCAGAAAAAGGATTCACCCAATATACAGGAAGTGTACTGGTGTAAACAATCAGTTACAAAAATTGCACAAATCAGATTATGTTAAGGATTTTTGCTTGCTGAAGTGTTTATTTTGGGAAGTTGAGGGTTGCACCAAGTATTTATGCAAATTTGTAGGGGGTGTTAAAATAGTAAATATATGTGTTATTATCTGCATCAATAACACCCACTTCCTATTTTCTTATGTGTAAACAGGTTTCCCCAGCCAGTGAGAGGAGAGTTTTAGAACAGCAAGCTTACATGTTGTTTTATGTTCGTGATAGAAGAAATATTGTTCCCAGGAAACCCCCCACTGATGTTGCTCAGAAGGAGAATTTGAAAGCAAATGCTAATGGAAACAGGACATCTTCCACTTTCAACCACGTTTTAAAGGAGGCAGTTCAAAATGGTCCAGTTGAGAAACGGTTAAGTAGTGCAACCCCTGCTGCTGTTACTCGAAAAGATGCATCGAATGTTGTTCCATCAACAGTACCCATTATGAAGGAAGTATCACTTCAGAAAGATAATTGTCTGCTAAAGACAGAATGTGTGGTGCTGAAAAAGGATTCTGTATCAGAAAATTTCTCAAAGGTGCCATTATCAAACAACCCACCAGAAGGGCTTCCTGTTAGTAAGCCAAAATCAATAGAAGCCCTGTCACAGCCAGCTCCATCTTGTAATGGTGATGTTCCCAATTTTGAAAATACACCTAAGGGCAAAATTAATGATTACAATGAGAAAGGAAAATCAAAGAAAGACTCCAGTGTCTCAGTGGCAACATCACCTAACTTCAATGATGTCCAAAGCTCCTCTACTGCTAAAAATGTCACAGATGAGACCTCGCAGAAAGTAAGACAATGTTTTCTACATATGCTTCCTAGGGTCAGTTTTTTGTTGGTGGGATTTTCACCATGTTTCATACTGACATATAAATCCTTTTATTTGGCAGATTAATCTTGTTTCACATATTGTTCCATCAGAAGATCTGAATGACAAAACATTGAAGGAAATGGACCCAGTAAGTTCACCAAAACAACCAAGCTTTGAAATCAGTCTGGAATTCATTATTATTCCTGATTTCTAACCTTTAAGTCTCTAATTTTCGGGACAAGTCTTGACTTCTTTCTTTGTCTTTTCCCAGGTCGGACATACACCCAATGGAAGCGCTGTTGGTACTTCACTGGTTGAGGCTGCTGGTGGTAGGGTTCAAAAAGTTGAACTTGATGAATCAGTTAAATTATCTAGCTTATCAATTGAGACATATGGATTGCACACAGAAGCTCATAATTGCAAGCTCCACAAAAAGCTAAAAAAGAAGCTTTTGAAGTGTAAGGTGGCAAGCATGCAGCTTCACTCACACTTCCTTTTCCGGGCATCCTTGAGTTTGCAGAAGAAGAAGAAACACAAAAGAAACAAAAGGCGCACTTTAAACACGAAGAATCTTAGCAGAGAACACTTGTTGGACAGAGATTGCATTTCAGCAGATCTGGGGCCATCTACATCTGAGAGTGTTGGGACTAGTTCCTTGCATTTAAGTCATCCTCCAAGAAAAGGCACTAAAACTACTTCAGAAAAAAGAGCTAATGATATTGCTGCAAAGGGTTATATAAATTCCAATGGTGATTGCTCAATGGATGTTAAAATAGATGGTGAATTTAGACAGAGAATTGATGAGAGTGGAACCGTGCTTGCAACTGATAAGCAATTAGACAAGAACTCTGGCTCTAGCTCTACTTTGGTTGCAAACCAGTGGGAAGCAGTACGATCAGATGATTTAAAAGATAGCAAAAGAGAAGTAATGCAGAATGGTTTGATGAGTATGCTTACTCGAGGTCTGGAAGAGACAGTTGGTAAGTGATTTTTCTACAATTTTATTTCCAGCTATCACCTGATCATATATGTTATGTATGAGGTTGGGAGGAACTTTTATGTCCATCATTGCTTATATTTCATTGTTAGAAATAATCTTTTATGGTTAGTTTTCAAATTTGGCTAATCTAGCCTAACTTTGTCACATTCGATGTCCAGGCTGAGAATATAGTACATGGTGGTGATCTAAGATCTACTTCATGTTGTTTTTAGATCAATATGTACGATGCCATATAAAGTGGCTGTACGTGCTTCTAGCTTAATAACACTTGATCAAAATTTCTGTGCATTTAAAAAATAAAAAACAGAAACTGAGATAGTATGGTCAAGTAAAGGCCTGTCTGCCTACATGATCTCCACCTTGGACATGTTTCCCCAAGTCCATCCTGGTTTCACCATCATTCCTCCCATTAATGAACTTTAAATGTAGTGAATCAATAAAAATTAAATTTCAAAATTTTTTTTTTTTTTTTGCTGAATATTTAAATTTCAATGGTAGTCAAACAAGGTCATTGCTGCATTATCATGATACAAGGATATTATTTTTTATAATCTAAAAGCCCCAGTTTTTAATGAGTTCAAATCTTCTATCCCACTTTTTCTGCTCCACTATATACTCCACAAATAAAAACATGACACATGTCAATCTATTTTATTTTTCCCTAAATTTATGCCTTTTATTATTTCAATTTCCTAAAATAAATAAATAAATAAATAAATAAATAACCCATCATATTTAGGTAATTGAAATAATAGAAGGCATAAATTAGGGCAAAATTAAATAGATGGACATGTGTCATATTTTTATTTGTGGAGTATATAGTGGGACAGAAGATTTGGACTCGTTTTTAATTGGCTAGTTGAAATTACATTTTGCCAACTGAGATTCTAGTTTACTAATTCTGAAAAAACTAAGTAATGACTTAGTTCTTAGTGTTATGGCTTTCTGATCTCTCCTCTTACCTTGTTGATTGCAGTTTCTCATTGGGATGGGATAGAGTTGCCTCCATGTCCGATTGCAGCATCAAATGACGTGGAGAGTACCAGCATTGGTTATGTACTAGATGAATGGTGAGTTTGATTGTTTCATATCCTCTTACTTTTTCTTTAGTTTAGGCTTTATTAAGCCTCAAAGACAATGAAATCAATGATGTCAAGACACGATGTAGCTTAGGTACAGAAAGGATTTTATGGTGATTCCTTGATGTTAAAGAGTTAATGACAACCTTACCTGAAGCAGCTGTCAGCATCCTGCCATGTTCTTAGGTGTAGATTAAAAACCTGAACACGAGTGAGGTACTGAACACAGTCAAGTTTGGGCCTATATGTGAACTTGACTGCTTGGAGGATGTAGAGTCATGAATTTGTGCTTGGATCTTTATCTTTAGGGTGATGTGTTTTTAGTTGACATGGGTGGAAGGAGATGTTTTGAAGAGTGGGTTTAGTGACACACTGGCAGTGGAGATGGGCTTTGATGATGTAGAGGTCAACATGTTGTTTGTTGAGAATTATTTTGGCTGGAGGATTTGGGTTAGATGGAGATTGTGTTGTTGATTTTTGGCCCAATTTGACCAGTGGGTGGGTGGAAACGTTTTGAATTGGAGGTGAGGAAAGCAGTTGAACCTCAAAACTATGCGGTTATGGGCCAAAACTCCAATAGAGACAACCCAAAAGTTGTTGAGGAGCTAGACAGGAAGACCTGTGATTCCAGGGGAACGCTGGTGATTATTTCCTATGTGGTAGCATTGAAGGGTGAGGGTGGCGCAATGTGAACCCTGCATGTGCAAGCCCAATTAAGGACAAAAAACGAAAGACACCCATAATGAAGGAATCTGAGATTCTCGTGGAGAGTGATTGTTGACTAAATCAATTACTAAGCACCGTTCACGGTTTCAACTTAATTTCAAAAATAAAGATCATCACAGTAGACGAAAAAGGAAGTAAGCTGGTAATGTGGGGAGAATTAGCTCCTAAAATGCTGGTTACCAAATGGGTTCCTCATGTCAACTTAAGGAGGTACACTTTTAAACTTTGCTTTGGGCATATAATTCAATTTGGCCAATATTTGGGCCAGATGGAGTTGGGGACCACAAAAGTGGAAAGATAACCAATGTGGCTTACCCAAGACAGACTTTGGTCTTTAGGCTGTTTGATCATAGGAAGTGCTCAAAGCTAAGAGCAAACAGGCCTTTAGATACAAGGCACCGGACCAATACCCATTGTTGAGCTTGGGGCATCAACCCACAAAGGTGTTGAGTTGGTGTTAATTGAACCTGGGGATTTGGCCTATAGAGGTGTCATTGCTAATATCGATGTGTGGGATTGTTGAAAGGGCTATAGAATCCGAGAAAGAAGCATGGGTTCTAAAGGCGAGGAACCCTGAGTGGGCACTCCTATTTAGACTTCTTGTTTCAAGTCTATAAAGAGGAGTCCATGGTTTTGTTTGAGGATATAGAGGCACAATGTCAAAATGCCCCCTCCCCCCCCCCCCCCCCCCCCCAAAGCAATACCATAGACTAATTATTAAAGGCAAGGCAACAAAGAACTAAAGAATCTCTCTTCTTTAGTGAATTTATGATTCAAAAGGAGCTAGAAACTCGGGAGGTCATAAAACAAGGGTTTGGTGTAGTCTTCATGAATAGTGGAATTATCTCTTACTATGTCAGAGGTTTGAATAACCAGAAGAGATTGAGGATTAGAAATGCTCTTAAAATATGGAAAGCTAATGTACTTATCAATGCGCGCACACACACACACACACACACACACACATATATATATAAGGAAAGCTAGTGGGGGCCTCAGGTGGCTAGTTATTACTTATTACACCAGGACAAACATGTGGTCAAGAAATCTGATTCGGTTAAAGGCAAGTTTTCAATTTCTTGCAAATTTAGAAATGTTATGGATCTTGGGTTTTTTCTGGGGTATATGGCCCAAAATTTGTTTATGACATAAAATTACTTTGGGAAGAACTAGTAGCCATTTATAGTTTGTGGTAGTAGCAATGGTGTATAAGGGGCAACTTCAGTGTGGTTCGCTTTTTAAGTGAAATATTGGTGGAGAACCTCCTCAGCCTTCTGGAAAATTATAACGTTAAATAACTTACGAAGAAGAAATATAATTGTCGTGTAGTGGAGTTGTAGGTGTAACAAGGATGGAGAATCAATTGATCATTTGCTTCTGCAGTGCGATGTTGCTAGAGTTCTATCTCTAGTATGCTTATTTGGATCACAGTGGGTCATGCCTACAAGGGTAATAGATTTGTTGGCTTGTTGGAAGGGGTGGTTTTCTAGATATTGGAGTGTTGATTTTTGGAATGCAATCACATTGTGTTTAATGTGGACTATCCAGAAAGAATGCCGTTGTTAGATGTTTAAAGGAGTCAGGCGAATCATGATGGAGCTTTAGACCGTTTTTTTTTACATGCCCTTATATTGGTTGGATGGCTACGTGAAGTGGTTATTCTCTCTAGTTTACTCTTATTGTACTTCTAGTTGGGATCTATTTGCCTTTGAGTACATTACCTTTGTACTTTCTTGTAGTCTTTTTTGTTTTCATACTATATATATATATATATATATATTTGCTTTATTGAAACTTTAGTTATCTCTTTGTGTTTAATGTGGTTTGTTTGGGTGGTTTACACACATTTGATTATTGAATTAAAGTTAGAACAGGCTCAACCCTGACCGATTTTAAATCTGTGATTCATTTTTCAAATTCTACAGGGATGAGGAATATGATAGAGGAAAGAGAAAGAAGGTAAGGCAGTCTCAGCATAGTTTTGGTGGAATAAATCCCTTCCAAGCAATTGCAACCAAGAAAACACAATTCAAGAAGGCTAAAGTAGACCGTTCTAGTGCTGGAAATCAACCATTAAGGATATGAAGAAACTAGATCAACGTTGATGGAAAGTAAGCTTAACTTATAGGCTTGCCATCATATTTATTGTAGCAATTGTTGTATTTTTGAGCTGAAATTTCAAGGAGGGAGAGTGCTAGAATTGATCTTATTTTTTCTTTATGGGTTTTTGTTTGTTGGGAAGGAGAGTTGGGGATTCTACATTTAACCTATTCCTGTAAGAACAATTGTATCTGTTGGAAGAATTCTATTAGCTGAAAAAGTTCTTATGTTTAAGGAGTGAATTAAGTTTTTTTTCTTGTTCGTATCTTTCTTTTCCAATCCACCAAATATTTGGAGAAATTATAAGATCCACATGGTGGACAAATGATGTGGTCCACCATTTCACTAAAAAACTTCTACATGTTAAAAATTGTTAGTCAAATTTTTTTTTAAATGGAAATTAATTACTGACTCAGCAATTTTAAACAAGTGGAAGTTTTTTAGTGGAATGGGGGACAAGTAACGTGGTCCCCCAGAGGACTTTATAATTTTTCCAATATTTGAGTAATTGATTTGAGCTATATTCCTTGTCTTCCCTTTTTAACTGTTCAAACAGGTGGATTTTCCCTTTTCTATCTCTCTCTTTCATCTGCATTAATTTAATTATAAAAAAAAAAAACTCTCAAACTAAAATAATGCCTATTGCCATTATTACAGATAAGTTCAACCATCATTTATGAACGTTGGACTTGTCCGTTACTCCTATATATGAAAACAAAATCAGTCAGGGCAGGGGTCTATAAAAGAAACAAGGCATTTACACTAAGACCAAAACTGGCATTCAATTGCCCTTTGTGCCTCTCCAAAATGTCCAGCCAAACAATGCATGGTCTACTCTATAGCTGGTGGCATCAAGAAAATAGGTTCACGTGTAACTAAAGAGTGATTACAACTTTTATTATATAGTTCTTACAAAACTGATTTGTCAACTTTTAAAACACTAAGAAATTTATTTATATGTTGCTAATGTGACACCAAACACAATTGTTGTCTCATTATTTTGTAGGCCTCTGTAGTAAATTGATAGGAGGTAATAACCAAAACAGAAAACACACTGTTCTCTGGATGTAGTTTTTGTTTACTCATGACAATTGAAGCTTTGCTTGTTCAAAGAGCATGTTGGTTTTGCTTTATCATGAAAATAATAACTTCGATTTTTCACTCTGGTCAATTAAGCATTTTGTTTAGTATTGTTGGCGATAGGGACAAGGTTGGCCCAATCCAGATCCTAAAATATACTATCAAATTGCATGGAGCTTTGACAATGACATTTGGAGTGTGTATATACAACTCAAACATTTTCATTCCACCGACGAAAACGGATTTTTTTTTGGTTTCTAATTAAAAAAGAATAAAAGAAAATTGTTTCAAAATTTGTTTTTTTGTTTTTTTGGGTGAAAAGAGAGGAAGTTTTATTCATTTAAACATCAAGTAAATAGATTTGTCCATGGGACATCCATATAGGATGCCTTAGTTACAAAAGAGTTCAGGAGTGCACTCTCTGGGAGTTCCTATTTGCAAAAGGTCCCATATATAAGGGTTTGTTACAAAAAAAGGACATGAGATATTTTGTAAGTTTGCTTTTGTGCTTTTTTTTCCCTCTTAACCATACCATCTATTACCATGTTTGTTTCACGGAAAACTTGACGAGGAAGGACGGTCCATTCTAAGTTCAGAAGGATTCTGCAATCACAAATTGAAGGGCTAAAGCCGAAGCCGTACCACCTTTATTTGTTACAAAATAAGGGTTTGTTACAAAAAAAGGACATGGGATATTTTGTAAGTCTGCTTTTGTGCTTTTTTCCCCTTTTAATTACCATCTGTTACCTTGTATGTTTCACAAAAAACCTGACGTGGAAAGACGGTTCATTCTAAGTTCAGGAGGGTTTTGCAATCACAAATTAAGGGGCAAAGCCGGAGCCGTACCACCTTTATTTGTTACAAAATAAGGGTTTGTTACAAAAAAAAAGGACATGGGATATTTTGTAAGTTTGTTTCTGTGCTTTTTTTCCTTCTTAACCATACCATCTGTTACCATGTTTTCACGAAAAACGTGACGTAGAAGGACGGTCCATTTTAAGTTCAAGAGGATTCTGCAATCACAAATTGAGGGGCCAAAGCCGGAGCCGTACCACCTTTATTTGTTAGCCAATGATGACAAGTTCATAATCAATTTGTAAGTTTATTTATATATTTGAAATCGAGTTCCCAAGCAAATATGTAAACCCTCTCTAATTGCCCAGAATTCAGTTGAGTTGATTTTTATGCTTCTGATGTGTATGGAGAGCATATTATCCATTTTTCAAATCTATCCCGAATCACACCCCCTCTTCTTGCTGTGCCGGGATTTCATTGTACACTTCCATCTGTATTAAGTGTGACAAACTGATCATGTGGAGGCTGCCAACTGCCAAGTAATATAAGTTTTTATTTTAGGACAATCATTTTTCTTAGTGTGAGCCAAGTATTAATATTCAGATGCTAGGTGGTGAGTTTTGTGCAAGTATTGATTAAGAGAGGCTGAAGGAGGGTGAAATATTATGTCATATATTTAATTTTTTTTAAATAAAAAAAAAAAAAAAAAAAAAAAAAAAAAAAAAAAAAACAAAAACTGAACTCAAACAAACTTTTTTGTACTGTTTTCATATACAAAAATATCGAATTTAATATTTGATGTCCTTAGTTACTAGCCGACCACCACCGGATTCATTACCAGCTGACTCATAATAAAGATAGAAGATAGACGGCAATGGTCACGTGGTCTAATCCTATTTCATCATTTTCTTCAAAGTTAGATACAGAGTCAATACTCAAATTACCCTAATTCACACTTCCAAAAAAAAAAAAAAAAAGGAAAAAGAAAAGAAAGAAATATAGCTATTAGATAAAATGTATACCTTCTCCAAACAAATTTTATTTCTAATTTTTAAATATCCATGATTTCTGTAATCGAGTATGTCTGTCATCCTATAGCAATTTTTCAAACTTATAATTGGTCTCATGCTCTTGAATATGGTTGAGTGATTTTCACACTTAGCAATTAGTGCATCAGTGCAACATATTTTCTGTTTAATTGGCTGTCATTATTAGAGGGATGTTGATTTTTTTTTTTTTTTTGATTTTTTGATTTTAAGAGGGAGGTTGATGATTACGTTATGTTGTTATTATGAAAGCCCTTAGCTAATGCTATTGAGGCAAAATAAAATTTGCTAGAGGCTAGAGTTAGTCTTTCCCTTCCCTTCCCAAATAACACAGACTTTACGACAAGGACAAAACAAAATCTAGGTATTGGTTGAGAATTAATCAAAAATACAACACCATAATTTTGTCAGGAACAAATTCATGACTTGGGATATCTTCTTCAAGACTCCAAAAAATGGGGGACAAATCTGTTAACAAGATCTCTCAAGTGATCATGTTAACTCATGAAAATATATGGACACATAGGTCACTCTCATACAATTATTAGTAGCGGTTCTAGGAATATTTTTCAGGGTGATCATTGAGAAACCTAAATTATACAAAATTTAATAAAAAACAATTTCATATATTGAAGAAAAATACACACACAAATACATAAAGCCTTACAATTTATTTTTCAAATTTTCTTATTTTGAAATCGTTGCAGGAGTCTCATTATATCAATACTGCAAGTTACATCTTTTCAAAATTTTAGTTAGATAAAAATTTTCTTAGATTTTTTCCTTTTGTTTGTAAGGACCTAATATATTGTTAAGTGGATCAAAGTTCAAGGATAAAGTTGGCTACAAATTAAGTTGTAGCTTAAGGTTATAACTATCACTAAACAAATTAACATGACTATATATTTTAAAAATCTAATTGCTGAATTGCATGTTTTTTATGTTCTTAAAACGCTTATAAAATTTCATGTCAATAAAATGTTATTTACTATTTGATGTATAAACTTATTTTTTATGTATAATTTTAGATTACAAAAACTCGAAATTTAAAGATTTGATTGATGGCATAACTATTGATATTTGATATTCTTGAAATTCTGAAGTATAGAGAATATAATAAAAAAATGTAATCCAATGGTAGATTTCTCAAAATTTACATCTAATAAAAAATATTGAGTGAAATTGTAGCCTTAGTCTACATCTAAGTTTGTTGCCAAATTTTGTCTAAAGTATAATTATGTTGGGCCTAAAAAAAATTTAGGATGGTCCCAAATATTTTTTAAGGATAAAAAATCATAACAATTTTAAAATTTACATATAATAATTATTTTCTTTTTCTCAAGTCAGGTAGCATATACTATTTTTTAGATCAGATGATAGATTTTATTAACTGGTATCAGACTGAACAATAAGAAAGAGAATTGGAGGACAATCTTCAATGAGAGAGGAATGTTTTTTATGTTCTTAAAACACTTATAAAATTTCATGTCAATAAAATGTTATTTACTATTTGATGTATAAACTTATTTTTTATGTATAATTTTAGATTACAAAAACTCGAAATTTAAAGATTTGATTGATGGCATAACTATTGATATTTGATATTCTTGAAATTCTGAAGTATAGAGAATATAATAAAAAAATGTAATCCAATGGTAGATTTCTCAAAATTTACATCTAATAAAAAATATTGAGTGAAGTTGTAGCCTTAGTCTACATCTAAGTTTGTTACCAAATTTTGTCCAAAGTATAATTATGTTTGGCCTAAAAAAAATTTAGGATGGTCCCAAATATTTTTTAAGGATAAAAAATCATAACAATTTTAAAATTTACATATAATAATTATTTTCTTTTTCTCAAGTCAGGTAACATATACTATTTTTTAGATCAGATGATAGATTTTATTAACTGGTATCAGACTGAACAATGAGAAAGAGAATTGGAGGACAATCTTCAATCCATGAGAGAGGATCAGGATCAGGATGACAGGATCCTACATCTCTTTTGAGAACCCAGCTAAAGCATGGGCTGTCTGATTACTTACTTAAAAAGCAAAAGAAAATGAATAAACCAGAATTTCCTTTAATTCCAAGGCATAGCTAGAAGCTTGCTGGACTAGATGAGTCATATTTGCATTTGAACCAGACACTCAAGATTCATTATGAAGATTCCATGTCATCCAAGCAGAAACAGCAAAAATTTCCAGACTCAATGACTTTAAGCAAGACATGGCCATGCATGTGGATAAAGTCACTAAAAGCTATGTTATCAGATGCAATCAATTGCAAAAATCTAGGAAAACACCTCCAAACCTCTGCAGAATTTCCATATCATTCAAGCGTATACTTCAAAAGAAATGAAAGTCTTTAGTGCATGAACAGATTGCAGGACTTTTTCACATATGATAAAAGATCTTTGTACCATTGAGTGACATTTAAGTTAACCTTTTCTATTCTCTCACATGTCTTTTGACTCATTTTTAATTTTTATTTGAGTTATAGAATTAATTTTTTATACAAGGATCACCCGTATATCGAATTTTCCAAATGTCTTATTTAATTCTGCAGTTTCTTTTGAACCATCTATCACTTACAAATTATTAATAGAAGTTTTGTGAATAACATGTAAAGCTCAGTATTTTTTTTCCCCTTTGAATAATAAATTAAAAAAAAAAATAGTTTAGAAGTCTTTTGACAATAATGTTAAAGTGTAAAATTATATACAATCAATCACACACACAACTTGTAACAAAATAAGTAGTACAAAATTATAACATTTAATATATATAACAAGGGAAATGCTAAATGATGCTTTTAGGATAATGGTTAACAATCTATTTAAAAAAAAGTTTTAAGAGAAAAGAAAAAAAAAGTAATTAATGTTTTGACCGTTTTTTCTATTTTTCATAAAAATAGTGTCAAAACTTTCCTAAAATTGATTGTTAACTATTTTCCTAAGGGCACCCAACAACTATGACTCATAGCATGACTCATAAAACAAAGCAATTATTATGTAACAAATATTTAACATAAAACAAATCAATCATTAATAGTATATGGGAAGAGCAAGTAATGGTTAAATGGGAGTGACTTCCATTAGGATAGAGGCACAGGGCTCGAACAGATTTTGAACATGGAATCTGACCTCGTTCATCTCAATAATTTCAAATTAATGTTTAAAATGTTGTCCGCCATTTATTTTACGTTTCCGAATTTTTGAGCAAATTCTTGAAGGTAGTGTGACTCTTTGTATAAGTGCTTGCTTGGCCATTATATTATGCCACAGGTAGAACCAACAATTGCCCCGAGTCTGTCCAGGTATCAACCAGGAATCTGAGTACTTTTATGCAAGACCTTGGCCCAAAAAGAAGAGTCATTTTGCGGAAGACATATTTAAGACAGTTCTTGTTCTTGACCTTTTTATACACTCCATATCAAATGCACGTAGCCTCACACACCTTGTCAATTTCTAGTAGTTCAAGCAGTTTATACTTCTCCTATTATGGTAGAAATTATGGATTTGATTAGGTCATGAATAATGCATTCAAACCTTCATCATATTGAGTTGCAGTTTGAAGCAATTCATTAATTTTTTTTTTCCTTTTTTTGGTCATTATTTTATGTACCTCAACAATAATTTGCACCAAAAATTAGCCGTCAGTGAAATTTTAAACAATGTCTCTCTCTCTCTTTTTTTTGGGGACCCTATAGCTACATCATGTGTACCTTTTTTTTTTGGCTGGATGCATTATGTGTACTAATGGATGAAGGAAGAAAAACTTTCTACAAAGAAGAAATATTTTATTTATTTATTTTATACTCTTTCACATGATCTCCTTGAAGTCAAAACAATCTTTTTCACTCAATTGGTTAAAAGATTGCCCTTGTCGGCAGCAAGTAACAGTTGGTTCAACCGTCAAAGGTGTCACATGCATTGTGAAATTTTATCTGGAATTTTGTCTTATGATGATACTAAGTCCTATGTAGTTTCAGCCAATATCCAACATTCAGGCAAAGGGAACATTCAATTAGTTTGTGTGACAAAATAGTAAACATACACAACCAACACAAAGTTTACCGATAAATATTTCCAACCTTGATTACTTGTATCTCAAAGTACAAAGGAACACTGACGATTTTTTCTCACCAAAAGCTACATTGGCCTAATCAACAACCAAGGCTCACAAAGCCAGAGAGTTTGATGTTTCCCTTCAGAGTACACTCAGATGTTGCCCCTCACATGCACATGCTGTTGACACCTCCAACAACCTAGGTTATAAGTTATAACAAGCAAGAAACAGTTGCTAAGGTTATATTAAGCATCACAATTGTTGACACCCCCAACAAATGAATGTTGTCACATTATGGGAACTACCTAAGACACAACTACATGATGACTTGGAGCCTTTCCATGCTGCCAACGCTCAACAAAGACTGCATTTAGACCAAGTTGTTGTCACCTATTAGACATGTGCACCACCAAGCAATATACGCACATGTTGTAGCCCAAGACAGGCCTTATGGCAGCCTAAGAACACTGACCAGCACATAACCTTAGTCCATGCTCCACAATGTGGAGGGCTTGCCCTGTAGCAATAATGCCACTTCCAAGTTTGGCCATCATAGTCCATATATATAGCACATCAGTATCGCCACCCATATGCAATCCAGCCACACTTGGCCTTGAAAGCCACAACCCAAAACATGTTTTTCTCATTTTAATCCAACATTCTACCTACTCATGTAGCCTAGCCCGAGCTTCCACACACGCAACCTAGACACTGCCCTACAATCTGTACATGAACAAGTTCACACAAAGCTGTCATGGCTCATTATATTACATATACTGCCCACAACACACATGATCTTGGAGCTTGCCGACTATAAGTTTATTACTTTTGCAAAGCTATTGTCACACTGCCATTTAGCCAACATGAGTATGCATGCACATCCGGTGATAGAAGCAATATAAATATATATAAGATTTTGTTAACGGATGCCTTAAATACATTCATTTCGGAAATACTTTTAGAAACATTTACGATTTTTATTTTTATTATTTTTTTTTTTACAGTTTTTAGAGTCTAACGGGTGCACTTAGAACATTTGTTAATAAACTATTTGAACAGTGCCAATTTGCTAATGGAACCTTTATTGACTGATTGCAGGAGCCTGCTGAGAGAAATACCCAATAAATAGATTGTTCATGCCTATCGAGAAGCTAATCAATACGCTGATGCATTGGCAAAGTTGGGAGCAACTTCTTTGTCTTTTTTTACTGTGTTTTTGTGCCCATCGCCTGTGATGGAGAGGTTATTAGCCTATGATAAAGCGAATATGTGCTGTAATAGACTTGTTAATTCTTAAGTTTAATGAAATATCCATAGTTTACCAAAAGAAAAAAACTATTTTAAGAAAATTTTGATACCACTTTTATAAGAAATATAAAAAATTGTATAAAAAAATTAATTATTTTTAATTTTTTCATAAAATATTACTAAACAAATACTCTTAAAGCATTCATTAAAATAATTCATAAATAAAACATTAAATGCGTCGATCTGAATCATTGTCATTGGGCACTCGATAAAGTGAGGGAGGGTGTGTGTGTGTGTATATATATATATATATATATATATATATATATATTATAAAAATGATAAGAGGAAGGAGGGAACGCAACCTATCTAAGACATACACCTAATACCTCCTTCATGTCCATAAATTTGTTTGGCAGGCATGTGTGTAAGGTGCCACCACAAAGGCCAAAGAAAGCTATCCGTACATTAGATTCTAATTCTGACTTTTGTAGTTATGTACCCAATTAACATGAGGTGGTTGTTTGTTGTAGTTATTGTATTGCTAAGCATTATTATTAATTTTTGAGATGTGATACGTTTATAATATTTTTACAATAAATTATAGGTGATTAGTTGTTATTGGTTTAAATTTGAACATAACACTAAGATTACTTTTTTACTTCAACAATAACAACCGATAACAATCTGTCACTTAAAATTTGTTGTAAAAATATTGTGAAAATGATATGTCTACAACACTTTTATCATTTTCTTACTTTTTTTTTTGTTAAACATTAATTGTTTGAAGAATACGTCTGTTGGCAGAATTGATGATTAAGACGATAATATAAAAAAGTTAAGGGATGTTTAATTATGAATAGTTATTATGTCGGTTGATTTCTTATTACTCCTCACTCCTCAACTCTCAATCAATGCAAATCATTTAAAGACTGAGTGCATCTTCTTCCCCACTTCTTTTGCTGTCTGGTCTTTGGCATGCTTTAACTCCTTGCTCTCTCTCTCTCAGTCTCAGTCATTGTCTTTATAGTTTATAGTATATTATTTTTTTCTCTCTTATACTATATATTTCTCCAAGCTAAAAGTCATTGTTTATGTCACGCAGTCATGCTTCTACATTTGATTTCCCATGTGCAAAGACCATAATGCTATGCTATTACTAGACCAAGGGTCACTCTCAGTGTTTCAAAGCCCTCCTGTGCCTTGTGTGATTTGCTCTTATTTTAGCAAATCCAAGGTTGGCCAAATTATGAATGCAAGATTTTTATTTTATTTTATTATTTCAAAGGAATGAATGCATGATTAATCATTCATCTAATAAGAAACAAATAGTGAATACATTATTATGCAGCCACTAACCCTCAAAAGAAAAATAGGAGAGAGAGAGAGAGAGAGAGAGTTTTGTGGGGCTAACTCAAGGATCAAGGCCTATACTGTAGCGCAATTTCGCATTATGATGTGAACTTGGAACTACTTTATAGAGTATAGATTGCTTAGGTTGATGGTTTAACATATATGATAAGACAAACATGACACTCAATTTTTCTTTTATTTTTATTTTGATGGAATCTGAGGATGTCCCATCAAGGGAATGGTCTAGATGGTTGATTCTAGGTTATAGTTATGGTTTCTTGAATCTTACACTAAATGTGGCCCCGTGATATGCTTCGAATAAGCAATTAAGCATTGATTAAGGGGAAAAAGGAAACAACACAAGGGTCACTCGAGAGTTAATGGAGGGATTGGAGGAAACTTTTTCAATGGTTAAAGTCAACAAAACACAATTTCCCACCAGCACTTCAATCTAATCTATTGAAATGCCTTTTTTAAGTATAACTAAACGAATTCTTCCCATTATATATCAGCTATTTTTCTTGCATATATCTTTTGTTCCAGAACTCCAAAAATTAATAAATTAAAGAAATGAACTTTCTTTTAATGGAATAGGTTAAGAGCACCTTCTAAACCTTTAATTCCTCACGTATAGAATTATCCACAAAGTTAGTTCATTTGTGAGAGTTCATTTGTGAACTAAAATTGCATTGCGATGTAGACTTTATAGTTAATGCACAAAGTCAAAGTTAGAATATTTATGCATTATGTGAGATCCTCGAGAACTTTGGACCGTCCAATTTCTTGATGTCGAGTGTCGAGGAGTACATGTTCCATTCCATTTCAAAGTACACATACTCTAAAGTCCTAGAAGTCCCATCAAACTATTTTACAAAAAAATCAACAAGGGAATATAACTTTTGAAAAAAATTGATTTTCAGAAAGAAAAAATGGAAAAGAATCTTTATACTTTGCTATTACCACAAGTACAACATGAGCGGTGGTTAACTAAGAACTTTTTGACAGAAACTACTCTTTTTTTTTTCCCTGCAATTTAGTTATACGAAAGTCAAGAAAAACAAAAGTTTTGATAAATTTTTTTTTGACATTTGTTTACATGAATAGTAAATTAAAAAAAAAACGATGATACTGGTGATTGGTAAGCTTAAATAAAAGCAAGTGAAGAGTTACCAATTTAACATGTAAAAGAAGTTTTTAAATTCTGTGAGAAAAAGCTAAGTTCATAACTTTTGTCACAATTGGACCATGTAATAAATTGTGAGTAGTGTAGTAAAAAAGGTAGGTCTACAATTTCACTACTTACAACTCGCCACATGAATAAATTTTGACAAAAGTTATGATTCTAACGTTACTCAATTCTGTATGTATACATTACTCAATTAGTTAGAAAGAGATAAAGAAAACTAAAAGGGAAAGAAAAAAAAAATATTTATTTTGACAATTTTTTCTATTTCTCCTAATGTTATAACACCCCTAAAATGTTACATTAATAAAAAACAAATATGAACATTAAAAAAAAAAAGGGTTGATCAACAACAATTTGAAGAATCATTAAAACCCCACCAAACAAGCTCTGAATAAATTCACCAAACCTATGACAGATAATATCTGTATTGAATCTGTGTCATTTATGGAGCCCAACCTCTGACACCGAGTAACCATGCTTGGTCCTTTCTTTCCTATCCCAAATACACCCGTCTCCTTAATGTGTTTCTCTTTCCCAGTAAAGTGTGTCTTTTTTTCCCTCCTCATGTTCAACGCAAAGACAAAAGTTCTTCTTTCACTTTGGCTGTTTGTACTCGTTGGCTTGTGAAAGACCTGCTAAAGCAAGACAAGGTGAGACTCTCATTCTCTCTTGAAAGATCATTAGTTCTCGTATTCCCCATTTGTTAATTTGAATACTAATACAACTACTGGACACATTTGTTTGTTTGTTATACTCAGTTTTTTGGGGGCTTTATGGGCATTATAATTTATAACTTACAATGGTCCCCCTTCATTTGCAGGAAAAAAGTTTTCATTTTTAGGTGAGTTTAAGCCCAAGAGTTATATTTTCTTGAAACCCAAAAGTCAAAACCACTGCAGACTGAGAAGTACTGGTTTTGGTGTTGGATTCAGTGAAGTAGCACTGTATTTTTCTGAGATGGACCCAGAGCCATTTATGATAGAGTGGTGGTGGTTTTGAAGTTGAGCAAGGATTTTGAGCTGGTTGGAGGGTTTTGGTTTCAATCTCCTTTCCCTCTACTTGTTTCTCACTCTTTGAGCTCGTTTCCCAAATGGGTTTTGGTTTGTTTGGCTCCATTTTGATTCTCACTCTATTCTTCAAGCTTTTGGCTTCTCAACAGCCTAATTCAGATGGGCTCTTTGTCTCTGAGTTCTTGAAGAAGATGAAATTAGCCTCTTCCCACAACTTTTCTTCTCCTGTTTGTTCATGGCAAGGGGTTTTCTGTGATGGTGAAAAAGAACCTGTTACTGGGTTAGATTTCACTGGTTTAGGCCTTACGGGTTATATTCCTGATACAACCATTGGCAAGCTCACAAAGCTTCGATCTTTGGATCTTAGTAACAACAAAATCACTGGCTTGCCTTCAGATTTGTGGAGTTTAGGCTCACTCAAGAGCCTTAATCTTTCCTCCAACCAGATTTCTGGGTCCCTCCCTAACAACATTGGCAATTTTGGTTTCCTAGAAAGCTTGGACCTTTCAAGGAATAATTTCTCTGGGGAAATTCCAGCAACCATAGGCTCCCTAGTCAGCCTGCAAGTCCTTAAACTTAATGGAAACAGATTTGAGCTAAGCATCCCAGCAGGAATTCTGAATTGCCGTTCTCTGGTCACCATTGATCTTTCACTGAATCAGCTAAATGGGGTTCTTCCAGCTGGTTTTGGTGCTGCATTGTCCAAGCTCAAAACTTTGAACCTTGCAGGAAATGTGATTCATGGCAAGGATTCAGATTTCTCAGAAATGAAATCCATCACTAGCCTAAACATTTCTGAGAATGTGTTTCAGGGTTCTGTAATGGGTGTGTTTCAGGACCAGATGGAGGTCATAGACCTGAGCAGGAACCAGTTTCAAGGTCACATATCTCAGGTACAATTCAATTCTTGTTACACTTTGTCTCATTTGGTTTATCTAGACTTGTCTGAGAATCAGCTTAGTGGAGAAATATTCCACAATCTTAGTCAAGCCCAGAATCTCAAACACCTTAACCTTGCATACAATAGATTTACTAGACAATACTTTCCGAGAATTGAAATGCTCTTGGGTTTAGAATATCTTAATCTGTCAAGTACTAGTCTCACTGGTCATATTCCTGGTGCAATCTCACTATTGCGTAATTTGAATACACTTGATCTTTCCCGGAACCATCTTACCGGGGAAATTCCGGTACCAAGTGTCAAAGACCTCCAGATTATTGATGTTTCTCACAACAATTTGAGTGGAGAAGTTCCTTTGTCTCTCTTAGAGAAACTCCCATGGATGGGGGGGTTCAACTTCTCCTACAATAACCTAAGCCTTTGTACAAACTTCCCCCCGGAAACTCTCCAAACATCATTCTTTGGTTCCTCAAGCAGCTGTCCGATTGCTGCAAACCCTGTCCTCTTCAAAAGAAAACCTGCCAAACATAAGGGAACAACACTTGCTCTAGCTCTAACCCTCTCAATGATCTGCTTGCTTACTGGGTTGCTATTTATAGCATTTGGTTGCAGAAAGAAAACTAGAATGTGGGCTGTAAAGCAGACCTCATACAAAGAAGAACAAAATATTTCAGGCCCCTTTTCATTCAAGACTGATTCGACCACATGGGTGGCTGATGTTAAGCAAGCAAATTCAGTGCCAGTAGTGATTTTTGAGAAACCATTGTTGAATATCACATTTGCAGACCTCTTGTCTGCAACTTCAAATTTTGACCGTGGTACCCTTTTGGCGGAAGGCAAATTTGGGCCTGTTTATAGAGGATTTCTACCTGGTGGAATTCATGTTGCAGTGAAAGTTTTGGTTCATGGGTCGACATTGACAGATCAAGAAGCTGCAAGAGAACTCGAGTATCTTGGTCGAATCAAACATGCCAATCTTGTTCCATTGACAGGATATTGCTTAGCTGGGGATCAAAGAATTGCTATCTATGACTACATGGAGAATGGGAACTTGCAGAATTTGCTTCATGACTTGCCACTTGGGGTTCAAACTGTAGAGGATTGGAGCACAGATACATGGGAGGAAGAGGATAATGATGGTATTCAAAATGTTGGCTCTGAAGGGTTGTTAACAACTTGGAGATTTCGTCACAAAATTGCACTTGGTACAGCCCGAGCACTGGCATTTCTCCACCATGGTTGCTCCCCTCCAATTATTCATAGAGATGTCAAAGCTAGTAGTGTTTATCTGGATTATAACTTGGAGCCAAGATTATCTGATTTTGGTCTGGCTAAGATTTTTGGCAATGGATTAGATGAGGAGATTGCTCGTGGATCACCAGGGTATGTGCCACCAGAGTTCACTCAGCTGGATTATGACTCCCCTACGCCAAAATCTGATGTATATTGCTTTGGGGTGGTTCTGCTTGAGCTGATTACAGGCAAAAAGCCAATTGGAGATGACTATCCCGAGGTGAAAGAAACGAACTTGGTGTGTTGGGTTAGAGGATTAGTAAGGAATAGCCAAGGGTTAAGTGCCATTGATCCAAAAATACGTGATACAGGACTAGATGACCAGATGGAGGAGGCCCTCAAGATTGGATATCTGTGCACAGCTGACCTTCCCTCAAAGCGACCAACCATGCAGCAAATAGTTGGACTTCTTAAAGATATTGAACCAACATCTCATCAGTGATGAAATGTGAAAAATGAGGTAGTATGGAAATTGCTTTATTCCCTTTTTGTTCTTTATGAGTTATTTTTATGCTGCCTTGGGAGGGAATGTACAGTGATCCTGAAATTCTGTTTTGGTTTTGATGTCTTTCTTTTTCCCCTTCCATTGTTGGTGGCATAAAAGCTTAATTTATATACAAAAAAAGTTTGATCTTTCAAACATGGTATCTCCTTGCAGCTTTACAACTAGTATTAGAATTCACTTGATTCCAGAGAAGCCTCTGAAGCAAATTTAGCTTAAAATTTTGTAGGCATACTCATGAGATGAGTTTTGGGTTTTGTTTCTTTCCAGTGTTAATGACTTGGAATGAGGACTCAAAACCCAAAACTTGTATGCTAGTTTAGGGGTCTCTTTCCTCGAGAGAAATGCTTGTGGTTGCTGCATGATATGCAAACTTGTATCCTAGTATATTTAATCTTCTATGGTGCTATTTCTACAACTAGAATATGTGGTAGACGTGGTGTCAGAGGTATGGTGCCATTACTCTTATTTGTTTCAAGTCATGGACCACCCTGGACTATAAATTGATCAATGGTTATTTTTTTGTGGCTATGTACATGCGAGAATAGCAGCAGCACTTTGTTTTTTTGTTCAATTGAGGTGAGCTTGGACTAACACATATAGTTATTAAGTCTCATCAATGAATCTTCTTCATATAATTAGCAAAAGAAAGAATAGCAGCACTTGTTAAAGGATTTGGTTAGGTCATAAGTGTACAAATAACATTTTCTTTGAGTCTTACTTGTTTGGAAATTGAAACACATATTTAGCAAAATTGTAGTCCTTTTTGTCAATGTAAAGCTGGTATCAACCACTGGTTACTACAGAGACGATACAGAGATTCCTAATCCTACAAAAAATTATACCAGTATTTTATAGCATTATATTATTCTTTACGTGCATTGCTAAAAAATATTGCTAAGTTCATGTTCATGATAATATAAATTTACAGTGAGAGGTTCCTACCACACTCGATACTAATAAAGGACACATGCTTACCTTATCATAATAAAATAGGGACGGCCAATATAGCTAAGACCTAATAAGGACATTATCATTATAATTCTCAAAATGGGGTGGATTGGTTAATTGGTTTGGTTGTCGTGTTGAGCATGTCAATATTTTTCACTTTTGAGATTTTGACTAAAGGAAAAAGAGTACAAGTTCCCTAGTTATAAGTTTTACTATGGCAGTGCAAGAAAAAAAAAGATACAAAAGGCAAAGCAAAACAACAACTTAGCAAAGACGACAACAACAACAACAACAGGCGTCAGCAAAAATGGTACTTGCTCTCATTTCTATCAAGTGTGGAACCTTTTCCTTTCGGCCTGTGGAAAAAAAAAGCATATTTCTTTGACTGAATAAGGCCGGCGTAGAAAATTTGTCCCCTCATTTTCATATAGGAATTTCCACACCAATCATGATCACAAAACAATTGTATGAATAAGTGATTATAACTGTTGAATTGAAGTGATGACTCAAGCCTTATTTTCCAATTGGTGGCAATAATAATTTTCAAACACAATCATCATGAGTTGCAGCTGCTAAAGTCATGCGTTAAAAGTGTTATGCTGGGTGCCAAGTTAATTACTTGCAGGACTAACATCATTCATATACCACTCGACCTTTAGAAAAGATCTTCCAAAATCATGTTTGACTAAGATTAAAATTATGTATGACCCAAAATAGTTCCCATTGTAATGAGTATTAAAATTTTGTAATCCAAAACTCTGGCTAATCTAATCAGTGATGCACTATGCAATATATCTTTTTCTACAAATATCAATTATCATGACATTGTAATAGACATCAAAATCGTTCATTGGCAAGGCAAAAAAGCATGGCAATTATTTAAGATTTATGTGACGTGCCTCGAATAGTTTAATAAAGTTTCTAGGAGTGATTGAGTCAAACAAATGACTTCTGTGGGAGGAGGGTTTAGGGAAGAAAAGACCACCTCATCTGTACAGACTAACACAAATTTTTGTAAAAATATCTATTCCTGTGAGGTTCACCGACGACATTTTGATGATTAAAGTCTTGTGGCATCTAGTTAAATACAGTAATAGTTCTATTTTTGTAAGTTTTTATGGTCATACCTTTATGTAGAAATAGAGATTATAAATAGGTACAGATTGATCCCCATTTCCTGCTTGATAAGTCCCACTAATCTCATGCTTTTGAGCTATCGTGACTCATATCACTTAGACACTCTAATTTGTAGGGCGCAACCAGGCAACTTTGTCCTGATGAATGAAGAGAGAATCACATCACATTAGACGTGATGTAAGGTAGTTGTGGCACAATAAATGTCGAGAATGAAGAGAATCGCATCACATTAGATGTAATGCGAGGTAGTTGTGGCACAATAATGTCGCGATGACTGAATCTAAATGACTTATCATTCTTATGAGGCAAAACTACAGAGCTAAACTGCAGACGCTCCTTTTTGGGTGGAGCTTCTTAGCGTGATTCTAGGATTCATTAGCAATATTCATGAGGTTGATGTCCATTTGCATTATTCCAATTCGGTCTCTCACCGTCTTTCTTTCATCTTCGTTTCCAACACCCCCCCCCCCCCCCCCCCACCCCCCTCCACAAACCTCTGTTTTTCATTTTTATTATTGTACTACCCAGGTTATTATTATCCATAACATAGTCATTTGATTAAACATTAAGTGCAAATTTGTATAGTGCCAGCAAATTTTACAACCATCTTGAGCTTTTTTGTTAAGGCATAAAATTGTATCTCCTTCCAATAGATAAAGGATGTGAATACAAGAAAATTAAGTTCAATGACAAGCTTTGATTAAGATGGGTTGGAAAAATTGTCCCCTAAAAGAATACATTCCGATGGACCCAATATGCTTTTCCTTGAGCATCAGATGCTTATCCAATTTGCCCCACTAAGCATCTTTTTAGAGAAGAGAAAGTGTGAGCCATTAAAATTGGCCATTTATGATATAACTATCGTCGGGCATAAGCTTCAGAATAACACGTTTTGGAAAGAGAAAGGAAGAAAAGATGAGTCACAAATTGGGCTTTTGCATCACCATTTGTTTTTTCTTTTTTCTTTCATCTTATGTGTATTGGGCTTGTGCTAATTTTGGAACTGGAATGCATTAGTTTGGGTCTGACTTCTTGTTTTATGCACTGCCTTGCTCCCTCGCCTTTTGTGGTGGAGTACTACCTACTACCAACTACCAAGAATAATATAGATAATGATATGAGGAAAGGAAAGGAAAATTGCCTTTCTAAACACCTTCACCCTTCTGATAAATCTTTAATACTTAAATAATTTTAATGAGGATTGATAATATATAATCTCAAAACCCATCCAAATCAGAAAAAAAAAAAAAAAATCTCAAAACCCATCAATATGGTCCTATTGCAAATTTGCGATTACACATCAAGTTTTTGGCAAACTATAATTAAAATTGGTTAATAACTTAAGGGTAAAACTTAAGTATAATATCTTAAATGCAATATATTAAGTTCTTTAATGGAATTTAAACCATACTAAAAAAATGAATTTAAACAAATAACTACTTTGAATTTTACTGACCTTAAAAAATATAAAATTGTTTGTGTTGTGTTAAATTTGCTCAACTGATACAAATCTTTATTGTTATAATATAAAATGGAGGTAGTAGTCACAACAAATAAAACAAAAGAGTAATGGAACTTTTGTATTTAAGTGGTCCTCCACTTTCTTTTATTATTGCCGAAAGATACAATAACAAGTAGTTTTGCTATTGAAAAGTTATCTGACACTTCTTTACAACAAGGCTGTCATATATGTGGTCTTTAGTTTAGCATGTCGATTGGTTTTAACATATGCGTTGAAACAAGCGGAATGCTATCGGATAATTTATGTGTCACTAAGGGTTGAAATTTACCGAAGAAGTCTGCATAATAGAAGGCTAAAATTGGAAACTTTTTTACATTAAAGTCCAGCTAGGACATCAAATGTATTGCAGTAAAATCTAGTTAGCAATTATCTCAACATTTATAGTGGGTTTTAATTAGCTCAACTGTAAAGTCTCTTATTAGTGTATAAGAGATCTGAGATTCAATTCTCGCCTATACCAAAAACTGATTGGTGTCTTGGTCTGATGATAAAGAACTATTATCAGAAACAAACGTCATAAATTGAAACTCTCTCAAAAAAAAAAAAAAATCCAACATTTATAAAATTTTCCAACATTTATACTGCAATTAGACAGTCAATCGCATGACAATTACATACTGTTGTCCTCAAGAGGTGGTATGCCCATGTTGTTCATACATGAAGAAGGCATTGAACTCATGTTTGACAATCGACATCTCAGGTAAAAGGAGTTGAATTTTACATATATGTAGAGCCTCTTAGTGAATGTGGTGTTGAAGAATTATAGCAGATAGCAATGGAGGGTTGCTGTGGTCCTATACAACATCCCATAAGTGAATAAAAAAATAAGAAAAAAAAGATTAATATGAGCTAAAGTGGACGTGTATATTTACATGTCGGCATGCAAAATATATTACCCCTTGTGGGTGGTTTTGGTGTGATCTTGTTTGGACATTTATTTTACATTTTTGGTACTTTTGAAGCATTGAATGCCAATGCTCTAACAAACTATTTCAATGTAAGAACTAAAAATTTAAGAAAAAAAAAACAGAACATTTTCCAAATCAATTTTAAAACAATGCAACTTTACTTTTTTTTTTTTAATAAAAAAATATTGTTTATAATTTAAAAATAAAAATCCTAAGTGGAAGGGAAAATTCAAAATTGCAAATGCAAATTGTGCACTACTTGTGTAGTGAGAGAGGATATGGAATATGATTCCTTGGATCAGAGCTAAACTGTGACACATTGATCCAACGGCCAAGATCTTATCTTACGTTAACCAGAGTTAAGAATATTGGAATAGGACCCTTATAGTTTTGGAATAAAAGAGCCAGACCCCTCCAAATGTCTGCCTCTTCTCAATTCTCATCATTTCTCATTTCTCAGAAGCAAACAAAGCTTTAGACAAAAGAAAGAGAGAGAGGGACAGAGAGACAGAGACAGAAGAGAAGCAAGCTTGGTTATTAGAAAATGTCGGACAGTGAGGAGCACCACTTTGAGTCCAAGGCTGACGCTGGAGCCTCAAAGACTTACCCTCAGCAAGCTGGTACCATTCGCAAGAATGGCTATATTGTCATCAAGAACAGGCCTTGCAAGGTTTGTCTATCCCTTTTTTTTTTTGGGGGCTTAATTTTATGAAGTTTTATCTGGGTTTATATTATTTTTCCAAATCTTTGATGGGTTAATTTTAGTTCTTATTATTATTGGTGCTTTACTAGTTGTTGGGGTTTTTGTTTTTTCAGGTTTTTTCTTTTGTTTTGGCTTTAGTTTTGTGAATTTTTATCTGGGTTCATGTGATTATTTGTTTTGTTTATTAAAGATTAGATTTTATGGTTAATTGAAGTTGTTATCATGTGGGATACCTCTTAAAAACTTGAGTAGGGATTGCATATGGGTGTCTGTTTAAGTGATCATTTTTTAAGCTTAGTGGAGATGGCTAAGCTCTACTACATGTCAGAGATTGGATAATTGTGAGTAACATCTTGAAGACGTAAAGTTTGCACGTGCACATGTGTGATGGTTCATGTCTAGTTTTAGGATATAGACTTGCAAAGTATATCACCAATTATAAGCCTCTGGTGTTTTTCAGGTTGTTGAAGTTTCCACTTCAAAAACAGGAAAGCATGGACATGCAAAGTGTCACTTTGTAGGAATCGACATATTTAATGGGAAGAAGCTTGAAGATATTGTTCCTTCATCCCACAACTGTGATGTAAAGCCTATTTCTAATTTTTCTTGACATGTTGGCTTTCTTTTGTGCTGAAGCACATTGGGTATTGGTCCTTTTGATTCATTATTTGTTTTTGCAGGTTCCTCATGTTAATCGTACTGACTACCAGTTGATTGATATCTCTGAAGATGGTTTTGTAAGTTTTCTTTTATTAGTTATTACCAATTTTTGGTTTCAGGCAATGCTATCCTGTGTTTATTAATAGACCATCAATTGATAATAATGATTATATAGGGAATGGATCTTGTGTATGCAGACAAGACTATGCTTTTTAAATTGAGATTCTTCCACCTGAGTTTTCAGTTTTGGCTTGGGTGATGCTAAGAGCCGTCTAGCTCAATTACCACATCCTAGTGTTTCCAAATGAGATGTCTAGGATTCATATCCCCCCTCCCCCAACTAACAAATTATCAAAAAACAAGTTTTGGCTTGGGTGATGCAGATTATTTACTTTGTATCAGCTGGCCTGCTGTTTTAGATTAAGGGTAGTTTTACAGGAAGAGTGCAAAACTATTAGGATGTTGAAACATTTTTGCCAGTTAGTCTCAGTTTCATTATATTAAAGCACGACATTTACATTCATGATTCTAATACAAACTAAACAGTGCTTAATTTCCATTTCCCTTTCCATAAGGCACTCAACCAAAAAAAAGGCCATTAAGAAGAGAATTCTCTGTTTTATATGGAGTTTCAGTCTACGTACTTAAGAAAAACTGAGTCTTATCTTTGTTTCTCTGTTTGAATTGCTACTTGATTTATGGCGTTCTCAGCTAATATTCTTTTAGTTTGCAATGGAAGATGAGAGAGACCAATGGCTACATGTTTTTTGTTGTTCTTGAACTGATTAAATATTATTTTAGTTTGCAATGAAAGTTGTAGTGCTCTTGCTGATTGTATTTTGTGATATCAACCAATTTAAGTTGGGTGTCATGTAGGTGAGTCTTCTAACTGAGAATGGAAACACCAAGGATGATCTGAGGCTTCCCACTGATGACAGTCTGCTTAGCCAGGTATGTCATTGAGAATGTTTTTTCATTAACCATGCTAATTTGCTTATGCATCAAAATCTTTGGAGACCACTCTGTCTCTGATATATTCTTTATTCATTTGTCTGTATAGACTAAATTTTTTGTCTTTGCGTTCCTTTGTGTAGATTAAAGATGGGTTTGCTGATGGAAAGGACCTTGTGGTGACTGTCATGTCTGCAATGGGAGAGGAGCAGATCTGTGCCCTTAAGGACATTGGCCCTAAAAATTAAACATGATGCTGTAGCAGTAGCTATAGCTGATGGCAAATGAAAACTTTTTTTTTTTAATGAAACACATGGGGATTTTATCTGCTGTATGTGTGCAATAAATTTTATAAGATGGCATTCAGCATATTATAAGTTAGAATTTAGGCCTGTGCTTAAAATCTTGTCAGCCTCATGATTGGTGAAATAGAAAGAAAATCTGAGGCTGCTGATCCCTCAATGAATGGTGCTTAAGTTTACAGTAGGATGGAATTCATATAAATATGAGTAATAATTATGGTGTCAAAATCTTATTTCTGTTTAAGTTTGTCAAGTTAAGGCCTGTAACATGTCTTTTTACGTGGAAATGCACGTTTTTGTTTTGCTTAGCTTTGCCTTACTCCCACCTTTAGTGGCAGCTATGACCAGTTCCGTCTGCTGTGCTTGGCTTCAGTGACATCATCACTCATGCAAATTTTAGTTTTTGGAGAGTGACAGTTGATGTTTTCAAGGATTAATACAAGTAATCCAATGAATTTTGCTGAAGCTGGAGTTGGAATTTTTAATTTTTTGGCTTGCATGTCCTTGTCCATGACAAGAAATTGACAATTTCAGTTAATGGCGCTTTGTGGGGCATTTGTTAAATTAGTTTAGGAAAGTTTTAAAACAATTTTAAAAAATTAGTTTTTTTTTTTCTTATATACCCCCGTCCATTAACTTTTTCCAACATCCTTTTCAAGTTTGGTATGTGAATTCGTACAATAAGTGAGAAAGGTTGGTATGCGAATTCGTACGGTTGTAATAAGTGAGGATGATCATTAAAAATTCTTCAGTAGAACCAAAGAATTGTATACCAAAGCCTGGAAAAGCCAAGAATGCATCACTTAAGATTGCTATGATCTGCATAAAGGTTTATCTATGTCACTTTCTTTGTTATTTAAGCCTGTTTCATATACTAGTCTTTTGAAGATTGATTAGGCTTAAGGGTGTTCGTTCAGGCAGGCTTATACTTCAGCAAAATTTTGAAACCATCCAAGCATATAATAAAGGTGAATAGGTGTCTCTTAAAATTTGCTCAAGCTTAACAAGGTGGACAAAGTAATTCAAATTTCTTGCAATATCTCTCTGGACAACTGGTTGATTTCAATCCGTTTTTATTGGCAGAGTTAGAGCTTATCATGGTCCTTGTAGGTGCTATATTTTGACATGCCAATTAGAATTTCTGATGTCCAAATTCATCAGGACAAAGGAATTAGACTCCCAGTCTTTCTGAAATTGGTGGCAACTGGCAAGCACATGCAGTGAATTGCCAAATATAATTGTATTGGGACCAAAAGTGAGAATACACACATTAGAAGATGGAGTTCTGAGTCTTCTGATTAAGCAATAAAGGGCCAAGTTGTGTGAATCAACCATCCTATTCCTCAGCTTAACATTTAGCAGAGAAGGCAGAGACTTACTAGTAGTGTCAAACCTTCTACTTCAGTCTGTCCAATACACTGACTTCATAGAAAAGTCTCTACTCGCTAGCCATGCTAAGCCTACTAGTTTTGCTAGTTCTCTAATAATTGAGATGGCGAACAACTGATTGATCTTTGTTTTGTTATATGACTCTGTGTTCAGAACGAAGAGTTTCTCTACCTTTATAGAGACACAGTGCAGTTCACCACCTTGTTTAGGTATAAGTTTGCTGTGAATGTTTGCATGCTTTTATTTTATTAAGCTGGCTTTGATTTCAATTTCAGTTTGTTTCTTCCAATAACTTGACTCATTTCCTAATGAAGACCACCTGAACCTTACAGGAAAATGGGGTGTGATACTATTTTGCCTTTGTAAAACTTTGGCACATTTCACCAAAAGATTGTCAATGGCAACTGAAAATGGTAAGTATTAACCATATCACTTTTCTAGTTTTCGAGGAATTCACTTCATATGCTGTCTGGTAATACAAAATCAAATGGTTTACTTCCATGGGACAACCTTTTGCTTATTTTTAGCTCAGCCCCAATTCACTTTATGTTCCAAATGAAAATAAAAATGTGCTAGTAGTCCCCATCCCATTGGGGAATACTCCTACATTCTAGTTCAGACAACCTTTTGCTTATTTTTCTTTTGTTGCAAATAATAGGTTTGAACAAGCTACGTCTATTCTATGATGATTCATTAGGTCTTACCATCAGGCTAACATCTCCGTGCGTTTGGTTGGGGCTGAGCTAAAAATTAAATAAATTTTGTGTTTGTCATTTTCTAGCAATAGTGCATCTTTCAAGTTTCAAGTTGTTTTTGATTGTGGGTTTTGGTTAGTTTAACTGGCAAAGTCTCTGATCGTCTAATAAAAAATTTAGGGTTCAAATTCCACTTATACTAAAAATCGTTTGGTGTTTTAGCATGATGATAAAGAGTAATTATCATGGAACGAACACCATATGTTGAAATTCAATCATATTTATAAATAAATAAATAAAAGAAGTTGTTGTTGGTTTTTTTAAGCTTGTGTCATTTTTAGGCCTATTTTGCATAAGTTTCCATCCAACAAATAAGCCAACGTCTTTTTTTGTTGGCACACCCAACTATAATTGATCTACACCATTTTAAGCAAATCAACAAGTAATTCAGTCTTCTTATTCTTTCATTTTTCTTTTTTTTTTTTTGGTGAGAATCTACAAATAAGTCAATCCAAACAAATAGTGGTGTAAGGTTATAGAAAGTTGTTGACAAATTTATAAAATACCTAGCAAGCCACAGATTTATCATAAAACCTAGTCAATTACAAATTTAATTATGGGTTAAAGACTTAAAGTTTAAACTTTATAGCCAGCTGTTCATTTTTCAAGAATAAGCAATAGCACTACAGACCAGAGGAAGTCTCTTTGAAGCAAACGATGAACTAGGGCTGTAAGCCTGTAAACTAGTTGAGTCAAACGGAGTATTAATAGTTCAAGGTTCATTTAATTTTATTTCAAATACGAGTTGAGTTTGAGCTTATCACCAAACAAGATTACATGTTTAAATTTGATTCATTTAATTGACTTGTTGTTGGGTTTTTTCTTTTTGTTTAAAAAGGCCAAGATAAAGGTTGAAATAAATTGGTTTATTATTGGCTTCTTTTAGAGTGTTCAAAATTATATTTAAGAGTGGTGAAAACAAAAAATTTTAAAAATATTATATGTAATTTTTGTTTTCCAAGTCAGGGATACAATCTTTCTCAAAAAAAAGTCGGGAATAAAATGTGGTGCCATCACTGTTATGAACAGCTTGGTTCATTTATAACCCTAAAAAATACTTACCTCTGGCCTGTGTTAGACTTAATGTTGTTCCTATTGCATTGGCTTTTTTGTATACAAATGCCCTAAAGCACAAGTTTTGGTGCATTTAGTACTCCATTAAATGATATTTTTCAACAAAAAAATTGTACGCTAATATCAAGAAAAACACACACAACCATGATAATTAAGGTTTTTCTCCAAACTAATTTGGAAAGAAATCATTCAAATTTCTCATATATATATATATATATATATATTTTTTATTGGATGTGAATTTTGAAAATCTAACCATTGGATTGCATTTTCTTTATATCCTTAATACACATGTCAAATTTCATTTAAATTAGATATTATTTACTATTCGATCAATAAACGTATCTTTTAAGCACAATTTTAGACTATAAAAACTTGAAATTTAAATATTTGATTAATGACATAACTATTAATTTTTAATCTTTTTGAAATTTTGCAAGTACAGAGGACATAATAAGAACATTCAATCTAACAGTTAGATTTTCAGGATTCACATTTAATAAAAAGATATAGAAGAAGTTTGAAAGGTTTCCCTCCAAACTAGTAGCTCCTAATATTTACTCATTTCTTATACTACTGTCTTTTTTGTTCTTGATATGTTATGATTTTCATCTCAAGTTCCTAAAACAATATTACATTGGATTTCATCAAAAAAATATTACATTGGATTCCCCTGACTTCCATCCTCAACAGCCTCTGACTTCAATCCCCAATAGCACAGGCTTAAATCTGCTGAACATTCTCCACGGTATTCTTTAAACAATTCTTAAATGTTTTAGACTTCTGATTCCATTAGTAGATATGTGCACATTCTCAAGCTAATCTTACTGTAGCCTTTGATATTAATGTGTTGTTTCTATTAAACTCTTATTATTTCTGTAATTCTCATGTAAATGGTAATTTCCTCACTGGCATTCTTGACATCATTCAATCTGATACTCGGTTTCTTACGTAAACAAAATTCTTCTATGACAACCATGATACCATTGCTGAGAAGTTGTATGAGACAATTATTTGAATCGATAATACAATCCACTTCCACAAATCCGTCCTCTTCATATAGTTTAAATAATACAATTTCGCAAAGAAACTAACTAAAAGTACCTGTACATTTCTGAAAAATGAATTACACTTAATTCTATGTTTGTAACTTTGTACAAATTGAGCACTGCAGCAGTGTTTTTTTTTTTTAATCAGCACTATAGCAGTTTGACAATACCATAATAAATGAACTATAACACACACACAAATATTTAAATAATTCAATCATTACCATAAGTGGAGAGGAAGGATTTGAACCCTGATTATCCTCACAAAGGAGAAAATGTAATGCCAAAACATATGTTGAACTGAGAAGAGAAAATGTTTCCACCAGAAAATTGAGAGCCAACTGTTAGGAGGATTCTTTGCTTAAAGAAGAACTGCCATAAATATACGAGCCAAAACCCCAAAAGGTTACCACCAGAGAGAGGATTTTGAAACTGCTCATGGAGTCATGTAACAGTATAACAGCTGCAATGCTTGTAAGGGGTACCCTTATTGCATTGAGAACACCAGCAAGCACAGTGGATGCCAAAAATAGCACAGCAGTAGCGCCAAGTACCCCCAGCTGAAAAGTGATTGCACTCCAGATGAGAACAAGGATATAAGAAGTTGAGCCACCCTTGAAACTTTTAGCCTCAGATTTCATCCCTTGAAAATCTCCACTCACAATAACCCCTATAGTGGTAAAGACAAAGGCAAACAGAGAAACCATGAGTTGTTGCTCCAACACAACATGGAACGACCTTCTGCCTAATAACTTCACAAAAACTAGCTCTGAAAGAGCAAAAATGAGTCCATGGAGAGCAGATCCCAAAATGTCCCATACAAAGCCCATAATGTATTGGCTAGTAGTGATATTTCCATATGTGTCTGAACTTGAATCCAACGCGATGATGGTCATTGCAGCAGTAATGAACACAATAGCATTTATTATTGAAGCATTCAGTTTGTTCTTCACGAGAAGATATCCAAATAGTGCAGAAAACACAAGGGATGATGATGCTAGAAGAGCAGCAGTAGATGCTGGCAGGTAAGCATATGCATATGCATACATGAGATTGTCAGCAGCACTTAAGAAACCCAGCACAATATAGGAAAGAGTGAGTTTCAAGTTCAGAGGGGTAGGAAGGGTTTTAGAAAAGAAGTATGTAGGAATTAACATCAAAGCAGTTAGAGGCCACCCTGCAACTGCCACCCATGAAACGATCCACTCGCTTGTACCACCATTGGAATAATATAGCCGAGAAAGAATACTAGAAGCAGGGAATGCCACAAGCATTGCTGCACTACTTAGAAATAGAAGAACCCAATGTGAGGTAGACTTCCTTTTATATGCTTCCCAAGCCCTGGTCTTAAAGGTGGAAATTTGGCTCCAGAATGAAACAGAAGGCTCTGGTGATGCCTCCTCCATTCTATCACCTGATGCATATCAATAACTATGACATTTGAGTAATATCAAACTGAAACATCATTGTTGCTTTTGAACAAAAGAACCATGATATATCTATAATGAAATGATGATTTTGGGTTTTTTTTCCCTCTCTTTTATTTCTGGGGAGAGGGGAGAGCCGGAGAGGGCTGTTGTTTCTTTTCTTTTTCTTTGTTAAAAAAGATTGAGCTCATCCCAGAAAGCAATAGAAGTTTTGGCACGTCTAATTTTTTGCACTGACTCTAATATGCTACATAAATTTCACCTAATAAGAAACTTGATCTAGTAGGGAGCCCTGCATACATCAGAAGCGGTATGCAGGGTTCCCTACTCGAAGGTAAGTGAATTCCTACCCTAATTGTTAGTGAGTGGCAGTCACAAGGATAGTACATAGTATACAATTTGATGACCACAAATTTACTTTAGCCCTTCTCTGGGTCAAACTAAAGATCCAGAGACAATTCATCTCAGCAAACCCTTATTGCCAAATAAAAAACCTTTTTGCCAATCTGGTTACATATGTTCCATTAAAAGATTTCGATGACCAAGTGAAAAATTTGATAGCAAAATTAGGGAATATCACCATCTGCATATATTGTTCAGTACAAGAAAGAGAGTTTCAGAGTCCATACAGCAAAATAGATATTTGTCTCTCCAGAACTACCAAAATAAAAATGCTTCCATTGAATATAACCAGAACTCAACTCAATCATTCACAAAATCACATACCAAACGCCCCGAGTCTCCTAATATTGTGTATAGTATAAATAATATAGGCAAAATTGTGTAGGGCTCATGTTTCAAAACAGTGGACTGTGGCCAGATGAATCAATACATCTGTACGAGTAGGGTATGAGCTAGGATTAAATCACTAATCGACAACGAGTCTCCCAACATTGTGCAGAGTATAGCTATAGAGTCTATAGACAGAATATTAATAGTGTGGCTCATGACATGATGAGAGTGGAATGATAGTTGAGTTATCTTGGTATGAGTGCCTCGAACAATACCAAGTTTGATTCCATCAAACACAGAGGATAAGAATTTACTTACATTCCAATTATCAAAGCAAAACTCCATTCAGCCGGACAATAATTTCACAATTTTAAAACTTGAAGGTAAAAATATAAGTACAGGAGAATATTCCCTCCCTTTCCCACAACTTCTCTTAATTTTTCAAAAAATAATATAAAAATTAAAAAAATTAAAAAATCATCATTTTGACTTTATTTCTAGCCAAAACAGGCTTAGAAAGGCTGAAAAAGAGAAAATAAAATTTCATTCCTACCCAACTCGATTTAGAAAATTCCCAAAAAAAGTATAAAAAAAAGAAAAAAAAAAAAGATTCACAGCACTTCCAACAACCCCAAATAATCATGAGGCTTTAGTTTTTCTAGAATTACTAAAAAAGAAAATTGTGGGGAAAGGTTACTTACCAGTCACCTCTCCCAGACCTTTAGAAGTTGAAGTTTTGTTCATTGGGTACAACATTATCTAGAACTACCAGATCCAATAATTTCACTACCATAGATGCGTAAAGCTCCAAGAAAACTATACCATTTTGATTGGTTACTGAGAAAACAATGGAAAAGAAAAGGAAATGTAAATTCAACAAAATTGTCTCTATAGGCCCACTTTAGTGGAGCTTCCGTTTTCTCAAACTATAGGCCCACTTCAGTAAAGCTTCTTTTTTTTTTTTTCTCAAGCACTAGATACTGATAAGTAAATTTCAGAACTTTCATTCTCAATTCCTTTCCTACAATTTCCCAGCAACCAAACAGTCAAACCCCACCTGTAATTTACTAAAAAAACATATAATTCCTAACCAAAATCATGAACTACCCTGAACCCAACAAGAAAGAAGACAAGAGTAAGATTGTTTCAACAACAATTGGCAAAAGGAAAAAAAAAAATTTAGTTTAAAAGTGTAGGAAATAAAGTTACCTTGTTCGAGCAGAGGTTGCATTATGACCAACTACAAATGTATCATATATATATACGAGACTGAGTTTTTTGTTGCAATTTTCACAATTCTTTAAAAAAAATAGGGTTCCAGTTTCACACGGGCGCCATGCAATTCTTGACTTCTATATAATTTAATTATTTTTGGTTTTTTAGTATTGATATTTTGTTTTTTAATGTGTGTGGTTTAGTTTAGATCATTCGCACCGTCCGTCAGATCCAAATTCAGAGTTGGGTAGGTTTTTACACGAACGCTTCGTTTTGTTGGAATGGATAAGTGGGAATGAAAACTGGCGAATAGAAAATTATTTATTTGATTGGAAAGAAAAGTAAGAGATACAAAATTGTGGTATAAATTTATTCTCATGTCATGCTTTTATTATTATTATATATATATATATATATATAAAATAATGTTTTTTTTTAAAACTAATGTTTAAAAGAGAAAAAAACTAAACATTTTTTTTTTTTTGAGTAAACAAAAAAACTAAACATTGCAAAAAGAATATCAATGTGGAGGGAGGGAGAGGGACAATAATTTTCCATATATGCCAATTTTCTCTCAAATTTTGGGAGAAAAATAAATCCCCCCCCCCCCCCCCCAACCAGATACTTTAACCATTCATTTTCTCATTTAATGAGAGTGCAGAAATTAATAATTATTCAATTACGAGCTATAATGCATATTTTTAAAACAAAGTAAAATACTTTTTTTATTTTTTGGATATGATATAATTTTTAACTTATGACATAGACTACATGATGATTGTTCATAATTATCAGGCTAAGATATCAATTATTTTTTAATGTAGACGAGATTCGAACTGCAAATCTCTTATTCGAGAACAAGAAATTTTACTGATTGAGATAACTAAAACCCACAAGTATAGAGAATTTTATGTAAAGGTTTTAGAGTTTATATTTTAAAATTAAGATTTTCATTTCTAATCTTGTTATTTAAAGTTTCAATTTGAAACCTTTGTTCATCATCGTTATTCAAAATGGTAACATGCTAGGATAAAAATAAACAAGACAAAAACTATTGGTAAAACTGTGTGTTTCACTTAGGTAATCTAATTTTATTTTCTGACGGTTACTTTTTTCATTCTACGCGAAAACTTTCTCTCTATATTCCCTTGTTCAATGGATGCCAACAAATTGATTTATGAACAAATTCTAAGTGAAAAGTATACTTTAATTAATGGTTTTCAGTTTTCCATATTCCGTTATTGCCCAAAATAATAGAAATAAAAAGAATGAGATGGAAAGAAGCTAGAAATTGAAACAATTTCGTAAAGATGGAATTTTAATTGATAAAAAAAGTCTCGAGACCTCATCTAAATCATGACGAGAGAGCAAGAATACCACGTATTAAGTACCATACGTGTTGGTCAAATATTGTAACGGAACGCAAGTGGGTAGGTAACGCACGCAGCTTTACCCCACAAAAGGTTTAGCTAATGCGTCCATCCTATTCATTTTGCCATTTACAGCATCAAGCCCACTTAAAATGTCATAGATTGTGGAGGTGTGACGATTGGAAATTTGGTTTGCTTAAAGAAATCTTATAATGACTCATTTTTTTGTATCTTTTGGAACCTACTTCCATGGTTGTTTAGGACTTTTTTTTTCCTTAATTTGGGAAACTTATTACAAGTAGTTAGATTATACCAAAAAAATTGACGAGTTTGTTGCAATTTTCTAAAATGATGTGATGTAGGACAACTTAGGCTTCCTACTTAGATTAGTCCTACCGTATAACCTTAGGCTTCCCAACTAAGTGTTTGGAATCACCACCAAACAAATACTATGCAATCTTTGCAAATAATCTCAATAGTAATAATAATAGTCTGTAAAATACAAAAAGGACCATCTGGAGCTTTATATACAGCTTCCAGAAATCATAATGATAAAGATAAACTCTCCTAAACAATCTCAAATACTAATACAATAATCCTAACAATCTCAAATACTAATCCAATACTAAAGATAAACCCAAATAAAGATAACATAAATGATAAAGATAATCTCCACAAATATGCTATCTTGTGGTGTCCGCATCAACTCCCCTGGGGTGGGAGAAACTCGACCCCGTTGAGTAAAGCTCAAAAGGATCAAGTAACATCAGAATAAGCTCCATCAAATCACAAGCTCACTGGGTCAGCATGGCGCCTCCGTTGATGCTCATATGTGCGGGTGATAGGAGGTAGAGATGAGGTGGGGGCAAGTGGATCCAAGTAAGCCTCCAAAAGAGCGGGATTAAGCTGCTGCAACTCGTCTCTGGTGATCCATGTACAATCAGAATTAGGTCGTCCTCGTCAGCGAACCAAGAAGCGCTGAACTGTTCCATCTCTAGTGAAAAGAGATTGCTCATCCAAAATAACATCAATAATATCTTTATGTGCCTTTTGGAAACAAGATGGTGTAGGGCTAGGGACAGGGTTAGTCAAAGAAGAAAAGGGTGAATCATCAAAAGGGTCATAACATAATCTCCTACATCAAAGTCTAAATGACGTCAATGTAAATCAGCTTGAGTCTTGTACTTAAGATTACTAGCATGAATTCGTTCATTGATCTCTTTATGTAGCTCATGCATGTGACTAGCAAACTCTACTACAGACATAGAAACCCTATCATATGAGGACAGTGGGAGAAGATCTAAAGGTCTCCTAGGTGTATAACCATGAACAACTTCAAATGGACTCATACCTATGGACCTATTGACTAATTTATTGTATGCAAATTGGGCTACAGGGAGTATAGATTCCCAAGTCCTACCATTCTTACCTATGAGACACCTCAAAAGATTTCCTAGACTCCTATTGATAACCTTAGTTTGACCATCAGTTTGAGGATGGTATGCTATGGAGAATTTCAACTTTGTTCCCATCATGTGCTAAAGGGTCTTCCAAAAATAGCTCATGAATTTAACATCCCTATTTGACACAATTGTTTTAGGTAACCCATACAACTTAACAATCTCATCAAAGAAAATCTTAGGTACCTTGGATGCATCAGAAGTCTTAGAGCATGGAAGAAAGTGAGCCATCTTAGAGAACTGGTCTACCACTACAAGGATGGAATCAAACTTCCTAAGGGTATGGGGGAGACCTAGTATAAAGTCCATGCTAATACCTTCCAAGGACGGTGTGGAACTGGTAGAGGAGTGTAAAGGCTAGTATTTTGCTTGCAATGCTTATCCAGTTGACATTGACGACATTGACCAATTATCTTAGCAACATCCGTCTTAAGACTTGGCCAATAGAACTGCCTCTTTACCTCTTTAGTTGTCTTATCACGTCCAAAATGTCCTGAAAGTCCTCCCGCGTGCACTTCTCAAACCAAAAAGTCTCTAACTGATGTGCGGGGAATACAAAGCTTATTGGCTTTAAACAAGTAGCCATCTCGAAGGATAAAATCATCAACAACCTGAAGATGCTCAATCCTAAGTGTAGTGTATACTTCTCCAAAATCTGGGCAAGATTCGTACTCCTCTTGCAACTTCTCAAACCCTATGACTTTTGTGCTCATCACAGATGGTAAGGTGACTCGGTGACTCAAGGTGTTAGCTACCTTATTCTTAACACCAGATTTATGTCTCAAAACAAAAGAGAATCTTTGCAAAAACTCAACCCAAGGGACAAGTCGAGCATTTAATTTCTTTTGGGAATTGATGTGGTGGAGAGCATCATGATCAAAATAAATGACAAACTCATGGGGTGTCAAATAATGGCTCCAATATCTTAAAGCTTGATTTCTTGAAATGCTTTACTAGCAGCATTTAACCATTGGAATTCGCCCTGCTTCATACAATCAGTGATTGGTGCCATGATTGTACAAAATCCATGTATGAAGCGACGATAGAAAGTTGCAAACCCATGAAAACTACGAATCTCATTAATGTTCTTGGGTTTGGGCCAATCCACTATGGCCTTGACCTTTTGTGGGTCAGTAGAAACTCCTTAGATGAGACCACAAAACCTAAGAAAATGATACTATCAGTGAAGAAAGAGCATTTCTTTAGGTTGGCATACAAGTTTTCTCTCCTCAAAGTGGAACAAACTTGTTTAAGATGGTCCAAATGTTGCTCCTTTGATTTACTATAAATGAGGATGTCATTAAAGTACACTACCACAAATTTGCCCATGAAAGGCCTTAGTACTTATGTCATCATTCCCATAAAAGTACTAGGAGCATTTGATAAACCAAAGGGCATCACAAGCCACTCATATAGACCATCATTTATCTTAAAAGCGCTCTTCCATTCATCCCCTAGGCAGATCCTAATCTGATGGTATCCACTTTTCAAATCAATCTTCGAAAAGATTGTGGCTCCTGACATCATATCAAACATATCATCTAACCTAGGGATAGGAAAACGATACTTCACAATAATCTTATTGATTGCACGACTATCCATGCACATTCTCCAGGATCCATCTTTCTTTGGGGTCAAAAGTGCAGGCATTGCATATGAGCTTAAGCTTTCACGCATAAATCTTTTGTGCAAGAGCTCATCCACTTGTCTATCCATTTCATCATATTGAGAATGGCTCATCCTATAGTGGGGTAAATTTGGAAGTGTTGCTCCTAGGACAAGATCTATGGCGTGTTGAATATCACGCATAGGAGGCAACTAATTTAGGAGCTCCTTAGGAAAAACATCTTGAAACTCTTGAAGCACTGACCGTACTTATTTTCTTGGTTCTTCAAAGCTATCTAGTGCAGCTTCCTTAACAACCAAAGCAAAGATGATGAAGTCTTGATTGGCAGCTCTTTCAAGTTCTTTTGGACTGATGAGGTTCATACTTTGCTTTTTAGGCTCTTCTCTAACCTTACTTGCACTAACAAACTTAGTTTTGATTAGGTTAAGCTTAACCTTTATACATTATGAATGAAGGAACAAGAGTTCGAGCGACCATAAAAAGTGACATCTAAATCATAGAGCCATGGTTGTCCTAAAATTATGTGTCCTACATCCATTGGAATCACATCACATGAAATCTGAGCCTTGTATGAGAGGATATGAATAAGAACAAGACACCTATCCTTGATGGTGATAGATGAATCATCTACCCAAGAAACCTTATAGGGCTTAGGATGGGCAACTAATTTCAAACCTAAGAGGGAGACAAGTTTAGAAGAAACTATATTAATGCAACTTCCACTGTCAATGATAACCTTGCAATTTGTGGTTCCACACTTGGCAAAGGTTTGGAAGATAGTATTTCTTTTCTAATCATCACTTTCTTTGGACTGTGCTAGAGTACACCTAACAACACTCATTACAGGAGTATCAAGACTACCCTCACTGAGATTATCAAAAGATGGTAGGGCTCTAATGCAAGCTAATTAGGTGGAATCATCCTCTCTTATTTCTACAATGTCTTCAATGTTAGGCTCATAGACTACTTCTTCTACCTCTTCCTCTCCATCCAATTCTTCAATCAACAAAGTCTTATTAGGACATTAGGCAGCCATATGACCAAAGCATTGACACTTAAAGCACTGGATTCTAGAATTGGGCCTAAATGTCTCTCTAACCACACTCTTCCCTTTGTCTTCTGGGCGCAAGGGCCTATTGTTAGGATTAGGTCTAGTTTGAGGACCTTGTTGGTATCTACCCCTAGGATTCTCTTTTATGTGTAAGGGTCTATTGTTGGGATAAGGCCTATTTTGGCTACCTTAAAGGTATCTACCTTAAGGACCATCAAAATTGTTGTGAGGCAACATGTGATTGTCAAATCTCCTTCCACCTTGGGGCTTAGGGATTAGCTCTAAATCTTGCACTAAGGTATAAGCATCATCAAGAGTTGAGATCTATCGGGCCACCAATTCTCTTTGAAGATCATAATTGAGACCTTTCCTAAATCTACTCAAGGTAATTGGTTCATCTTCAGTTGCATTGCTACGTATCTTGTACTCTTCAAATTGTTCTACATACTCAGTAGCAGACCTATTGTCTTGTCTCAAATCATGCCATTGATCCAACAAGTTGCCTTGATGAGAGACTGGGAAGTACTTTTCATTGAGCTTGGCCTTCATTTCTTCCCAAAGAGTTATGGATGGTTGGCGGGTCTTACGAAGGTGGTTGACAACACTATCCCAATGGAGTTTTGCTCTTCCTACAAGTATCATTTTGGCAAACCTAACCTTTTTGTCCTCAAACAATTCATACCACTCAAAAAAATGCTCCATCTCTCGCACCTAATCATTGTAGACCTGAGGGTTCTTAACACCATCGAAGGTAGGGGCCTCTACTTTGATATGCTTTGCTGAGTTGTCTTCATTGTCTCTATGGTCTTGCCTAGGATGAGGGCCATGTCTATTATTATTTCTTCCATTATGTGCATTATCCTTGTCATACCTAGCCTTTAAGTGGCCTAGATGGACAGTAAGCTCTACAATGGCTTGTCTTAATTCATCTTGGGGAGAAGGATCCATGTTCAGGCGGGATTGGGGATTAGAGTGAGATTCAAAACTAGACTCTGATTTGGAATTAGACTGCTCTTCAAAATTAGTTACTAGATGACCACTACGCAAATGTATGCAAAGAGATCAACAAACTAATTCTAGCAAGTGAATAGTAAGGATAATACTCAAGTTAAATTCTATGTGAAGAGAAGTCATGAATTCCATAGGTTGTTGCATTCAAGCAGTACTAGCTTCAACCAGAATTAAATTAAAAGGATCTAATTGTTACGTTCAACTACTAATACTGAGAATTAATTACTTTAAATGATTTTTTTTCTTTTTTTATAATATTTTTTTTGGCTAAAATAAAATGCTGAAAGAAAATAAACCAGTAGCTAAAATAATAAATTCATGTGAAAGTTAAAGCAGAACAAAGAGCAAAGGCAGTAGCATGTTACTGAAGGTAAAGTTGAGGCATATAATAGACATATTGATATTAAATCTGAAAGTGCATTTCAATTCATTAAGTTAGGAAAGTCCACACCTTGGTTGGGTTGACTTAACAACCTGGGCCTCACTAGACAGTAGGTCACCCTATTAACAATGATGAAATTGGGCCTCATGTGTAGTGTAGTGGAAGTGGAACCTTGAGACTTCTGCCTGCTTCTTGGACCTGACTAGATTTTTTTTTTTTTTTTAATACAATAAAGAAAGAACTAGAATATAAAGCTAAAATCTTATCTGCCAAGTTCAAAAACTAAACACCAAAACTAGAGAAACTAGAAACAAAGAAAAACTAAAAGAGAAGAAGCGGCAGAGCAAGCACGAAGCATCTTTGGAGTCGACGGCAAAGAGGCGACTGGGCTTGTCGGCGATGATTGTCAGCGGCACTCAAAGGTGGAGATTGGAGCTGGTGAGTCAGATCTCGAAACCCGTGAAGTGGCATGGTGGGAGTGATGGTGACGGCATGTCGGCGGCGGTTGTTGGTGATGATTTCAGCAGCGGGTTATGCGATGGCGTCATTCCATTGGTGGGATTGGCGGCTTAGTGGTGGCTTTCAACTCTTTTGTTCCTAATTTGGCAATTTGAAAGTTGTGGATCTGAATTTTTTTTTTTCTGGTGGAATTTATGTTCTTTGTTTCTGATCTGGTGGTAGCCCTCAGAGTTAGGCACGGATTGGGGTCACAGGTTTTGGGGGAGTAGTGGGCTATTCTGTTGGTTTTGGGATGAAGAATTCGTGTGGCCAAAGGAGGTATATGGTTCGGGTTGGTTCTGGCTCTGGTTTGCAGATTTCGTGAGGTAAGAAATTAGGTTGCGTTGGTTTGCAAATTTCGTGGAGTAAGTATTTGAGTAATGGCATGTCTGGATGTTGAGTTGTTTTCTGATGGTTAGTGTGGTTGTGGGTTGCCAGTCGTGATTTTAGGTTACTAAAAGGGGTGATCGGGTTGGGCTCTGATACCAAGTTGATGTAGGACAACCTAGGCTTCCCACCTAGATTAGTCTTACCGTATAACCTTAGGCTTCCCACCTAAGGTGTTTGGAATCACCACCAAACAAATACTATGCAATCTCTGCAAATAATCTCAATAATAATAATAATAGTCTGTAAAATACAAAAAGAATCATCTGGAGCTTTATATACAGCTTCTAAATGTTAACAATATAAAGTAAGAGAGAAAGACTGAATAGTCTGTATATTAATATGTATGTAATAATGTACAATAGAGAGCCTTATATAGGCTAAGTATGTGTGCAATACAAGTAATATGAGTAAACTACAAGTACAATATACTAGGCTAAGCCTAATGGGCTAAACTAGTCTAAACTATACATTAACATCCCCCCTCAAACTCGAGGTGGCAAGAAGGAAGCCAACTGGAGTGTGGAATATAAGATCTCGAAGACGACCAGGCGAGTGAGTCTTGGTGAAGATATCAGCAGGCTGGTCAGCAAAGGAGATGGAGAACAACTTGAGATTTCCTTTCTTGAGATGCTGGCGAGTGATGTGGCAATCGATCTCAATGTGCTTGGTGTGTTCATGGAAGACATCATTATGAGCAATGTAGATAGCACTACGATTGTCACAATAAAGAGGAGTGGCAGTGGGCTGTGGAGCATCCATGTTAGCCAAGAGCCAATGAAGCCAGACAAGCTCGCAAGTAGTATCGGCAAGGGCACGATACTCAACCTCAGTACTAGAACGGGAAACCACATCCTGCTTCTTGCTACGCCACGAGATAAGAGAAGTACCTAATAGGAAACAAAAACCTGTGATAGAGCATCGATCAATCGGATCACCTGCCCAGTCCGCATCTGAATAAGCATGAAACTCGAGAGAAGATCGAGAGGAGTAATGGAGATCATGATAAAGTGTGCCTTTAACATATTGGAGAATCCGAAGAACGACAGCATAATGAATAGAACGAGGGGCATCCATGAACTTACTAACTATACCCACGGCATGTGAAATATCCAGACGAGTAACAGTGATATAGATCAGACTACTAACCAACTGACGATAGCAAGCAGCATCGAATATAGGTTCACCATCTAAAGGTGTGAGTTTTGCATTGTATTCTATGGGAGTGGAAACAGTCTTGTTGTTGGTGATACCAGCTTTGGAGAGAAGATCAGAAGCATATTTAGCTTGGAAAAGATAGTATCCATCAGAGGATGAGGTAACCTCAAGCCCAAGAAAATAGCTGAGAGTGCCCAAATCTTTCATCTCAAAATGCTGACTAAGGAAATGCTGAGGAGAGCAAATACCTGCAGAATCATTTCCAGTAATAATCATATCATCAACATAAAGAAGAATAAGAGTGATACCAGCAGAGAATCTTCGGACAAAGAGAGTAGTGTCATAAGGACTCGAAGTGAAACCCTACTGAGCAACAACTGAGCTAAACTTTTCAAATCAAGCTCGAGGAGCCTTCTTGAGGCCATAAAGAGCACAGTGAAGGCAACAACCTTGACTACTTGAGTGTGAATATCCAGGAGGTTGCTGCATGTACACTTCTTCATGAAGTTCTCCATTGAGGAAAGCATTCTTCACATCCATTTGATAAAGAGGCCAACGGTGAACGGCAGCCACAGCAATGAGACATCTAACAGATGTAAGGCGAGCAACAAGAGCAAATGTTTCCTTATAGTCAATGTCATACTCCTGAGTAAAGCCCTTGACAACTAGGCGAGCCTTGTACCATTCAACAGATCCATTAGTCTTGGTCTTGATCTTGTAAACCCACCTACAACCTACTATGGATTGACCAGGAGGCAAATCAACCATATCCCAAGTGTGATTCTTATGAAGGGCATCTAGTTCTTCATTCATAGCTTGTTGCCAAAGAGAGTCAGTATGGGCCTCACGATAGGTGTGAGGTTCATAGAGGGTAGCAAGAGCAAATGAGTAGTGATAATCAATGAGATAAGGGGGAGGAATGCTTGCCCAAGTGGAACGACAAAGTTCAAGACCAACAGGAGACTCAAGAGAAGGTGGTGCCACAGGATCCAAGACAGGCGGGTCATATGCCGGGGATAGAACCGGAGATGGTCGTTTGGAGAGGCAGCTGATGTTGAAGAATCCTCCACAAGTTCAAGATAGAGAGGGAGGAAAAGATTAGTAAAAATGGGAGACTCTGAGGAAGAGGACGCAAGAAATTACTGAAGACTCGTGAAAGAACGATGTTCCCGAAACTCAACATGATGGGAGACACGAAAACGATGAGAAATGGGATCATAGCAGTGAAACCCCTTTTGAGATACACCATAACCAAGGAAATAACAGAGATGAGTACGAGGTTGGATTTTTGTTCGTTCATGAGGAGGAAGAGAGACAAAGCAAGCACAACCAAAAACCTGAAGACAGGAGTAGTCAAGAGTTTGACCATAGAGAAGCTTGAATGGTGATTTGTTGTGTGTAGTTGGTGAAGGAATATGATTAATGGTGTACATAGCAGTGAGTGCAACTTCACCCCAAAAGTGCTCAGGAAGAGAGGTCGAAATGAGAAGGGTACAGACAACATCAAGAATGTGACGATATTTTCGTTCTGCACGACCATTTTGTTGAAAAGTGTAAGAATAAGACTGCTGAGGAAAGGTACCATGACTATCTAAAAAGGATAGGAAAGATTTATCATTATATTCTTGAGCATTCTCTGATCAAAAGACTTTGACAGTGCGATTGAACTGTGTTTCAATCATTTGGTAAATAGACATAAGTTCAGACCTATGGTGAAGTAGATAAATCCAAGTATATAAAGAAAAATCATCCACAAATATGACAAAATATTTAGATCTCCCCTCAGTGGGAACAGGTGCAGGACCCCAAATATCAGAATGTATAAGATCAAAAGGTGCAGAAGAAAATGAGTCACTATTATTAAAGGCAATTTTGTTTGTTTGCCAAAATGACAAGAAGTACAATCAAATTTTTTGAAACTGAACTGAACCTAAATGACCTTAAGAAGCTAACAACTGAAGACGAGATAAGGATGGATGACCAAGACGAGCACACCATAGATCAGGTGAGGGGGTGGCAGTGGTAGTAGCTGCAGAAACAACTTGTGAAGGAATCTTCAAGTCATGAACCTCAAAAAATGCGACCAACCTTACAGCCTGTCCCAAGCACTTGACCAGTCTGGGGATCCTGCACATCCACACCATGATTAGTAAATAGAAGGTCTACACCTAATTCACAAAGTTGACCAACAGAAAGCAAATTAAGGAATAACTTTAGAATATGAAAAGTGTCACTAGGGGATAAATAAGGAGAATAGATTGTTCCTTTATGACTAACAGACATAGGAATTCCATTAGTAGTGTAAATGGTGATTGGATGTTCTAAGGGTGCCTTATCAGAAAATTGGGATTCATCAAGAGTCATATGGTTACAACATGCAGTATCAAAAAACCAAAGTTGTTTACCTGAGGTAACAGAAAGGGCAGTGGAAGTGCGAGATAAAACCTGTTGAACAACTGCCTCAATATCAGCCGTAGTAAGTGAGGAAGCCAAAGATGAACCTGTAGGAACCGATGGATCTAAAGAACATACAGCAGCTGCCCAAGGAAAAGAAGCTTTATTTTGCTCTTGCACAAATTTCTGCAATTTGCGACAAACTGAGATGTCATGGCCTTTGGCATGGCAAAACTCGCAGCGAGTACCTTTGGAAGACTGAGAGGTGGAACGACCAGAGTTTATTCATGAAGGAGTAGTGAATGCAGCAATGGGAGGCTGTGGACAGGGTGTAGCCAATACATGATCAGATGATGACATGTGATGAGTAGGCTGACGGTTCTCCTCAGAAATGAGCTCCTTGACTGCAGCATCAAGAGAAAGAGTAGGAAACCGACTAAGCAGAGAAGCCCTAATAGGCTCAAAATCCTTACGTAAACCCATCATGAAGTGCATAAATTTACGGTGATCCCAATATTTGACAAAGAGCTCAATGTCCTCAGAACACACTAATGGAGGATCTGCAACAGAGAGTTGTTCCCACATAGTAGAAGTCTGAGAATAAAAATCAGAAATAGACAGACCTGTCTCTTGGCGCATTTGTTAAAGTTTTGATTCAATGTGGAACTCCAGGCTTGAATCATTAGTATAATTATAGCGATCGGCCATAAATTTTCAAGCAGCCTCAGTAGTTTCAAGACGAGGAAGAAGATTATGAATGGAGGGAATAGAAGTATTGATAAACCAAGACAAGATCTTACTCTGAATACTCTCTCATTCCTCTAAGTGTTCTTCATAATCATCTGTTGTAACAGCCGTCTTGGAAGCATCTTCAGCAGCTGTGGCTTTGGACTTAGGTTTTGGAACTAGCTTAGGAATTGAACCAGTCACATATCTCCATAGTTTACGACCCTGGAGAAATACAGTCATATTCTAAAACCATGCATGATAGCTAGTAGGACCATTCAACATAATGGTGATAGGACGTATGATATCTCATTCATTTTGTTGAGCCATAATGAAGAAAATGACCAAAAAGTGGGATTTAGAGACCTCAAATGCAGAAACAGAGCCCAAAATCGGAATCTACGCGAAAAACTGAGCAAGACAAGTCCTGTTGAAAATTTTGACTTTGATCAAAGTCAACGATCAACGGTCAACAGTCTGGTCAAAGTCAACGGCTTTGGATGCTGATGTGTGTTGATGTAGCAATGTGACGTCACCCTAGGGCTAACATGGCAATACGCGAAATGGAGAAGGCACGTGGGAGTGCGTGGATGCGCTGTTCCTGGTGCATGAAACGCATGTGATAGACTGACGACGCGTAGCAACGCGTGCTCGAGAGGCAGAAACTTCAGCCGGCACGTGTGGGCGCGTGTGAGTTTTTTCTGGTTGTTCTTGGTTGGGTTTTTCTCGGGATTGGCTGTTCTGTCACTCTATGCCTTTGCTTTGGTAGTTGGATGAGCAAAACGATGAGATCTGAGAGTTGCAGGGACTGTGGGCGTGACGGCAGTGACTCGCTTCTGACAGTGACTACTAGATAAAGGCGAGGGCAGCAGAAGAATGCCGGAGATGTCCACAGGAATCAGAAAGTCAGAGGAATGGCTCTGATACCATGTTAACAATATAAAGTGAGAGAGAAAGACTGAATAGTCTGTATATTGATGTGTATGTAATAATGTACAATAGAGAGCCTTATATAGGCTAGGTACGTGTGTAGTACAAGTAATATGAGTAAACTATAAGTACAGTATACTAGGCTAAGCCCAATGGGCTAAACTAGTCTAAGCTATACACTAACACCAAGAATCATAATGATAAAGATAAACTCTCCTAAACAAATTCTAAACAATCTCAAATACTAATATGATAATCCTAACAATCTCAAATACTAATCCAATACTAAAGATAAACCCAAATAAAGATAACATAAATGATAAAGATAACCTCCACAAATGTGCTATCATGTGGTGTCCGCACCATGATGTTTGGGTGTGTTAGTTCTGCAGTATGCTCAGTCATATTTTAATGAATGGTCATGCTAACAAGTGTCCTTAGGGTAATGGTTAATAATCAATTTTAGTAAATTTTTTACACCACTTTTATGGGAAATGAAAAAGCTTTCAAAACATTAATTGTTTTTTTTTTTTCCTATAAAAACTTTATTTAAATGGATTGTTAAGTTGTGGTCATCTGGAATATGGTCATCTTATTTCTCAAAAAAAAAAAAATGGTCATCTGGTGCAACCTGTGGTCTCTTTGTTGCCTATGTTTCATGAATCATGCTGTTATCCATTTAGTTTAATCTGCACTTTTGGCCACATGTCATATTTTGATAGATCTGAGGTACATGATTATTAGACTTAGGCTGAGTCCTATGACTTACAATTACAAGGATGAATGTGTTTTAGTGTTTGGTTGGAGGAACTGTTGTTCCTATAAAAATAAATTAATAAGTAAATTACAATTCATAATTTACAAGAATAATAATTTATATAATCATATTTCACTAAAATTGTATTTACCATAAAATTAGAGAACAAGTTGAGATATTACCTTGCTTCAAAATCATCTCATAATAATATAAAGAAATTACCATTAATTTCATGAGTTTAAAGTAGCGAAGTTTAGGTGCGGACATGTTTCTCTCCTTAGACAATACACATCGTTTATTTAGTTTTTGGTGTAGTACTTTTTTAAACCCGTAATAGTTTAGTGCATAAAATAGTAGTATCTTATTTGATACGTAAAATTAAAATAATATATAACTGGATGGTTGAGAAGAGAGTAAAAATTTGCTATTAAAGTGAGAGAGATAGAGAAAAATCTTATATCAATCTCGCTAATCGGTTGACCCCTCAACCCCCCCCCCCCCCCTACATACACACACATGCATACATACATACATATATATACATATATATATATATATATATATATATAAAAGTCAGAGGAGCATTCTCATATATCAATTGAATTTAAACTTTGACTACCATTTGTACCTACCTCAAGCATACCGCGTTGAGGAAGTAGAAGCACTGGCAGCAGCTAAAGCACTCTCATTTGCAAGGGAAATTGGAGTTTCAAGAGCCATTCTTGATGGTGACTCTTTGGTACTAATAAAGGCATTGGCTGATGAGAATAATTCTTTGGCATCCTTCGGGTTGCTGGTTGATGATGTGAAGGAACTTTCTCAAGGTTTTAATCAATTACTTTACACTCACACTAAGAGAGAAGGTAACGTTGTACTCATAATTTGGCAAGATATGTTATTGATATTCTAGATTTTGTAGTGTGGATGGAGGATATTCCACCACAATTTTTCTATGTACTTCATGCTAATTTAGTCAGTGTATCTTAATAAAGTTTTTACTGTTCCCCCTCAAAAAAAAAAAAAAAAAACACATAGCTATCAGTTTTATGTTTTGAAAAGTTTATGCACTAAACCATTTAAGTTTTTGGTCAAAAACAATTAAACTATGCGTTATATGAGAGGAGGCTATTAAGAATTAACTATTAAAAAGAGAACGAAGGTTATGAAGTTAATAGAAAGATAGTTGATGCATATATATATATATATATATATATTTTTATATACAAGATAGAAATTCTACTCTAACTTAATTTAAGTGTATGTGTGTGAAGCTCTCTCTGAAAACTTGAATTTTGGCCCTTACTCCCCACACCCCACAAGCACTTATACTTATAAAGTGACCATTGAACTAAGGATGTGTGGTAATAGCTGATGCATATTAAAACAATTATTACTTAGATAAGATTTGAATCTCTATCCAAAAAAAAAAAAAAAAAGATTTGAATCAGATATGCCATTAGTGATATTAAAAGTTGTAACCACCGTGCATCCTTGATGCGATGGTCACTCCACAAGTATAAATGTTTGTGGGGTGTTGAGGGAAAGAGCCAGAGTTTAAGTCACTAGGAAGAAACTTCACACACATATACACTTATATTAGGCTAAAGTAGAAATTCTATCTTGTATAAAAAAAATTTGTAAAACTGATTTCATATTTTCACCTAAATAGGTATTAAATGATATTTAAAATAAATTATAATACATTTTATAAAAATACTCCAACATAGAGTCTGTACTCTGTAGTTTCTCATGTAACCATGTAACTTATTTTATTAATAGCATATGTCTAACCTTTTTCTCAACCAAAAAAAAAAAAAAAAACATACTAAAAAAATTTCTCTTTTTTTTTTTTTTGAAAGATCCTCTATTTTTTTTTCTAGATCATTATTCTTTAAAAATATTCAATAACTTTAGGATCAAATCTATTTTACATGCTATAGGAAAGGAGTTTTAGTCTGATGATAAATAATTATCACCAAGAGTGAACACTATAGGTTAAAACTCTCTTAAAAAAAAAAGTTTTACAGAGGTTTATGTAAAATGGCTAAGATATCCTCATATATACATGTGTACACAAATCCATATATAAACACACACACACGTATGTATACATGGACACAGACATCAATATTTACACAAACACACTTATCTATATATGAATATATGATACATATATAGTTACATACATAATGGTGATATTATATATGAGAAGAAAAATGTTTCCACTAGAAACTTGAGAACCAACTGTTAGGAGGATTCCTTGCTTACAATATATGAGCCAAAACACCAAAAGGTTACCACCAGAGAGAGGATTTTGAAGCCAATTCTACAGAATAGGCAATTGAGGTTGTCTCTTAGGGTTCGTTTAGTTGGAGGGGTGGAAAAGTGGGAGGATAGAAAATGGTGGGAAGATAGAAAACATTTTATTTTCTCTCCTTTTTGTTTGGTTGGGGTTGGAAAAGTGGAGGGATGGAAAAAATAAGTTTGAATAAATTTATTCATATATCCTTATTATAGAATGATGCCCAATTAAAACAAAAAAAGTGACAAATAACCACACAAAAAAAAAGCAATAACCCAAAATTATTATAAAAATAAAAATCATGTCCCAAAAAAAATCACATCTAGTAAAAAAATAAATAACTATCATGCCCAATCGCTAGAAAATCAAAAGAAAAAAAAAGATTAGAAAAAAAAAAAGAAAAAAAAAAAAAGGCAACGTTAATGCCGAATGTGGTGGGCCTTTTGCAACTGCGGGTTGGGTTGCCTCCTACCACGCTAAGGCCCAAAGTTTATGGGTAGAAGAGTCAAGACTGACTTGGCTGCAACACACCCCAGACCGACTTGTGCACAAACTGAGGCTCATTTGCTAAAACTTTGGTGACATGCCCATAGTAGAAGAAATTGTTACAAAAGGGTTATGGCAAACAGATATAATATAACAAAAATAAAAGGAAGTATACTTACTGTCAACTGGAAAGCAGAAAATATTGAATGAAATAGAAGGTAAAGCAATGCAGCAATATAAATGCAATATAAATAAGATGATAATAATAAGAGAGAAATAATACTAATGCCTAATCAATGAAGCGAAAGAGGAAAGGACTAGTCTGCTGTGCTTGGTTGTCTTACGGAGCTAAGACCAAGGAGGGAACCACCTCCTAACCTCACAAGAAGATCATGCTACAGAAATTACCCACTTTAAAAGAATGAACCTAAATGACTTATGCCCAGAATCCTTAATCCTTACTAGAGAGTAGGCTTTTAAAGGGAGAGAAGGGATTAGCCTATCGGTGCATGCCTGCTATTATACTCTTGCCTACTCTTTGTTTTTCTTTCTTTTTTTCTTTCTAAGTTTTCTACTCTATTTTCTCTCTTTTTCTTGTTCCCTTGTGGGGTTGTTATGTTCACTCTTACTTTTCTCCTCTGTTATTTCATTCTTCTTCTTGTTCCTCCCTCCCCTTCTTGTACACGGCAGAGGGCCCTTTTATATTGCCTGCCGTGAAGGGTTTTTACTGTTTTATCCATTAACTGTTTTTGTCTGGGTGTGAGTGTCATTCTAGACCACCCACTAGTCTGTTAACTGCTTAACCACCACCATTTACCTGTGCTGGCCATGCCACATCCCATTACCAGACAAAGAGTCTTATTTTGTTTACTTGCTCATTGTGGCATTCCCATCTGGATAAGGGTGGACATTCTCTCTCACTATCCCTCATGGTATGCACCTAGTGATTCCAATTCATTTTTCCCTCTTTTAGGTGGTATGTCATCCTAGCAGGACATTTCTCCCAAAAGAGTTTGAGTGGACCCCATAATAGGTTCTCCCTTCTCCCCACCACAAGACCATACCCTTTCTTACCTCTAACCCATGGCTCACCACTTCCTGTATTGGCTAGGTACAGGTTGGTGATCCTTAAGCCTTGTGCATGCTCCACTTCCATGTGTGTCCATGGCTTATTTATTGCTCATGCGTTTGCCATGACTTGAAAGCTTGTTTGTACATTCTGCTGCTTGTTCTTGACCTCTTGTGGCTTGAATGTTTTTCCTGAACCTTCGTTCTTTATGTCTTACTTCCTTCCTGGGCTGGGCCTTACTTGATTGTGGCTTGTTCCTTCTCTAATCCATCCTTTGCCCCTTTTGTAGGTCTGCTAACACTTCAGGCATGCCATTCTGTCATTCCTGCTATGCTATTGTATGACCCGTGCCTGTTGGGCTCCTTTTGGGCCTATTGTATACTTTCCCTTTACTTAATTCCCGTGCCCTAGTATTACCATTGAGCTAGTATTCATACCATTTTGGTCTTCCTTAACCCATTCCATTGCTTTTGGGCTTCCTTGGCCCATCTCATCCTTTTGGGCATCCTCGACCCATTTCATTTCCTTAGGTATCCTCGGCCTGTTTTCTTTTCTTGGCCATCCTCGGCCCATTTTACTCCCATGGGCCTTTGCTAAGTCTTTTGAGCTTCCCCGGTCCAAATTACCATATCCTTTACTTTTGGGGTTCATGGGCTTTCCATCAATCCCTTATTCACTTAATTCATTACTTCAGGCCTCTTTGACCTATTCTTGCTTGCTTTTTATTTCATATAATGACCATGGGTTTACTACTTTTTTTTTCTCTGAGCTCCTTTAGACCCGCTTGCTTTCTTTGAGACCCATTTATTATTTTCTAGGCCTATGATCTATTATTCCTGTCATTTGGGCTTAATAGTTTTCTTCCCAATTTACTAACTCTTCCTCCCATATTGTTGGGTTTCTTCCTGTTATTAGGCCTTTCTGCCAAAGTGGGCATCAACACCCAAGAAAAAAAAAATGGCAACTGGCAACGTGATTGCCTAGAAAAAGAAAAAGAAAAAAAAAAAAAAGGGCAACGTTGTTGCCAGAGGGGGGGGGGGGGGGGGGGGGGGAAGAGCAAAAAGAGGGGCAACGTTACTGCCCATGAAAAAAAAAATGCAATTTGAAGAAGGTTCATGTACACATGCACATGGGCATTTTTGTCAATGAAGAAAAAATTCATCCCCACTCAGTTTTCTCTCTATTTTAGGGAGAAAACATTTTGGTGGGACCGTGGAGAAAACACATGTCCCCCACCACTTATTTTCCTTCCTCCTTACCCAATTAAACACACTCCAAAAAAGTTTTCCTTCTTATTTTCTATCCAAAGTTTTACATCCACCCTATTTCACCTCCAAACAAACACAACCTTAAAGCCCCCAATCTCCTAAGGCCCCCAAGTATAAAAAGGTTCCTAAATTTTAATCAATAGATTTATTTCTTTAATTATAATAGTATTAATTAAGCCCAAATATTAGCCAATAAATAAAATAATATTATTTTATCAAATGAAATATAAGAAAAAAAAAGAGTAAGAAATGCTACGTCCACAACATTTTTCGCAACAAATTCTAAGTGGTAGGCTGTTACCGGCTGCTATTGGTGGACAAAAAAAGCAATTTAAGTAGTGGGCTCAAATTAGAATTAGTAACAATTTAACATCTAGGATTTATTGTAAAAATGTTATGAATGTAGCACTTCTAAAAAAAAAAAACAATACATAAAAAATTTCACAACAGTTGAGTTGACAAATTTTTACTGGTTTTCATCTAGGTTCACTACTAACATAATTTTTTACTTATCATTATTAATTTGTCACATCAACAAGTGTGAAAAGTTTTGTCAAATTTTTTGTGTCTATAAACTTTCTCAAAAAAATATTTTACGTGGTTTATATTAATTAGTAATTTTGTATCTAAAACAAGAAAATAGAATTTAGGTAATATTATTATTTTTATTTATTTAAAGTGTCATATTTAAATATATAAAAGGTTTTATTCTATTTTTTGCCTTAGATCCTAAATATATCAAGCTGCCCATGATAGCATGGTAATAGCTCCCAGTACTCCCAGCTGAAAAGTGATTGCACTCCAGATGAGAAGAAGGAGATAAGACCACCCTTGAAACATTTAGCCTCAGATTTCATCACTTGAAAATCTCCACTCACAATAACCCCAATGGAGGTAAAGAGTAAACACAAAGGCAAACATAGTAACCATGAGTTGTTGCTCTAACACAACATGGGACATGGGAGGGCCTCCTGCCTAATTATTTCACAAAACTAGCTCTGAAAGAGCAAAAATGAGTCCATGGAGAGCAGATCCCAAAATGTCCCATATAAAGCCCATGATGTATTTGCTAGTGGTGATAATGTGATATATTTCCTTGTGTCTGAACTTGAATCCAGCGCAATGATGGTCATTGCAGCAGCAATGAACACAGTAGCATTTGAACTTATTTTTTTTATCGGTTCATATCCAAAAAAATAAATAACTTTTCAAAATAAAAGATAAAACTTGTGTATTGCTATTTAATAAAGCATTTGTAATTTTGTTCTCTATTTTGGTATGTTGATATTGTGTAGAAGTAAAACTTGTGTGTTTGTTTTAATTAGATTTTCAAGTGGTGGATTAGACTATTTTGTGTTTGTGCTATTTTGTTTTGGTTAGTAATGTTTTAGTTAGTAATTTTGTTCTCTATTGTGGTATGTTGATATTGTATAATTTTAAAATTATTGAAAAAATACGAATTTGTTGAGTTAAGCTTTTTCTTAATATGGATGGTGAATTTAAAATAATGCATTTCACACCAAGTATTTGCTACATAACTTACCAATTAGCAAATATATATTTTTTATATAAAAATCATGTAAAAAAATATAAGTCAACCTGACTCGACTCGTAACCTAATTGACCAAACTCATTTATAACCTACTTAAAATAGCTCATTTTTAACCAAATTCGACCCAACTTGCTTGTTTTGCTGCTTGTACTTCCATGGAACAAAAAAAGTACCAAATTTTTATAATTTTTTTATCAGTTTGAAAATCATCACCAAAATGTCCTAAGCATCAATAGCTGGTCCCCAAATTGGTGTCACTTTCTGAGTTTCTCCATGTGCCATGATCCCAAACATTGCAGACACGAGCTAGTACAAGCACCACCTTTTCTAAGCTTTAATTACACTCTTCTCTTCAATCACCCCAAAAACTCAATCCACTAAACTAAGCAGTTCCATTTATGCCATAATAACAAATTAAACGAGTGCTCACTCACTATGTCCCAGTCAAAACAACCAGCATTATTTTCCTCCGTTAAAGGAAACCGTCAAAGTCAACAAAACCAAAGGCGATCCCCGCACCTGACGTAACGGAGAAATAAACGGCGGCCGTTAAACCCCTCCACAGAAACACACCTGAGAGAAAGAGAGTCAATTTCAGTCAAGGACATATATACCCTCAACCCCCACACACACACACACACACACACACACACACACACACAACACCTCTCACCTCTCTAGTCTCTTCGCTTTAAAGCATTGATTACTTCCAAAAACACAAAAAATAAAAATAAAAATAAAAATCTCATACACTCTCTCGCTCTCACTCTCTCTCTCTAGAAAATCTTTCTCTCTCTCCAAATCTATGCCGCTTAGAGACACAGAATCCGAAGCACGTTTCGGAAATTCGGTGACGGTTTCGGAGGTTTCGGACAGTGTGAAATAGATAAAAAAAAAGTGCTTGGATTGTACGGGACTTTACTTCTTTCTCTTGAGTCCGTTATGGCTGGGAACGAGAGCTTCGAAGCTCTCCGAGTAGAGAATTCGAAGTCACATGAAGAAGAAGAAGAAGAAGAAGAAGAGGAGTACGAAGAAGATCCAGAGGAGGAAGAAGTTGAAGAATCAGAGGAGGAGGAGGATGAAGAGGATGAACCAGAGGGAGAGCCACTCGGTGAGTTGGAACTCAGTGAGTTACAGAGCTCAGCACCGCTCGGTGAACCTAAGTTGGGAGATTCTCAATTCGAAACCCTAGCGCCGTCTTCTTCGTCGCTTCAGTCATCACTGAACGATCACTGTGCTGGTAGGCCTTATTTTTATTTTTTTGGTTGATTTTTTTGGTTTTGATGGAATTGTGGTGGAGCTGAATCAATTGTGGTGTTGATCTGACAGTTTTGGCGGTGAATTCTACTTCGCAATCGCTTGGCGGAGCTGAAGTCCAGGTTAGGAGCTCAATATTTCGCGTTTGTTTTTTGAAATTTTGAGTGCTTATTACTGGTTTTTGTGGTCTGATGCATTGTTTTCTGAACAGTGACTGTGCATTTGTTCATTGCTATCTGTGTTTCTGAACTTTTTAACATGAATTTTGTGAACTCTGCGATATTTGCTTAGTTGTAAGTTGAATTGTGAGACCTTTGTTTGAGCATGTCAAATTCAGTGTTTACATCTGAAAGCGTGTTGGAGGGAATGGTTTTTCTTGTTTTTGGACTGTTTCTTTTTCAAGGTTAAAGTTTTAGTAACATTTAGAATTTGGGGTCCTGAAAGTGGTATGACTGGGGATTTAGTTGCGCACCAAAACAAGCTACAAAGAAACAAGCAGACTTACAAGACTACAACACTAAAAAAAGAGTCTTTACTCTGCAAGTTACCCATACGATTTTATCAGTTCCCCAACTAAAACCAGAGGAAGTTTGCTTTGGATTGAAACTAATGCTTTTGATCTGGCAGGCTTCCACATCCAATTTCAATCATTTAGAACACTTGAAAACTTGTCATTGAAAAAACTCACATCATCATGTATCACCCTGTAACCGTACTTAAGGAATGAAGTACCCTCTTTGCTTGGGAAGTGGCTTTGGAGATTTGGGATTGAGAAGGATGCCCTTTGGAGGCAAGTGATAGAGGTGAAATATGGATGTGTAAGGGGGGCTGATGTACCAGATCTGTTAATGGTCCATATGGTGTTGGTTTATGGAAAAATATTAGTCGGGGATGGCCTTTATTTTCACGCCATATTCTGTATGATATTGGTGACGGGTCTAGGGTGAAGTTTTGGCAAGACCGTTGGTGTGGTGAGACATCCCTTGCAGTTAATTATCCTGACTTGTTTATAGATTTTGCAGGGATAAGGAGGCTAGTGTGGCTGTGCTTATGAAGTCCACCAATGACGTCCTCTTTTGGGATGTTAGTTTCTTTAGGGGTGTGCATGCTTGGGAATTAGGGGCTATGTTAGGTTTCATGAATACCATATATGGTTCTTCAATAAGGGGGTTTGGTGAGGATAAGATGTGTTGGAAACCTAGCAGAGATAAGGGGTTTAAGGTTAATGATTATTACAGAATTTTAGTAGGCTCTACTGACTACTGTTTTCCTTGGAAGAGTATGTGGAAACAGAAGATTCCTTCTTGAATAGCTTTCTTTGTTTGGACTGCTGCATTAGGGAAAAGTTTGACGATTGACAAATTACGAAAAAGGAAGGTTTGGATATTGGATTGGTGTTAAATGTGCAAGTGTAATGGTGAATCAGTTGACCGTCTCTTTCTTCATTGTCCGGTTGCTATGGATATATGGTCTATAATTTTGGGTTTATTTGGAGTAAGCTGGGTTATGCTGTAATCCATTTTGGGGCTCCTAGCGTGTTGGCAAGGCAGTTTTGGTTGTCATCGAAATGGTTATATTTGGTTAATTGTTCCTCATTGCTTAATATGGTGTCTTTGGAGGGGGAGAAATAGCAGGTGTTTTGAGAATATTGGGAGATCCATACCAGACCTCAATTTACTTTTCTTTAGGACTTTATTGGATTGGTTGGTTGCTATGCAAAACCGATCATTCCCTTCTTTTATTGACTTCCTTGATTCTTGTAATTTTTATACTTGATTTGTTGACCCCTTGTACACTCCCTGTGTACTAGGGTGTTCCTTTTTTGATATCAATAAAACTTATTACTTATCAAAAAAAAAAAAAGTACCCTCTAGATTCCAATTATCATGCCATGCTGAAATGTTTACACCATTTCCAACTTAAAACTTTAGAAATGATCTAATTGCTTCCAGCCCCAAGAGAAATTCTTAGGGATTTTGATAGTCCAAAAGCTTTGATCCTTCAATAAATGCAATTTCACCCAAGCAACCTAGATCGAACCAGCTTGTGCGAGCAAGTTCCAAATATGTTTCATAATATTACCCTTATTCCAATTCTCCACACGTTTCAAACAAAGCCCCCACCCCTCCCTTTCTCAGGGCAACACAAGGCACTCCAAGCCACTTTGGCCCTAGAAACCTAGGATGCACGAACACAAGTACAGGTATGGGTACAATACAGCAACACAATTAATTTTTGAAAAATTATAACATGATACTGCATATAGGACACCGTTACGACACGAATACGACATGGGTACGGCACCCGAAATGAAGTGTCCGTGCATCCTAGTTGGAAACCACCCAATCTACACCTTTCTAAAGGAAATAACAAAGCTTTTGTACTATCTCCTTAACTACTTTCTTTGGGAGGTCAAAGGCACTAGTCCTAAAAACTTGAATCCTAAACAGAACAGATGGTATTAACTGTTGTCATCCTGCAAAGGATAGCTTCTTTGTGGGGATCAGAATCTTCTAGTTTTCTTAGGGTAATTCTACCATAGAATTCATAAAATCCTATACATCCATTTTAAAATGAGTGGATTGGATTTTACCATATCATCGACATTTAAGTTAAAGGTTAACTACCACAATTTGGTATCTATTTAGTTGTTTTTGATAAGTAAAAAATTAATAAAAAAGGGTTATGAGTATCAAATAATATGTTAGTATCCATTTAAATTGTTGATGACATGGCAAAATTCAATCCACACATTTCAAAATGGATGCATAGGATTTTAGGGATTCTATGGTAGAGTTACCCTATGTCCCTATTTGTATACTTCCTGTTGTATACTTTGGGAGTCTCTTTTTCTTGGGATCTCAATAAAAATTTTATTACTTATTAAAAAAAAAAGGTAGAGTTACCCTAAGAACTCCAAAGGATCTTAATCCTCTTTGTGATCCAAGGATTGATCCTGAACACCACTTTGTCAATAAGAGGCTTGCAATCCTTTGCATTAAGTTTACCAAAAATCAGAGATTTGGGAGTTTACCCTCCTTAAACCTTAAAGAGTCCAAAATCTGGTCCTTGATCCTTCACTTCATCTTGAATAGAAGCACAATAGATCTCACTCTTGGAGGGATTGGCCTAAACCAGATAAACTCTCAAAAACCTCCAAAGCATTCTTCAACAACTTGACAGAATTGATACTTGTCTAAGCCCTCGTTCCTGGCCTTATTGCATGTGTGGAGTGAACATGGGATAAACTGAGTGTTGCCTGAAAGATATAGGCTATCCTGTAGGATGCATGGGCTCAGGTTTGTTTGTTTTGGGTTTCTTCAAGAACTAGAAAATGTTGAACTCATCTTCTGAAAGAAACACACACGCCGCGCACACATGATTAAATTTATGGTTTGTGGGCTGAAATCATGGGTTAAAAATACCCAGACATCTCCTCCCCCCCCCCCCCCCCCCCCCCCCAAAAAAAAAAAAAAAGGATTTGGGGTAAACTTGAGGCAGAGCATCAACGCATCATGCATTATTTTAGACCTTTTCTTGTTCCAACTTGGAGTGTGAATTAGTGTGAACCTGCAAAGATACACTACCATATGAGACTTTTAGGAGCACATAGTAAATGGCTCAAGGATTGGTCCCCCAAAGGAAGAAAAATGAATTGCTCATATTGAAGGTCAGTAATTGGGGAGGCATCAATGTGAATGATTATGTGCGCGGAAACTTGTTTTAACATTGACCAAAAAAATTCATATAAAGAAATGTGCAACAAATAGGTTTGTAACCTAGCACTTCACATGGACGCATGCAAGTCGATAAATCTATTGACAAAACTATTGGGTGCACATTGGGCTGCAGGTAGAATGGAATCTTGTTTGAACCCCTTTTCAGACATAATGTTTTTTACTCCTTTTCTTTTGTTGCTTCTTTAGGTTGTGATAGTGCACACTTAATTTCACTCACCTTAGGTATCTCAATGTTCACTATTATCCATTCCTCAGTCTTTAGGTTTCTGAGGGTTGACATGATTTGGATATTCTAAACTGTGCTGGTGTGCCCCAGACCTGGGTACCTATTAAAATGGGTCTGACAGTTTTGCTTGGAAGATAGCAAGCCCTCAATGTCAATGTTATCACTTCCTTATGTGGGAGCGAGACATGGGTTTTCACAAAATATCCTTTTGAAGGAAATCACTACTTTGTCTAATCAAATATTGATTCAAGCTCCCTCTATAAATATTTCTTGGATGGCTTTTGATATGGTTTCTAGGGTTTGTTCCATAAGTGACTAATTAAAGTTATCAGCTTGAAATATCAACTAATGAACTCAGGCTATAAGTCAATGGTGTATGATAACTGTTTTATATTCTGATGGTAAATTGATTCCACAAGAGAGGAAGAAAATTTTGACCTAAGATGGGTTGGCTTATGCAAAGAGGTTAGGCCTTGGTAGCTTGGTGCATTGGGTACGACCTCTTCTTCTTCTTTTTTCCCCCCTTTTTTTTTATGGGTTGGGTTATGCTAACCTGATTTGAGTTTGATCACAAGTTCAAACAAATGGGTTGTTTATTTTATAGGATTTCTGTTTACGTTGCATGCATAATCAATCAAGGAGCAAGTAAGTCAATGGGCTTAGGTGTTGACTCTATAAATCTCTCGTGGTTGACTTTGTGGTGGAAATATGGGGGCATTGTTTACATTCAAGTCGACAGTACTGTGATTCTCGGCCAGCAATAGTGAGGTTGACTTGATGGCAGTACAATATTTCAATCAGTGGGATTGGGGTTGATGGTGGTTGTTGATTCGAAGGTGGAAGAGTAAGTCTTGGTTGACGCTTTGATGGAAAAATAAGTCTTGGTTGTTTCAAGTTGGAAGTCGGTTATGTGGTCGTGGCCTGCAATGGACAAGTAGGGCTGCTGGAGAGGGTTGTTGAGTTGATGACAGTGGTTTTTTGATTGGTTTTCAAGGTCGATGGTAACTATTGAAGGCTTTGGTGGGGGTTGGGTTAAAAAGTATTTTACGACTAGTGTCTTGTGAAAATTTGGGGTGGGTTTCAGTTCACAGTCAAACTTTGCTTTGATACTAAAACTGATGCAGCAAAAAGTTGCAAAAAGAGCACGTGCATAATAAAGAAAAGCAAAAAAACTCTAGACTTCATACCTAGAGCTGCTTGAGCCCTAAGCTTCTGCACCAAGATTTTCTTGGCATCACCACCTAGCCATGAAAAAATTTCAATAGAATTGTATTCATCAAATCCACGTATCATTAATTTTATGTCAGCCATCAATGTACCGCAACCCTTTTTATTTTTCTGGGCTAGGGACTGGCTGCCTTTCGTAGCCTTACTAAACAAAAGAAGGTCACTATCAAAGAGCCTGCCCTAATAAAGTACCAAAGTTGTGCTCCACAAGTTGGTTATGAACAAAATATATGACACTTATCACAGACACAACATAACTTAGTTACAATGAGAATGTTAAGATAGATAAGTGGAATATATAGAAGGATAGGATTTAAAACGAGGAAATTCGCTTAAAGATAGGAGTGACCCATGTTGATAAAAAGATGAGGGAGAGTCACTTGAGATGGTTTGGTCATGTTTAGCAAAAAGTAATTAAAGTCTCAGTGAGAAAGAGTGAGTTGATTCAAGTTGAGGGAATTAAAAAAGAGAGGAAGACCAAAAACATCATTAATAGTAGTAAAAAATCACATCAATCAAGGAAGTAATAGAGAAAATGACTTCTGATAGAATGGAATGGTAGAAAAGAATAAATGTGGCCAACCTTGATTAGGGATCCATAGCCTAACCTAAAAATTTTGGGACCAAGGCTTAGTTGTTGTATATCAATGTACCAATAATGTTTTCTCTAGGGCCTATAAAATGTAAATAGGGTTCCAAATTACATCAAACAAGAAAGGAAAATTAACTCATAATTAGCAATCAAATCCCATAAAATACTCAAAATAAAATAAAATTTTCATCATATCAACAACAATCTAGACCAATGAAATCTGTCAGCATCAATCTGGTTTCTGCATCAACCATCAATTCTTTCTATTTAGGTAACTATTCAGACAGGTCTATAAATTAAGATCTATAGCATGTCTTAAGATCATTTATAATTGTATGTCCAAGATTTTGGCTGAGAGGATTAAGGGGTGTGAAGGAATATCATTTTCCTTTACACAAACAACATTTTTGCATAGTACAAGTCTAGAAGAATAGCAGATAATTTTCTACTTGCACAAGAATTAGTGAAGAACTATCATAGAGAAGGTGGTGCAGCAAGATGCACTCTTAAAATAGGTTTGATGAAGGCCTATGATTTGGTAGATTGGGATTTTAGCATTGGTATTTCAGCAGCAATCTGGGTCTCAAGAAAGTTAATAAATTGGGTTGAAACATCTATTATAATTCCTAAGGCTTCAGTAGCAAATAATGGGGAGTCTGGTTGGATATCGTTTGTAACAGCAATGGAGTATTCACAAGGATGATACAGCTTTTTGTGAGGAGTAACATGGGTTTTGGCTTCCATCCAAAATGTCCTTGGGTTCAGCTTTTCTGTTCTGCTGATGATTTAACCATATTTGGGGGCACTCAGATGGAGCCTGCCAGAGCAATCAAGTAGGTACTGGAGGAGTTTAACTAGACTTCTTTTTTTTTATTTATCAACATATAGCAACAAAGTGAAAGTATTTTTTGCTGGGGGTTTCTGAAGAGTTAAGGGAGTGTATATTAACTATGTTAGTTTTCATAAAAGAAAAGCTCCCTTTTAAATACTTGGGATTCCCTCTTATCTCAAATAAGCTTAATATGTATGATTGTGAACCATTGGTGGACAAGATTACTGCTAGAATTTATTCGTAGAGTGCAAGGATAATGTCCTTTTGCAGGTAGACTGGTAGATTGCAGCTAATCAAGTCAGTTTTGTATAGCATTCAGGTTTATTCATTTTGCCAAGAAGAAATATTTTTAACTGGTTGAACAAAGGTTGAATGCACACTTATGGACTGGTAAGGCTGAGAAAGCAATGGGTGCTTGAATGGCTTGGGAAGTGGTAACTGTCCCTAAACAAGGAGGGTTGAGGAAGATGATAGCTTGGAATAGGGCATCCAACGTGTTTGCCCAAGCGGTTCCATTTTGGTATCTTGGGTCAATGCTTAGCCACTCAATGGGAGAAGTTTTTAGGTGATACCTATGCCAAGGGAGTGTATATAGGGATGGACTGAACTTTTCCAATTAAGAGATGCTGCAAGATCTATCTTTGAAGTTTAAAGTGGGCAATGGGTTATGATTTATTTGTGGGATGATCAATGACACCAAGATGTGCCATTATTCCTAAAATGTGGAAACCAAATTATATGTTATGCTGGCAGCAATATGAATGCCAAGCTGTCAGGTGCAATACAAAAAGGAAGCTGGTTTTGGCCAAAAGCAATGTCAGATGCTTTGGTTCAGATTCAAAGCTGGTAAAAATAGATAATGTTGCAGATGAAGCTGTCTGGTTACTTGCTGCATATGGTAAATTTAATACTTGGTAAACTGTTAAAGAGAAGTCTAATACTGTTGGTTGGTTGAAGAATCTTGTCTCCTTGTCACATTCCTAAACATGCCTCCATTTATTGGCTGGATATCAAAGATAGGTTGGTTTCAAGAGAAAGGATGGCTACATGGGGTTATAGGGGTTATATGATACGTGTCTTTTGCAAAATTCAATTAGAAACCAGAGACCATCTGTACTTTGATTGCTTAGTGACAAAAGGGACATGGAAGGAACTATTGAGAAGCTGCCTATTTAATAGGCAATTTTGTTGGATAATGAGCTGAATTGGATAATAAACAACTAAAATGAAAGAATTTAAAGCATTCAGTTTATAACAGATTGGCTACTAGGACCAAATTTAAAAGCACAATTCAGAATAAAGCTTTGTGTTGTATTTGGAAGCTTCCATACAGTGTTTTCACAAGTTGAATCTTGTAGAGTAGCTTGTCGTCTAAGGATGACGTCTGCAACAACCTGTTTGTAATGTGTTTTGTTTCCAACTTTCTTTTGATTGAATAATTTCTTATTCATAAAAAAATAATAGGAAATAAAATAAAATCATGAGAATGTTTAATATGTGATTTCCATATATAAAAATGGAGATTTCATATAGAAAAAGAGTAGCAATGGAAGCCAACTGTAAAAGCTGGTATTCTGTATTAAGATAACAAAGAAGTCCTAGTTGGCCAAAGGGTTGACACCCATTTGCAGTCTTTGGATCCTATTAAAAGTGTCCACCAAAAATAAAAAAGAGACCACCAATATAATAAAATAAAAAAACCACCTTTTCTGTGTAGTTGTGGTGCAAATACCATGGCTCGAAAAATTGAATATTCACTCAACTAATCTCAATGAAATGATTGCTGCTCGCCATGATTTTTTTCCAAATGAATCTCTTTACATGCCTTATGGCTTTGTAGAAGAGCCATCCATATCATGCTGATTTAACACCCCAAACTTCATGCATGAAGCAAGCGAATACGATGTACTATCAACAATCCATTGGGTATAGAAATAGCCGCAATTCACATTTGGTTTGTCCTACAGAAGGAACTATCAAAGTTTGACTTTATAAAATCCATTAAAGTTTAGGGTCCAAGTATGATGTGTTACTATTATTTGTGAACTTGTACACTTTTGTGGGCAGTATATGTGGTTTGCACATGCACTCTACTTATGTGGTCTGTGGCTATTGTTATTCAAACCTTTAGTTTTGAGGATTGAGCTTTGCATTGCAAATTTGCAACAAATGAAGAAAGTGCGTCTCATTTCATCTTGTCTAAGATGTATTTGTTTCTTTTTTTCATTAAATTTTCTTTGCTAAATATTTCTAAGGATCAAGTTGGGGTGTCCCCGCAGGAAGCTTCGGTAAGTGCAACAGCCCAGCTTGTTGATGCTCAGACACAAAATCAGTATCAGGTGGCTGTATGTCCAACTTCTCCGTCTGAACTATCACCAACTTCTGTTACACAATCAATTTCATCTCTTCCAAGCCCAACTCTACTAGAACAGAGACTTTCACCAGTGAAGGTCAATGATGAATGCACACCAAAATCAGACCTGCAAGTGTCTTCTGACTTGAAACCTATGTCAAGTGTTCCTGTTGTGAAGACACCATCTTCTGATGGTTACAACTGGCGGAAATATGGTCAGAAGCAAGTGAAGAGTCCTAAAGGTTCTCGAAGCTATTACAAATGCACCTTTTCTGACTGTTCTGCAAAGAAAATTGAATGCTCTGATCACTCAGGTAGGGTAATAGAGATTGTTTATAAAAGTCAACATAGTCATGATCCACCTCGGAAGTTTAACTGTACGAAGGAAAATAAGCTTGCATTGTCTGCTGAGCTAGTTGTAGCGAATAGTGTTACAGAGCATCCCATTCAAATGCTTAATAAATCAGAGCCACCCACAGCTTCAAAAGAAACTATAAAAGAAACGCCCTTGATTTCTGAGAGAAAAAGACAGAACTCTAGTGACTCCAATGGGAATTGTGAAACTAAGATCAAGGAGGAGCATGTCAACGAACCAGAGCCAAAAAGAAGGCAAGGATTTCTTGAATTTGGTTTCATTGGATTTTGGTTCATTTATGATGCTACCATTTTGTATTTTTCTTGGAAGGATTTGTAATACCTGATTTTAATGTTCTTTCCTCCTTTTTGATAACCAGAGTGAAGAAAAGCAACTTGGCGAATTCAGGTTCTATAATAAAACCTGGCAAGAAACCTAAATTTGTTGTGCATGCAGCAGGAGATGTGGGGATTTCAGGTGATGGATACAGATGGCGCAAGTATGGACAGAAAATGGTGAAGGGAAATCCCCACCCCAGGTGCATACCTGATCCACTGTTTAATATGTTAATCTTTATTTTTAGAAGTGGCTGTGCTCATGATACTGCTATCCTTTAATGTTATGTTGCTGCTTATCTATGTAGTGTAACTTTACAATTAAATTGCAGCAGTTAGAAGAATTATTCAGTGTTCTATGTAGCTAAAAAGATGTTGATGTCTAATAGTTGGTTATCCCCTCCCATACTGCATTCTCCTTAAACCTTAGGATTGTTGTTTTTTTATGCCATTTAAAATAACCGAAATCGTTTCATACCTTTGTCTTCGCTAGAAATTGCTCAAATGATATGAGGCCCCGTTGCTCAAATGAAATAAGTATGTCTTCAGTATGCCTCATGCTATGAATGTAAGTCTGGTGTAAAAAAAACTCATTCTCATATAACCTCTGTTGGAAACAATATGTAGGACTGAATCTAATTTCATAGGTCCTTGGTAAGTTGTGGCTTTGAAGTTTAATAAATAAATAGTCATTAGGTTTCTTGGATTGTCCAATAGAATGAGACTGAGAAATCTATCATTCAACCATTAATTCCCATTTTTTTTCAAGGTAAAACAACTAATGCTCCCATACTCATAAGTAATAAAAATATATTAAAAAGAAGGGTGTCGCCTGAGTATACAAAAAGTAGCCTCCAATCTATGTTTATGAGGGAGGATATGCCATTTGATCCAAAATAGATTAACTAGGGGAATGTGATATATATATATATATCTCAAGTACCAAGTACAGGATGACCATTGGAAATCATACCATGCAAGTACCATTGTATTATTACTTAGAAAATCAGCATGTGGCTAAGAATTATTACTGTCCTGCTTTTTACTCCAAAAACCTCCTGTTCGGCAGTTTTTACATCATTGGATTTGCATACTTCATGTTTTGTCTTTCCCAAATTAAATGTTCTTTGCGAAATATGTTTTGGATTGTCGTGGAGTAAAAGTTTTCTCTCATGGAGTGAGATGTACCACCTTTTGGTGGGATTTTCTCAGTAAGTTGCTGCACTGATCAAAGTGGAAAGTAGCCAATGCGTGTAGCCAATTCCAAATCCTCCAAGTCCAATTTTTCACCAGATTTGTTACCTTCCAATTGAAATTAATCTGTGTTTCTCTTCCTCTTATTCTAATAAATTTCTTGAATATATTTACAGAAACTACTACAGATGTACTTCGGCTGGATGTCCTGTCCGTAAGCACATTGAGACAGCCGTAGATAATGCAAGTGCCGTGATTATAACATATAAGGGGGTACATGACCATGACATGCCTGTGCCAAAGAAGCGACATGGCCCACCAAGCGCTCCTCTTGTTGCTGCTGCTGCTCCTGCTTCCATGAACAATTTGCAATCTAAGAAAACTGATGCTTTACAGAACCAAGCATCTTCTACCCAGTGGTCGGTGGATACAGAGGGAGAATTGACTGGTGAGGCCATGGAACTTGGAGGTGAGAAAGCAATTGAATCAGCTCGCACGCTTCTTAGCATTGGATTTGAAATCAAGCCTTGCTGAATGCTCCTTTGCTGGAAGGCCCAAGGGAATAAAAGATGATAGACCGAACTCTTTTTAAGGTCATGCAGCTGTAACTATATAAGTGATTGATTTGGCAGGCTTGGTTTCCTTTTTCTTTTCTTCGTTCCTTATTGTAGTTTGCCTTTTTTTTTTTCTTTTTTTTCTTTTGGCCCCCCACTTTTTGCTGTAGTCTTTCAGTAAACAGTTGTGTATATCTGGTATTTATGCACCTTGTTTGGAACAGGCTTAATAGTAGTGTATCAATATAGAAGTAATTGGCCCTTTTTTAGCAAGATCTTTAATGTTGAGATTTGCTTCTTAGTTTAACATCTCCCTCAGTTAAAATAGATCCAAAAAAGAGAATGATGCAGCTACTCCCAAGTTTCTAGTCAAGTCAGTATAAGAGAAGATTCTATCTGAGCATTTTAGTATTTTTGACAGGTAATGTAAAATATTATTAAAAAAGTAGCCAACCCGAGTACATTGGGGATGTACTGTGGGAGCAAAAATCAGGAATCAAAATTACAATGATCAAGTAGAACAGGAAGGGAAAAACAAGAAGAATGAGAAAAAGCTACACTTCAATCAGGGAGAGTTTGCAAGAAAAAAGACTTAATCTCTAGCATAGAACGTTCACATCCCTCAAAACTTTTAACATTCCTTTCACGCCAAATACACCCCATCAAGTGATGCAGCACAAGTATACAAAAGTCTATATTGCAATGATGCCCAAACTTACCCTGCCAAGACTTAAACAACTCCATAACCTTTTGTGGCATACCTAGTGAATTCCAAACAAACAGAATACCAATGAGCACAAATCATATGCTATGGGGCAATGAAGAAGAAGATGATCCATGGTAGACGGGGTGGAGGGGTATGTGTCTCGCATCTTTTGTTCGCGGATGATACGATTTTGTGTTGCGATGCTGATGAGGAGCAGATTCTACATGCTCGGATGCTTCTTCTTTGTTTCTAGGCAGTGACAAATTTAAAGGTTAATGCGCTGAAGAATGAGATGGTTCCCATTGGGAAAGTTCCTAATGTCCATGTCCTGGCAGAGATTTTGGGATGCTGGATTGGGTCTTTGCCTATGACCTACCTTGGTATGCCATTGGGGGCGTCCCACAAGTCCCCTACTGTTTGGAATCCTATCTTGGAGAAAATTGAGCGTAAGTTGGCCGGTTGGAAGATGTATTTGTCAAAATGTGGAAAACTAATGTTGCTTAAAAGCACATTATCTGCTCTCCCCACTTATTTTTTCTCTTTTTACCATCCCTACGCATGTGGCCAATAAAATTGAGAGGTTGCAAAAGGATTTCTTGTGGGGGAACTCCAAGTTACATTTGGTAGGATGTGACAAAGTGTGTGCACCTTTGAAAAACGGTGAGTTAGAAGTAAGGAAATTAACTACTTTTAATAAAGCCTTACTAGGAAAGTGGTTATGGTGGTTTAGGATTGAGGAGACAAGGCTCTGGAGAAGGGTTGTAGCTTTCAAGTTTGGGAAAGAATGGGGGGGATGGACTTCCAAGCTAGGTAGAAGGGTGCATGGGTGTGGCTTGTGGAGAAGTATCCGCATTGGATGGGAGGATTTTAGCAAGAATATTCGCTTTGAGGTAGGGGTGGGGGATAGAGTGAAGTTTTGGATAGATCAATGGTGTGGGGATTCTCCACTTCAATTGACTTTTCCGAGTGTTTATAGGATTGCATCCAATAAAGAAGCATCGATGGCCTTTTCTCTTGAACGGTTGGGGATAGAGGAGTGGAGAAGCTGGGATGTTCATTTTACTCAGAGACCAAATGATTGGGAAATGAGTGGTGTGGATGATTTTCTCCGTACCTTGGGCTCAAATCTACCTACTATTAAGAACGGATATCATATGTGATGGAAGTTGACAAAGAATGGGGACTTTGATATTCGATCGTTTTATAATAAGTTGAGAAGCCCCTTGCCCATTATTTTTCCTTGGAAAGGAGTTTGGAAGGTTAAGGCTCATCGGCGTGTTTCCTTCTTTGTGTGGACTGCTGTATGGGATAAGATCCTTACAGGTGATAATTTGAGGGGTAGAGGGTTGGATTTTGTCGACTGGTGTATCATGTGTCGTAGTAATGGGGAGACGGTAGATCATTTGTTACTACATTGTGGAAAGGCTTATCGGCTGTGGAGTTTGGTGTTTAGATCTTTTGGGTTTTCTTGGGTCTCTCCTATGTACTTAGTATCTTTTCCTTTCTTTATCTTTATACTCTTTCTTTTCCCTTTGTATTTTTCTCTCTGCCTTATGTTTTTCTGCATAAGGTAGTGTTCTTGAATATATATTTTTATTACATATAAAAAAACAACTCTTACACATATAACACCAATCAAGAACAAGAATGTGCCTTTTGTGAAGGTTTTCTGTTATTAAGATCTTACTTAAGGAAGGAAACCAATAAACGAAACTACCCTTGGAGGAACCTTCGATTGTTATACCATTCTCCAAGGGAAAGAAATAAGTGTAGAAGGGTGAAAAGAAAGATAAAATCCTCTTCAAAATCTCTATTCCTTGCTGGCTTCCAACAAACCTTGTCAAGGCTAATCCCTGCATGGTCAAAGAGCATTTTAGTATTATGATGGAGATACTTGATATTAGAATGCGTTTTGTTAATTGGGATGTATTCTTGTTGGGTTTGGGTGGATCTCAGCTTATTTAGTTGGTTAGGGGATAGCATTGAAGCCAATTCCAGGTTAGCTGGTTCTGATGGCTCTCACATGAAAATAGCAAAGTTAGTTCACAGGTATAATGGATCAACATCCTCTCAAGTTCTTAAGGTAACTCCATGTTTTAAGTTATTAATGAGTAGTTAGATTTTGTTACCTCATAAATGTTTATTATCACTGTTAAGCTGTTGAGAATGTGACAGAGACCTAAACCACTTAGATAAATGATGCATGATAAGGTTATAAGAACTTTACGCTGCTGATCAAACAAAAAAAAAAAAAAAAAGAACTTTAAGCTGTAGTAATTCTAAGAATTCTAAAGGATCGAAAATTACGAGTGCAGTCGGTAGTTTATGCTGGATTGGTGCCACTGTTCTCTTGTTCCGGTTTTGATGCTATAATGTTTAGATGCCATTGGCTTCATTCAATTTGTACATAAATGATTTTTAAAGGATATTTTCCAAGGCCCTCTTCCTCTTATTTCTTCTGTTTCAGCTTGGGATCTCTTTAGTCCAAATAGACTTAGTTGGAGGGTTTATTAATTCTCAAGCATCCATAAAAATTAAATTGCTCACAAGATGAGTAATAGGTAGAAATGACGTGATTTAAATCCATGGCAACATAAAAATGGTATGAATTCTCTTATCCATTAGGATTGACATCATCTGCCGGAAGCTGTTTGATTATTTAACGTGTATCACTCGCTTGTCAACAATCGTGAGAGCACACCAAATTAGAAATACAAATAATTTTCAATATTAACTGAAATAAAAGAATGGAAATAGAAAAGAGAGAGATCTAAGCAGGTGGCAGGCTGATAACTCCTAAGGGAAAACCCATTTTCCGAGAGAGAGATTTGCATAGTGCTAAAGTAGTAGTCTAATAATTTTACCTAAAAACAAGTAGAAAAGCATTTGGGCTTAAGTCAAAGCCCAAATCCTTTTGTAAGAAACCCATTTTAAACCATTTGTTCATGTATCATCCGATACAATTCGGACAACTATGAGTCTCGGAATATCCATCAGCGGTGCCGGTCATTATCTCAATTTATCCCTGTTCGATAGGATAGATATGTAACAGTGATTTAGAGGCTGAAAAATGAAAATCGTTACAGAGCAGGTGCATCCAACAGTCATCATCTCAAATCAATTCTGGAACAGGAATACCCCACATTATTTGGTGATCTTGGACCAAAATCAGTTCACACATGTTTATCTAAAGAAAGTACTCCCTCCTCCTAGGGGACAGGGAAACATCGTGCTACTATCATATTATTGTCACACATTAAAAGCAAAATTGACAGATCAATTTTAAGTTTTTAGCTAAGCTCAAAAAAAAAAAAAAAAAAAAAAAATTTAAAGTTTTTAGCTGTCCACTAGCCCACTGGACCATCAAACAGTGTCACCTCTCTCTGCCAGAACTTCATTCCTGTAATTTGGTTTTAAAATGAAAATTCTAATTACTAACCATTTAAACTGTACAAAAAATTGTACATTGAATTCTCAAGGCTAGTTTCACAAAGCTCCCCCCCATTGACAGCACAATCACCAGTTGAATTAATTCACTTTTAGTAATCTACAATCTAGGAATCCATGATGACTACAAATTTATGAAATTTTTATACACAACATCAATTCCATTACTACCCAGTGTAAGAGTGGCTGTGAATATGTCAACAAGGTGATGATTGAGCCTGGAGCTCCACCTGCCACCACCTGAGATCATTTGGTTTTCATCATTCTGAAGAGAAATTCATTTCTTCAATAGCGATCGATAGTTCTGATTCCATCACATTATCGGGGTTTGTCTCTTCGGTCTTATCCTTGATGCCATTCTCTTCCTTCCCTTCTGCTGCAGCTATACACTCCAGGAATCTGAAGCAACCTATGAGATGGTCATTTGTCAATCCAGCTACCTGCATGAACGAGTAGATGACAGTGGGGCTCACACACCGGAATCCCCGTCTCACCAGGTCTTTGCTTATCACATCCGCTTTTGGAGTTTTCGCCGGAACTAGGCGAGGATATCGGAATCTGCTAACTATAGGTTTGTGGTTCACAAAGCTCCAAATGTACTTGTCAAATGACCCAAACTCATCTATGACCTGGCATCAGCAAAACCTGCAAAAAGTTAGTTGCAATGATAATTATAGCAACCAAAGAATGACCAATTATGGCACGTCAGTAAAAAAGGTTAGTGGTTAGTGGTTAGTGGCTGGAATTATCAAAGCAGATAAATGACTTGGGTCTTGCCAACTAAGAAAGCTGGCACGTAGAAAACAAGGAATAATTAGGTGCATGAGTAACTCTTGAAATAAAATATAATGATGTTAGGCTGTTTAAATCATAATATATAGGCTTGTCTTATATGGGTCACACAAATTGCACACAGATCAGGACCACATTTCCACTACTTTGTTCACCTAACCAACATGATCAAATGCTCACTAAGCGCCCACCATTTGTCATTTGGTTGATCATACGAAGATGAGAGATCACGAATGGTCCTTGACCTAAACAGGTATACTAGCCAATACCAGGTTTTCCGATTCTAAACAAGACTGCATAAACTAATCCGATTCTAAACTGAGACACGATTTGAACAAATTTTTAGGCACTTGCTTCTCTTGGCATCTCCAAGTAGGCTTCTTTCTTCGATAATGCTTAGGAATTCCTAGAGACTGAGCAACTAGGCTGAATTCTATTTCTACCTTCTTGATAGCTATATATTTTGCAGCTGTCACTTGTCAAAAAAAAAAAAAATATATATTTTGTAATTGTCCAATTTACTTTGGGTAAATACACAAGAGTGTATACATGTCACATGAACTTTTTAATACGGTGTGTGCTAAGCATCTTGAAATAAGTGACAAAAAAAAAAAAAGACTCCTATGCGCATGGATCTTTAAAATGCAAAAACAAAATGAGAATCTACCTTAGATATTTGACGTGCATTCTCAATGATAGAACGTAGCTTCAGTTCTGATAAAAGGGAGCCTGCAGTGCTTCCTGGTGCTAATATTTTCTTTTCATTCAATTTTGAGACAGTGACTGGATCGAAGTCAGCAAATACTTCCCTGCAGAAAGAAGATTGTCAGAAAATAGGATACAGTGACAAGCCCAAGAAGCAGGGATGAAACCATGACTTCAAGGGACCAAGTTATCTTATAGCAAATAGTTCGGAGGTGGATAAGGTGATAGATGAAAATAAGATTTGAAATTAATAGGAGGAATACCTAAAGATATGCCTTTTGCTTAAAATGGTAGGCCATGGAAGTTCAGCCAAAGCACTTGAAAGAACAAGCAGCTCAAACAATTTCCTGTATGAGGTGAAGGGAATTTAAAAAACCACAGGTGAATAAATTATATATCAAAACAGGATTCCCATCTCAATCAATATGGATTCAAGCAATGTTGAGATCCCATACTTGTCATCATGAACTGGAACTCCCCATTCTTCATCGTGGAAAGCAGTGTAACATGGATCTGGTTTCAACAAATAAAACTCTGTCAGAATGTAAGATCTAAAAGAAGCATAATCATATTGATAGGCAAAATACTTTTCAAAACAAACACATAGAGCTAGGCAACATAGGAGCACTGGCTTTCCAAATCGATCCATAGCCTGCAAGTGACTGGGTAACACATGTATCTCACTTCAAGTACAACATACTGATGCATGCTTTTTTTTTGCTGAATAAAAAGGTGAGAGGGAGAAGCCAACCACCATCATCCCTAAAGGTTCAAACTCAAAACCTACCTCCACTAGGCCATTTCTCTGGCTGGTAATATAATCTTTTCTAGTTAAATGGGAAAAGAATGACAAATTATTGTGGACGTGGATGCATTTAGAGCTATATATCTCTAGTTTTTGCACCAAATAAGAGCAACACACTAAATGAAGAAACAAAGACTGACTACATAAACATGCGACATGGTGTTTTCATTCACTCAAAGCAATCATAGTTGTAAAACACAAACTCCAAGGAAAAGCCAACAGCTGGTTTCCAAAGTAGTTCTTTCAATAGAATTGCCTCCAACATCAGAAAAACAGCATATTTATGCTCATTTCCCAACTTTCCATAATATAGTACCTCCTACGTAGTTGTCACAAAATGCAAAAGACAAAGCCTTAAGGAAATTGATCCAATTTAATTAAACTGCAAGCAGGAAGTAAGAATAATTAGATGATTTGGGGCTGTATCACCTATTATTACATCACAAGCTTAAATTCTTAACAGACTAGGCTGGGAACATATTCCATAGAGTAAAATCATACAATCATATTGAGTTATCAGTTGCATCATAAAACTGTAGAAAGTAGGGGTTTCATGTTATAAGTACTCATTAAGCTAGGTTTTTGCAAGAACCTAGATACGAAACCATAGTAAATAAACTGGTTAATGAACAACTCGATTCTATGTCTAAATGTTGTCTGAACCAAATTCAACATGAACAGAGCGAAGTCATTTTAAGAAAGCCTTACATCTGACTACTTCAGTTAGCTAAATATATTTCCTACTGAATTTTATCAAGGGCTATGTCCTCCATCAATCAAACTCCTAGGTTGAAAAATGTCTTGGTTCAGTTTGCAGTTCTTTAGAATGACGGCAACAAACCTATTCACTTCAATTCAATCACTGAGCAAAAGCAATCCAAATCCGGCTTTCCTAGTGATAACATACTTTTACACAAATACTTCCTTGTATAAATTATCATTTCAATGTAAAAATTCCTGAACAAGCTATGAGCCTATGACACTACTAATATTAACTATCGTAGCTCTATTCAACAAATCTCTATTATTCTTCATAAAGTTAACAGTGAAGAAAATATTTTATGAATAAAAACATGCAACAAAAAGAAGGTACATGTTTATTCCACAAAACTTAAATTATTTGTAGAAATCAATAAATTGCTCCAAAATCAAGAAGAAAGAACATACCAGTATTTGGTGTCACCCACGCACACCTCTTCTTTGTTTGCAGACCATCAGGTGGAGACTCCAAACCACTATCAGAAGCAACACTTCTTGGCTTTGAAGCATACGGCTTCCGCCTAGTACCCATACTATTTGACCGAGTCAACCTGCCAGTAGATGCCCGACTATGAAATGAATCCGTAGAGGCATCAGATGAACACGAAGCATTTAAAGACAAATTGGAATGCAACAACTGTTCGTGTCGTCGAAGCACAGAAGGCACATTGACAGAATGCAACTGAGGAGAGGAAGTTGTAACCGAAGACAGTTTCCGGGCTTTCTTATCTTCAGCCAATGTAGCATCCTCGGTTGATTTCTCAACCTTTCTCAATGGCTTCGAACCAGGTTTTCGTGCACTCAATGACCCCGCCTTGTTCCCAGCCGGACCAAGCACCGGCCTAGCCTCGGAATCAGCCACATTCATAGACCTCACCCTTGGAGCTCCTGACATTGACAAAACCGCCCTTTGGATTAATCTAAAGATCCCAACTTTTTGACCTCAAGATCACCCAAATTTCCCAATTGAACAAAACTTGTGGATTTCTTCAAATCCTCAAGATTACCAAACCATCCTTCAAAATCATCCAAAACCCACCAACAAAATCCGCTGACACCCCCATTTTGAGGCTCAAATCAGTTCAGAAACCCTAGGAACAAGTTCTCATACAAAAATTTTCACTTCCACTAGACACATCCATTAACTTTGCACCTCAAGCTCTCACCCCAGATCTCAAATTTTCACCCTCAAATTTCACAAACTCACAGTAGGCTTCACTCAAAATGACTGAACTAAAGTGCTAAAACCTCAAACCCACAAACCTGAAACCACCAAAACCCACACTTTTTTTTTTTTTTTCTGAAACCCAGATTTCAAATCAGCCCAAAAACCTAGAAAAAACAAGACCCACTTGGGATTTCACAAACAGAATCATGAACTTCATCAAAATCAGGCAAATGGGTTCAGCTTTTTTGACCAAAGCTAGGGTTTTTATACAAACATAGAGCTTTAAAAAAAGCTGTATAATGTATATTCAAAATGAGCTATAATCGAAGAAGAGCCTCGAAAGGCTAAGATTCCATTGCGCATTGTGGGAAAAACGAGAGCCTCGTTCGTTCTGAAACTGCGTCGTTTTTTTCAGGCGCTACTCACATTCACATGGAAAAGAAAAAGCTGACACATTTTGGTGTGCACACTGCAGGTCTCACTTTGGTATCTTCTTCTTTTTTTTTCCCGAGAAAATGGAAGGGAAAGTCGGAGAGAAAATGCGGGAAAGTGGGGTTTGAAGTAAGTTGCTTGCTTGAGAGTTGAGAGAATTGGTGGGTTCGATCTATAACAGTGGAAATTGGAAATTTCTGTGAGTTATTAGGGAGAGAGAGAGAGAGAGAGAGAGCGAGTTGAAAGAGCGAACGAGCTTAAGAGAGAGAGAGAGAGTGTGAGGATTGGGATGGCTTTGTTTATTGGAGGGCCACCGGGAGAGCAGGTTTTGAAAACAGTGTTTTACCTGTTATGTCAGGTACGTTTTGGATTTGGATTTTTTCTTTTTCTTTTTTTTATAGGCTTAATTATTACTAATTTTATTATTCTAATTAGATAATAAAAAACTTTATCAATTGATCTAATTAATTAGTTTGAAAATATTTTTGACCTACTTGAAACCCATTTAGTCACTTATTTATTAGTCAAGAGTTTTGTAAGTTGTAACCATGGTTTTAAAAAACATGAATAGTCAAATAATTGAAAAATGGTCTAATTCCTATTTTTACAAATTAGTGGTTTTTACGATTAAATAATCAGTGGTTTCTATAGTTTTTACTGAACATGTTGAGGGTTTTGGTTCTCATTTGAACCGGTTGGTCCTATTCAATTTTTAAAAATGTACTTGTAATTCAACTAGTATCTAGTATCTTATATCTCAAAAAAAAAAAAAAAACTAATATTTCATGCTATCACTTATTTAGTAATTATTTAATTAAGTCAACTTCATTTTTTTGTCTCCTCTAAAAATTCTTATTGAAACAATAGAGCATATTTGATTAAATCATTAATAATTGAGGGATTAAATCGTACTTTTCTCAATAATTTTAAGATTAAACTAATAATTTAACCTTTTTTCCCTTTTTTTTTTCTTGAGCGTTTGACTTTTATTTTATAATACTTTCGAAGATTTAATAGAATGTGTTACCAAACAAACTATCAAAGTATAATGAATCTCACATAGGGATTAAGTCATGGTTTAGTACTTACCTTATTTTGCTAAGCCCTTAACAAAGAGTAAGGTGTAATGGGTGATGATTGAATGAAAGATGGAACCAACCACACGAGGAAGAGATTATAGCATAAACTGTATAAGATCCCGACAGATGAACCACTTGTTATTGTACCAAAAGACATGAAAATAACCACCTAGTTAGTAGCTTGGGACCTTGGGTAGACTTGACGGGACTTGACCAAAGACACTTTAAAGGTTAAGTCATAAAATCGGATTTCTTTAGTTTTCAAGGCAATATGTAGTCTATCAGTTGTGAAAATGCTTACGATGTTATAGTGGATGAAAATGGTTTTTATAGAGGATATAAATCATTCTTTTTGGCATGAGTCCTACCCTTAGATCAGGCTTTTTAGATTGCTGGAAATGGGCTCATTTGGTTGGCGGAATGGCATTCCGCGAATTACATATTCAATCTCAATTGGTTGGCGCTGAGGGTTGGTCTAAAGCTTTGTCTTAGCCTTGAGATTACTACTGTGGAAGTGAAAGTGGATGCCTCTTCTGTTGTGTCATTACTTGCTAACGCAGCTGGAACTAATAGTGAGATTGATTTTATTGTTGATGAATGTAGGGACATGTTGAAGAGAATCTCTCAAGCTCGGTTAAAGCATTGCTACAGGGAGAGCAACAAGTGTGCTGACAGACTTGCACGTCTTGGAACTGAAATGGAGGAGAATTTTTTTGTTTTTGATGTATCTCCCCCTGTTATTGTACCCCTGTTATTTTTGGACAAAATGGGCACGACCCAGGATCGCTTTTGTAATGAAGTGGGTTCCTCCACTTAAGTTTTAATGCAAGCTCCAGTTTACCCAAAAAAAAAATATATTCAATCTCAATAAGGAAAATGTGTAATGTACTACAAGTTTTAATACATCAAGCCTATAAACTGATTTGATATGAACGTAATTGGTGAGTTTCAACCACTTCATAACTGAATTTTGCATTGTCTCTATCAGTTAAGTACTAATGTGACTGAAAGTGAGTGAGGCACAATAAATACTAATGTGAGGTTAGTTTGTCAGTGTCTCAGACGACTCTTCTTTAAAGAATGAATTGGACAAAAAAAATGAATGTTGTAGTCGATAGAATGCACTTACCATATTGGTACGTCATTGCAAGGATTTTATCTAGTTGTTATCTAGTTGTTTGATATGTGTAGAAGAGGAGGGATTACACATATCTATCCTAATAGGAAGTGTTTGAATGAAGGAAGATGGGGAGAGAGAGGAGGAGAAAAGGAAGGTGAGTTGGTGACCAAAATGTTAGTATAATAATTTTAGTATATTTCAGCAAGTTTTCTCTCTTATCTCCTCTTCTTATCTTCTATCTCCCTCCTTCCAAGGATACCCCAAGTGTTCAAAGAATTGACGATACCCCATGTTTTACAAAGTGAGATATTATGATTTATGCATCCTGTTTGAATAGGAAATATATATATATATATATATATATTGTAGCCATTTTCCATTAATGACAGAGGGGATGATAATCTAGAACTTAACACACTCGTAAAACCATGGGAAAATCCAGACTGCAGTGTATACTCTAGTGAACAGGTTGAAAATGGACCAGTATATTATAATCTAAAAAACCATTTGCTGAAAATGGACAACCAAAAGGATACGTTCCCAAAATAGAATATGATATGAAAAGGTCATTTCTAGCTGTCCTCATGTCTCTCTATTTTTTTTTTTTTAACATTCTACAATGATAGTTTTTTTACTTCAAATCTTTACGTCATGCTTTTTTCTTCAGAAAAAAATAAGTCAGATTCTCCCAACATTTCTTTGAGGTTTCACATCAAGATTTTGGAACCTTGGGATGCTGCCTCAATAATATGTGAACTCTGATCTGATTGACTGCTTAAGTTCAGCTTGGCAAAACAAAAAAAAGTTTCAAAAAGAAAAGCAAAGCGGTGAAGGAACAAAAGCAAAGAAAGGTGTATCCTTTGTCGTACGTTAGAGTCAATTAGCAAAAGAGAGAGTGAAAGAGAATTCATTCTTAAATCTGCACCATGGCTTGTCACTTGTCATGCAACTATTGGACTATCACATAATGGAGTGAAGAACTGGAAAAGTACTAAATTATTAATCACAGTTATTTTTGCTTTAGCAATTTTTTTTTTCTTTTCATTTGTTTATACTCACTTAGTCACCTACTTTTATGTTGTCGACAATGGAGTCAAAGTCGGTAGATATTGAGGATCATTAGGTTTTTATTTTCACGCTTAGTATATATTTATTTGGTCAAATTATTTCACTATCAAAACACTGCTCAATTCAAGTAAATCACTAGTTCTGAATCCGAGCACGATGAATATCACAGGACATAGATGGGCCAACATTAACATGTATCATTGTACAATGTACCCTTAGTATATATTTATTTGGTCAAATTATTTCACTATCAAAATACTGCTCAATTCAAGCAAATCACTAGTTCTGAATCCGAGCAAGATGAATATCATAGGATATAGATGGGGCAACATTAAAATGTATCATTGTACAATGTTTGTCTACTCCCCCCCGACATATAGATAGTACCCTGTGCAGAATTTTACATGGGATTCCTGGTAATCAGGAAGAGGAATAGAGACTAGAAAGAAAAAGTGGTTGAAATATACTGAAATTCTATACATTCTAATCAAATATTATTTCCTTTTTCTCTCATTTCCTCTCTTCCGTGTAAAAGGATATCAAAGACCCCTCTTGGAAGAAAACGAGTCTAGTCACTAGTGCTATGAGATTTGTTTTCGGTTTCATAATTTGCTCAGAAATCACTAGTTGTGTTATTTTATTCTTGCGGCACAAAGAAATTACCCATGGTAGATTGAAGAAAAATAAAACACAAATTCGTTAAAGACTAACGGTGAACACAATTTTATAAGAGTGGTGTTTATTATACACACTCTAATTCACAAAGTTTTGCACACATGCTCCAAAACCGTGTGAATTAGCCTGTGTGAATTAGCTTGTGTGCGTCAACATTTACCCATTTTATAAATAGAAGAAAAAAAAAACAGTGAAGACAATTATTGATTGAGGAAAACAAAGGCGTCAAGGAACCCAGTCAGCAGGTAATTAGCAAACTAGCGAACAACTTGAGTTGAGCTGTAGACAGAAAACATGGAAGGTCGACAGAAATTTTTCTAGAGGCATTGAAGGACTTTCTAGAAATGCAATTATTGATTCTCAAATAATAATATAAAACAAAATAGAGGCAATTATTAATTAAACAAGTTACAGACTACACCACCTACCTATTTAGTAGTATTTACCAGGAAGACTACACTACCTATTTAGTATAGGCAGCTTGTTTACAAGTTAATAGAAGTTTACAACAACGTTTTTAGACTCGTTTAGGATTCTGAAAACTGATTTTAGTTACCATCGAATTTTCGAAAGTCTTTTCCAAAGAAACTTCGTCATTGTTTTTAAGAAATGATTTTTTTCCCCCCAAGGTGATAACCACTTTTAGTACTCCTAATGATGATTGATAAATTAAGTCAATAGTTGTGAGAACCACTTTTACTCCAGGAATAAAGACAAAATTTCCGATGGAAAGAAGGGGTTTAAAACTTTAAATGCTTATATGCTACGCAATGTGTTTAATATACAACCTTTATCTATATTATTATTTTAAAGCTTCTCTTCTTCATGATTAATTGTAGAGAAAGAAAACTCTTTGACCGATAGAAACAAGAAATTCATTATTGAGGCAAATCTGTGCCCTAGATTTACTTCTAGTGATTCTACTGATGCAGTGATGCTGATTGGCTTGCCCCATAGGCAATGCAATAAATTAAAAGCAGAATCATGAAGGCAGAGAAAGAAAGGAGAACAATGCATGTATCAACATGGAAAAACTACTAGGGTAAAGAAAAAGAACCATCATATCAAACAAGAAAACATTAAAGAAAATAAAAGTACCACAAATGCAATAACTCAAGGGAATTGTAGAGTACTTTTTGGATAGGTAAGGCAGTTATCGAGTACTTGATATTGATATATCATCTTCTACAGCACACAATTTAATGTCCTGTCTAAACTAAATAAAACCAACCACTTTACACTTCCACCTCCATGTGATGTGATTGAATTGAAGTTATAAGATCCGGAAATGGCATCTGCAAGCATTGAACATAGCCCAAGAGTTAGGAGTGATGTTCATGGTTATATGCTTCAGTTGGCTATTGAAAAGACAGAATTAAATGAAAGAAAACTAAGAATCTCACATCTCAATCCTCATCAACCAGACTGAGGATAAGGTATAATTGACTGGGTATCCTTCTATAATTTTTCGGGGAGGTCTTAAGTTTAATGTTTTGTATTTTGAGTATTTTGGTTCTGGGACACATTTACTCATAGAGCATCATGTATATCAATACTAGCAACTTATGGCATAACCAGCACAAAGAAATTTAAGGATTACGATGGCCATAAAAAGAAAATAAGCAACTTAGAAAAGCAAAATTTACAGGCAAAATTTGCAAAAAGAGCTGGAAATCAGTCCAAAAAAATAGTGCCTTTGAAGTGAAGAAAAGTGCTCTAAGTGGCAAGGATAGTTCAGTTACTTTCTTCAGAGATATGTTAATTGAATACAAATAAAAGTCCAAATGTAAGAGATTTATTGACAAAATAAGGAATAAAAAGACCAGGTACCACCCGAACCTTGAAAGAAAAAGAAGGGAGCATCTAATATAGGTTGAAACAAAAGTTATGATGCTAGCCATAACACTAATTTAACATAATTTTGCTTGGACACAGCAGCAAACAAGCAAGTAAAAAAGCCAACTTTTTTCTAGGGAAATTGAGTTCCATTGCTTGCAGAATTGTCACCAGCAAATAAACTACTTTTCTCCATTCTATTGTTGATAACTTCCCAAAAACATTAATTTAGTCAGAAAAAGTAGGGAGGATTTTGCAATAATAATCAACTTATAGACAATTATTTTACATATTTTTTTGAAAATTTGATTGTTGGGATAGGGCAATTTGAACCCTAGATGTCTCCGTTGGAAACATCTAGAGGTGTTAACCAATTGAGTTACAAGACTCTTGACATTATTTGATATATTAAATAAAAGACAAAGGAATTTGACACACCATAATACGGAATTGCAAGAGTAGCCACATAGTTATAACAAAAGGAATAACTCCAACAGTAATGTATCCTAAAGCTAAATAAGCCACCAAAATCATTCTAGAGGAAAAGGTTTTCTTCTTTGTAGTTTCTTTCAGGGGATATTAACATTTTTAGAAATGATAACCAGCATTTTTTACTTAAGTTATTGGTAAAGGAGATGGCAGACATACCCAAGTAGACCCCTGCCTTGCCATGTTCTGGGTATCACTGTTAAGTTGATCGGTGCACCTTGCCTCATAATTACTACAGGTATTGCACAACCTTGATTTGTCTGAGCTTCAGAAGCGAGCCTTTGTAGCAAATTTTCACCAGCTTCCACATTTCCAAATTTGACGATCTGATCTCCAAGTTGTAAACCATCCTCTGCTGCTGGTGATGCATCAGCTATTTCATCAACCATTGCAAAGGGAATACTAGCCATCACATCAACATCCATATCACTTGAAGAATCCCTCAGAACAACATTGTGTGAGGATGCAGATGGAACATCACTCACAACTGGAGAGTTTTGGTTGTTTGACCCCTCAGGATTACCTTGCACTAAAGGCAAAAAGGTGCAGTCACTTTGCTGTGTACAATATGAAATTATTCAAATAGAATCTATACTTTTAGCTCCCAGTTTTATGAAGACAAGACATCCAAAAAACAAAAATAGTTAAAGAGGACTTCACTGTTCAAATGAAAATAATTCTGATTCCTAAAATGAAGAACAATTGATAGATTATAGAAATAATGACATATTTGAGATAAACAAGAAATCCATCACCGGCAACAATAATGGGAAATAACTAGATATGTTATTTCATGATAAATGGACATTTAAAACTAAAAATTGGAGAACCAGAACCAGAAATTTCCTTCACCAACAGGTAAATTCAGCCCCTAAACAGTCACACAACATATCAAGTTACATGCATGCCGTATTTCAGTCTTTAGAAGCAAAGTAAATAGGTTCTTGTATTGTAGATGTTGATCAAGTAAGATACGCCTCACATCCAAGTCAAATCACACCATGTTCTATTAAATCTAAAAAATTCATCATGTTAGCGTTCAGAACAATTTTGACATCATTTTAAAGCACATAAAGAAAAAAAAATGTGTATTTTCTGGATATGACGTTATATGTAATGCAGAGGAAATATACTATACATCTCCTGCAATGAAAAATAATGGGGCAATACTGTCATGCTCTCACACCCGCGCAAACAGTTTTTGATATGGGGGGCAAGCACAAATCAACATTCAGGAAGAACAATGCGAGCAACAACAACAACAACAAAATCAGCCCCACAACAAAACTGCAGGCAATAAATAGCTTATCCATCAGACTTAAAATTTGCATCTAAACTACCAAAAAAATCCATGTCGTTACAATTTAAAAAAAAAAAAAAAAAATCATTGATATGTCAATGTTGTCATATCATTTAAACGAAGGTAAGTTTTATCAACAGCACAAACTACAGAATAACATATTGATTACTCAAGATCCATGCAGAAGCCACAAATTTTCCATATCTTTGATCTAGGAAAAGTGTCATCTAAATCATTTTATATGCCTAAATTGTTGACCAATTGATAAAAAATATTTATCTTCAATCAATGAAGTTCCACCAGGTAACATGAGTTCAAAAATCATATTACAATATTTCTCTTAATGAATCTGGTAGACCGTAGAGTAGCCCTTATTTCATCCAGTTACCTGACTCTTTTGGGGGTGATGATCTAGAAGCGAGCCTTGATGAATGCAGAATTTGTATATTCTGATCTATTTTCTCTGTTGTCACCTTGTGATCATTCCGCAGCTCTAAAGATAGAAAGAAAATAGAAATAAATACAAAATGATTAAAACAAAAAATTAGTGCTATAAAGGTGTAATGTAACACCATAGTACTGCTGCTATATCTGTTACAGGCAGTTCAATAATAAGCATGCCCTTAAATCTTTCTTTCTTTCTTTTTTTTAATAATTCCCTTCAATTACATAATCTGAACATATAAAGCTACATATAAATTTTTGGCAACTTAGTGCACCTAGCTTCCAAAAGGATAAGCTAAACTATATATATATGGTAGTTGCTCTCTCCGCATACATTATTCTCAGAAAATAAAAGACATCTACACATGTTGGTGGGATGTTCATTAGATATTGGTCATTGTTTTAGCACTGAATCTCCCCTTGTCTCTTCTCTGATAAGACAAGGAGTGGGGGACAAGAGAGGTTGGGGTGTTCGTTTTATTCGGGGTCCTAATGATTGGGAGGCAGAGTTGGTGGATGATTTCTTTCGGTTTTTGGCAGCCAATTTACCTTCAGTAAATGATGGTGATCGTATGAATTGGAAGTTGACGAAGAATGTGGATTTTAATATCCGCTCGTTTTATCATAAGCTGCGTGGTTCTTCTTCCATTGTTTTTCCTTGAAAAGGTATTTAGAAGGTTAAGGCACCCCAGCATGTCTCGTTCTTTGTTTGGACAGTCACCTGGGATAGGATTCTCACAGGTGATAATTTGTGAAGTAGGGGTTTTGATTTCGTTGACTGGTGCATCATGTGTTGTTGTTGTGAGAGGACAGTAAATCATTTGTTGCTACATTATGGGAAGGCTCATCGTTAGTGGAGTTTTGTCTAGAACTTTTGGGATTTCGTGGGTTCTCTCAAGATCGGTTACAAATTTCCTTTTTGGTTGGTGGAATTGGTTGGGGAAGCATTCATCTAACATTTGGAATTTAGCTCCATTGTGTTTGATGTGGTGTATTTGGAAGGAACACAACCGGCAGACTTTTGAGAACTTAGATAGATTAGATGACCAATTACTGGCTTTTTACACTAGTTCCCTTTTTGATTGGTCTAGGGCTTGGAGACTTACATCTAGTGAATCTTTCCCTTTGTTCCTTAGCTCTCAATTTCTTTGTAATTAGTTTCTTTCCTCTGTTTTTTTTTTTTTTTTATATCTTTTTTTTGTAATCTTTGATATGCTTTGTGTTTATTTGCATAAATTAGTTTTTTGAATATACATCTTTCTTACTTATCAAAAAAAATATATATTGAAACATAATTTTTTGATAAGTAATAAAAATATATTAAAAAGAAAAGGGGTGTCACCTGAGTATACAGGAAGTATACATCAAGGACAAAAACAAATCAAGTGCATAAAGTACAAAAGTCCATGAAACCATGGACTGAAGAAAAAGAACAAAAGCCTAACACTGTAACCCAATCAAGAAGAGTCTTAAGGAAGAAGATGTGTGAGTGCAATTATGTTTCAATATAAAAATAAGAATATTGAAACATAATTGCCCTCAAACATCCACGTTGACAAGAACCCATATCATCAAATCCATTCCATTGCACAAATATGAAGGTTTCGCCACCGCATAAAAAGTTAAAACTTACAAATTCAAAATATATTCATGCTAATGTACTTATATGACAATATTACTCTCATTCAACATGTTAAGCTCCCAAGTTTTTTTTTTTTTTTTTAATTTTAAAATTAGCTCTCTTAAGACCCATTAACACTAAGAAAACTTGAATTAAAACGCAAGCTCAATACACAAATTCAATTAAAACACAACGAAAATAACCACCATACCAGAAAGACGATGCCTTTCAGCTCGCACAACTGGAATATCAATATCAGAGCGAGGAAACCCCTACAAAGCGCAAAACAAAAACAAACAAAAAAAAAACCCTAAATAACCAAATCCCATTGCCAATTACCAAGAAAACACAATTCAAAACCAGGCCTTCAACTACATATTATCGCTCACAACTCACAATTTCAAAAAAAAATCAAAGTTTGGAAGATAAAGAAGAAAGAAGAAAGAGACCTCGGAATCGACGAGATTGCCGGAAAGGCCAGGGCCGCCGGGCTGGCAGAGGCGGTCGATGATGGCGTTCATCTCGGCCTCCAAGGCGCTCCTCTTGTCCATCAGAGCCATCGTCTCCGATTTCACGTTCGTCGCCACCATTGTTATGGGTGTGTGTTTCGGTCACCGGCACGGTGGGTTTATCAACGCCTAAGTTTTGAGCGGTGAGTTTTGAGTTTGAGTTGTGAGTGAGTGAGAAGGTCCAGGAATGTGAGTATATATACCATGTACTAATGTAGTGTAGAATCTGTAGATAGTGGAAAGAAAGCTTGGAAGCAAAGAAATCAGGGCCTGCATTGTCTTTTCGGATGATTTATTCTGGGCAATTTCGTAAATCCACCACATATTCCTTTGGTTTTTTTTTTTTTTTTTAATATACATTTACATTCTCCACTAGTTTGCGTTTGGTTGCAAATGAAAAATGAAAATTATTTCATTATTTAGCTTTTTTTACTACTATTTATGAGTTTTACTGCACTTTTTGGCATTTTTTATGAGCTCTACTGTATTATTTCAACTAACTTTTACCTTTATCTACAGTAATTTTAGTAATAATTTTTCAGTTTCAGCAAAAAAAAACAGTATCTAAACACACCCATAGTTTTAAAAATTGATATGGTGAAAGAATTGTTTTGTGCCTGGCTCCTGGTTCAATCTAGTTTCTTACCGATTTTCAGGAATTTTATTGAATCGGACTGGTACTCGATTCTCCGTTATACCGGTCGATCCAATCCGGTTTTTAAAACAATGAGTTTATACGAGTTGGATTCAAATTAATTTTTCATTTAGAAATAAATTTAAATATTATACTTTTAAAAGAACATTTTAAATCAAACTATAAATACATTGCAAGGATACAATGTCGCTTGAAGTTGAATAATATTCATATTCATATACGTAATAAGCATGTATGATGAAATAGTAACATAATTATCGTAGTCTAAGTATACGACTAAAGAAAATGCTCACCAATGGCATAAAATTCTCAAATTCTCTTTAAAATAAGTGCCCCACATATCAAAATCGGATTAGAATATAAAATATGGTGAAAATATGAAATATGTGTGATATGCAACTTGCTTGGAAGCTCAATGTTAGAAAATATAATGAATGTCTAAATTTTGTTTATGTAAAATATGTGTATGATTTTTTGTAACTAGGCACTCTTTGCGAGTGTCCAATGAACAATCCTTGTAACAGTACTTCTTTGTATTATCAAAAAAAAAAAAAAAAAACTTAGCTTCGATCAAAATTTATGTCAAATGACATTAGATTTGTGTGAGTTTGCTGGTTAGATCTCATTGGAAAGTTTATACGACAATCTTTGTTTTAAGGGGTCATGGGCACAAATAATGGAAGAGATTGGATCAAAGTCATGAAAACAATAAATAAAAAAATTTTGAAATGCGTATAGGTGGTCACGTTCCCACATCCATAACTTTCATAAATTGAAAGTCTACAATTATAATCTTTCCAATGATATACCATTTGTACAAATTTGAGATTGACAAGACATCGAGTAAGTCTGCACAAATTGAAAGGTAAAAACTTTCAAAACAACCTAATTCAAATGCTCGTCTTGTATGCAAAGTTGCCGAGAACTGTGCATTCGAAAAAGGTGAACACCTTATGAAACAAGGCAAATTTTTCGACAACTTGATTGGGCTCCTTTTGTCAAATCAACTATGGATCCTTGAAAGGTGAACTGCAAAGCATGACTCATAGTCGAAACTATACGAAGCCATTGGTTGTATCAATTTTGTGAACAAAATTGAAAATTAGACGGAAACTCACGATTGGTGTGTGGTTAGTCCAAATAGTACATTAGTACCACCTTCTTAAAGTGAACAAAATATCTCTTTGAAATGATGGCCCTATCTTCCAAAGTGGTGATCAAAAAAGTGAGAATGAATGCACACCCAGTGGTATCACGATTTCAAGATTTGCAATATAAAGATAAATTCCGATAACGAATAACGATGTACCCAAATTCTATATGCCATTATTGGTCGATTATATTACTTTTTGATAATGTAGAGTTTTATTTTTTATTTTTTATGAGAAGATAGCAACTTTAATTAAAAAATAAATAAAAATAATACATTTTAAGCTAAAGTAGACTCAATCATATAAGAGTTCTCCTGTCAGTTTTTTTAAAACTTGCTCCCATCTGCTTATGTGTGTGTGTTAAAATACTTAGTATTCTCAAAAGAAAAAATAGTGGGTTAATCCCACATCGGAAAATAAGTGTGAGTTAGATCATTTTGGATATACACCACTATCAGTTTCTTTAAGACCTTCCATCTCTCCATGTGTGTGTGTTAAAATATTTAGTATTCTCAAAAGAATGTGAGTTAAAGAAATTTAAAGTATGTGCTGGTATCAAAGAGTTAAGCTCTTTTGGATATACATCACTATTAATTTCTTTAAAACCGGTGTATATATAGAGGTGATGAATGATAGAACCTATAGCTTTTGTTGTGGTTGATGCCTTTGATATTAGGCCTGACAGCTGGTTGGAGAATTCTCTCCTCTATCCAATTCCAAGTTACATAAATATCAATACCCTCGACAAATTATGCCAAAATAGGAAAAGTGGAGATTTAAATAGGAAACAACAAAATTGACTAAAAAAATATTGGAAAGGTGAATATTTCTACTCAGGTCTCATGTGTTGCACACGCCTATTACATGTATGAGAGTTGACGCATGTTAAGATATCGCTCACGTCATACATCTTTTACTTGTATAAATATTATAAAATGATATTCTAATATATACCTCTAGGTGACGAAGTCTAAAAATTCATGAAAGCGAATGATGGATTGAGTAAGAAACTATTAACATGTTTCATGCGTATATGCCCAAGAAGAACACTACAAGCATACATATTGGCCCCAAAGGTATAGTTAAGATACTATATTTATGAATCCTTATCATTACAAAAAAATGGAGCTATCCCAGTGTTTTCAAAACCGCTAGGATAGCCCCAGATAGTGCTGGAATATGGTCAAAATTCCTATCCCGGCGTTTTTTTCCTCAGCACTTCAAACCGCCGCATTTGGACTGTTGATATAGGGTTGCCGGACCTGTACCAACACTTTTCAAAAACGCCGGGAAAGGCATATGCCTTATACCAGCGCTTTTGAAAGTGCTGGCATAGAGCTTTTAAATTATATTTGTACGGCACCAAACTCCCTGGGCCTGTTGGATCATTAAGGCCCACTAGGGCCCTACTTTCTTGGCACGCTCGGATGAGGGCATTTTGGCCTTAGCCGCCCACACGTGCTTTCCGAGGCTGCGTCATCCCCCGAGGATACTTCCCGGGGAAGTTCTATTGTGCCCGGGAAATCTACGACCGAGCATTGGCGACCAGGAGTTGTATCCGCCTAGCGTCAGAGAATGGGAACCATTTCCAAGGCCACTCCCACCTAAACACCCACCTATCATCATCTGTATTGGACCTCCTAATGCACTAGCGATAAGCGTAATCATCACTATCCCACTAGCATCTCACTATAAATACAAGGATCTTGTGGGAGAGGGGGGGTTGTTGAAAAATTGGAGAGAAAAAGGGAGAAAGAGAGATAGGGAGAAAGGAATAGAGGAGTTCTCGATCAGTCTCAGCACAAGAACGACCCAGTGTAGGAAATTCAAGCCCACGATACAAATAGATTGTGAGCCCAAGCGAGTCATAGTCCAGTAGCCTCGTTCTAAGGCTTGCACAATATTCATTCAAGACTTATACTAGCGCTTTCATATGCCAACGCTTTCAAAAGCACTGGCATAGGTCTTAAATGAATAAAATTTAAAAGGTCTTTACCAGCGCTTTTGAAAGCGCTGGCATAGGCAGGACCTATTCCAGCGTTCTCAAAAGCGCTGGTATAAGGCATATGCCCATACCCTATACCAAATCCTATTCCAGCGATTTTCAAAGCGCTGGGATAGGTCATTTTTAAAATTTAAAAAAAAAAATTAATTTTTTTAGCACCTGCAATGTACCTACAATACATATTTTCCAATAACTATTTTATAGCAACTATAATAAACCACAATTCATATTTTCCAATAACAAATACAATACCGCATTAAACCAAGAAACTAAGTATATTTAATTACACCATATCAATAATTACATCACAAATGTCTAGAATGTTGTACACAAAATAATACATCCCAAGTGTCTAGAATGTTATGAACAAAATAATACATTCTATACAACTATGTAGGTTCACATTCTTAACAAAACTTGTGGTATAATAAGAGAGGAGAATACAGCAATTCCGTATACAAAAAACGCATTTGTAAAAGAAAGCAAACCTCTCATATTAGAAGACAGTTGAACCGGGGGAAAGCAAATTGAAGAAATTCCAGCCCTTGCTCCTCCATGTGTCTTGAAACAAGTTCTAGAGCATTTCAAAAAAGTACTCCAGTCAATAAGACCCAGCATATTATACTTAAAAATTTTGGACGGATATAAATGTTAAACAGATGAAGAAACAAGAAGGATTAGATATAGTAAGGTGATGGAAATTGTGACATGTTTCTTGCACTGATGCAACTGGGTAATATATATAAGACATACATTTTGGTAGTGTAATATGGAAGATTCCTCACCAACCACAACACGAAAAAGATCTGGAAAACCCAAGAAAGCTTTTTTATTAAAGCAGTTGAAAAGATCCTTTCCCATTGAAGCCCTTGGAATAACTACGAAAATGTTCTCCCCTTTACTTTAGTCGAAATAAAATTCCTAAATATTATAGTTTCTAGAAAAGCATAAATTACCAATAATACAATTTTTACAATAAAATATGTATAGAAAATCTGCAGCTAAAGTGAGTTAGGTTGGTGTGCTTTATGGGATGGGAGGGTTTTTTTTTTTTTTTTTTTTTTTTTCCCTACATTTATAATAGTAACCAAATATTCTTAATTTCATTTTGAATTGTTGAACAAAGGATATTTTAAATGACGACGGACTTGTCTAACTAGTAATGCTGATAAAAATTAGGGTGCCTACATGTATTCACATTAATTCAATTAGCTTTACATCCATGGCAATTCTACCTATAGTAATCATGAAACTATAAATCATCAAGTTATGACCAATAAAATAAGACTGTTAGTTAAACACATATATTACCTTGACATGTCATGTTCTAGAATATGCACAACATTTCTCACACCTTTTTTTTTAATAATCAAATAAAAGCTGTAGTCCTCAAAGGGATCCTTTAGTGTTTAATAAGATTTAGTTTTATGCATCAAAACAGATACTTTCAAGTTTATAGCCAATGTTATTATATTGTATTTCTTTCCATTGGCTATAAACTTGAAAGTATTTGTTTTTCCTGTGTAAATTTACACAAGAAAAACAAAATTAACAAAATTGACTCATTAAGCAAGGTTATTTATGGGTTAATGTTGGAGCTTCAAAAAGATGCACTCCTAAGAAATATTGTGTTTCAATTAGCACCTCCTAGTGTTTCTAAAGGAAACGTAAGGAATTAAAATCTCTCTTCTCTCGTTGTAATTATTGAATTTATTCAAAAGAAATATATAAATAAACAAGCATGGTTACAAACCCGGCTTCATGCACATGAGTGGGTATTTGGCTTGTATATGACAAAGATACATTTCAGATATTGGATCAAAGAAAATGAAGAGTTTAAATGCTAGATTTGGGATCCAATGTGTTAGAAATTTTGAAACCTAAATTTTCTATGAATCTCAAACATGGATCATTGATCATGTGCTCTTTTGTTAATTTTTAGCTTCAAAATAGATATTTATTTATTTATGAGTAGCTTCAAAATTAGATTTATAATATATACTTGGTCTAAGTTTATGCCATTGGTGTTTGTTTTTTTATCTTTTAAACAAAATATTGTTACATACTAATTCATCAAGTAGATCAGGATAAATTAATAAAATAAAGATAATCAACAATATAACTTGAAGCACAGAGGTTCTAATTTCCTGAATATGTGATCAATACAAGAAAAAGGGGATTGGTATTAGTGGTAGTAGTAAATGATAACAATAAATAAAACCAAGTGGCACAACACTGAACCTATTGCCAAAACCACTAAAACCAAAGAGGTACATAAACCACTAAAACCAACAATTATATATATATTCTGGAACTAAAATGGTATGTTGGTATCAAGAGCAAATACATGAGGTAACAATATATTTTATTAATTTGTTAAGCATAGGAAACAAAATATAAATACATGATATCAATACAAATCAAAGTGTTTGATATGATTAAGAGGAAATTTAGCTGAATGTAACTTAAAAAGTATTCAACAGAAGAAATCACAAACAATCGAGTGGTGACTATTCTACCTATATTTGGAAATATAGCAAAGCAGTAATCCTATTCAAAAGCAAAAATTCTATCAGAAAATTATTGACTAAATAGTCTAAATTGATTGATAAATAATTTAAGCTTAACCTAGTGCAATCTAGTTTGATATGACTGGTGCATTCATTTCTTCCTTCCCCTCAGATGAGAGATGGCAATTTCTGCCTGACCCGCGGGTACCTGACCCTAATGGGCCAGATTTTACCCGGTCTAATAAAGAATAGGGTCGGGTATGGGTTCTTAAAAAAAACCCGAACTAGGTCCGAGTCGGGTTCGGGTTTTTTAAAAACCCAACCCGAATTCGAACCCAGACCCAACCTAGTTATATATATAGTTTTACTAATATACCTTCATATATATATATATGTGTGTGTGTGTGTGTGTGTGTGTGTGTGTGTATGTATTGTTACAAACCCTACTCATGCTACTCATTTCATTTCAGCTCACAGAGACACAGTCGCCTCCCTCTCATCTCACTCACTCACCAGTACCACTCCACTCTCACTCACTCACAAGTCACAATCTCACTCACTCACTCATAAATCACAATCCCACTCACTCTTAATCTCACCGTCGGCGCAACTGCCCAAGCAGTCACCGCCGATCCAAGCAGTCACTTACTCTCTCAATCATTCTTCGCCAGCCAGTCTAAGGTTGTCACCAGACACAATCAAGCGGTCAAGCACTTCGTCCGTTACAAATCCACTGTAAACACCCCTTGCCCATTACAGATCCATAATCAGTGTGGTTTGGGTTTTTTTCTTTTTGTGTTTTTGTGAGCAAAATTTGGGTTTGGGGTTTTTTTTTTTTTTTTTTTTTTTTTTATCCAAATTTGTTGGGTATTTTTGGTATTTTGTTGTTGGGATATCAGATTTGCTAATTTTATTTCTGGGATTTGTTGGATTTTTTGTATAGATTGGTTATTTCCTAGAAAATGTTGTGATTGCCAAGAAAATTACATATATAATATGTGATTTGTGATTTTGGATTTGTGACTGATTTCTTTATATCCGTTTGATGACTGATTTCTGGGTTTATGATTTTTGGCCAAGGCTCGATGGGCCGGGTTTGGGTGCAACAAAAAAAACTCATTTATTAAACGGGCCGAGTTCAGGTAACGGGCACAAGCCCGCAGGTCAAGTCTGGGTATAAAGAAACCTGAACCAAACTCGACTCGTTGCCATTCCTACCTCAGATGCACATATTACTTGACATATAAAGCCACTAGCACAGAATAGGTAGCTAACCATGTATAAAGGATGCGCTCCCCGTTGTTAGTTCATTTTAAATTTCAAACAAGCAACAAAATTTATTTCAATAGGAAAATTCAAGGGACAAGCCAGATTAGCTTAGCCTCTGATCTTAGATGTGATTGTCCATCCAATGCATGCACTACAAATGAGACTTTTTGTTCCAAGCAATAATTACTTGACAACTTAAACCACATGGATTAAAAAAAGGAACAAAAACACATGTAAAGCTTGTGCAATCGAGTTAGTAATTTCTTCCAACTCAAGACTCAGCCCCACTTAGATTAGGTTGGCCTCTAAACTTAAATGTGATGGTCCATCCAATAAATGCACTACAAAGAGCCTTTTTGTGATATAAGACAACTAAAACCACATTGGGTAAAAGGGAGAACAAACAAATACATAAAGCCTGTGAAATCAAGTTGGTAATTTCTTCCTACTCAAGATTCAGTCCTACATAGACAAATAGAAAAAAGGCAACACATGCTGAAAGTAAATAAGGTAAACGATAAATCTCAGACTATAGATTCACTAAAACATTCCAAATCTCACAATGTTTCCCTAATGTTACTCTTAAACTTGTCCACCAGTGTTTGCGTTAATCTGTTCATCAAGGTCGTTGTCTCTTAAAACCTTCACTTAAGAAAGTAAATACCGACCAAAAAAAAGAAAGTTCTTATAATAAATTATAGGGTAAAATACTATTTTGATCCCTAAACAATACTAAAAGTTTGTTTTAGGTCCCTAAACTTTAAAAAGTTCTTTTGGTAAAGTTTAGGGACCAAAATAGTATTTTACCCTAAATTATATAACAACCCAAGTGTTGACATGAGCTTTTATAGCTAGCATTTTACGGCCGTGTGCTGATCGCGATTTCATAAATGTATTTGAGATTAAGTCCAAATCTCATAGGAAGCGGTTCAACCCCCACACTCACATAGGTGAAATTTTGTCAAGGGCTAGAGCTTTTAGAAGTCAGGCCTATTTCTTCTTCTCTTTCTTTTGACAAGACCTGTAATTCTAACACCCCACTCATACGAGCTACAAATTTCATTAAGAGCTTTTTACTCAACCTCTCCACATTACAAGATAAATGCACTTACATCATAGGGATGAACAATTAAAAAATTATTTACAAAATAAATAATTAAAAAAAAAATAAATTGTGCATTTCTTACGACTATCGTATGATTCATTTTTCCCATTAAACCCAATTCTCAGGATTTCTAGTCCTTGGGTTGGGTATCCTCATACATGGCTCATGATTCTATGGACTTTAGTCCCATCCCCCTCGATGTATTCCAGACTCTATCTTTTGCCAAGACCTTGGTAAATGGATCTACAAGATTATGATTAGATTTAATATAATCCACAGTTATGATGCCACTACTTAAATAAGATCGCACGGTACTGTGCTTTCTTCTTATAAGTCTGAATTTACCGTTGTAGTAATGATTTTTAACTCTACCAATTGCGGCAGTGCTATCACAATGAATTAATATAGGTGGAATTGGGTTTTCCCAAAGTGAAATTTCATATAACAAATTTCTAAGCCAATTTGCCTTTCACTAGTTGAAGCTAATATTATTAATTCAGCTTCCATTGTTGAATTAGCAATTATTATTTGCTTTTTAGATTTCTAACAAATAGCACCACTGTCTAAGGTAAAAATATAACTAGTGGTAGAAAAAGAATCACTTGACAAAGTATTCCAATCGACATCACTAAAAGCTTCAATCACAGCAGGGTACTTTTTATAAAATAAGCCATAACTTTTGGTACCAATTAAATATCTCATGACTTGCTCAATAGCTAGCCAATGATCTTTACTAGGTTTGCTAGTAAATCTGCTTAGCACTCCTACTGCATATGTAATGTTTGGTCTAGTACAATCAATAGCATAACGCAAACTACCAATGATACTAATATAATCCTTTTGATTAAAAATCTCATCATCATTATTCACAGGAAATAAATGAACACTTGAATCAAAAGGAGTAGCTACATTTTTGTGATCATGAAAATTATATTTTCTCAACATAATGTGATTGATCAAGAAATATCTCATCACATGTTTTTGTAATTTTCATGCCTAAAATAAAATTAGCCTCACCAAGATCTTTCATATCAAAATGGCTTTTAAGCATATTTTTTGTCTCATTTATAATATGCATATTTGAGCCAAAAATCAATATATCATCCACATAGAGCCTAATAATAACATGTAAATTATTCCGTGATTTAGAATAAATACATTTATTACATTCATTTGATTTATAACCATTCTCAATCATGTAGGAATCAAATTGCTCATACCACTGCTTAGTTGCTTGTTTTAAGCCATATAGGGATTTAGTTAGCTTACATACTTTGCTTTCTTGTCCAGGCTCTACACAACCTTCGGGTTAATCCATATAAATCTCTTCCTTGTCCAGGCTCTACACAACCTTCGGGTTAATCCATATAAATCTCTTCCTCTAGGTCTCCATTTAGAAAAGCAGTTCTTACACCCATTTGATGAATTTTCAAATCAAAAATTGTAGCAATAGCAATTAACAATTTAATAGATGTAATTCTAGTTACCGGAGAAAATGTATCAAAGAAATCAAGATCAGCTTTTTGTTTAAAACTTTTTGCAAAAAGTCTAGCTTTAAACTTATCTATTGATCCATCCGGTTTCAACTTTTTTCTAAGAACCCATTTACAACTTATGGTCTTACAACCCGGTGGAAGATCTACTAATTTCCAAGTTTTATTAGAAATTAGAGATTCCATCTCATCATTTACAGCCTCTTTCGAAAATATAGCATTAGGTAAAGTTAAAGCCTCTTTTAAATTTTGGGGATTCTCCTCAATGTTAAAAACATAGTAATCAGGACCAAAATCCTTTTAGCTCTAGCTCTTTCACTTCTTCTAGGTTCCATTTCAAAATTTTCTTGATTTTGTAAATGAGAAGTAGAAGAATTAGGTTGCGACAAAATATTTTCTTCACCCCCACTATTTTTCAATTTAAAAGGAAATTTTTCTTCATGAAAAATTGCATCACCAGATTAAAAAATTATTTTGTTTTCAAGATCAAAAAATCTGTAGGTTGCACTATTAATCGCATAACCAAGAAAAGCACAGGTAGTAGCTCTTATACTCAATTTAGGTATTTTAGAGTCAGTAAGCCTTACATAAGCAAGACAACCCCATACTCTCAAATATCCCAAATTTGACTTATGTCCTTTCCACATATCAAAATGTGTGGTATGTGATTTTATGTGGCACCCTACTTAAAACATAACATGCAGTTAAAATAGCTTCACCCCAAAAATGTAAAGATGCACCAAATTCAATTAACATGACATTTGTTAACTCAATTAAAATTATATTTTTTCTATCAGCCACACCATTAGAAGCAAGTGAATATGGTGCAGTAGTTTCATGGATAATTCCCAAAGACTGAACAAATGAGTTGAATGCACTTGATTCATACTCACGGCCTCTATCACTTTTTTTTTTCCCTACCAAATTGATTTTCAACTTCTTTTTAAAAAATCTTGACATTTTTTAAAAGCATCACTTTTATTTTTCAACAAATAAATAGTTGTATATTTTGAGAAATCATCAATAAAAGTGATAATATATCTATTTCCTCCACGAGTTAAAATTCCCTCAAATTCACATAAATCGGAGTGAATTAACTCAAGCAATTCGGTATTTCTTACAACACTTTTATGAGGCTTTTTTGTAATCTTAGCTTGACTACAAATTTCACATTTTTCAAAATCTTTTGACAGTCTTGAAATTAATCCTAAACTACTCATGATTCCCGCATATCTACTATTTATATGACACAAACAAGCATGCCAAAAATTAATAGAAGAAAGCATATAAACTGAACTAGTAGATGCTTTATTATTCTTAACATTCAATTTAAACATTCCATCATAAGCATGACCCTTGCCCACAAATAATCCCTTTTTAGTGATTACATAATTATCAAATTCCATAGTTTGTTTGAAGCCAACCTTGTTAAGCAAAAAACTTGACATCAAATTCTTCCTCATAGACGGAGTGTAAAGTACATCTTTCAATGTTAGCACGCGTCCAGAATTGAATTTCAATTTAACCTCACCACTCTCAAGAACCTTGATTTTGCTAGAGTCACCAAGCATAACAGTTTTTTCTTTTTCAAAAGGAGTGTACAATTTGAACTAATTTTTGTCATAGCAAATGTGCCTATTAGCACCAGAATCTGCCCACCACCTTTCAACATATTACACCACATTGATGTTTGTAATCATAGCCACTAATGGCTCTTCAGTTACGTTAGCCTACAAGACATATTCACATTTCCAAAATTTGCAAAATCGAGCAATATGCTCACTCTTGCCACAAACAAAATAGGATCTATTAAATTGATCTTATGAAGGGGGTCCTTAGTTCTTATCATAATTTTTATTTGGGTTTCCCCTTCCCCTTCCCCTTCCTTGAGGTCTATTACTATTTTTAAAGACTCTCTTTTTAGACTTAAATTGACCATTTATAGGAAAATGATTTTTGGGCATATTATTATTGGCTGAAATAAGTTTTACCTTTGTGGTGGAATTACCATTACTCTCTTATGTCATAAGTGCATCTTGTCCTCTATCCTCCTTCACACGGATGCTTGTGATCAAAGTCTCCAAGGATGTCTCCTTTTGTTTACACCGCAAAGTCTTTTGGAACTCCCTCCAAGATTGTGGTAGTTTATCAATTATGCCAGTTACCACCAAATTGTCTCCAATTTTTATGCCTTCGGATCTTAATTCTGCCACAATCATTTAAAAGTCTTTGATCCACCACCGATTTTCCATCCACCATTTGGTATCGAGAAAATCTACTGGCAGCATACTTCTTTGCACTAACCTCCTCGGTATCATACCTTCTTTGTAAAGCTTTCCAAATTTTTTTGGCAGAATTGTAAGTTGTATCATAATAATCATAGAAATGATCAGCAAGACAATTCAAAAGATAAGAGCGACAATTATATTCATCTTTTGTATACTTATCTATTTTTTCTTGATGGAGACTATATTCTTCCTCACTCATCTCATTGGTAGAAACTTTTGATGGATTCTTGACAGTGAGGATGTAGGCGACTTTGAGAAGACTCAAGTAAAAGAAGACCTTTCCTTTCCACCTCTTGAAGTTGGCTCCCTTAAAGTGAAATGGCTTATTGAGATCTCCAATAGGCTCATTTGGTTTCTCTTGTGTAGGCTCTATGTATTGAATCTCCTTAAAATTGTAGGTGCAAACACAATGATAATGGAAATAACACAAAGAGAAACTGAACAATATTTCTGAATTTTATTAACTTAAAGATAGAAATTACACAACACTATTTGAATTAAGGCGCGGCACTCACTCTCTTTAAAGAGATTCAAGCCCTTGGTTGGGTAAACTTTGTAACCGGTGCAAATCGTCTTTGACTTGTCTCCCCCATGATACAACATTCCAATAAGTGTCGTATGACTAGAACAACTTCTGCACAAAGTGTTCAAGCCCAAAACTCCACCAGAAAGAACACTCTTCCTTGCCAAGAACCTCTCTATTTTTTTTTAGTGTATATTGCAGTAACTTGGATTAAATCTGAATGAGTCTATTTATAGGCTCAATGGGCCTCATAAAATTACTAGCCAAAATAATCTGATTAAGTAGGTCCATTATTCTGATGTAGTGGGTGTTACAAGATTAATTGTTGGATATTAATCTGATGGGCTGGAGTTAAACAATTAATGATGAGATAAGGAGTTTCTGAAGAATGAAAAGACCTAAACGGATAGTCCATTAAGTTGGTTAATGGCTCTTCATTTTCCATAATTACTCTGAATGGGCTATCAAGTAGGAGGATCCAAGAGGTTGATTCATTTCCATTTTTGATACCTCCACCCTTCACCTTCCCCTTGCGCATGTATCTAGCCCAATATCTGAGATAATTCATGTTACCCCATTAAACACCACAATTAAAAAGAATAAAATGGTCTCTCTTCTTTTTAATGTAGGATTAAACATTTTCACTAACTTCTCATCTTCCATATTCATTCTCATATCTTTAATTTATGTTGTAATTTTTATTAATTTTTATTATTTAATATTAAAATGCTTCAATTTTCTCTTCCCCTCTTTCATATTCTCCTAAGTCCATCACCACCATCAATGGCAAAAATATAATCCACAAAAATTATATAGCTTTGTCATGATAACTAATGAGTCAAAAAATAAACTAGAACCGTTATTCTCCATAATGACGATCCAAGCAAGCGTTACACATTAATTGCGCGCATTGATGATAAAGAGTAACGGACAGAGCAACGGTAACAAGTGAGTTGTGCACATCAGACCACCAATTTAGTAACACACTAGCCGTTGAACATAAATGCAGAGATTCATTGTTACACCCCGAACCCAAAAGGGTCCAAGGCATGAAAAAGACATCTCAAAGAACCTGTAGATTTTCCTTTTTGACAATCCAATCCACATAAATCATATCAAGAACCAACATTAAGAATTATCATAATAATTCCATTGAATATACTCTCAAAGTAAGTCAGAGCTCTAAGTAATAATTACAAGGACCATTGGCCACAAAAGAATAGAGGTCTGAATAATTAATTACATATCACGACTTGTCCCATCAGTGGAAATAACATCAAAACCACTTTAATATACAAAAGAATGAGTCAAGCCTATTCTAAGATTTATACCATCTAATATACCCATTACAAAAGTTCAGCCTCCATCAGTAGTTAGTCTAACTACTATTAGCCACCAAAAAGCTGTCTCAAAAGACTGTTGCCTACTCTGAAAAGATTATAAAGTAATGGAATGAGACAGAGCCCAGTAAGTAGCATATTTAATGGGGGTGGGGGAAATGCAAGTTTCATCTTCAATAATAATAATATGACAAGAATGATTTAATAATGAAACACAAAGTTTCTCAAAGTAAAATACCTTGAAACTATATCGTATAATCTGTGAGCACTAATAATATAGTTTCCAAAACCATAAAATCTAATATACGGTAATTTATCACAAATATACCATACTGCCACATAGACCGGTCAGGGGATCCACCCATTCACAACTGGCATGATATTGTCCTCTCTGGTATGCAGACTCTTGGCCCCATGGACAGCAGCCTCACCCATACCCTCAAGGTTTTTCTCTCCCCCCATGGGCAGCAGAGAGAGCGCGTCAAATAGGACCTCTCTTGCATGTGGTCTCTTGGCCCCATGGGCAGCAGCCTCACCCACACACAATCAAGGAATCCTCTTCCCCCCATGGACAGCAGGGAAGAACGCGTCATCCAAAGTAAAAGGGCACTGACCTAAACTTGATTTCGTTGTCACAAAGACCACAAAAACCAAATCGGGTGATCACCGGGAAATCACACATAGCATGATGTTACAACAACATAAACTCACAGGTTACACTACTTTGAAACACATAGTTCATATCTAGGTAGTTTCAGAAAACCTTAAATAATCTAACTTCTATAAAGTTTGTAAGGTTTTCAACTTCATTCTTGTCAAGAGATTTTCTATCAATTTCCCACATAATAAGATAAGATAAGCATCTTTAAATTTTCTACTATACCATAAAATCTATGATTTTCCTATCAAAGATTAAATAAAAGATGCTCATTTTTCCATATCAAGGATTCATACATTTCCCCAAATGCAATACCAAATATGATGCATTTTCATATATAATCATATATATATATATATATATATATTATATTAAGGTTACGACACAGTAGTTTTTAGGAAAATATAATTTCCATAGGTAATTTCTAAAAACGTGTCTAACCTAAAACAACATTCATGTTATTTTTCAAAAATCCCATTAAAAAGCTACTTACCTTACAACTGCAAAATCCTAATTCTCCAAGCTCCAAGGAGATTAGTTAGAACCTAAACAATATCAAGTAACTTATCACAATCAGTATAGAGCTTGAAATTGCATCTAGCCACAATTTAGGAATTGCGAGGTAATCACTTAATTAGGCAAACCTAGTATTTAACCTCATCAATAATTATATATTCCATTTCCATAGTTCCTCAACAAATCGATTCACAAGGCATAAACTCCAAATTATAGAGTTAACCCATTTAATATCATCTCCAACATTATGACTAGTTTCCATAAAATTTACACTACATCATTAAGAGACCCATGAAAGCAAAATCAATATATCCTCCAAGATAAAAAAATTTAGAACTTCCACTAACTCCAAATAAACACAATGGCTATGAAAAAATTTGATTTACCAACCATCACATGTTATAACTTAAACCCCTAAATTTTTCCATCATACATAAACCTTAAATAGTCATCAATAGCACAAAATTTATACCCACTCATCAATTAATTTCACCAATATAAAACCCATACATAAAAACACATTAATATCACTTTCAATGCTCATAAATCACATGGGCATCATTATTAAAACTTAGATAAAAATAACCTCAAGAAAAAGTGTAAGACCCACCAAAAAGATGAGAAATTTTTACCTCAAAAAAAGGATGTGAAGATGTTTATGGGTTCACAACAATTTTCCGGTGATCTTGCCGGAAAAATGATGGTGGAAATGGTGATATGGAGGTGCCGGCAAGAGAGTTTGAGGGAGTGAGGAGAAGCTGCCAGACGGAGAAATGAAAAAGAAGAAAAAGAAAGAAAAGAGAAATGAGGGAGTGAGCCGGCCAGAAGGAGATAAGAGGGAGTGGGTAGTGGGTAGTGGGGTTAGGTGAGGCTTGGCACGTGGGAACCCAAAAAAATATCTGCTTTGACCCCTTTTTTTTTTTTTTTTTTAAAAGCTGACGGGATGTTACATTCATTGTCCATTAAGGCGATGAACAGCTATTAGGGTTCTTTTTTTTTACACCTAATTTTATTTAAGTACTACCTATTTATTTTCAAATACCACTAATAAGTTATTGGGTTTTCAAAAAATATTTTTTACTCTATTATTATGTTAATCACAAATATTTCATATCCTATTATCTAAATTGAGTCATGATATAAATTATAACAAAAAACCCAAAAAGCTCACGTTTTATCTAATTTTATTATCATTATTTAGCTAACCCCAAAACCGACCCTATGAGCCCAATACACACATCCTATTCTATTTAAAACTCAAAAATACTTATGCTTGGCAATATTTGAAAAGCCCATAATTAAAGTCCATGGCAAAACAATTTTATCAATGGAATTCAAATCCATAAAGCCCATGATTTAAACCTATGGCAATTTTATCAATGGAATTCAAATTCATAATCAAAGCCCATAGTTTAAACCCATGGCAATTTATTTATTCAAAACCCAATTCACATTGGCAATATCAAAACCCAATTTTTATTGGCAACATCAAAAACACAATTGTCGTTGGCAACATCAAAAACCCAATTTTTGCTGGCAACATCAAAAGCCCAATTTTAATTGGCAACATCAAAAGCCCAGTTCTCGCTGGCAATATCAAAAAGCCCAATTCTTATTGGCAACATCAAAAACCCAAGATAATTACTTGGCACTATCAAAAGCCTAAGCTAACTACTTGGCAGTATTTTATAAAAAGTCTAAGCTAACTATTTAATATATTTTATCAAAACCCTAAAGTTATTAATATTTGACAAAATACTATTGTTGGGGTACATTTCTTTACACCTAATGTTATAACACCTATTTATTTTCAAACACCATTAATAAATTATTGGGTTTTCCCAAATATTTTTTGCTCTATTATTATGATCACAAATGTTTCATATCTCATTATCTAAATTGGGTTATGATATAAAATATCACAAAAAAGCCCAAAAACTCATATTTTATCCAATTTTATTATCATTATTTAGCTAAACCCAAAACCGGCCCTATGAACCTGATAAACACATCCTTTTCTATTTAAAGCCCAAGAATACTTATGCTTGGCAATATTTGAAAAGCCCATGATTCAAATCTATGGCAAAACAATTTTATCAATGAAATTCAAATCCATAATCAAAGCCCATGGTTTAAACTTATGGCAATTTATTTATCCAAAAACCCAATTCTCATTGGCAACATTTAAAACCCAATTTTTATTGGCAACATCTGATAGACCACAAACTGAATGACCCCTTGTGATTTAAACTAATTAATTAATTTAGCCAAGTTATTAATTAATCAATTTAACATGCAAATACGTGGCAGCACAAACAAATCACCGAATAACTAAATATGCAACGGAAAATAAATAACACGGTGATTTGTTCACGAATGGGAAAAACCCTAACGGCAAAAACCCCACCGGGTGATTTCAGGTCACCACTCCCGAAACTCCACTATTATCAAATCAAGCGGTTACAAATAAGGAATCCCAGTACCTTACCAACCTACAGTTGAACCCTTACCCCAATACCCAATTGGACTTGATCTGTAGCGACAGTTCCCACCTTTGATGCACGGCTCCCAAGTACGTGACTAACCAGATGCGCGGATCCCAGTACGCGACTTCAATCACCAACTTTAGAATGAGAGGTTGGCTGCAGAGTTCTTCAGATCATCCTATGCATGAAGATCAGGAAGATGCTTGGTCACAAAACCCTAAGGTGCACAATACACAGCAACTTCTTGAAGAAGATGATCTAGGTTAAGAACTTCGTCTCAGAGCATAATTTGCTTGAACAAGGATTGCTCAATGCTTATGCAACTTGTGTCTATGTTGACGGCTCTTAAAACACTCCTTAAATATGTTTAGGGTTAGAAGAAAAGAAAGCCCAAAAACACATTCACGGATCCCAAGAAAATCAGATTGGAATTCTGACTTTTTAAGTCTCGACAGATAGCAGGTGTCGAGGTAGGTGTCGAGCAGGTGTCGAGATTTAAAAATTCTGCACTTCAACTTGCTTTTTCTTGGACAGACTTGATGACTTCAACACTTGATCTTGAAACATAGTTTCTTGAAGTATTAAAAACACCTAGAACTACCCAATTACAAGTAGAGTGCGTTTTGTCAAAGGATTAGCCAATTTACATAAAATATGACATATGTTCTTAACATGTAAACACATATGTCCTAACAACATCAAAGCCCAATTCTCATTGGTAATATCAAAGCTCAGTTCTCCTTGGCAATATTTAAAACTCAATTCTTATTGACAATATCAAAGCCCAGTTCTCGTTAGAAATATTTAAAACCCAATTCTCATTGGCAACATCAAAGCCCAATACTCATTGGTAACAACAAAGCCCAGTTCTCGCTAGTAATATTTAAAACCCAATACTCATTGGCACTGTTTTGTCAAAAGAGCCTAAGATTATTAAATGCTTGGCAAGGAAAAAATATATCATGGTATAATCGTTGCTCAAATATTGCTATGACAATCGTCTTATAAAAAACCCATTGGGAGCTATGGAGCCCAAAGATTTGGTAACCCCGGCCCACTCCATATCGGGCCCAAGGCCCATGCCGAGGACAATGCAGTATTCGAGGATGAGCGGGGGAGGCCCAAATTGTCAAGGAGCATCACCGAGGACGATCATGTCCTCGGCCGGCCGATATTGAAGAAGGAAAGCTGTCATCCACACATTAAATATGCACAACCGACACTCTGGCCGCATTAATAAAGAATTGACCAGTGAACAGTAATGCCTTGGTTACTTCAACTAACAGCAAGTCTAGAAAAGCGGCTGATGGGACAAGCCCTCAGACATAGGCTCAGATGACCAACAAGTGGATAGCAGAGATCAGCTGAATAGGACTATATAATAGAATGAACCCCCAAAAAAGAGGGGGATGGGGGCTTTTTGGGGTGTTCAAGGACAGCCCCTATGTTCATTAGTAATCAAGGAAGAGCTCCTCGGACTGGGCCGAGGACGAATTTTCCCTTAGAACACTTAGCCAAATCTCACTCAATGATCCTGTAAACCCATACCAACTGTTGTATCTTTTACTAATGCCTAGTCCTTCTATCCATTCTCTATAAATTTATTGTATAGGGTTACCTGGGCTTGAATAAACTCATCCCCAGGAAGGAAGTGCCCGAACCGGGTCCCTACAATTGGCGTCGTCTGTGGGAAGGACTTGAGAATTAGTAAGTGCGACGGTTGGTGCAGAAGGATCAATAACAACACTTCTTCCAAGTTCAAAAAAAAAAAAAAAAGCACAAACAACTGCAATGTACTCATTCAGAAGGCAATCATCACAAAGAAAAGAAAGATGCAAGAAGTAAAAGAAACGAAATGTAGTTACTTCTTTATTAAGCAAAGAAAAGTTACATTATACAACAAATGCTTAGGCAGGCTTGTTCTAAAGCTAGCCACAAAGGTAAATGCTTAGGTAGGTTTATGTTGAAGCTAAAAAAAAGAAAAAGGAAAAAATGGACCTAGGCAGGCATGTTTTAAAGCTAGGCTGAGTATGGAGGGAGAGGTGGAGACAAGCCTATTCTAAGGCCGTCCACAGCTCCCCAACCAGCATGGGCGGCGCTTTGAAAGAGAAGGAAGAAGAAGGCACGACGCCTGACGGTCCCATCTCAAGGTTTTTCCTTGATTCTCTCACAGTCCCACGACGACCGGGCGCCGGCGAATCACTACCAGTTTGGAGGGCCGGTAGATCCGCACGCGGAGAAGAGACGTTATGTTCCTTTCGGATCTCCCTCCAAACTGTAAGGGGAGTCCTCTCTCTGGCTAGGTTGAAAAGAAGGAGGATCTTTAGCCCATGCTTATTCTGCTTCCATTGTGTCGTCCAGGAACAGGGTGGCATCCTCGGCTCCTAAAAGGGGCTCGGCTTTCTTAACCCCGCCTTTTTCCAGGGCCACTCCATCCCTTCAGGCACCAGTCACTATTCTGGCTAGGCTCTTGAAAATTCCCAGAAAACGGAGAGCCTTGAACCCCTATTGAACATAAGTGTTTGTGAAATTTGAAGAAAAGACTAGCCAAAATACCTTATATAGAAGGCAAGAGCTGGTGAAAACCAGCCCGCACAGAATCCTAAGGAAGAATTACCAAAGGTATTAACTTCGCCAAATTTCTAAAGAGCTCACCAACCACTGGATCCTCGTAAATCCACAAGGGTATTAATGAGGATGCGCCTCGCGCACCGAAGCGTCAAGCGCGTTACTCGAATAGCCCAAAAGACGCCTCGTAATTGGAAGTGGCGCGCCGGATGAAGGAGCCAGACCTAAGAAGGGTCCCCCCTCAGCGAAGCAAGCTCAAGGCCGCTATCACTCTAAGGGCAGACTCCCCAACGCTGAGGATGAGCTCCCTCACTCCAAGCAGTCAAGAAGAACTAAGTACTAGACAGAACCAAGGTCTTGCATAGTCCTCGGACTCAAACCTATGGGGAAACTAGTTACTTCAGAAGACAAGTGTTATACAGAACCAAGGCCTTGCATGGTCCTCGGACTCAAGCCTATGAGGAAATTAACTACTTCAAGAAGAACTAAGTACTAGACAGAACCAAGATCTTGCATAGTCCTCGGACTCAAATCTATGGGGAAACTAGTTATTTCAGAAGACAAGTGTTAGACAGAACCAAGGCCTTGTATGGTCCTCGAACTCAAGTCTATGGGGAAACTAACTACTTCAAGAAGAACTAAGTACTAGACAAAACCAAGGTCTTGCATAATTCTCGGACTCAAACCTTTGGGGAAACTAGTTACTTCAAAAGACAAGTGTTAGACAGAACCAAGGTCTTGCATAGTCTTCAGACTCAAGCCTATGAGGAAACTAACTACTTCAAGAAGAACTAAGTACTAAACAGAACTAAAGTCTTGCATAGTCCTTAGACTCAAACCTATGGGGAAACTAGTTACTTCAGAAGACAAGTGTTAGACAAAACCAAGGTCTTGCATGGTCCTCGGACTCAAGCCTATAGGGAAACTAACTACTCAAGAAGAACTAAGTACTAGACAGAACTAAGGTCTTGTATAGTCTTCGAACTCAAACCTATGGGGAAACTAGTTACTTCAGAAGACAAGTGTTAGACAGAGCCAAGGCCTTGCATGGTCCTTGGACTCAAGCCTATGGGGAAACTAACTACTCAAGAATAACTAAGTACTAGACAGAACCAAGGTCTTGCATAGTCCTCGGACTCAAACCTATGGGGAAACTAGTTATTTCAGAAGACAAATGTTAGAAAGAACCAAGGCCTTGCATGGTCTTTGGACCCAAGCCTATGGGGAAACTAACTACTTCAAGAAGAACTAAGTACTAGACAGAACCAAGGTCTTGCATAGTTTTCGGACTCAAACCTATGGGGAAACTAATTACTTCAGAAGATAAGTGTTAGACAGAACCAAGACCTTGCATAGTCCTCGGACCCAAGCCTATGAGGAAACTAACTACTTCAAGAAAAACTAAGTACTAGATAGAACCACGGTCTTGCATAGTCCTCGGACTCAAACCTATGGGGAAACTAGTTACTTCAGAAGACAAGTGTTAGACAGAACCAAGGCCTTACATGGTCCTCGGACTCAAGCCTATGGAGAAACTAATTATTTCAAGAAGAACTAAGTACTAGACAAAACTAAGGTTTTGCATAGTCCTCGGACTCAAACCAATAGGAAAACTAGTTATTTTAGAAGACAAGTGTTAGACAAAACCAAGGCCTTGCATAGTCCTCGGACTCAAGCCTATGGGGAAACTAATTACTCAAGAAGAATCAAGTACCAGACAGAACCAAGGTCTTGCATGGTCCTCGGACTCAAGCCTATGGAGAAACTATTCACTCACGAAAGACCAAGTGTCAAGCTGAACCAAGGTCTTGCATGGTCCTCGGCGTCAAACCTACGGGGAAACTAGTCGTTTCAAGGGAATCCAAGTACTAAACAGAACCAAGGTCTTGCATGGTCCATGGACTCAAACCTATGGGGAAACTAGTCATTTCAGGAGGATCTAAGCACTAGACAGAATCAGGGTCTTGTTCTGTCCACGGACCCAAACCTACGGCGAGGCTGACCACTTTGGTTCTAGTAATGAGCACTGCAGAGGATAATGACCTTTCCTACGATGGAATCTCAAAACCAAACCCATGAGCATCACTTAAAGCATCGATGTGGTCGACTGAAACGCAATTAAAGCCAGGATTGTACAAGTAAAAAAAAAAGTGATAATTCAAACAGGACGAATAAGAGAAAATAAAATATGCACTTCACTGAATCTTTAAAGAGTTACATAAGGCAAAAGTGCCATTACAATGTTAAAAAAAAAAAAAAAACAAACGAAGCAAAGGCGCAATGGAGGATCATTCTTTCAACTCCATCCCAATTCCCCCCTCAGGGAGCTGGGCAGAAAAGGTCTCAGGGTCCTTGTAATCCTCGCTTGGGATTACAGCCTGGGGAGGGTCAGCTGGATGAGATATCTCCCCAATGTGAGGGGCTTGGACATCAGCTAAGGGGTCTACAGCCTCCCAGGGCGCATCCGCAGTGGGACCCTTGCTTATCTCAACAGCCCCAAGAGGATCAGCTTCCTTGGCAAGCTCATCCGAAGGGGTAGCAGCTGGGGCGTCTTCCTCAGGAACATCCCCAACTCCCTCAGGAGTCACTTCGGCCTAGAAGCTGGGAAAAGCAACCTTACGAATGGCAGGAGGGTAGTACACATTCTCTACCTTCCACAGGTCAGATGAAGCCTTAACACTTGCTTGTTTCAAGGCTTCATTCCACTCCTGGGAACAGTAAAGTCTGCATACCTCGGGCACTTGAGCCTTAAGGGCAGCTTCTGTCTCAACTACCCCTGACTCGTAGGCCTCCTGCGTGGCCTTACCTTTAGAAGCCTCAGTTTCGGCCGTGGCTAACTCAGCCTCTTCCTTGGCTTTCGCGGCCTCGTCCCTGGCAGACTCCGCAACGCCTCTGGCCCTCTTTGCTTCGAGCACCCTCTTTTCCAGGGTCGTGATCTCCTCTTTGGCGACCCTTAGCTGATCCTCTGCCTTGAGCAGGCACTCCGTTTGATCCAGGGCCTGCTTTTGGGCGCTAGCAAGGCTTGATTTAGCGAGGTCTCGAGCCCTCTTCATCTCCTCCAACTCCCCCCTCGCCTTTGAAAGATCGGCCTTGGAGGCGTTGAAGGTTCGCACAACGTCTAACAGCCTGTTACGCTCCGAGCTCGCGGCCTTGCTTTCGTTACTGGCTATATCCTCCAACCTAAAGGTAACCTGGATAGCCTGCTAATTAAAACCAATGTGCAACAGATAAGGAGCCAAGAAACAGGAAGTCAAGAGAATCACAAGTGATCAGAAAACTTACCATGCCCAAATATTGTTTGAGGCCGAGGAAGACCCCCTTGCTCCTCAGAGCCTCCAGCTAGGCCATGTCCGCGGGGAGTAGCAGGGACCTCCCCAACACGTCAGCCACGTGCGCACCCTCGCCCCCTCGAGGGTCCCTGAGGGAGGCATCGTCCGTCAAGGGCTTCCCATAGAGCATGGGGGCAGAGAGCCAAGCCTAAGCCCCGGGCTAGATGGTGGCCTGTTTTTCCTGACCTCGGTGCCCTACTCTAAGCTCTTTCGATGGCTGCTGAGCGTCGCCATCGCCCTAGGAAGGATCAGACTCTTCGACCCCCCTAGACCTCTTGCCTTTGTCATTCTTTTGAAGATGACTGGTGGGCTTGGACCCAGATGGTGAACTATGTTAGGGTGGGGGAGGAGGAAGCTTGGGAGGAGACTTCCCCGACACGTCCTTCCCCGGCTGCCCCTCAATTAGGGCCAGCAAGCTTGTCTGAGGTCATTTCTTAAAACTCATCTTCGACCAGGAAGGGGCTTCTTTGGACAAAAAGTCTGCTTCAACCAAGCTGGGATCACTCAAATCGCCAGAAGGGTCCTCGGGCGAATGGAATTGGTCGAACACGCCGAACTTGTCATCGGACGGACCTGAGTCAGCAACTTCCTCTTCCCCTGGCTTTCCCCCTTTAGCCTCGGCAACTTGATCTGATGAAGAGGTACCCACCAACGGTAAGCCCTCAGGAATGGGAGACCCTTCGAGGATTAGAAATCCGTACTCAACTACGGTGATGTTATGCAGCTGAGGATCTTTGGCTCGGATCACATGCTTTGGAGCCGAGAATGATTTTTGAATCAGATCGTATCCTAGGATCTCATGATCGGCTCTAACTTAGTTGTCGGCTTCATTCACAAAAATCTCCGACCTCAGTACGGTCTGCAAATCCTCCTTGTTGACTAAGCCGAAGTGACGCTCAAAAGCGCACGGATCTGTATAAAAGAAAGCAAGTTCCTGTCAAAAACCAAGCAAAGCGGAGCACGAAAACACAAGAAATTAGACCCTCTCCTAGTCTGAATGCCCCACCTAGTGTACCTTCCACTGTTGGACAATGAAGGCCCTCGTGCCACTCTCCAGACACAATGAGGAAGTCTTTGTTCAAACCCTTGCTAGACTTAGGAAGGCACTGGATGAGCCGGACCCTATCGTCCCTCGTCTTCATGTAATACGACTTCCCCTTCAAGCGCTAGAGGTTGTAGCACCAGTTTACATCATAGTGGGTTAACCCCAACCCCATCTTCTCATTCAGGGCATCCACACAGTCTAAGATCCTAAATACATTGATGGCACACTGAGTGAGAGATAAGCCGAAGTGCCTAAGATAATCCCTCATCACTGGCCCCGTGGAAATCCTCATACCACCCTCCAGAAAGGCGATTATAGGAATCGCCACCTCACCCTCTTTTCTCCTAGTACTCCACTCCCTTTCTCCACAGTACCTCAAACTCACTGTATCGGGGATCTTATAATCAGTAACGAATTTTTCCATCGCCTCCTCAGACTGAACTAACTTCTTAAATCTACCAATCCTAAAGAACTAACGAGGGGATCAGGGAAAATGAAGGAGAGAGAGAAAAGAATAAGGGAACAAGAAACTCAGGCGAAAAAGTATGAACCAGAGAGAGAAGAAGACTTATAGAAATGAGGAAAAGCTCCTCGGACAGGCCTTTTGTGTTGAAAGAGGGCGTAGGGTCGATTGGAGGCTTGATCAAGTTCAGCGTATGTGCGCAAGAGCTTTTGAATGCAAAAGTGAAGGGTCAAATCAGTTCAATTGGGTTTATACCCCCAATTAAAAGTAACTGCACGGGTTTTCCCTCTCATTAAGTCAGAAGTATCTCTACCGTCCATTCATCATCACACCGTTGAACGTAGAGGACACAGAGCCGCCGAAATTTAATGAAGGCGCGCTCCAAGTACCGAAACGCCAGGAACGTCCCCTGAGCAGTTGGAAGGATTTTGGTACTGACAGGAAGACAAGATTTGCCAGGCCAGGATAAGGACCCGAGGACATCAAAATCCTCCTCCCCGCCTGAGGAGCCGAGCAGCAGAATTTTGAGGGGCTATTGTGGGGCCCAAAGATTTGGCAACCCCGGCCCACTTCATATCGGGCCCAAGGCCCATGCCGAGGATAATGCAGTATCCGAGGATGAGCGAGAGAGGCCCAAATTACCAAGGAGCATCGCCGAGGACAACCATGTCCTTGGTCGGCTGATATTGAAGAAGGAAAGCTGTCATCCACACATTAAATATGCACAACCGACACTCTGGCCGCATTAATGGAGAATTGACCAATGTACAGTGATGCCTTGGTTACTTCAACTAACAGAAAGTTTGGAAAGGCGGTTGATGGGACAAGCCCTCAAACACAAGCTCAAATGATCAACAAGTGGATGGCAGAGATCAGCTGAATAGGACTATATAATAGAATGAACCCCCAGAAAAGAGGGGGATGGGGGGTTTTCTTGGTGTTCAAGGACAGCCCCTATGTTCATTAGTAATCAGGGAAGAGCTTCTCGGACTGGGCCGATGACGAATTTTCCCTTAGAACACTTAGCCAAATCTCACTCGATGATCTTGTAAACCCACACCGACTGTTATATCTTTCACTAATGCCTAGTCCTTCTATCCACTCTCTACAAATTTATTGTATAGAGTTACCTAGACTTGGGTCCACTCATCCCCAGGAGGGAAATGCCCGAACCGGGTCCCTATAGGAGCTATCTTGGAGATTATGATCTTAAGCGATAAACCCATGAAATATGTGATCACCATTTATGTCACAACATCAACACTCGTGGTAAGTATTCAAACCCACAAAGTTCAACATTTACATTATGATGTGGTTATTAGAAACCATGAGCATTATTTACAATATGGAATTCACGGTGAACGATTTACAAAAAGCATTTTGAAGCTTGTCCTATTGTTTCAAATATTACAATTAATTGCTCAAAGGCCCATTGCAAGTATCTATGAAAAGAGCCCAAAGTATTCACTAACAAAAGCCCATGAGGAATAAAAGCCCATGGCAAACATGTGTTGTTAATGTCCATTTTGTAGGATGCACACAACCTGGCCCAAACGAACCAGCCCATGTATGCAAGCCCAACCCAAAAGACACCAGCAGGAAGGAAAAGATTGAGGATGGGCAATCAGCCCTTGTCCATCCCTAACCAAAAAGCAACTAGAGACCCCTACAAGAGAACCAAGCCTTTGAGGATGAACTAGGGGCTGTCCCATCAGTTGTCTGCCACCCCCTGCCTGATGTGAACAGTGCCCAAGGGTTGTCATATCAGCTGAAGTCTAAAGAAGATATAACTCTATCATTTTCCTCATGACTGCACCTCTAGTGGAAGGGGAGCTGAAACCAAATTATCCAAACTTCCACAAATTGATGCTATAAATGTAAAAAACGTTCAAGACGTGATTCATGTGCCAAGCCCATGAATCCTAAAGGGGAAAAATTGGGAATATGTGGTTTGGAGGGCATAAATAAATCTCTAGTGGAACCCCCTGAAGTAGACTAGAACTTAACACCTGGCTTGGGGTGTTAAATCTTACTTCTCAGGAGCCCGAATCTCAGTTGCAGTATTAGGATTCGCTCTTGATACACGCTTCAATCATAATAATTAAGCTCAGCCCCCAAAATCCTGGCATTTAATGCAAAACACTCTAAAATCCCATCATTACCTAAAAAAGCAAGGCAGCCCCTAAAATGGATTTTCCTACTTATGATAAAAAATCCTAGGAAAGCTTGACCCTGATCCATCACCTCTGAGTGGTCATATGTTTTTTGGATTCTTGTCAATTAATGCTTCTCTAAAAGCTCTATTATAAAAACACAAGCGAACCCAAAAAAACAAGCTAGCTACCCTCTCTGAAACTTTGCTTTTTATTTACTACTTTGCTAGTGGTTTAGCCTCCCTCAAGCTCTCCATTCATCATCCTTAGCCTACACTCATCTAATCTCAGATGTTCTCTTCCCCCTTTCACACAAACAAAGCCTATAGATGTCTCTCAACTAGTCATAAACAGGCCACCACACACAAAAAGCCTTAATCTCAGTATCAATCCCATCCCACTCACTCAAAAATAGCTCACATTCATCCCATTCATGCCTTATGAATATACACTCACTAAAATTTTAGCTTAATACTTGTTGCACTTAGCTGGGGATCTTTTTCTCCCTTCATATCATGCCAATTAATCATTCTTTTCTTTTTCCTATGGAACCTTTAATGTTTACTTTTTATTTTACTGTTAAAGGATATGATGTATTCATAACGGTCAAACTCTTCCCTCACATTAATGTAATAATGGCTGAAATTACAATGAATTCCTCTTGAATGAGACACATAAGGACCTAAAATTTGCTTAAATTTATCTAATTATTGATTACTGGACCGTGTAATTCCACCCCTACCGTTGGACAATTTATCTCTTTGGACTTAAGTGTAACATCACCCTTACTACTAGAGAATTTATTTCCCTTGAACTATCAGAACATAACCACTAATGTACTAACTAAGAATTATAAAGTATTTTTCATTTGGCTTTTGTTGCTGTTTTTGTTAAATGTAGCCTTTGTTTCCTTACTTAGGTAGGCTTGTCATCACACCGATAGCCTTTGGGTGTCATCTCAAGAGCCCATAGTTGAGTTTTGGTTTGGTTTCCCAACATCTTATTCAGAAGTATCAATTTCCCCCTCAATAACTATATCATAAGTATTTTACTTAAAAGTCCAATGATGAACAATACTTTAAGTTCTTAAATCTATTACTATAATATTACAAGCCCAAGAAATCTATGGCAATTATCTATTTTCAAAACCCATGGCAATCATCATACAAAAGCCCATGGAAAATTATGATTATTTATTTCATATTATATTATAAACTCATAGTCATTATTTATCTTATATCACAATATTCATAATATTTATTTCCAAAACTTATGATAATTATTTATCTTATATGCCCATTATGATTATTTACAGAAAAACTCATAAGAATATCACATTATTCCATTATAGTGGTTGTTACCATATTTTATTTGAAACCCATGGATACTGCCTCTATTTAAAACCCATGGTAAATATTATTCTCAAGAAAATATTGGAGGTCATTATTTAAAAAGCCCCAAAGAAAATATCATTTACAAAGTAATTCATAGCAAAAATTATGAGAAACTATACAAGTTATTATTTAAAGCCCATGAAAATTAATACCTAGAACCTATCATAAATATTTATTAAAGCTCATGGATTCGTCTTATTTTTACTAACAACTAAAGCCCATGTGAAATAAAAATCCATGGCAATATATGGTAGCTTTGTCCATTTTGTAGGGCTCACAATGAGAAAGCAAAAGGATAGGCCCAAGTGGAGAGAACCACCAAGTCAAAGGCCCACCAAAATACTCAGCCCTTGTGGCTAAGCCTAACATGAAATCTCAGCCAAAACAGCTCATGTGTGCAAACTGACCTTGCTGGAGAACTCCATTCAGTTCTGCCTTCTGCTGGAGGTCACCTCAAGAAGCAATCAAGCTCCCAAACCAAATTAGGAGCTGGCCACCTATCCCACTGTCAACTCTGACGTGAACAGTACCAGAGGTTGACACCTAAAGGCTAATGGGCAATAGATACCATTATTCTCCAAGTTTTGGTCACAACTCAAGGAAGCCATAACCAAGACCTCCAAGCTCATGAAATTCTCAACCAAATAGTTTATTTTATTATTAAAAATGTATATAATTGGTTCATGAACCAAGCCCATGAATTCTAAAAGGGAAAATTTGGGAACATGTGATTTGGAGGGCATAAAGGGATCTCCAGCGGAACCCTCTGAAGTGGACTTAAACTTTGACACCTGGCCTGGGGTGTTGAATCCTACTTCCTAGGGTTCAAATTTCAGTTGCAGCACTAGGATTCATCCTTAATGCCTGCCTTAATCCCATTGGCTAAACACAATCTCAGAATTCTTAACATTTAATGCAAGATTATGTTGATTTTTACCCATGTGTAACATTGCCCAAAAAAGCAAAACAGCCCCAAAAGTCGTAAAGAAAATATCATTTACAAAGTAATTTATAGCGAAAATTATGAGAATTCTTAACATTTAATACAAGATTATGCTGATTTTTACCCATGTGTGACATTGCCCAAAAAAGCAAAACAGCCCCAAAAGCAAATCTCCTATTTTAGGCCAAATCCTAAGATAATTAAGTCTGTTGTCTTGCCCTTGATCAGTCCTACGTTTTTGGACTTTTGCTAATCAATCCCTTAATCCTCACCCATCATACTATTTTCAGCCCATAAGTCAGTCCCTTAGTTCAAAAACTGGCATTTAGTCCATATGCTCATATACACTTACCCATAAACATCACGTTTCATCTTCTCAGAAAATCCCAACACCTTAAAATAGACACCAAACCCCTCTAAAATTTCTAATTTTCTTGTCACTTTACTTGTGGTTCAACTCTCCCCAAGCTCATAAATGATTCCCCTTAACCCACACTCATAAATCTCCCCAAGCATATTCACAGCCCATAAATGCTTCCTAATTAGTCACAAACAACTCTTTACCTATTAAAGTCTTAACCTCAACATTAACTCTATCATACCATCACAAGCTTACATACCCACTCACTCAAAACAGCCAATACTACCTCAATCATGCCACACATATATATTCCCCAAGAATCTTAGTTCAACATTTGCTACACTGAGCTGGAATCTCTCTCTCCCTTCATTCCATCCTATTTTTTCCTCTTTTACTTGTAATTATGAGGCCTTTAATCCTTGTTTATTGTTATTATGATGAAAGCCATAATGTTTTGGATACTATGGAAGTTTTCCCTCATGATAACTTGATAATAATAAAGAAACTATATGATTTTTATCATGTAAACACATTTATTGACTAATCAGACGTTATTGCTAAAGGTCTGTCATACTCACTGCTGGACCATTTTTCCTCTTTTGTACTTGTCATAATGTACCCACTTTTATATTAACCAACTATGGAAGAAATGCATAATTTTTACTATGCAAATACATTTATTGATTTTCCAAATATCTACCGTTGGACGTTTCTCTTGCTTACCGCTAAATAATTATTTAAGCACTTGTTGTGGTGGGCCATCCTTTGTACTAGCTTATCTTTGCAGGAGGTATTTTGGGGTTTTATTATAATTTTTGTTGGGTGCAACCTAGATCTTGAGCAAAATTGGCCTTTCACATTTCACCGATAGCCTTTGGGCCATATTCCAAGCCTAAAGTCGAGTCTCGGTTTTGACTCCCCTTACATCATGTGGGCAACGAATGAAAAATGCCCCCAATATAAAAGAAAGAAACAACAGAATCTAAAGGTATACACAAAAATTCACTCAAAAACCACTCCAAGTCAATTTCTCTCTAAAAACCTTTTCCTTTTCTGACTTAACCATTGAAGTGTTTTTGGCAAACACCACACCAGCGTGCCCCATTTCATTTCAAGTCTTATTGCAAGTTTCACATTGGAGACATAAACAACCCAACTTCGTTCATCTACAGAAATGAGGAACTCAACTGCTGATTTTTTGACATCATCAATAACAAAAAAATAAATATTACACATCTACACTTTGAAAATTAAAGGTTTTTGTATCAGACGTACGAAAAGTAAAAGAATTGCAACATAGCATTTTTTTTCATTTCATGCCACAGCACCAAGGATTTAGCAACAAAAAAGAAATCCTAAGTAGGATTAATTATTATATAGAAGCGAGTAAGGTTATGCGTCTAAACCTATTTTGGGTAACATTTGTTCACTTTTATTTGTTCATTTTTGCTATGATGACACATGGCTATCAAATCCAACGAGGAATCTAAAGCATTTTTCCTCTAGTTGTAGTTGACAAGTGACCTTAAGCTCATTTATACTATGGGAACAAATGCTTTAACAAAGTTAAATAAAGCACGGATTCAAATTATTAAAAAAAAAAAAAAAGTCGAATAAAGTTTACTCTACTTTCACTTTCCATGGCAACAATACTTATTCTATACATATGAGATATGATATTTATGATTTATCCCTAAGGGAAAAAAAGAAGAAGAAGATGTTTTGCCTTTAAAATGGATTCATTTTATAATTTAGAAAAGGGTTGAATCCCATTTTTAAGTACCTTAAGGGCAATTGTTAAGGTGGAATTTTCAATGCTACTTTTTTTAGATATTTGAGGCCGTGTTTGATATACCCACATAAACACATGTTTTTAGTTTTTAAACAATATTACACGTATTTCTACACATTTTTTCTTCCACACGTATTTCCACACTTTTTTTCAGTTTTTAAGTATATGTACCAAATACTGCCCAAACTTTTTATTAACTTTTGCTACTTTTCCTATTTCTTAATATAGATGGATTTTTTTTTTTTTTTTTGATGAATAGATGGAATTTGTTTTATTCTTCTTGACTAATGTTCTAGCCTCTAGACGCATTCGTTAGAATACTTTATAAAATCTAGGGTAAATTTTATTAACACATTCTGAGGTTTGGGTTAATACTAATCGAGTTATTGTTTGGAAGCACAACAATAAAAGTAAAAATTTGTTCATCTTAAACCTCAGGAAAAAGCCCATTTAGATCTTAACAAATTAAAAATAAACTAATAGATAAAATTTGATTATATTTAGATTTCGCTTGCAATTCAATTAACAACACTAATTAATATCTTTATTGTATTTAGAAATAATAGATGATTTTTAAGATTTAATCTTATCAACAATAATTGGTATGTTCATTGTATTAAGAAACAATATGCCAATTGAACTTATAATTTATCTTTTATAAGAAATATTATATCCACAACATTTTTAAAACAAATCATAAATGGTAAATTGTTACTCCTTGTTAATGACGAGCAAAACATAACACTTCTTATCTTTTATTTTATTTTTAATATGTACTATGGACAAATTTGTAAAAAAAAATCCTCGTAAGTCATAAAATTCATCTTCTTATTGGCCCTTATAAAAAAATTCTAAAGTCGTTCCTGTCCTTGTCACGAATATGATATATGGGTTCATTTAATTGATACTCTTAAAATGTTTATTAATAAATTATTTTAAAGTATATATAAAAAATTATCAACTTTTTTTTTCCTATAAAAAATTTATAAAAATAATTATTAAATCAATACTAGCAACATCGGTGTACCCTGCTATTGCCAAGGAATACATGCATGAGACACCTCATTTGGCAGGTGTTCCATTCTTGTTGGATATGTCAACGCAACTTACGCTGCATATTCGGCCCACCGAGTCACAGTGACAGGTCTCTGATTCCTAGGGTTCATGATAAATAGATAGAGGCTCACACACCCAAAAATGGCTGCCATTGCTGTATCCGTAGCCTCCACACTTGTAGCTTCGTCTCCTCGATATTCTTCTTCTACTACGTCCTTACTTTTCACTAAACTAAGGTCTTCTTCACCATTTCTTCGATTTTCTTTAGCTGTTACACCCTTTTGCTCTCGCAAAGGTAGACTCATGGCTCACACTCTCGCTCAGGCCAATCTCGGCCTCACTTACCCTGCTGGCATCGAAGCCCCTAAGGTCTCTCTCTCTCTCTCTCTCTCTCTGTCTCTCACTCACTCTCTTTGAAAACCCATCATTAGTTTTTCATTTTGTTTAATATTTTGGCTTTTGGATTGATTTTCTTGGCTAAAGTTTGTGCCTTTGTGGACATTTGTGATTCTGGTTATGGGTTTCTCTGTTTGAGCCCACTAGACTTTTCACTGTTTGTGCTTCATGTTTTTAACAATTTTGATGGAATTTATGGTTAATGTTCATAAAGATTTGATCTTTGTTAATGGGGTTATGTCTATATCTTTCTATCCAAATTATTATTTCTTTACTATGTGTTATAGAGTCACTTTTTTTGAATTATCTGATTGATAACCATAAAGACTCTATCTTTGTTGATGGGGTTATATATAAATCTTTATATACACATTATTTTTTCTCCGATATGTGTGAAGGAATCACAGTTATTGAATTATCTGATTGAACTTGATGGGACAGATGGTATAAAGAATTGGTTTTTTCTGTGTCCGAATACTGACCACAGTTATTTATGTGATAAATTCATCGTGGACATAACATTTGATTGAATATTAGAATATTGATTTTGTGAATACAGTTTTTTTCTGAATACTGAACACAGTTTTTTCTGCGTGTTTGTGAAAACTCCTGAAAGATCTCTTTTGCTGCGAAAGATATTGATGTGACGGAATGGAAGGGAGACATACTTGCAGTGGGTGTCACTGAGAAAGACTTGGCAAAGGATGAGAACTCAAAGTTTCAGAATTCAATTTTGAAGAAGTTGGACTCTCAGTTGGGTGGTTTGTTGGCTGAAGCCTCTTCAGAGGAGGACTTTTCTGGAAAAGCTGGCCAATCGACAGTTCTTAGGCTTCCGGGTCTTGGCTCGAAAAGGGTTGGCTTGATTGGGCTTGGACAGTCTGCTTCAACTCCAGCTGCTTTTCGGGGTCTTGGTGAGGCCGTTGCAGCAGCAGCAAAGTCTACTCAAGCAAGTGATGTTGCTATTGTGCTGGCCTCTTCCGAGGGGCTCTCTGCTGAATCAAAGCTTAACTCAGCTACGGCAATAGCATCTGGTACTTATTTTAAGGTCTAAGGAGTTCTAATTCATAATTTTCTTGTTGACATATATGTGGTAAAATTTGGCTAAACATGGTCGAATGATTGAATTGTCCTAGGAACTGTGCTGGGGTTATATGAAGACAATAGATACAAATCAGAGTCAAAGAAACCAGCTCTAAAGTCTGTGGATATTCTTGGTCTTGGAGCTGGACCTGAACTGAAAAAGAAGCTCAAGTATGCAGAAGATGTTTCTTCTGCAGTAATTTTTGGACGAGAGCTTGTGAATTCGCCTGCCAATGTACTGACACCTGGTTCGTATTACTTGCATTTTTGAATAATCCCTTATTCTTTTTTTTTTAATATATAATTTTATAGTACAATGGAGGAGGGGGGATTTGAACCTTGGTTCTCTTAATAAAGAGAATACGTTATGCCATTGAGCTACAAGGCTCTTTCCTTTTGGCCCTCCTTCCTATATCCTACAGTAATATGTTAGGCAGTTATTGATTATCTTATACGTGTGACACATTAATAGGTATGGTGTTTAAAAGTTTTATTTTGTCTGCTAGTATTTTGTTTTATCTGTTGGTGTTTATTACCTGAACATTTTTGGTATTAATTGTATGCAATGACTTTTATACTTCAGCGGTACTCGCAGAAGAGGCTTCAAAGATTGCCTCCTTGTACAGTGATGTTTTGTCCGCTAAAATTTTAAATGCTGAGCAATGCAAAGAATTGAAGATGGGGTCATATCTGGGCGTAGCTGCAGCCTCTGCAAATCCTCCTCACTTCATACATTTGTGTTACAAACCTCCAGGTGGACCTGCCAAAGTCAAGTTGGCATTAGTTGGAAAAGGGTTGACCTTTGACAGGTGCATATATGTTTTCACTACCAAGGAGTTTTTACTAGTTCAGTTATCACTTGATCGAAGAGCAAAGAATGGGAATTCATTGCCTATATTTTTTGGGATGTTCAATGTCTGATGCCTACATTAAGATTGAAATTTAGTTATATGATTTATTAAATTGTTGATATGTCTTGGGTATTACCTACCAACTAGTGAGCCACTCCTTTCTCTTATTGCTATGTACGTGCCAATTACAAGGATGATTTTATATTTATTCTTTTTATTGCAATTGCTTTCCTAATGGTGATGGATGTGGGATTTGCTTAGGGAAAGATAAAATTTTTTTTCTGTGTGTTGTTTTTTTTTTATTGTTGCTGGCTCTCAGTTTACATGAATTATTGAAATTTATCTTTTTATGTTATTAGTGGTGGCTACAACATCAAGACAGGACCAGGCTGTTCCATTGAGCTTATGAAATTTGATATGGGGGGTTCAGCAGCAGTTCTAGGTGCAGCAAAAGCTATTGGTCAAATTAAACCTTCTGGAGTAGAGGTCAGCAATTTGATTTTTTTTGTTCTTATGTGGTGCAATGAAAATTACCCTGATTGATCATTTTGTACTCCTACTTTGAGTAGTTGAATCCTGTAATATATTCCTTCTGTTTGACTAAAAGTGTCTGGTATATGCAGGTTCATTTCATTGTGGCGGCTTGTGAGAACATGATAAGCGGAACCGGCATGAGACCTGGAGATATTGTAACAGCATCAAATGGAAAGACCATTGAGGTACGGATTCTTTGGCTTGTGAAGAGTTCCTGCAATAGTAGTAAGAGTTTTCATTGACTTGTAGGATTGTGTCATACCAAGATGTATTTTAAAATATACCCAAGGTGTCTTTTAAACCATGTTATAAATATTTTTATTCTATTATTTTTCAAAGATAAACTTCAGCTTCAAGTCCGTCATTCATTCTTCTGGTGGATCCTAGTGAAATATTTTCAGTTCGATGCTTGTGTTTTTAGTTCAGTGCATTTATGCCCTTGTTGGGTAGCAAATGCAATAGTCAACTAGGGTTAAACTCAATTGGGTCCACAATCGCAGGAGCCTGAACTCAATAAAAAATTATGAAAATTTATGAGGGTATGTGTTTGGATGTTCAATTTAAATTGGATGGCTCCATTGTCTTTTCTTATATTTTTCATAGTTTATGGGAACCAATAAGAAAATTCACTTGTAATATTTGACGTAAAGACCAGTTTTGGGATTTCTTGAATTTCCTTTATCCTAATTTTCACTATTGGAGTTGGCAATAATGATAGCCTCATTCATGGTGATGAATTTGTATATAAAACATGACTGCAGTTCAATATTTAAGAGTGTCCAAACCCACCACTACATAATATTAAAACGATTTCAATGCATTATATAGTTTTCTGAAATGCACCATAAAGATATTTGGAGCATAATAATATACATAAAATAAAATTACATTTAGGTTGGGTCTGGTCATTGGTTACATGCCAGCCTTCCTTCCCTTTGAAACTTATCTTGTATTGCCATTTTGTATTTTGTTTTCCAATGTAAAATGCAATTACAGACTGCATAAGGACTGGCAGATTATTTTCCAGTTATTTTTATATTATATATGATTCAAAACTTGCTTCAAGAGATTGTTAAATTTCCAATTATTGAATTATGTTGGACAGATCTAGTTCTTTGTTGAATTACTATGATGTAATGAGCATAGGAGGCTTGATTTTCAATGGCATACTTGGGATGAATTCTTTTTTGTTTGAACAACAATAGTGATAACAGCATGAACTGTTCAGTATATAGATATTCATTGAACTGTCTGGTCTGTTATAGCCCCTTTGGGATATAAAATATATCTTTTCTCAACATCTAGTGTCTTACATAAATATATGCATTTCGATTAGGGTCGTATTATTGCTGTTTACATCATACATTTGGTATCAAACAAAGTCAGCTGTTTTTTGGAATATTATTGGTTTTTGTTCCCCCTTAAGGGGACCATTAGTGGTTTAATTGCTGAGGTTCTGCATCTATATCTACAAACTGAGATTTTTTTTTGTCATTCAATCTCTACTGCAGGTTAATAACACCGATGCTGAGGGCAGACTTACATTGGCAGATGCTTTGGTATATGCTTGTAACCAAGGTGTTGAGAAGGTAATACTTAAATGAAGGGCCAAGTCTATGTATCTTTGATATTTTTAAAAATTATAATGGATCCTGATATATATATTCTTCTTCTTCTTCCTCTCTCTCTCTCTCTCTCTCTCAATATAAAGTTAGCACAAAATATTTGAACTTCGATTTGTTTGCTGTTTGATCAGTGAGATGTCCTCGTTTGATCTCAAAGGGCTAGAAGCAGTGGTTCACTTTCCTCTAATTTTTATTGTAGAAAATGAGATTGAGAATCAAACTTCTGAATGATATTGGCCATAGATATGCTGTGCTTCATAACACATTCACAGTGTTTATGTAATCTAGATTCAGTTATATTACTTATATAACCCTTTAAAATTCAAATTAAAGTATATCTGCTGTTGGGGAATTGGGTCCAGAAATAGAGGACATACTGTCATGCTTCACCTTGTTCTTTTAACTTTTTTTTTCCTTGAAAGAGTTTCAATCTTTTAAAGATGTATATATGGGTTTAGAATCTGTGCTCACACTTATTAATTGTTCTACAGATAGTTGACTTGGCAACTTTAACTGGGGCTTGTGTAGTTGCTCTTGGGCCCTCAATTGCAGGTATCTACATATTGTGGTGTTGAACTGTTTATTTGAGTTTTATATCCTGTTGGGATTCGAGTTCTGAGAACCATACAAAATTGTGTTGTATACAAATCAATAAAGACCAAGGACGAGTTGAGTGCAGGTTTAGGGTTATGCATGTGGTGGTGTAAGAGAGAAAACAAGGGGAAGAAAGGCACGTTTTTGAAATTTAGTTAGCTGTAATTTCTAAGAAATAGTTAGTACATTGGCAGTCCTGTGTGGTTTTCATGGAATGGGGTGAAAACATTTTATGTTTGCAATTTGTTCAAGCCTATTGATTAGTGGCTTCTTACTTGCCGCATTCACAGTCTTTCACATATCTGCTAAACTCTCGAATACCAGTAATTTTGTTGATGGCAAACCTTTGTTCTTTTTCTTTTAGGTATCTTTACACCCAGTGATGACTTGGCCAAGGAGGTAATTGCAGCTTCAGAGGCCAGTGGGGAGAAACTTTGGAGGTTGCCTTTGGAGGAAAGTTATTGGGAGTCGATGAAATCAGGAGTAGCTGATATGGTCAACACTGGTGGTCGTCCAGGTGGTGCTATCACTGCTGCTCTCTTCTTGAAGCAGGTATTGATCGGAACAATAATAATTTTTTTTGCTTGATATGAGTTGTTCAGTGACTTGTTTTGATTGTAATCCATGCTTTTCAGGGTCTCTTTCTTCTCTATCTGAATTTTTGCCCCTCTTTAATATTTGTAGTGTTTTTATTTTTAATTTTTATAAACCTTGGAGGAAAGGGAGAGGGAGAGGTAAGGGGTGGAGTATCGGGTGATTGGGGCAGCAGAGTTAGTTGCTGCTCTTATTTTGACTCGCTTCTAAGCAAAGTCCTCTTCAATTGTAGTTGCTATGGATTTCTGAAACTTTGAGTTGTGCTTTTGCAGTTTGTTGATGAGAAGGTTCAATGGATGCATATTGACTTAGCAGGCCCAGTTTGGAACGATAAGAAACGTGCTGCAACAGGATTTGGCATTTCTACTTTGGTCGAGTGGGTTTTGAAGAACTCTTCTTAGATAAGGATTGAAGCATTCTGTTGGGGATCTCATACACATCAAGGGAGGAGAGGAGGAAACAATGTCACAGAGCATCCTCGGTGGAGTTTCTAATCATATGAATAAATATGTTGGAGGAGTTAAGTAGTCATGAGTGGAAGGCATGGTCTTGTTTGAGCTTGTTATAGAAACTTAAGACTAGAATTTCAACTGAAATGGTGTTTTTAAATGTCTCTCAGTCCTTTCTTTAAAAAAAAAAAAGTCTTCTAGTTCTTATGATTTTTTGGTTTATCTATTTTCTTCTGGTCTCAATTTGGAGAAAGTATCTCGTGTAAGAGAGGCATGCCATATTTCTCATATAATAGGCCAATAAGTTAATACTATGTGAGAGGTTGATCGGATCAACTTTGACAAGAGTATTCAATCATATGGCATTCACTTATTGGCTTGTTACATTGTTAACTTGGTATACCTGTCACAAAACGTGCTTTCTTGTCAAATTGGTGGTGTTTTCTTTGTGTAAATGGGAGTTGGTTGGGAAGGCTTTAATAAGCTTTGGCTAGATAAGATTTGGCTTTATTACACGTAAGTAATTGTTAGATACTCCTAGGATATAGCTAATGCGATACTCCCAAGTCAATAAAAGCAAGTTGCCTAATACCAAAATTAATTTTGTGACATAACTTTTTAAGTTTATGTTATATTATTTTATTAAGTGGCTTTCTTTTATTGCTGTGGAGTTAAAACTGTGGTGGTGACTAAAATCATGTTTTGAATTGTGAAATTGTAAAACGTAATTTTCACAATTATAATTGAAATCATGTTTTGAAAACATGATTCAGCTGGAATGTTTTCATCAATGTATACCTTAGCGTGTGTAACAATAATTAGTATTTCAAAAATAAGTTGAGTTTAACTAGCAAACAATAAAAATAGAGAATATATCAAATTTGCTTACTCGTCATAATTAGTCCTCTCTTTTGGGGCACACAAATCATTTACTTGTTTGTAAGGTCTCTCAATGTACTCAATGTAGTGATGGTGCAAGTATATTTGAATTAGAATTCAATAAGTCTAGAGACAGAATAATGGAATGGAATGACTTGATTGGATGTTAATAAAAGTGATGTTAGTATTGAATTTATATGAAAGTGATATTATTTAAATTTCAACTTGTTACTTGTTAAAAAGAAGTGTGTTTGGAGCATTACTTTTTTTTTTTTTTTTTTTTTTTGAGAAGAGAGCATTACTCATTTGAATTTGTTACTTTGAATTCTTTTACATGTGGTGTGGTTTGGATTCTAATGTTAATATCCTGTTTAAAACACCTTGTTTAAAGAAATACATCCTCATGAAGATAAATTAAAAAAAAAAAATTTGCGTGTGGCAATAATGATTACATGTTTCTGGAAAGTGGACAATCTCTCTCTCTAGAAAATATGTCTTTTGTTATTTTAATAGTTTCATCATTTCCCTCTCAAACTCATTTTTTAATATCTTCAAAATTAGAAGGAATTGGAGAGAATTATGTATATTTTAATGTCTAGTCTCCATAATATCCATTTTTTTTTTCTAAATGGATATGTCCCTATTTTTATTAAAGAAAATACATAATTGTCGTGTTAATATTAAAATATTCATTTTCATTCTATGCCTTTCCATTTCTTAATGTTATTGGTTACTATTATAATAAAATATGACAAATAATCTCTCTCTCTCTCTCTCTCTCATACGTCTTTTGTCCATTTAATAGTTTCATCATTTCACTCACACACCCACTTTTTTAATCACTTCAAAATTAAAAGGAATGGGAGGAAATGAAATATATTTTAATAAAATTTTATCTAAAGTCTCAATAATATCCATATTTCCCTGAAGAAAATACATAATAATAATGTTATTATTGAAAGATTTACTTTCATCAAACTCTCAAATAAAGTTACTTTCCATCAAAATTATTTATTTTCAAAAATCCAAATAAGAGAGAATATTTAATTCATTTCCATTTATTTATTTATATTATTGTTGATATTATAGTAAAACATGACCAATGTTCATAAAAAAAAATGTACAAACAGTTCAATCATATTTGTTTCATTCTTCTTCTCAAATTTTTTATTTTATTTTATTCTTTTATAAGCTCTCAAACATAGTGTTAAAATTTTAATATAATGCTCATGAATAATCCTTGATTTTTTTTTTTTCCTGATTTTCGGGGAGGTGGGTTGAACATAGGAGAAAAGAGCGAAGGACAGGTGACTCATCATGCTACAAGCCTATTTAAAATTGTTCACTCTTCCAACAAAACCACAAAGACAATTGTCAAAAATAAAAATCATATTCACAAGGAAAAATTATGTTTGAACCATATATGGTTTTTTTACCATAATACAACACTTAGCAAGATTGGTAATTTGGTGTATAGTATCTTGACATTTCATAATATTCTAGAACATGTTTGGTATGTGGTTGCGTACATTAGCAAGATTTAATCTTGTCTTGTATTGACATGAATTATGTGTGTTAACGTAATCAAAGAAAACACATATAAAAAAAAAAAAAAGGACATTGAAAGCAAACTATTTTATTCAATGAATCTTCCACCTTTGATCAAAAGAAGACAAGCTAGATGGTTTGGTGTTGAAGTGATGGTGTTGTTTTAGTCACAACTAAAGGAATCTTAAATGACAAAATCATTTTCGTTTATTGGATTTAGTCTTTAGATGTAATTAAAAAACATTATCATTATCCTTTCAAAAAGAAGAAGAAGAAACATTATCATTATTAGCCTTATCGTACGCGCGAAGCGCGTCCGATTATGTTTTTTTTTTTAGCAAAAAAAATTAGTGTTTTTATTTTATATATATATAATTTTTATTTTGAGAATCTAATTCATAAGTGTATAAAGTAATTTAAAAATTAACAGGTGAGTGATCCTATTTTTTAGACAATATTTTAGTAGGAGTTAGAATTGTATTTTTACCAGATTATCCTTTAATTTTGTCTCTATTTAAATATAAGAATAAATATAAGAGTATAGAGACATTTTTGAACTAAAAAAGAAAAAAGAAAAATTCAAACAATGGAAGCCCCATATTAGAAAAGACAAGCACATGAAATACATAAGTATGTTAATTGTTAAATTCTTGACACACGTGGGAGTTGATTTATATGACCTCGTACGTGCATGGTCAAAACCCCATTAAATCTGAGTCTAACCCAAGTCTCTCGGTTCAGACACATGATTGAGTTTTGAGTTCTTTTTGCTGTTCCATCTTTGTTCATTTACATTTTACACACAGCTTCAAAATCGAACTGTACATCAGTGAATCTTCCATTAGAAGGCCACAAGAAAAGAATATACGTAAAGTTGTTCACTTTAAGCTTTGTTGAGCATATTACCTGAGCAATAATCATGTAGCAGAAAAAGAAAGGAGAGAGAAAGAGAGAGAGAGTGTGTGTGAGAGATTTGGGTAAAAATGAGTGTACCTTTGGCTGTGATGACCTTTAATCTTCATGAAGATCAACCACCAGACAGTCCTAATTCATGGGAGAAGAGGAGGGATTTATGTATCAGTGTCATCACCAGCTACTCCCCTGCGATTCTGTTGATTATGCTACTGAGAAAGAAAGGATGAAACAGAGTAATACAGAAATAAAGAAAGAAGAACGGCATAGTTGCAAAGATGACCAAAACGACAAGGTTTATAAGCAAAGGAAGAAAGGAGAATTGAAGGCAAACGACAGTGTTTTACATAAGTGATTGGCACGTGAGGGAGTGGACACGTGAGAGCATTTAGTGCTGTACAGCTATAATACCAGAATTGGTTAATTTGTTAGAAGTTAGTTAGATTAGTTTCTGATCTCTCCTTGCTCTGTAAGAACGTGTATATAACAGAGCCTCAATGTAAATTAATTTTTTAATTCAATTCATTCTAATCAAATCAGTTTTGGTTTTCACTCAAACAGTTTCTAGAACCTTTTTGATATGGTATCAGAGCTTGAATAGCTCATCAATGGCTTCCGCGTCTAACACTGCTTCAGGATCAGAATCTCTTCCCTCCAATACTTCTGATACTGAAAATCGTAGATCATCCAATCAAGCTCCTTCAATGGATGATGTGAACACCAATCCTTCGAGCCCTTATTTCATTCCACCATCTGATGTTGTTCTGGTTTCCCAACCGTTGATTGGCCCAGAAAATTACCTCAGTTGGTCAAGGGCTGTGTTTCTATCTCTCAGTGGTAGAAACAAATTTGGCTTTCTAAATGGTTCGATTTCTACACCTGATCTCTCTCATCCTCTGTACAATGCATGGCACAGAGCAAATACCACTATTCTCTCATGGATGGTGAATTCTTTGAGCAAAGATCTGGCTACCAGTGTCATGTACATTCACACTGCAAGGGAATTGTGGATTGACATGCGTGATAGGTTTTCACAGCCAAACATTCCACGATTCTTTGAAATTCAGAAAGAAATTTCGAAGCTTTCACAAGGTTCATCATCGGTGAGTTCTTATTTCACCAGATTTAAGATTTTATGGGATGAACTTGTGCATTATCAATCTTTCTCTACTTGTACCTGTGTTTGTATCTGTGGTTCTCAAAGATATCAATTGTGTGCGCAACAAAAGGATCAAGTTTTTCGATTCCTCATGGGACTCAATGATAGTTATTCCACTGTTACTAGTCAAATCTTGATCACTGAGCCACTTCCTACTTTGAACAAAGCTTATTCTTTGATCCTACAAGAAGAAAAACGTAGGCAAGTTGGTCAAGCTATTTGGTCATAAAACCAACAGCTTTGTATGTTAACAACTCTAATTCTAAGGGGTTTCAAGGCCATCAAGGTTGGAACCAGGGTGTGGTTCATGGCAACCAGAGTGGAAGGAATGGCAATTTGAAGAAGGAAAGACCTGTATGCACCTACTGTGGGATTGTTGGCCATATAGCAGATAAGTGCTACAAACTACACGGGTACCCTCCAGGATACAAGCACAAAGGAAAAGCTTCTGTCAATCAGGTCTCTAGCAATAGATCTTTAGGAGGTTTCTTTTGCAACAATGGTGTTTTTGGAAATGTTGCTCCTCAGCCTATGCATAATTTTCCTGTTCAACCTGATCAGATGCATTATCTTCCTCAACCTCAATTCAATGCACCCCAATCTCAATTCAGTGCTCCTCAATGCCCTATCACTCAGAGTCAATGTGAGCAACTACTTTCCTACCTTGCTTCTCAGTCTAAAGCTTCTCAACCTTCTCATCAAGCTGCCTCAGTCTTGTCTTCACTGAGTGGTGTTGCTGCTTATACAGGCTTTAGTTCTTCCATGCCTCATCTTGCCAATTTTTCAGGTAACCCTTTCTGGCTGCCTCCAAATTTTTCCCATTCCATATTTTCTGCTCATATAGTTGATAGGCATGCTCATAAGGCCAATGATTGGATTATTGACACTGGTGCATCAGACCATATGGTCCATTCAGTATCCTGCTTAACCTCTATTACCTCTACCATTAATACCTTTGTTTACTTGCCCAATGGAGAAAAGGCTTTGGTTACTCACATAGGCACAGTTCATGTTTCAGATCAACTTACACTATATGGAGTTCTTTGTGTTCCTTCTTTCACTTTCAATCTCATCTCAGTCAGTCAGATCACTAAAACACGTTTTTGTTGTCTTGTATTTTTTGGTTCTTTTTGCTTTATCCAGGACCTGGCCAATTAGAACATGATTGGACTGGGTAAAGCATCCAAAGGTCTTTATCTACTGCAACAAAGTTTTTCTCCTTCATCTGTTCTTGCTGCCTCTTCATAGCTTCCTAGTTCAATTCCTTTTGTAAATACCTCTGTCAATAATGTTGATTTGTGGCATTTTCGTTTAGGGCATCCTTCTTATGCTAAAATGTCACTGCTTCCTCAGCTTGTATTTGGTTCCAAGTTTAATAAAGCAGCTTGTTGTGATATTTGTCATTTTGCTAAACAAAAGAGGTTATCTTTTCCTAGTAGTTCTCATGTCTCTCATTGTCTTTTTGATCTTGTGCATTGTGACCTTTGGGGACCTTTTTCAGTCCCAACTGTCGAAGGTTACAGATTTTTTCTTACCATTGTGGATGACTATTCTAGATGCACTTGGGTTTATTTGCTTAAATCTAAGTCCGAAACACAAGCTCTTGTTGAACAATTTTCTAACATGGTTGAAACTCAATTTAGTGCAAAAATTAAGTGTCTTCGAAGTGATAATGGCACATAATTTTTTATGAAGAATTTTTTTAAATCAAAAGGCATTTTGCATCAACTAACTTGTGTTGAGACTCCTCAACAAAATGCAATTGTTGAGAGAAAGCATCAACACATTTTAAATGTTGCAAGAGCCTTGAGGTTTCATTCTTCATTGCCTTTAAAGATGTGGGGTGACTGCATTCTTACTGCAGTCTATCTCATTAATAGGTTGCCTTCAAAACATTTAAATAATAAAACTCCTTTTGAAATGCTTTTTCAAACACCTCCTTCCTATACTCACATTAAAACTTTTGGTTGTTTATGCTTCACTTCCACTCTTTGTCAAAATCAACACAAATTTGCACCAAGAGCTAAGAAATGTGTTTTTCTAGGATATCCCAGTGGTATTAAAGGGTACAAGGTCATGGATTTGGCAACCAACTCAATTTTTGTTTCTAGAGATGTGTTTTTCTATGAACATATCTTTCCCTTTGCTTCTGGTTCTTCCTCACTTCCCTTATCTGAGTCTTCTTTTCTTGATTCCACTTCATTTGTCTTTCCTCATTCTATTCCTGATTCTTACATTTCAGATTCAACCCTTTTCACCAACAATATTGTCTTTCCTAATTCTGCAGCTCCTGTTCTGCAGAAATTGTTTCTGCAAAACAGTTTTCTAGTCCTTCTTCTCATACCTCACTTCCTCATGTCACTCCACTTCTTGTTGATTCTGAGATTGATACTATTCCTATGACTGTCTCTAGGCCAACTTCTCTTTTACCCCTCAGAAAATCCACTAGACCTCACAACCCTCCCTTATACCTTCAAGACTATTCTTGTAAGTCAGTCACCTCCTCACCATCTGCACCTTCCTCTGGCCTACCTACATTTTTGCTTGCCTTACCTACTCTAACCTTACCAAACATTACAAATAGTTTGTTATGGCTGTTGATTCCACTTCACCAGACCCTACATCTTTCCATAAAGCTGTTCAATCTCCCAATTGGAGAGCTGCTATGGATACTGAAATTGCAGCTCTAGAACTCACAAACACTTGGACTCTAACCACCCTTCCTCCTGGTAAGATTCCAATTGGCTGCAAGTGGGTCTATAGGACTAAGTACAAATCTGATGGCTCCATTGAAAGGTAAAAGGCTCGCTTAGTTGCTAAAGGGTATACACAGAGAGAGGGCCTTGATTACACTGATACATTCTCTCCTGTAGCTAAGTCAGTTTATGTCAGGATTCTTTTATCTCTAGCTGCTGTGAAAGGGTGGACTCTTCACCAAATGGATGTCAATAATGCCTTCCTCCATGGTGATTTAGCTGAGGAGGTTTACATGAGCCTTCCACCTGGTTTTCACAGCAAGGGGGAGTGTACTTCTCCTTCTAATTGTGGTCCTTTAGTTTGCAAACTAAACAAAAGTCTCTATGGATTGAAACAGGCCTCACGGCAGTGGTTTGCAAAATTTTCTTACACTTTGTTGAATTTTGGATTTGTTCAATCCAAGGCAGACTATTCTCTTTTTACATATACTAAAGGTGCTTCTTTCACTGCCCTATTAGTGTATGTGGATGACATTTTGCTCACTGGTAATGATCCTAGTTGCATTGCTGACTTGAAGCATTTGCTTGATACTAAGTTTGGCCTAAAAGACTTAGATTCTTTGAAGTATTTTCTGGGTCTTGAGGTTGCAAGAAGTGATAAGGGTATAAGCTTGAATCAAAGGAAGTATTGCTTGGAAATATTACAAGATACAAGGTTCTTGGGGTCCAAACCATTTAGAACTCCAATGGAACAAAACTTGCACCTTTCAAAGGATGTGGGAAAGCTGCTTCCAAATGCAAGTCAGTATAGAAAGTTAATAGGAAGGTTGCTTTATCTCACATTAACCAGACCTGACATCACCTATGCAGTGCATAGGTTGAGTCAGTTTTTAGCTGAACCAAGAGAGCCTCACATGTTAGCAGTTAACAGGGTGCTGCAATATCTGAAGGTTACTCCAGGTAGAGGTCTATTCTTCTCCAGCAACTCCAAAATGCAAGTAACAGCCTTCTGTGATGCTGATTGGGCAGGCTGCCCTGATACCAGAAGATCAATCACGAGTTACAGTGTATTCTTAGGAGATTCCTTAATCTCATGGAGGTCTAAAAAGCAATGCACTGTCTCTAGATCTTCAGCAGAGGTAGAATACAGATCAATGGCTATAACAACTTGTGAAGTTGTGTGGGTTCTTCAGTTGCTACGAGATTTAAGAGTTAATCATCCTTGTAGTGCTCAGCTCTTTTGTGACAACCAGGCTGCACTACATATAGCAGCCAATCCTGTCTTCCACGAGCAAACAAAACACATAGAGGTCGACTATCATTTGGTCAGGGACAAGATAACTGAGGGTGTGATTAAAACTTTTCATGTTTCAAGCCAGTTGCAAACAGCAGATATCTTCACCAAAGCTTTGGGGCTTCCAGCTTTTAGCAGACTGATGAACTGTTTGGGTTTAATTGATATTTTCTCCCCAACTCTGAAGACTTCAAATGATCAAGCCAATGATTTTGTAAATCATGACTTGAGGGGGAGTGTTAAATATGCTACTGAGAAAGAAAGGATGAAACAGAGTAATACAGAAATAAAGAAAGAAGAACGGCATAGTTGCAAAGATGACCAAAACGACAAGGTTTATAAGCAAAGGAAGAAAGGAGAATTGAAGGCAAACGACAGTGTTTTACATAAGTGATTGGCACGTGAGGAAGCGGACACGTGAGAGCATTTAGTGCTGTATAGCTGTAATACCAGAATTGGTTAATTTGTTAGTAGTTAGATTAGTTTCTGATCTCTCCTTGCTCTGTAAGAACGTGTATATAACAGAGCCTTAATGTAAATTAATTTTTTAATTCAATTCATTCTAATCAAATCAGTTTTGGTTTTCACTCAAACAGTTTCTAGAACCTTTTTGATAGATTCTCTGTACCCAACAAGGTCCTTTTTCCTCTCCATGTACACCTCTATATTATATGTATCTTTGTATGTGCATATGTTGGGGTGTGCTTGTGATTTGGTTGAAATGGTTGATCTGGGTTTTCTTTGATTTGTGTTTTGGAGGCGGGATTTTGATCTTCCACGCTGTAGTTAAAGTTTTTCTGTTTTTTGAATACCAGTGAAAAAAGGTTTGGGGGAATGATGTTTTGGGCAGAAGGGTTCAGGGTTCTTACTTCGTACTTCTTACTTGACTTGTCATACTCTATTTGAAGGACCTATGAATTGGATTGAGTTTTAGCAATTTAGTCTTGGGTTACTTGTTTTGCTTCATATGGTTAAGCTAAATATACTTTCTGTTAGTGTATAGATTAGCCCATTGGGCTTAGCCCAGTATATTACTTGTACTGCACTCATGTTACTTGTACTACACACATACCTAGCCTATATAAGGCTCTCTTTTGTACATTGTTTCACACATCAATATACAGATTATTCAGTCATTCTGTTTCACTTCATATTGTTAACATGGTATCAAAGCCATTCCTCTGACCTCTTGGTTCCTGTGGACATCTCCGGCGTCCTTCCGCTGCCCTCGCCTTCATCCAGTAGTCACTGTCAGAAGCGAGTCACCGCCGTCACGCCCACAGCCCCTAAAACACTCGGATTTCGTCAGTTTCGTTGATCAAACTGCCAAAACCAAGGCACAGATTGACAGATCATCTGATCCTGAGCAAAACCCAACAAAGATCTGCCAGAAACAACCTCACACGCACCGCCACGCGCTGTCCGAGGTTTCTGCTTCACGAGCACGCGCCTCAACGCACCGCCACGCGCCTCCACGCTCATCCACGCGCCGTCAGTCTTTCTCACGCTCCCACGTGCCAGGTACACAGGCCGTCACGCGCCCTACGCGCCTGATCAGGTTCGCGCACTGCCACGTCAGCCCTAAAGTGATGTCACCCTGCCACGTCAGCACGCCGTCAGCATCCTGACCGAGCCGTTGACCGTTGACTTTGACTTTGACCAGATCGTTGACCGTTGACTTTGACCAAAGTCAAAATTTTCCGACAGGACCTGTCTTGCTCAGTTTTTCGCGTAGATTCCAATTTTGTGCTCCGTTTCTGCATTTGAGGTCTCTAAATCTCATTTTTTGGTCATTTTCTTCATTATGGCTCAACAAAATGAACGAGACATCATGCGTCCTATCACCATTATGTTGGATGGTCCTACTAGCTATCATGCCTAGTCTCAGAATATGACTGTCTTTCTCAAGGGTCGTAAACTTTGGAGATATGTGACTGGTTCAATTCCTAAACCAGTACCAAACCCTAAAGCCACAGCTACTGAGGAGTCTTCCAAGACTACTGTTACAACAGATGATTATGAAGAACGCCTAGAGGAATGGGAGAGTATTCAGAGTAAGATCTTGTCTTGGTTTATCAATACCTCTATTCCTTCCATTCATAATCTTTTTCCTCGTCTTGAGACTGCTGAGGCTGCTTGGAAATTTTTGGCCGATCGCTATAATTGTACTAATGATTCAAGTTTGGAATTCCACATTGAATCAAAACTTTATCAAATGCGCCAAGAGACAGGTCAGTCTATTTTTGATTTTTATTCTCAGACTTCTACTATGTGGGAACAACTCTCTGCTGCAGATCCTCCACTAGTGTGTTCTAAGGACATTGAGCTATTTGTCAAATATCGGGATCGCTGTAAATTTATGCACTTCATGATGGGTTTGCGTGAGGATTTTGAGCCTACTAGGGTTTCTCTGCTTAGTCGGTCTCCTACTCCTTCTTTTGATGCTGCAGTCAAGGAACTCATTTCTGAGGAGAACCGTCGGCCTGCTCATCACATGTCATCATCTGATCATGTATTGGTTACACCATTTCCACAGCCTCCCATTGCTACATTCACTGCTCCTCCACGAATAAACTCTGGGCGTCCCACCTCTTAGTCTTCCAAAGGTATTCGCTGTGAGTTTTGTCGTGCCAAAGGCCATGACATCTCAGTTTGTCGCAAACTGCAGAAATTTGTGCAAGAGCAGAGTAAAGCTTCTCTTCCTCGGGCAGCTGCTGTATGTCCTTCAGATCCATCAGTTCCTACAGGTCCATCTTAGGCTTCCTCACTTACTACAGCTGATATTGAGGCAGTTGTTCAACAGGTTTTATCCCGCACTTCCACTGCTCTTTCTGTCACCTCAGGTAAACAACCTTGGTTTTTTGATACTGCATGTTGTAACCATATGACTCCTGATGAATCCCAATTTTCTGATAAGGCACCCTTAGAACATCCAATCACCATTTACATTGCTGATGGAACTCCTATGCTTGTTAGTCATAAAGGAACAATCTCTTCTCCTTATTTATCCCTTAGTGACACTTTTCATATCCCAAAGTTATCCCTCAATTTGCTTTCTGTTGGTCAACTTTGTGAATTAGGCATAGATCTTCTATTTACTAATCATGGTGTGGATGTGCAGTATCCCCGGACGGGTCAAGTGCTTGGGACAGGCCGTAAGGTTGGTCGCATGTTTGAGGTTCATGACTTGAAGATTCCTTCATAAGTTATTTCTGCAACTGCTACCACTGCCACCTCCTCACCCAATCTATGGCATGCTCGTCTTGTTCATCCATCCTTATCTCGTCTTCAGTTGTTAGCTTCTCAAGGTCATTTAGGTTCAGTTCAGTTTCAAAAATTTGATTGTACTTCCTGTCATTTTGGCAAATAAACAAAATTACCCTTTAATAATAGTGACTCATTTTCTTCTGCACCTTTTGATCTTATACATTCTGATATTTGGGGTCCTGCACCTGTTCCCACTGAGGGGGGATCTAAATATTTTGTCATATTTGTGGATGATTTTTCTAGATATACTTGGATTTATCTGCTTCACCATAGGTCTGAACTTGTGTCTATTTACCAAACATTTCATAAAATGATTGAAACACAGTTCAATCGCACCGTCAAAGTTTTTCGATCAGATAATACTCAAGAATATAATGATAAATCCTTTCTATCCTTTTTAGACAATCATGGTACCCTTACTCAGCGGTCTTGTCCTTACACCTCTCAACAAAATGGTCGTGCAGAACGAAAACATCGTCACATTCTTGATGTTGTCCGCACCCTTCTCATTTCTGCCTCTCTTCCTGAGCGCTTTTGGGGTGAGGCTGCACTCACTGTTGTATACACCATTAATCGTATTCCTTTACCAACTACACACAACAAATCACCATTTGAGCTTCTCTATGGTCAAACCCCTGACTACTCCTCTCTTCGGGTTTTTGGTTGTGCTTGCTTTGTCTCTCTTCCTCCTCATGAACGAACAAAGCTCCAACCTCGTGCTCGTCTCTATTGTTTCCTTGGTTATGGTGTATCTCAAAAGGGGTTTCACTGCTATGATTCCATTTCTCATCGTCTTCGTGTCTCCCGCCATGTTGAGTTTTGGGAACATCGTCCTTTTATGAGTCTTCAGTAGTTTTCTACATCCTCTTCTTCTGAGTCTCCCATTTTTACTGATTTTTTCCTCCCTCTCTATCTTGAACTTGTGGAGGATTCTTCAACATCGGCTGCCTCTCCAGACGACTCATCTCTGGTTCTGTCCCCGGCATATGACCCGCTTGTCTTGGATCCTGTGGCACCACCCTTTCCTGAGTCTCCTGATGGTCTTGAACTTCGTCGTTCCACTCGGGTAAGCATTCCTCCCCCTTATCTCTCTGATTATCATTGCTCTTTTGCCCTTGCCACCCTCTATGAACCGCACATCTATTGTGAGGCCCATATTGACCCTCTTTGGCAGCAAGCTATGAAAGATGAACTAGATGCCCTTCATAAAAACCACACTTGGGATATGGTTGATTTGCCTCCTGGTCAGTCTGTAGTAGGTTGTAGGTGGGTTTACAAGATCAAGACCAAGGCTGATGGATCTGTTGAACGATACAAGGCTCGCCTAGTTGCCAAAGGCTTTACCCAGGAGTATGGTATTGACTATGAGGAAACATTTGCTCCTGTTGCTCGCCTTACATCTGTCAGATGTTTCATTGCTGTGGCTGCTGTTCGTCGTTGGCCTCTTTATCAAATGGATGTGAAGAATGCTTTCCTCAATGGAGACCTTCAAGAAGAAGTATACATGCAACCACCCCCTGGCTATCCACACTCAGGCAGTCAAGTTTGTCGCCTTCGCCGTGCTCTTTATGGCCTTGAGCAGGCCCCTCGAGCTTGGTTTGAAAAGTTTAGCTCAGTTGTTGCTCAGCAGGGTTTCACTTCGAGTCCTCATGACACTGTTCTCTTCGTCCGAAGATCCTCTGCTGGTATCACTCTTATTCTTCTCTATGTTGATGATATGATTATTACTGGAGATGATTCTGCAGGTATCCGCTCTCTTCAGCACTTCCTTAGTCAGCATTTTGAGATGAAAGATTTGGGCACTCTCAGCTATTTTCTTGGGCTTGAGGTTACCTCATCCTCTGATGGATACTATCTTTCCCAAGCTAAATATGCTTCTGATCTTCTGTTCAAAGCCGGTATCACCGACAACAAGACTGTTTCCACTCCCTTGGAATACAATGCAAAGCTTACACCCTTGGATGGTGAACTTATATCTGATGCTACTCGTTATCGTCAGTTGGTTGGTAGTTTGATCTATCTCACTGTTACTCGTCCGGATATTTCACATGCCGTGGGTATGGTTAGTAAGTTCATGGACGCCCCTCGTTCTGTCCACTATGCTGCTGTTCTTCGGATTCTCCGATATGTCAAGGGCACACTTTATCATGGTCTACACTACTCTTCTCGGTCTTCTCTTGAGCTTCATGCTTATTCAGATGCGGACTGGGCAAGTGATCCGACTGATCGATGCTCTATCACAGGTTTTTGTTTCCTATTGGGTACTTCTCTTGTCTCGTGGCGTAGCAAAAAGCAGGATGTTGTTTCCCGTTCCAGTACTGAGGCTGAGTATCGTGCCCTTGCCGACACCACCTGCGAGCTTGTCTGGCTTTGCTGGCTCTTGGCTGACATGGATGCTCCACAGCCCACTGCTACTCCTCTTTATTGTGACAATCGTAGTGCCATCTACATTGCTCATAATGATGTCTTCCACGAACATACCAAGCACATTGAGATAGACTGCCACATCACTCGCCAGCATCTCAAGAAAGGCAATCTCAAGTTGTTCTCCATCTCATCTGCTGATCAGCCTGCTGATATCTTCACCTAGTCTCACCCGCCTGGTCGACTTCGAGATCTTATATCCAAACTCCAGTTGGCTTCCTCCTTGCCACCTCGAGTTTGAGGGGGGATGTTAGTGTATAGATTAGCCCATTGGGCTTAGCCCAGTATATTACTTGTATTGCACTCATGTTACTTGTACTACACACATACCTAGCCTATATAAGGCTCTCTTTTGTACATTGTTTCACACATCAATATACAGATTATTCAGTCATTCTGTTTCACTTCATATTGTTAACACTTTCATTGTGATATTAATGATTTGGCTTTTCTTTCTCCTATCTCATGTAATTTTTTATTCTTTTATCTGGGTTCAGGAGTGAAATCTCAATTGGATTATCTTCATCAGTGCTTACCAGGTAACTTTGTTTTCCCCTTACCCCTCAGAGTTATTATTGTAACGCTTATGAACTTAGCTTATTTAATAAAGAAGTTAAATTTAAATAGTTAAAAATATAGACAGACTCTATACTTGTATTAGGCGTTCAAAGTTCAAGTGAGTGTGACACAATTCAAAACATGTGATTTTGAAGAGATTTGCTAGATGTAATTCTTCCTTCATTGAATCAGATACATTAATGTGCTATTGAAATCGATATAGATTCATGTTGAACACCGAATATAAGGCATTTCTGCGTGGTTTCCAATAGTCTAGTATCTAAGATGATCCGATTGCATTGATCTCATTGGTTTCGATTCAAAGTTCGCACGAGGTTTTAATGTAGGATGGACAATCTTACATGCATATCATAAACTATGCATGTGAAAGGGTTTGATACTTTGAGCTTAAAGAAGACATTCCTTTGGTTTAGGTTATAGCTACCCCTGGAGATAGATCCCATCTGAGTCCCAGTCCCGTCTAGGTATAACTCTTTTCATTCTGATAGGAAGGATGTCAAGCCAATAAGCTCTAGCTCAAATGGCACTTTCTTCTCCCATAAGAATGAGTGAAGGGTGAGGTTGTGGGTTTAGAACCCATCGGCACATGTTGAACTTTCTGACAAAAAAAAAAAAAAAGGATCTGAGCTATATGTTTGAATTGATGTGTGTAGTCATGCATATTATACAATTGTCAAATGAGGTGCATTTATCATTTTTGGGGCTTGTTGCATTTAATGAATTATATTCCAGAAACCTGTAAATATGCTGATATCATATATCAATCCCAAAATAGAATCTGTCGTGTGGACCTGCCTTATGCAACAAAAGAAAAATGGAGTAAATAAAAATATTCCAACTATGGTTTTGTCCCATTCCTTATTGTTGTTGTTAAATGAAGCACCACCATCTTTTTTTATTTTAATTTTAAATGTTCAGATAAGAATCATTATCTTACCTGTACAATTTAAATTTTTAGTATAAGTGACGCTTATCTGACAAAGAATATTGAAATATAAGGAAAAGGAAAAACCACAACGAATAATATGTAAAGGGAATTTTATCATTGAATGCCTTTTATGCTTGAAGTGGCAAGACATGAATTTACCTCTGGAGATTGGGTGGACTTCCTGAATAAAATGGTTGAGCATGTTTTATTTGTGGCATAGTCCAAAGCTTCGTAGCTCAACTCTATTAGGTCTATGCCTAGCCTAGAATTTAACTAACAATGCAAAAGTTTTTTTGATAGGTAAGTTACACATACACATTCTGAACTGTCAACCTCATCCTCCTCGTTGCTCTTACAGGGGAAGGAAGTGCCATTTTATCTACAGCTTTCTGGCAACTGATAAGGGAAATAGTTTTCAAGAAGAATGATAATTCCATGACCACAGAGAATCATCTATGAGTAGATCCTTAGGTACTTAGGAGAGATTAAACCATAGTGTTTAGGGAAAAAAGATTAGTCTTCTCATTTAGGGTGGTATATATTTTTATGAGCAATGCTGTATTCTTCTCTTATGAGTTATGACTTGCACAGTTTTATTCACTTCTTTTTCATTCCCTTTTTTTTTCGCCCTTTTTTTGGTGAATGTTTTCACTTCTTATTTAACATCATAAACCCAAAACATAATCTCTATAGATGTGGATTGTACGTGCACCTTGCTATAGATTCAGTACTTCAGTAGAGTGGTATTGTGTGATTCAAGCGATGTTTCTTCTAATAACTGCCTCATTTAGGCCTGAAATTCATACGTCTTTCTAGTTCTTCAGGAAAGATTGCAGTTTAAGTGGGTTTTTTTTTTCTTTCATTATATAGATTACAATGTTTATTTGTGATCGGTCCATTCCCTTCTTATTTAGTAACTTCTTAACATGGATGCATACAGGACAGATAATAAAATGACAACATTATTATTTTTTTAATTTCAATTTTAATTTTTTTAATTACGTAATGATTTTTATATTTTTCAGTGGTCGGAAGAATAGTTTGCTGGGATCCAAAGGTAGTTAATTAGAAACAATCTAATGTTCATGTAATCTCCAATCTTTCATACTAAACCTGGAAATTTTGTTAGTGATTGGACTCTTCTTTCTATTATGTTATCTAGGTTATGATCAATTTGGAGTATCAAGGAAAGGATCACAAGACACTTCAGATGAACATTGCACCATCTTCTATGACAAGGAGAAGGTACAATATTGATTACTTTTTCCAATCTGGCATAGCTTTCTAATTATGCTTCTTCAGAAAAGATTGGTGTTACTTCCTTCTTTTATTATTTGAAGGTAGAGCTGGTAGAAGGTGGAACTTTCTGGTTGTCAGAGTCACCTTCTGTCCATGGAAGCATGTCATGGGGTTCTGTGGTTCCATGTATCGCAACATGGGCGATATCCTTATAATTTGACTCTTATGTAGATTAAACTTCCTTTTGCTTGATGTTTTTATTTTTTCAACCAAGAACTTTGTATTGGTTGTTTCTTTGACAAGATGTCCACACATTCCAATTGAAAGGAGTCGAGCCACCGGGGTTTTCCTTTCAGATAGTCAATACAAACATGGATGAGTTAAGCCCTCGTGCCCGTAGACGAAGTGCTTTACTCACATGGCAGCACATTGCATCTCTACCTCCTAGCTTACCAGTTGTATACTGTGGAGGATTCAACACACAAAAGGAATCAACTACAGGGCGTTTTCTTCTTGGGAGATCAAAATACCCTAAACATGGATATCCAGCTCTTTTATTGTCCTAACCTATTTCATGCTTATTGGATTTTATCCACATTTATAGTTCATACTCATATTTTGAGTTTTGGATCTTTGCTCTTAATTATTAAACTATGAATATGGAGTAATTTAAAAAATGGAGGTTATGGAAAATAAGTTTAGGAAAAGGTTCATTATCTTACTCCTTCCATTTTTAGAATACCATTGGCCTGTGACATGAATATAATGCTATTTCATGAATATTGTAACCAAATAAATTGTTCTGTTTTTGCCAATGAGTTCTATCTCAAATGGTACCTCCCCTCCCCCCCAATAAGATAGGGTGGGGGGTATGGTTGCAGGTTCAATTTCAAAACCCCTGGGTGTGTGTGTAAACTTACCAATGGAAAAAAAAAAAAAAAACGTTTCCAAATAAAATAAAAAAGAAGATTATGAATAAAATTCTGTATTCCCGTTCAAGACAATTTATTTTGGAGGATTGGTATGATCCTTCTCCAATTTGGCATTCTTTTAGTAAAAAGGCCAGTCTTGGTTCTTTTCTGCCTTAGGACCAAAACTACATCACCTTTGTTCTGACATTTATCTTACTATTGGAGAGGTCTTAACTTAGCACATGGAGGGAAGGCTTTTTTATTGTGTATGATAGTAATGAATGGTGTAGTCCTGTCTTTTATAGAATATATATAGAGAAATCCATCTTTCTTTTGTAATCCTGTCTTTCATATTGGAGATGTTTTAACTTAGCACATGGAGGGAAGTCCTTTTTTATAGTGTATGATGGTAATGAATGATGTAGTCGTGTCTTTTATAGAATATATATAGAGAAAACCTTCTGTCTCTTTCATGATAAGTTGGTAATGGTCCATACTTGCTAAAAAGGAAAAAGATTTAAAATTACCCCCGGCTATCACCTTTTCCCGCCTGGTTAACATTCATTTGATAGATAGTTTGGATTTCCATTTAAGATTAATAGTTGTTACCTTACGTGTCCTCTCTGCAATTTAGTGCAAAATGATTATGATACTCTTTTTCTTGTTAGGGGACAAACTAGATTATTGATGGCTTTTCTCGTACTGGCTTTCAGGGAGCATGGTGTTGTGGGGGACATGAGGGATGTATGGCCCAATGCTCGTGTGAGGAAAAATGTTTCTCTAATACGCACTTACCATGGATTCAAAGGTATCAAGTTTGCTAATTCTATACTGCTTTGTGATCTTATAGCAAATGACATAATTCTATAGCATCTGGTACTGTCAGGTGACAAACAGGGAGCTCTTGAATACCTCAAGTTGATTTTCAGAGCTCTATGCCTTTGCTGGGATCGCCAAACCCAGGATTTACATATAGATTGGATTCTTTTCAGGGGTAGATCTCTTATTCCTGTTTCATGTGAAGTGGTGAGTGATAACATTGATGGGTATTATCCTTCTTCCCACTATCCCATATTTGCTGAATTTATGCTTCCTCGTACCGTGAGAGCGATTGAACCACCCGCACGAGAGCCACCCACACTTGAACCACCCACGCTTGAACCACCAGCTCAAGAACCACCCACACTTGAACCACCAGCTCGAGAACCACCCACACTTGAATCAACCGCTCGAGAACCACCCACCTGAGAGGAAAATTAGAATGCTATTGTTTTGAACCCCATCCTTACCTTTTCTACTTGGATTATTAAGGATATAGTTTATTTCATGCCCATTATGATAATTATTTTTCTTACATGCCCATTATGATTATCTATAGGAAAACTCATAAGAATATCACATTATTTCATTATAGTGGTTGTTACCATATTTTATTTGAAACCCAAGGAGATTGCCTCTATTTAAAACCCATGGTAAATATTATTCTCAAGAAAATATTGGAAGTCATTATTTAAAAAGCCCCAAAGAAAATATCATTTACAAAGTAATTCATAGCAAAAATTATGAGAAACTATACAAGTTGTTATTTAAAGTCCATGGAAATTAATACCTAGAACCTATCATAAATATTTATTAAAGCTCATGGATTCATTTTATTTCTACTAACAACTAAAGCCCATGTGGAATAAAAATCCATGGCAATATATGGTAACGTTGTCCATTTTGTAGGGCTCACAATGAGAAAGCAAAAGGATAGGCCCAAGTGGACAGAACCACCAAGTCAGAGACCCACCAAAATACTTAGCCCTCATGGCTAAGCCTAACATGAAATCGCAGCTAAAACAGCTCATGTGTGCAAACTGACCCTACTGGAGAACTCCATTCAGTTTTGCCTTATGTTGGAAGTCACCTCAAGAAGCAACCAAGCTCCCAAACCAAATTAGGAGCTGGCCACCTGTCCCACTGCCAACTCTGACGTGAACAGTACCAGAGGCTGACACCTAAAGGCTAATGGGCAATAGATACCATTATTCTCCAAGTTTTGGTCACAACTCAAGGAAGTCATAACCAAGACCTCTAAGCTCATGAAATTCTCAACCAAATAGTTTATTTTATTATTAAAAATGTATATAATTAGTTCATGAACCAAGCCCAAGAATTCTAAAAGGAAAATTTGGGAACATGTGATTTGGAGGGCATAAAGGGATCTCCAGCGGAACCCTCTGAAGTAGACTTAAACTTTGACATCTGACTTGGAGTGTTGAATCTTACTTCCTAGGGTTCAAATCTCAGTTGCAGCACTAGGATTCTTCTTTAATACCTGCCTTAATCTCATTAATTGAACACAATCTCAGAATTCTTAACATGTAATGCAAGATTATGCTGATTTTTACCCATGTGTGACATTGCCCAAAAAAGCAAAACAACCCCAAAAGCCCCAAAGAAAATATCATTTACAAAGTAATTTATTGCAAAAATTATGAGAATTCTTAACATTTAATACAAGATTATGTTGATTTTTACCCATGTGTGACATTGCCCAAAAAAGCAAAATAGCCCCAAAAGCAAATCTCCCATTTTAGGCCAAATCCTAAGATAATTGAGTCTGTTGTCTTGCCCTTGATCAGTCATACGTTTTTGGACTTTTGCTAATCAATCCCTTAATCCTCATCCATCATACTATTTTCAGCCTATAAGTCAGTCCCTTAGTTTAAAAACTAGCATTTAGTCCATATGCTCATATACACTTACCCATAAACATCACGTTTCATCTTCTTAGAAAATCCCAACACCTTAAAATAGACACCAAACCCCTCTGAAATTTCTAATTTTCTTGTCACTTTACTTGTGGTTCAACTCTCCCCAAGCTCATAAATCATTCCCCTTAACCCACACTCATAAATCTCCCCAAGCATATTCACAGCCCATAAATGCTTCCTAATTAGTCATAGACAACTCTTTACCTATTAAAGTCTTAGCCTCAACATTAACTCTATCATACCATCACAAGCTTACACACCCACTCACTCAAAATAGCCAATACTACCTCAATCATGCTACACATATATATTCCCCAAGAATCTTAGTTCAACATTTGCTACACTGAGCTGGAATCTCTCACTCCCTTCATTCCTTTTTATTTTTTCCTCTTTTACTTGTAATTATGAGGCCTTTAATCCTTGTTTATTGTTATTATGATGAAAGTCATAATGTTTTGGATACTATGGAAGTTTTCCCTCATGATAACTTGATAATAATAAATAAACTATATGATTTTTATCATGTAAACACATTTATTGACTAATCAGACGTTATTGCTAAAGGTCTGTCATACTCAATGCTGGACCATTTTTCCTCTTGTGTACTTGTCATAATGGACCCACTTTTATATTAACCAACTATGGAAGAAATGCATAATTTTTACTATGCAAATACATTTATTGATTTTCCAAATATCTACCGTTAGACGTTTCTCTTACTTACCGCTAGACAATTATTTAAGCACTTGTTGTGGTGGGCCATCCCTTGTACTAGCTTATCTTTGCAGGAGGTATTTTTGGGGATTTATTATAATCTTTGTTGGATGCAACCTAGACCTTGAGCAAAATTGGCCTTTCACACTTCGCTAATAGCCTTTGGGCCATGTTCCAAGCCTAAAGTCGAGTCCGGTTTTGCCCCTTACATCATGTGGGCAAAGAATGAAAAATGCCCCCAATATAAAAGAAAGAAACAACATAATCTAAAGATACACACAAAAATTCACTCAAAAACCACTCCAAGTCAATTTCTCTCTAAAAACCTTTTCTTTTACTGACTTAACCATCAAAGTGTTTTTGGCAAACATCACACCAGTGTGCCCCATTTCATTTCAAGTCTTATTGCAAGTTTCACATTGGAGACGTAAACAACCCAACTTCGTTCATCTACAGAGACGAGAAACTCAACTGCTGATTTTTTGACATCATCAATAACAAAAAAACAAATATTACACATCTACACTTTGAAAATTAAAGGTTTTTGTATCAGACGTACGAATAGTAAAAGAATTGCAACATAGCATTTTTTTTCATTTCATGCCACAGCACCAAGGATTTAGCAACAAAAAAGAAATCCAAAGTAGGATTAATTATTATATATAAGCGAGTAAGGTTATGTGTCTAAACCTATTTTGGGTAACATTTGTTCACTTTTATTTGTTCATTTTTGCTATGATGACACATGGCTATCAAATCCAACGAGGAATCTAAAGCTTTTTTCCTCTAGTTGTAGTTGACAAGTGACCTTAAGCTCATTTATACTATGGGAACAAATGCTTTAACAAAGTTAAATAAAGCACGGATTCAAATTATTAAAAAAAAAAAAAAAATCGAATAAAGTTTACTCTACTTTCACTTTCCATGGCAACAATAATTATTCTATACATATGAGATATGATATTTATGATTTATCCCTAAGGGAAAAAAGAAGAAGAAGAAGAAGATGTTTTGCCTTTAAAATGGATTCATTTTATAATTTAGAAAAGGGTTGAATCCCATTTTTAAGTACCTCAAGGGCAATTGTTAAGGTGGAATTTTCAATGCTGCTTTTTTTAGATATTTGAGGCTCTGTTTGGTACACCCACTTAAACACATGTTTTCAGTTTTTAAATAACATTACACGTATTTTCACACATTTTTTCTTCCACACGTATTTCCACACATATTTTCAGTTTTTAAGTGTATGTACCAAATACCCCCCAAACTTTTTATTAACTTTTGCTACTTTTCCTATTTCTCAATATAGATGGATTTTTTTTTTTTTTTTTTGTAAAAATGCAAAACTGATCCTCTAACTTTCACCGTTTTTCATTTCAGTCCTCTAACTTTCAGTTTTGTCAATTCAGTCCTCTAAGTTTCAATTTTTGTCAATTCAAGGTTCTGTTACAACTCAATTCGTGGCTGCCGTTAGAACCCCTAAAACGACGCCGTTTTGAAGAGTTTTTTTTTTTTTTTTTTTAATTCGGAATTAAAAGAAAATAAGAAAAATCTGGAAAAAAAAAAAAAAAACATTAAGGCGTCGTTCCCCTTCCCTTAAATCAAAACAAAACAAAGAACTCCACACCCAAATGAGTCGGACTAAGAGAGAGAGAGACCGAGTAGGAAACTGAGTCGGTTTGAGTCACGTCCACCACCTTCACCACCAGTCCAAGCCAAAGTCCAAGCTTTCAAAGAAAACCCAAAAAAGTTTCCACCTTTTGAAGCTTACTTCCCCTCTAGTTATGACCCAACGAAAAATCACAACAATTCTGACCAAATTGATGGTCATGAGTCAGCACCTAGTGTTAAGGTTTATAGGAGCCAGGAACGACCTCAGAGGGTTGAGATGGTGGTAACCCCAACTAGGTCGAATGTGGATTTTGTTGGGTCTAACTATTCTGGTGAATCAACTGGTGACCACTACTGTAGTTATGCACTTGGGGTGTTTGATAAAGAGTCCCAGAGCTTGAAGATTGTTCCTGTTGCCTTTGACAAGGTGGAATTTTCTATTTGATTTGCTTAGAAAGTTTGAAAATTTGGGTTTTTTTTTTTTTTTTTTTTTTTTTTTTACTGTTTGGTTGCTTTGAAAATGTGGGATAAGTTTGCTTATTTGCTCATTTGGTTACGTGCTGTATGGTGGCTAATGGGTTGTGGAATGTGTAGTTGTTTACTGTTAGGTTGCTGATGAAATGTGTGAAAGTTTAGCTGTTTGGTTAATGAGAAAGTGTTGAAACTGAGTCGGACTGAGAGAGAGAGAGAGAGACCGATTTGCAAAGATATTATGAATCGGCGATTGAGTTCTGATGAAGACCGATTTGCAAAGATTGAGGCCGAGATATTTAGACCGAGAATCCCTATATTGACTGAATCGGTGATTTTTTTTTTCTTCAGATTTTTCTTATTTTCTTTTAATTCCAAATTAAAAATAAAAAATAAATAAAAATAAATAAAAAAAAAACCTCTACAAAATGGTGTCGTTTCAGGGGTTCTAACGATAGTCACTAACTGAGTTGTAACGAAACCCTGAATTGACAAAAATTGAAACTTAGAGGACTGAATTGACAAAACTGAAAGTTAGAGGACTGAAATAAAAAACGGTGAAAGTTAAAAGGTCAATTTTGCATTTTTGCCTTTTTTTTTTTTTTTTTGATGAATAGATGGAATTTGTTTTATTCTTCTTGACTAATGTTCTAGCCTCTAGACGCAATTGTTAGAATACTTTATAAAATCTAGGGTAAATTTTATTAACACACTCTGAGGTTTGGGTTAATACTAATCGAGTTAAAGACTTTTCAAAATTGACTAATTTGGTTCCTAAAGCCAACTTAGTCCTTAAGATAGTTGAGAAAAATGATTAAATGGTTTAATAGTGTTTAGGGACTAAGTTGGCTATAGGGAACAAATTGATAAATTTTGAAAAGTTTTGAACATTATTGGCATTAGTCAAAATCTCATAATATGTTAATGGAATTCACCCTAAAATTTAATGCACATGCATATGCATGAGGGATGATACATATGACTAATGGTGTGGTCTTGTGGATATTAAAAACAAATAACTTATGGTTATTATTAGAATGTTCATGTTACTCTAAATACAAAATCTAGCTTACAAACTGATTTATCATTAATTATTCAAAAAAATTACTTAAAAAAACAATTTCAACATTCATGTATAAGGTAGTTGAATCATAAAAAGTTACAAGTTTTATGTTGTAAAAATTGTAGTCTCATTTCCTTGTCCAGGGGCGGCGCTAGGCAATGTATTTGAACCCCTTGATTTGACTATCCTAAAATAAAAATTTGAACACTTTAAACCTAAATATTTTTAAAACTAGTTAAAATAAGCTAGAATGTGATTCTCTTAACAACATCTTGGTATTTTCAAACACAAGAAAAAGCCTAATAACAAACTAATTTGATTTGAAATTTGAGAAGGGGGGGGGGGGGGGGGGGGAAGAAGCACAACAATAAAAGTAAAAATTTGTTCATCTTAAACCTCAGGAAAAAGCCCATTTAGATCTTAACAAATTAAAAATAAACTAATAGATAAAATTTGATTATATTTAGATTTCGCTTGCAATTCAATTAACAACACTAATTAATATCTTTATTGTATTTAGAAATAATAGATGATTTTTAAGATTTAATCTTAGCAACAATAATTGGTATGTTCATTGTATTAAGAAACAATATGCCAATTGAACTTACAATTTATCTTTTATGAGAAATGTTATATCCACAACATTTTAAAACAAATCTTAAGTGATAGATCGTTTACTTCTTGTTAATGACGTGCAAACGTAACATTTCTCATCTTTTATTTTATTTTATTTTTAGTATGTACTATAGACAAATTTGTAAAAAGAAATCTTCGTAAGGTCATAAAATTCATCTTCTTATGTTTCTCAAAAAAAAATTCATCTTCTTATTGACCCTTTATAAAAAAATCCTAAAATCGGCATTGTCCTTGTCACGTATATGATATATGGGTTCATTTAATTGATACTTTTAAAATATTTATTAATAAACTATTTTAAAAAATATATAAAAAATTATCAACTTTTTTTTTCCTATAAAAAATTTATAAAAATAATTATTAAATCAATACTAGCAACATCGGTGTACCCTGCTTTTGCCAAGGAATACATGCATGAGACACCTCATTTGGCAGGTGTTCCATTCTTGTTGGATATGTCAACGCAACTTACGCTGCATATTCGGCCCACCGAGTCACAGTGACAGGTCTCTGATTCCTAGGGTTCATGATAAATAGATAGAGGCTCACACACCCAAAAATGGCTGCCCTTGTTGTATCCGTAGCCTTCACACTTGTAGCTTCGTCTCCTCCTCGATATTCTTCTTCTTCTATACGGTCCGTTTAGATACAGCTAAAAATTAAAAATTAAAAACTGAAAAACACTATAATAAATAATTTTTAAATGTGTAAATAATATCGTGAGATCTATTTTCAATGAAAAAGCTACTGAAAAGTAAAATTTATGGGTCTATAAATAGTGAAACTTGTATTGAAAAGTTAACTATTACGGTTACTGTTTATTAAACAGTAGCCGCAACAGTACATAACCAGTAAAAAAATGACTGAAACCCGTGAAATGAAAAAAATTAAAAAAAAAAAATGCTGAAACGCAAACGCGCGTTTCAGCTTTTCAGTCCGTGAGTGTTTGGTTTCAACGTCTGTGTCTAAGGGTCTGCGTTTTCCTCTTCTTCTTCTTTTTTTTTTTCTTTTTTTAGCCGCATTGTTTGACCTTGGGAGAAAAAAAAAATCTGTGCATGAACATACTGTTTATGCACGTAATAAAAAATATTAAAAATAAGCCCACAATACTATTTACACGTTTAAAAATTATTTTGTTACAGTATTTTCAGTCTTCAGTTTTCAATTTCAGCAACAATAAGTCTAAGCCAAACGGACACGTACGTCCTTACTTTTCACTAAACTAAGGTCTTCTTCACCATTTCTTCGATTTTCTTTAGCTGTTACACCCTTTTGCTCTCGCAAAGGTAGACTCATGGCTCACACTCTCGCTCAGGCCAATCTCGGCCTCACTTACCCTGCTGGCATCGAAGCCCCTAAGGTCTCTCTCTCTCTCTCTCTCTCTCTCTCTCTCTTTGAAAACCCATCATTAGTTTTTCATTTTGTTTAATATTTTGGCTTTTGGATTGATTTTCTTGGCTAAAGTTTGTGCCTTTGTGGACATTTGTGATTCTGGTTGATGGGTTTCTCTGTTTGAGCCCACTAGACTTTTCACTGTTTGTGCTTCATGTTTTTAACAATTTTGATGGATTTTATGGTTAATGTTCATAAAGATTTGATCTTTGTTAATGGGGTTATGTCTATATCTTTCTATCCAAATTATTATTTCTTTACTATGTGTTATAGAGTCACTTTTTTTGAATTATCTGATTGATAACCATAAGAAGACTATCTTTGTTGATGGGGTTATATATAAATCTTTATATACACATTATTTTTTCTCCGATATGTGTGAAGGAATCACAGTTATTGAATTATTTGATTGAACTTGATGGGACAGATGGTATAAAGAATTGGTTTTTTCTGTATCTGAATACTGAACACAGTTATTTATGTTATAAATTCATCGTGGACATAACATTTGATTGAATATTAGAATATTGATTTTGTGAATACAGTTTTTTTCTGAATACTGAACACAGTTTATTCTGCGTGTTTGTGAAAACTCCTGAAAGATCTCTTTCGCTGCGAAAGATATTGATGTGACGGAATGGAAGGGAGACATACTTGCAGTGGGTGTCACTGAGAAAGACTTGGCAAAGGATGAGAACTCAAAGTTTCAGAATTCAATTTTGAAGAAGTTGGACTCTCAGTTGGGTGGTTTGTTGGCTGAAGCCTCTTCAGAGGAGGACTTTACTGGAAAGGCTGGCCAATCGACAGTTCTTAGGCTTCCGGGTCTTGGCTCGAAAAGGGTTGGCTTGATTGGGCTTGGACAGTCTGCTTCAACTCCAGCTGCTTTTCGGGGTCTTGGTGAGGCCGTTGCAGCAGCAGCAAAGTCTACTCAAGCAAGTGATGTTGCTATTGTGCTGGCCTCTTCCGAGGGGCTCTCTGCTGAATCAAAGCTTAACTCAGCTATGGCAATAGCATCTGGTACTTATTTTAACGTCTAAGGAGTTATAATTCATAATTTTCTTGTTGACATATATGTGGTAAAATTTGGCTAAACATGGTCGAATGATTGAATTGATCTAGGAACTGTGCTGGGGTTATATGAAGACAATAGATATAAATCAGAGTCAAAGAAACCAGCTCTAAAGTCTCTGGATATTCTTGGTCTTGCAGCTGGACCTGAACTGGAAAAGAAGCTCAAGTATGCAGAAGATGTTTCTTCTGCAGTAATTTTTGGACGAGAGCTTGTGAATTCGCCTGCCAATGTACTGACACCTGGTTCGTATGACTTGCATTTTTGAATAATCCCTTATTCCTTTTTTTTTAATATATATATTTTTATTGTACAATGGAGGAGAGTGGATTTGAACCTAGGTTCTCTTAATAAAGAGAATAGGTTATGCCATTGAGCTACATGGCTCTTTCCTCTTGGCCCTCATTCCTTTATCCTACAGTAATATGTTAGGCAGTTATTGATTATCTTATACGTGTGACACATTAATAGGTATGATGTTTAAAAGTTTTATTTTGTCTGCTAGTATTTTGTTTTATCTGTTGGTGTTTATTACCTGAACATTTTTGGTATTAATTGTATGCAATGACTTTTATACTGCAGCGGTACTCGCAGAAGAGGCTTCAAAGATTGCCTCCTTGTACGGTGATGTTTTTTCTGCTAAAATTTTAAATGCTGAGCAATGCAAAGAATTGAAGATGGGGTCATATCTGGGCGTAGCTGCAGCCTCTGCAAATCCTCCTCACTTCATACATTTGTGTTACAAACCTCCAGGTGGACCTGCCAAAGTCAAGTTGGCATTAGTTGGAAAAGGGTTGACCTTTGACAGGTGCATATATGTTTTCACGACCAAGGAGTTTTTACTAGTTCAGTTATCACTTGATCAAAGAGCAAAGAATGGGAATTCATTGCCTATATTTTTTGGGATGTTCAATGTCTGATGCCTACATTAAGATTGAAATTGAGTTATATGATTTATTAAGTTGTTGATATGTCTTGGGTATTACCTACCAACTAGTGAGCCACTCCTTTCTCTTATTGCTATGTACATGCCAATTACAAGGATGATTTTATATTTATTCTTTTTATTGCAATTGCTTTCCTAATGGTGATGGATGTGGGATTTGCTTAGGGAAAGAATTTTTTTTTTCTGTGTGTTGTTTTTTTTATTGTTGCTGGCTCTCAGTTTACATGAATTATTGAAATTTATCTTTTTATGCTATTAGTGGTGGCTACAACATCAAGACAGGACCAGACTGTTCCATTGAGCTCATGAAATTTGATATGGGGGGTTCAGCAGCAGTTCTAGGTGCAGCAAAAGCTATTGGTCAAATTAAACCTTCCGGAGTAGAGGTCAGCAATTTGATTTTTTTTGTTCTTATGTGGTGCAATGAAAATTACCCTGATTGATCATTTTGTACTCCTACTTTGTCTTTGAGTAGTTAAATCCTGTAATATATTCCATCTGTTTGAGTAAAAGTGTCTTGTATATGCAGGTTCATTTCATTGTGGCGGCTTGTGAGAACATGATAAGTGGAACCGGCATGAGACCTGGAGATATTGTAACAGCATCAAATGGAAAGACCATTGAGGTCCGGATTCTTTGGCTTGTGAAGAGTTCCTGCAATAGTAGTAAGAGTTTTCATTGACTTGTAGGATTGTGTCATACCAAGATGTATTTTAAAATATACTCAAGGTGTCTTAAACCATGTTATAAATATTTTTATTTAATTATTTTTCAAAGATAAACTTCAGCTTCAAGTCCGTCATTCATTCTTCTGGTGGATCCTAGTGAAATATTTTCAGTTAGATGCTTGTGTTTTTAGTTCAGTGCATTTATGCCCTTGTTGGGTAGCAAATGCAATAGTCGACTTGGGTTAAACTCAATTGGGTCCACAATCGCAGGAGCCTGAACTCAATAAAAAATTATGAAAATTTATGAGGGTATGTGTTTGGATGTTCAATTTAAATTGGATGGCTCCATTGTCTTTTCTTATATTTTTCATAGCTTATGGGAGCCAATAAGAAAATTTACTTGTAATATTTGACTTAAAGACCAGTTTTGGGATTTCTTGAATTTCCTTTATCCTAATTTCACTGTTGGAGTTGGCAATAGTTATCATTTTCTATAATAGCCTCATTCATGGTGATGAATTTGTATATAAAACATGACTGCAGTTCAATATTTAAGAGTGTCCAAACCCACCACTACATAATATTAAAACGATTTCAATGCATTATATAGTTTTCTGAAATGCACCATAAAGATATTTGGAGCATAATAATATACATAAAATAAAATTACATTTAGGTTAGGTCTGGTCATTGGTTACATGCCAGCCTTCCTTCCCTTTGAAACTTATCTTGTATTGCCATATTGTATTTTGTATTCCAATTTAAAATGCAATTACAGACTGCATAAGGACTGGCAGATTATTTTCCACTTCTTTTTATATTATATATGATTCAAAACTTGCTTCAAGAGATTGTTAAATTTCCAATTATTGAATTATGTTGGACAGTTTTAGTTCTTTGTTGAATTACTATGATGTAATGAGCTTAGGAGGCTTGATTTTCAATGGCATACTTGAGATGAATTCTTTTTTGTTTGAACAACAATAGTGATAACAGCATGAACTGTTCAGTATATAGATATTCATTGAACTGTCTGGTCTGTTATAGCCCCTTTGGGATATAAAATATATCTTTTCTCAACATCTCCATAGTTTCTTACATAAATATATGCATTTCGATTAGGGTCGTATTGTTGCTGTTTACATCATACATTTGGTATCAAACAAAGTTAGCCGTTTTTTGGAATATTATTGGTTTTTGTTCCCCCTCAAGGGGACCATTAGTGGTTTAATTGCTGAGCTTCTGCATCTATATCTACAAACTGAGATTTTTTTTTTGTCATTCAATCTCTACGGCAGGTTAATAACACCGATGCTGAGGGCAGACTTACATTGGCAGATGCTTTGGTATATGCTTGTAACCAAGGTGTTGAGAAGGTAATACTTAAATGAAGGGCCAAGTCTATGTATCTTTGATATTTTTAAAAATTATAATGGATCCTGATATATATATTCTTCTTCTTCTTCTTCCTCTCTCTCTCTCTCTCTCAATATAAAGTTAGCACAAAATATTTGAACTTCTATTTGTTTGCTGTTTGATCAGTGAGATGTCCTCATTTGATTTCAAAGGGCTAGAAGCAGTGGTTCACTTTCCTCTAATTTTTATTGTAGAAAATGAGATTGAGAATCAAACTTCTGAATGATATTGGCCATAGATATGCTGTGCTTCATAACACATTCAGAGTGTTTAAGTAATCTAGAGTCAGTTATATTACTTATATAACCCTTTAAAATTCAAATTAAAGTATATCTGCTGTTGGGGAATTGGGTCCAGAAATAGAGGACATACTGTCATGCTTCGCCTTGTTCTTTTAACTTTTTTTTTTTTCCTTGAAAGAGTTTCAATCTTTTAAAAATGTATATATGGGTTTAGAATCTGTGCTCACAATTGTTAATTGTTCTACAGATAGTTGACTTGGCAACTTTAACTGGGGCTTGTAGAGTTGCTCTTGGGCTCTCAATTGCAGGTATCTACATATTGTGGTGTTGAACTGTTTATTTGAGTTTTATATCCTGTTGGGATTCGAGTTCTGAGAACCATACAAAATTGTGTTGTATACAAATCAGTAAAGACCAAGGACGAGTTGAGTGCAGGTTAGGGTTATGCATGTGGTGGTGTAAGAGAGAAAACAAGGGGAAGAAAGGCACGTTTTTGAAATTTAGTTAGCTGTAATTTCTAAGAAATAGTTAGTACATTGGCAGTCCTGTGTGGTTTTCATGGAATGGGGTGAAAACATTTTATGTTTGCAATTTGTTCAAAGCCTATTGATTAGTGGCTTCTTACTTGCCGCATTCACAGTCTTTCACATATCTGCTAAACTCTCGAATACCAGTAATTTTGTTGATGGCAAACCTTTGTTCTTATTCTTTTAGGTATCTTTACACCCAGTGATGACTTGGCCAAGGAGGTGATTGCAGCTTCAGAGGCCAGTGGGGAGAAACTTTGGAGGTTGCCTTTGGAGGAAAGTTATTGGGAGTCGATGAAATCAGGAGTAGCTGATATGGTCAACACTGGTGGTCGTCCAGGTGGTGCTATCACTGCTGCTCTCTTCTTGAAACAGGTATATGATCGGAACATTACTTTTTTTTTTTTTGCTTGATATGAGTTGTTCAGTGACTTGTTTTGATTGTAATCCATGCTTTTCAGGGTCTCTTTCTTCTCTATCTGAATTTTTGCCCCTCTTTAATATTTTTAGTGTTTTTATTTTTAATTTTTATAAACCTTGGAAGAAAGGGAGAGGGAGAGGTAAGGGGTGGAGTATCGGGTGATTGGGGCAGCAGAGTTAGTTTCTGCTCTTATTTTGACTCGCTTCTAAGCAAAGTCCTCTTCAATTGTAGTTGCTATGGATTTCTGAAACTTTGAGTTGTGCTTTTGCAGTTTGTTGATGAGAAGGTTCAATGGATGCATATTGACTTAGCAGGCCCAGTTTGGAACCATAAGAAACGTGCTGCAACAGGATTTGGCATTTCTACTTTGGTCGAGTGGGTTTTGAAGAACTCTTCTTAGATAAAGATTGAAGCATTCTGTTGGGATCTCATACACATCAAGGGAGGAGAGGAGGAAACAATGTCACAGAGCATCCTTGGTGGAGTTTCTAATCATATGAATAAATATGTTGGAGGAGTTAAGTAGTCATTTGAGCTTGTTATAGAAACTTAAGACTAGAATTTCAACTGAAATGGTGTTTTTAAATGTCTCTCAGTCCTTTCTTTAAAAAAAAAAAGTCTTCTAGTCCTTTTGATTTTTTGGTTTATCTATTTTCTTCTGGTCTCAATTTGGAGAAAGTATCTCGTGTAAGAGAGGCATGCCATATTTCTCATATAATAAGCCAATAAGTTAATACTATGTGAGAGGTTGATCGGATCAACTTTGACAAGAGTATTCAATCATATGGCATTCACTTATTGGCTTGTTACATTGTTAACTTGGTATGCCTGTCACAAAACGTGCTTTCTTGTCAAATTGGTGGTGTGTTCTTTGTGTAAATGGGAGGTGGTTGGGAAGGCTTTAATAAGGTTTGGCTGCATAAGATTTGGCTTTATTTCACTAAGTAATTATTAGATACTTCTAGGGTATAGCTAATGCGATACTCCCAAGTCAATAAAAGCAAGTTGCCTAATACCAAAATAAATTTTGTGACATAACTTTTTAAGTTTATGTTATATTATTTTATTAAGTGGCTTTCTTTTATTGATGTGGAGTTATACTGTGGTGGTGACTAAAATCATGTTTTGAAAACATGATTTTAATTATAATTGTGAAATCGTAAAACATAATTTTCACAATTATAATTGAAATCGTGTTTTGAAAACATGATTCAGCTGGAATGTTTTCATCAATGTATACCTTAGCATGTGTAAAAATAATTAGTATTTCAAAAATAAGTTGAGTTTAACTAGCAAACAATAAAAATAGAGAATATGTTAAATTTGCTTACTCGTCATAATTAGTCCACTCTTTTGGGGCACACGAATCATTTACTTGATTGTAAGGTCTCTCAATGTAGTGATGGTGCAAGTATATTTGAATTAGAATTCAATAAGTCTAGAGACAGAAAATTGGAATGATAGACTTAATTGGATGTTAATAAAAGTAATATTAGTATTGGATTTATATGAAAGTGATATTATTTAAATTTTAATTTGTTAAAAAGAAGCGTGTTTGGAGCATTACTTTTTTATTTTTTTGAGAAGAGAGCATTACTCATTTGAACTTGTTCCTTTGAATTCTTTTACATGTGATGTGGTTTGGATTCTAATGTTAATATCCGGTTTAAAACACCTTGTTTAAAGAAATACATCCTCAAGAAGAGAAATAAAAAACAATTTTTGCGTGTGGCAATAATGATTACATGTTTCTTGAAAGTGGACAGTCTCTCTCTCTCTCTAGAATATACGTCTTTTGTTATTTTAATAGTTTCATCATTTCCCTCTCAAACTTATTTTTTAATATCTTCAAAATTAGAAAGAATTGGAGAGAATTGTGTATATTTTAATGTCTAGTCTCCATAATATCCATTTTTTTTTCTAAATGGATATGTCCCTATTTTTATTAAAGAAAATACATAATTGTCGTGTTAATATTAAAACACTCATTTTCATTCTATGCCTTTCCATTTCTTAATGTTATTGGTTACTATTATAATAAAATATGACAAATAATCTCTCTCTCTCTCTCTCATACGTCTTTTGTACATTTAATAGTTTCATCATTTCACTCACACACTCACTTTTTTAATCACTTCAAAATTAAAAGGAATGGGAGGAAATGAAATATATTTTAATAAAATTTTATCTAAAGTCTCAATAATATCCATTTTTTCCTAAAGAAAATACATAATAATAATGTTGTTATTGAAAGATTTACTTTCATTAAACTCCCAAATAAAGTTACTTTCCATCAAAATTATTTATTTTCAAAAATCCTAATAAGAGAGAATATTTAATTCATTTCCATTTATTTATTTATATTATTGTTGATATTATAGTCAAACATGACAAATGTTCATAAAAAAAAATGTACAAACAGTTCAATCATATTTATTTCATTCTTCTTCTCAAAAAAAAAAAATTTTTATTTCTTTCTTTTGTAAGCTCTCAAACATAGTGTTAAAATTTAAATATAATGCTCATGAATAATCCGTAATTTTTTTTTTCCTGATTTTCGGGGAGGTGGGTTGAACATAGGCGAAAAGAGAGAAGGACAGGTGACTCATCATACTACAAGCCTATTTAAAATTGTTCACTCTTCCAACAAAACCACAAAGACAATTGTCAAAAATAAAAATCATATTCACAAGGAAAAATAATGTTTGAACCATATATGGTTTTTTTACCATAATACAACACTTAGCAAGATTGGTAATTTGGTGTATAATATCTTGACTTTTCATAATATTCTAGAACATGTTTGGTATGCGGTTGCGTACATTAGCAAGATTTAATCTTGTCTTGTATTGACATGAATTATGTGTGTTAACGTAATCAAAGAAAACACATATATAAAAAAAGAGACACTGGAAGCAAACTATTTTATTCAATGAATCTTCCACCTTTGATCAAAAGAAGACAAGTTAGTAGTTGGTGTTGAAGTGATGGTGTTGTTTTAGTCACAACTAAAGGAATCTTAAATGACAAAATCATTTTCGTTTATTGGATTGTCTTTAGATGTAATTAAAAAACATTATCATTATTCTTTCAAAAAGAAGAAGAGACGTTATCATTATTAGCCTTACCGTACGCGCGAAGCGCGTCTAATTATTATTATTATTTTTTTAGCAAAAAAAAATTAGTGTTTTTATTTCATATATATAATTTTTAGGGTAAACTACGTAATTGGTCCCTATCCAATACACTATATTTCAATTTGATCCCTACCCTTTCAATTGTGTCAATTTGGTCCCTAACCTTTTATTATTGTGTCAATTTAGTTCCTACTGTTATCTTTTGGATGAAAATTTATGATGTGTCTAATGGTCAAAACAAAAAATTAGCTTACGTTGATGAGACAATAAACTTAAATTTTATTTTGGCCGTTTGTCATGTTAGCAATTTTCATCTAAGATATAACATCAAGGACTAAATTGACACGACATTGAAAGGTTAGGGATCAAATTGACACAATTGAATGGTTAGAGACTAAATTGAAATATGATGTAAAGGTTAGGGACCAAATATGTAGTTTACCCTAATTTTTATTTTGAGAATCTAATTTATAAGTAGATAAAGTAATTTGAAAATTAACAGGTGAGTAATCCTATTTTTTAGACAATATTTTAGTAGGAGTTAGAATTATATTTTTACTGAATTATCCTTTTTGTCTCTACTTAAATATAGATGTAAACATAAAAGTGTAAACATAAAAGTGTAAGTGCATTTTTGAAAAAAAAAAAAAAAAAATCTAAACAGTAGAAACCCATGTTGGAATAGACCAGCACAGAAAATATATATGTATGTTAAATTCTTGACACACGTGGGAGTTGATTTATATGACCTCGTACGTGCATGGTCAAAACCCCATTAAATCTGAGTCTAACCCAAGTCTCTCGGTTCAGACACGTGATTGAGTTTTGAGTTCTTTTTGCTGTTCCATCTTTGTTCATTTACATTTTACACACAGCCTCAAAACCGAACTGTACATCAGTGAATCTTCCATTAGAAGGTCACAAGAAAAGAATATATGTAAAGTTGTTCACTTTAAGCTTTGTTGAGCATATTACCTGAGCAAGAACCATGTAGCAGAAAAAGAAAGGAGAGAGAAAGAGAGAGAGAGAGTGTGTGTGAGAGATTTGGGTAAAAATGAGTGTACCTTTGGCTGTGATGACCTTTAATCTTCATGAAGATCAACCACCAGACAGTCCTAATTCATGGGAGAAGAGGAGGGATTTATGTATCAGTGTCATCACCAGCTACTCCCCTGCGATTCTCTGTACCCAACAAGGTCTCTTTTCCTCTCCATGTACACCTCTATATTATATGTATCTTTGTATGTGCATATGTTGGGGTGTGCTTGTGATTTGGTTGAAATGGTTGATCTGGGTTTTCTTTGATTTGTGTTTTGGAGGCGGGATTTTGATCTTTCATGTTGTAGTTAGAGTTTTACTGTTTTTTGAATACCAGTGAGAAAAGGTTTGAGCGAATGATGTTTTGGGCAGAAGGGTTCAGGGTTCTTACTTCATACTTCTTACTTGACTTGTCATACTCTATTTGAAGGACCTATGAATTGGATTGGGTTATAGCAATTTAGTCTTGGGGTACTTGTTTTGCTTCATATGGTTAAGCTAAATATACTTTCATTGTGATAGTAATGATTTGGCTTTTCTTTCTCCTATCTCAAGTAATTTTTTATTCTTTTATCTGGGTTCAGGAGTGAAATCTCAATTGGATTATCTTCATCAGTGCTTACCAGGTAACTTTTTTTCCCCTTACCCCTCAGAGTTATTATTGTAACGCTTATCAACTTAGCTTATTTAATAAAGAAGTTAAATTTAAATAGTTAAAAATATAGACAGACTCTATACTTGTATTAGGCGTTCAAAGTTCAAGTGAGTGTGACACGATTCAAAACATGTGATTTTGAAGAGATTTGCTAGATGTAATTCTTCCTTCATTGAATCAGATACATCAATGTGCTATTGAAATCGATATAGATTCATGTTGAACACTGAATATAAGGCATTTCTGCGTGGTTTCCAATAGTCTAGTATCTAAGATGATCCGATTCCATTGATCTCATTGGTTTTGATTCAAAGTTCGCACGAGGTTTTAATGTAGGATGGACAATCTTACATGCATATCATAAACTATGCATGTGAAAGGGTTTGATACTTTGAGCTTAAAGAAGACATTCCTTTGGTTTAGGCTATAGCTACCCCTGGAGATAGATCCCATCTGAGTCCCAGTCCCGTCTAGGTATAACTCTTTTCATTCTGATAGGAAGGATGTCAAGCCAATAAGCTCTAGCTCAAATGGCACTTTCTTCTCCCATAAGAATGAGTGAAGGGTGAGGTTGTGGGTTTAGAACCCATCGGCGCATGTTGAACTTTCTGATAAAAAAAAAAAAAGGATCTGAGCTATATGTTTGAATTGATGTGTGTAGTCATGCATATTGTACAATTGTCAAATGAGGTGCATTTATCATTTTTGGGGCTTGTTGCATTTAATGAATTATATTCCAGAAACCTGTAAATATGCTGATATCATATATCAATCCCAAAATAGAATCTGTCGTGTGGACCTGCCTTATGCAACAAAAGAAAAATGGAGTAAATAAAAATATTCCAACTATGGTTTTGTCCCATTCCTTATTGTTGTTGTTAAATGAAGCACCACCATCTTTTTTTATTTTAATTTTAAATGTTCGGATAAGAATCATTATCTTATCTGTACAATTTAAATTTCTAGTATAAGTGACGCTCATCTGACAAAGAATATTGAAATATAAGGAAAAGGAAAAACCACAACGAATAATATGTAAAGGGAATTTTATCGTTGAATGCCTTTTATGCTTGAAGTGGCAAGACGTGAATTTACCTCTGGAGATAGGGTGGACTTCCTGAATAAAATGGTTGAGCATGTTTTATTTGTGGCATAGTCCAAAGCTTCGTAGCTCAACTCTATTAGGTCTATGCCTAGCCTAGAATTTAACTAACAATGCAAAAGTTTTTTTGATTGGTTAGTTACACATACACATTCTGAACTGTCAACCTCATCCTCCTCTTTGCTCTTAGAGGGGAAGGAAGTGCCATTTTATCTACAGCTTTCTGGCAACTGATAAGGGAAATAGTTTTTAAGAAGAATGATAATTCCATGACCACAGAGAATCATCTATGAGTAGATCCTTAGGTACTTAAGGAGAGATTAAACCATAGTGTTTAGGGCAAAAAGATTAGTCTTCTCATTTAGGGTGGTATATATTTTTAGCAATGCTGTATTCTTCTCTTATGAGTTATGACTTGCACAGTTTTATTCACTTCTTTTTTGTTCCCTTTTTTTTTCGCCCTTTTTTTGGTGAATGTTTTCACTTCTTATTTAACATCATAAACCCAAAACATAATCTCTATAGATGTGGATTGTACATGCACCTTGCTATAGATTCGGTACTTCAGTAGAGTGGTATTGTGTGATTCAAGTGATGTTTCTTCTAATAACTGCCTCATTTGGGCCTGAAATTCATACGTCTTTCTAGTTCTTCAGGAAAGATTGCAGTTTAAGTGGGTTTTTTTTTTCTTTCATTATATAGATTACAATGTTTATTTGTGATCGGTCCATTCCCTTCTTATTTAGTAACTTCTTAACATGGATGCATACAGGACAGATAATAAAATGACAACATTATTATTTTTTTAATTTCAATTTTAATTTTTTTAATTACGTAATGATTTTTATATTTTTCAGTGGTCGGAAGAATAGTTTGCTGGGATCCAAATGTAGTTAATTAGAAACAATCTAATGTTCATGTAATCTCCAATCTTTCATACTAATCCTGGAAATTTTGTTAGTGATTGGACTCTTCTTTCTATATGTTATCTAGGTTATGATCAATTTGGAGTATCAAGGAAAGGATCACAAGACACTTCAGATGAACATTGCACCATCTTCTATGACAAGGAGAAGGTACAATATTGATTACTTTTTCCAATCTGGCATAGCTTTCTAATTATGCTTCTTCAGAAAAGATTGGTGTTACTTCCTTCTTTTATTATTTGAAGGTAGAGCTGGTAGAAGGTGGAACTTTCTGGTTGTCGGAATCACCTTCTGTCCATGGAAGCATGTCATGGGGTTCTGTGGTTCCATGTATCGCAACATGGGCGATATCCTTATAATTTGACTCTTATGTAGATTAAACTTCCTTTTGCTTGATGTTTTTATTTTTTCAACCAAGAGCTTTGTATTGGTTGTTTCTTTGACAAGATGTCCACACATTCCAATTGAAAGGAGTCGAGCCACCGGGGTTTTCCTTTCAGATAGTCAATACAAACATGGATGAGTTAAGCCCTCGTGCCCGTAGACGAAGTGCTTTACTCACATGGCAGCACATTGCATCCCTACCTCCTAGCTTACCAGTTGTATACTGTGGAGGATTCAACACACAAAAGGAATCAACTACAGGGCGTTTTCTTCTTGGGAGATCAAGGTACCCTAAACATGGATATCCAGCTCTTTTATTGTCCTAACCTATTTCATGCTTATTGGATTTTATCCACATTTATAGTTCATACTCATATTTTGAGTTTTGGATCTTTGCTCTTAATTATTAAACTATGAATATGGAGTAATTTAAAAAATGGAGGTTATGGAAAAATAGTTTAGGAAAAGGTTCATTATCTTACTCCTTCCATTTTTAGAATACCATTGGCCTGTGACATGAATATAATGCTATTTCATGAATATTGTAAGCAAATAAATTGTTCTGTTTTTGCCAATGAGTTCTATCTCAAATGGTACCTCCCCTCCCCCCCCAATAAGATAGGGTGGAGGGTATGGTTGCAGGTTCAATTTCAAAACCCCTGGGTGTGTGTGTAAACTTACCAATGGAAAAAAAAAACGTTTCCAAATAAAATAAAAAAGAAGATTATGAATAAAATTCTGTATTCCCGTTCAAGACAATTTATTTTGGAGGATTGGTATGATCCTTCTCCGATTTGGCATTCTTTTAGTAAAAAGGCCAGTCTTGGTTCTTTTCTGGCTTAGGACCAAAACTACATCACCTTTGTTCTGACATTTATCTTACTATTGGATAGGTTTTAACTTAGCACATGGAGGGAAGGCTTTTTTATTGTGTATGATAGTAATGAATGGTGTAGTCCTGTCTTTTATAGAATATATATAGAGAAATCCATCTTTCTTTTGTAATCCTGTCTTTTATATTGGAGATGTTTTAACTTAGCACATGGAGGGAAGGCCTTTTTTATAGTGTATGATGGTAATGAATGATGTAGTCCTGTCTTTTATAGAATATATATAGAGAAAACCTTCTGTCTCTTTCATTATAAGTTGGTAACGGTCCATACTTGCTAAAAAGGAAAAAGACTTAAAATTACCCCCGGCTATCACCTTTTCCCTCCTGGTTAACATTCATTTGATAGATAGTTTGGATTTCCACTTAAGATTAATAGTTGTTACCTTACGTGCCCTCTCTGCAATTTAGTGCAAAATGATTGTGATACTCTTTTTCTTGTTAGGGGGACAAACTAGATTATTGATGGCTTTTCTCATACTGGCTTTCAGGGAGCATGGTGTTGTGGGGGACATGAGGGATGTATGGCCCAATGCTCGTGTGAGGAAAAATGTTTCTTTAATACGCACTTACCATGGATTCAAAGGTATCAAGTTTGCTAATTCTATACTGCTCTGTGATCTTATAGCAAATGACATAATTCTATAGCATCTGGTACTGTCAGGTGACAAACAGGGAGCTCTTGAATACCTCAAGTTGATTTTCAGAGCTCTATGCCTTTGCTGGGATCGCCAAACCCAGGATTTACATATAGATTGGATTCTTTTCAGGGGTAGATCTCTTATTCCTGTTTCATGTGAAGTGGTGAGTGATAACATTGATGGGTATTATCCTTCTTCCCACTATCCCATATTTGCTGAATTTATGCTTCCTCGTACCGTGAGAGCGATTGAACCACCCGCACGAGAGCCACCCACACTTGAACCACCCACTCGAGAGCCACCCACGCTTGAACCACCAGCTCGAGAACCACCCACACTTGAACCACCAGCTCGAGAACCACCCACACTTGAATCAACCGCTCGAGAACCTTCCACCTGAGAGGAAAATTAGAATGCTATTGTTTTGAACCCCATCCTTACCTTTTCTACTTGGATTATTAAGGATATAGTTTATTGTTGCCAAGATTTGATAGCCATTTGGAGCACGTTTTGTATGGTTGTGTACTCCCGAGGCACTTTGAGAACAGCTGTTGAGATTTTACCTTGAATGTCTTGAAGTTATGTATTTTGTCTCCATATCCATAAGAAACATTGGAGGGAATTCAATTCACTTGTAATTAATGTTTTCTTCCTAAGTGTTTGGTAAACTAATCTAATTTTTTTTTTAATTATAAATTCTCTCTCTCTCTCCGACGGGAAAAATTAAGCAAGAATATTTTAGAATTACCCAGGTTTTTGATTTTGAAGTGCAGTGGTTGAGCAGGCTCACACAACTAATGTAAATCTTCAATCTTACGCAAAATAACTCCCAACAGAAGTAAAGACAAACAAAAAAACAAAAAAGAGGGGAAAACCAGAAAGACTAATGAATCTTAAACAGATGGCAAAGACTTTTGATTTTCCAAAAATCCAAAAACTAAACGACAATCAAGAATTTCTTTACAAGAGAAATAAAGAAAGGAGAAGAACAGTCAGAGGATGTCCATAAATTTAGGCAATCAGACTGACTTTTCAAAGGGACAAAAAGAGGAAAATAAAACTTGGGCTGCAAAAACAAAGTATTTGCTCCCAACGTGTACATAATTCTATGACTTTTTGCTTTTGATTAGGAACAATATTAGCTTTCAATAAAACAAAATTTACCTAGAAATCAATGCATAGGTTTGCTTAGAATCAAAATTAACCGAGATTTCAACTTAAGAATTAGCATTTAAGTCGTCTGGAGAGAGTTCTAAGTCATTGGTAAATTTTCAATGGAGCTTTTATTACCAAAAAGTTTTATCTATAGAAGTATTATAACAGCATATCTATATATATAATAGGCGAAACTATAATATTAGTCTCTTAAGTTTACCATGTATACGTAATTAGTCCCTCAAGTTTGAAACGTGCGCAATTGGTCTCTCAAGTTTTCAAAATAAGCAGTATAAATTTTTTTACTAACTGCCATTAACGGTGTTATTTATATGACTAACGAACAATGACTTGGTATTTTATTTTAATAATGTGGCATATTCTAATTAAAAAATTACAAATTAAAATTACAAAAACAATTCCAAGCATTTTTTATTTTTGGCGTAAATTGAGATTTTATTAAAGGTGAACAGGAACACACTTTAAAAAGTCTTACAACACCACATACTTCACAGCCCAACTGGGCTGATAAAGATACACGGACATTTTGGCCTTTTGCCCCTTTTGGGCAAAATAATTGGCGTTATGCCTCTGTTTCGAAACTCGATTATCCTAAAACCGAGTTACTTAAAATACTCGATCATCTAATAGCCGAGTTCAAGGCAAGTTCCTGCCACGCTGGTCATCCAGCGTGGCTTTTGGGCAATAAAATAATCCCGCGTTACTGTTTGTAACTCGGCAATAGGATAACAGAGTTAGTGAGGGGATTTCAAATCAGTTGTTAGTATTACTCGACTTCACAATAATCGAATTGTCTCTGGTACGTTCTGCCCCGATATCAAATCACCTATTTGCATGTGAAACTTAACCTGATTAATCGGAAATCGAGTTATTAATGTTACTCGACTCTGCTATTATCAAGTTTTTCCCATAAATCAACTTCTCATGCAATTCTCCTCATCATTTTCAGATCAGCTTCTCTTCATTTTCAGAATTTTCTGCCAGAAGTTGATATTATCTCTCTATCATCTCAGGTGAGAAACTCATTTTCTTCTTTGAAATACATAGAGAATTTTATGGAGTAAGTAAAAGTAGTTGTAGATATTATAAAAGTTTATCAACCATAATTTATGTTTTTGTTAGAAAAGAATTTTCATTTAATAGGTTCTATTACTTGTGCTTTGGTATTTTCTTGAATGAGTGTTATGTAAGTAGATTAGGGTTATATTAGTTGTTTGGTGGTACAAGAAATGTACAATAATCTATAGAAACGGTGATGAGTGTTATGTGTGTACATTGGGTTATATTGGGTATTTTTCTGGTGTAAATTTCATTGATATGTGTAGATGTTTTGCAAGGGTAGATGTAAATGGGACTTTATATATGAGGTTTGCAAGGGCAAGTATTCACGTGGATGTGACTATATGTAAGAGTAAGTATTTACATGAATAAAGATGATATAACTCGACAGTGTATTGTTCAGTGAGGTGTTGAGGAGCACATGCAGAACTGTGAACTGCAGAACTTCGAAGTCGATAGTAGCACCTGGTGGTGCATGTGGTTCGCTGAGGCAGTTGTTTGATATGGCTATAGCTTGTGCTACAGCAGGGGGCTGCTGATGTGTACTGCAAAGGAGGTTGTGTATTTATTCACATGAAGACTATTCAGCATTCCTATGCTTCATCTAACATGACTTGACGAGACAGTGCCGACCTGTGTTAAATGTATCATAAACTTTTTCAGGGATCCTTGAAAACGGTGCATTGCAAAAGGATGCATATCTGTGTATTGATGTGTGTGTAGGTGATATGACTAGACAGGGTTCACGCGAAGACTATTTAGCATTCATGTACTTCATCTGACATGATTTGACGAGACAGTGCTTAGCTGTGTTAAATGTATCATAAACTTTTTCTGGGATCCTTGAAAACGGTGCATTGCAAAAGGATGCATATCTGTGTATTGATGTGCGTGTAGGTGATATGACTGGACAGGGTTCACGCAAAGACTATTAAGCATTCTTGTGCTTCATCTGACATGATTTGACGAGACAGTGCTGAGCTGTGTTAAACGTATCATAAACTTTTCAGGGATGCTCTGCATCCTTGAAAACGGTGCATTGCAAAAGGATGCATATCTGTGTATTGACGTGCGCTGTGGATGATATCACTCGACAGGGTTCAACAGTGCGAAACACTTGAGCAGCACATGCCAGTCACTGCAAACATCAGTGTAGTAACGGGGGACAGGTCACCCCAAAATCGATGCATAAACTTTTCAAGGATGCTCTATGTTTTCACGTTAGTGTGGATGGGTACTTGTGGTCTGGGTTCAACAGTGCTGAGCTATCCACCATAGCTACACTCACTGCTCCCTATGGTGGTATTTGGCAAGTGGGATTGAAGAAAGCTGATAAGAACATTTGGCTTTGTAATGGATGACAGGATTTCATTGAATTCCATTCTATCTGTTATGGTTATTTTATAGTCTTCGGATATCCACTGAGATTACAGTGAAGTACCCAGCAAGAACTGTAAATTAGAAGATCATAAGGTAGAAATAATAGACTTAGATGGAGATGAAACAAACATATCCCTCAGATGATTTGCCCACAAAACATGAAGTCAGAGAAAAGTTTGTTACGAAAAAAGTTTATTGTACATAAAGACGAAGAGAGAATGAGTGGTTAGTTTGGTTTGGATGAGTCTGTATGTAATTTATTTGTATAAAGTAGTAACAGGGTGTAATGTAAGCAAGTGATTTCATATACACTTAGCCAATCCATTGAAAACATTGCAACATACTGACATAGCAATGTAATACATTACCAGTTTCATGTCACGCATGGTGGAAGGGAGTATTATTTTGAATAAATGTGAGTGTCTACATTGGTCAATGATGGTCCCAGTTGGGCCCTACTCTACTCCGGCGAGTCCTTGCTTTAGGAGCCAAATGGTTTTTCTGTGAAATAGTGGTTGGTTTGTGTGGTTTGGATGAGTATGTATGTATTGAATCTATGACCCGGCTTTATTCATATTAAATTTTCATATTTAGCAAGAACAGCAGGGAAAAAAATGAGAAACTGGTTTCATATAAAATTAGCCAAAACTAATGAACAGTTAATCTTTAGATTTGCAAAAGTTGAACGTACATAGTCATCATTTGTCAGACATTAAGAACAACATTTTGTCTTGCACAGAAGGTGTAAACATTAACAACAACGTCTAATGTTTGTAGGTAGACATTTTTGGAAATCATCATTGCTTGAATCTGAGAAGTCTGAAATATCACTTTCATCATCTAACGCAGTAATTTCATTAATAGACTTCATGGCTCGCTCTTGTGCCTTCCCCTTTAGATGCTTCCTAGCTTTTTGGATTAAAAACGGTCTAGTTGCCCTTGCATTTGATTGTTCTCTTGTTCAAGTCGAGCAAGTATGTTGGCATGTTCATCTCTAGGTAACTCGGCTGAGCGTGCCTTAGGAACTCGTAACCCGTGCCATTGACAATACACCTCCAACTCACACCTCTTTTCGTATAGGGTTGACCATGGTGGTTCTGATACGGTGAACTCTATTGTGGTGGTATCTGTACTTAGTTTTGTAGGTTTGCCGACTATGATGTGCCCGTCGCTTCCAAGACTCTCGTACGTGTATATTGACATATTAACGAAATCTCTCTTCTTTCTAACCCATTTTCCTTCATAGTGGTCTGTGTATGTGTGTAGTTGTTGATCTGCTAGAACTTGTGATGATCCACATGTTGAAGTAGATCCAAACTTGTTTCGCATTTTACGATTTGACGTTGAGTCACTGCGACTCATAGCTTAGTCAATCTACGAAGTTAGTGGGGTAGAAAGAAGATATGAATTCCCTGTCCATTTATAACCTCATTTCATGGTCCAAGCATTACAATTTCAGTTATTAGGGCTTGTCATGTCAATACAGGCTGGAAAAACACTATATCAACATTGAAATGTTAATAAGGTTATGTGTCTAGATTCATGTGGGGACCACACCAATTTAAATATGAAATATAATAAATTTTCTGGAAATCCTACTAAATTTAACTGGGATCAGTTGTAATTACGCTCACTTTCATATAGAAGTTAGGTGAAAGTTAGTTGTGCTCCTTTTTTTTTTGTTTTTCCTTTCCCACACCCGCGTATTTTCAGGTTCACCTCCCCTTCTACAATAATCAAAACCCAGAGCCGGTGGCGCTTACTTCATCCCAAACTGACGAAAGACACGTTCGGGATGATGATCCTCTACTATCCAAAAATAGATCAACGGCACTGTGGCCCTCCATATATGTCGGCTAGCAGTGCAATATGGGGGCAGTGAGTTTAGGACATCTCTATACGGCTCCCAAACAACCTGAATAAATGTTCAACAAAAAAACAAATAAAATACGTACTTATTTGTGGCAATCATCAATTTGAGCAAAAATGTAAAAAGAATCACTTCACTAAAAATCCTAAGTCATTATTGACCCTCTTATTGGATTTTACATGGTAAGATGCACCCGAATACTACTGGTTGCACTAGCTGAAACCAAGGGAGAAATTTGAAGGGTTCACAGCTAAATATGTGTTGAATAAATGCCATAAACATCAATTCAAAAGAAGGCCAATCAAGGTATTTTATATTGACTGCCCACAGTTGTGAAATGATCGTAAGAGAATAATTCCATGTATATATATGGTCTACTTGATCAACGTTACATTATTAACTATACACATGCAGTAGTTGACAACCCATCAGGTGAAACAAGAAAACTAGGGAGAATTATATTGTCGTGACATGAAGCGGTAGAATACCTGGTGTGCCCGTATGCTCGAAAATGACGCACGATACGCAGCTAACACATGTATGGCATGCTCTATCGTGCTCTTCGCCCCCTTCCATCTAATAAACATACAATTGTGTTAAATGGTCATTAGTTAATATCAAACAACCATGCTGCCATAAGAGTAAAATGCTTACCAAAAATGAAGCCAGTAATTAGCTTTTACTTTTTCGTTGGAAAATACTTATTACAAATAAGTAAGGAAATATGGTTTGTTTTTTTTTTCCTCCATACAACAGTCATGAAGTAACAGCTTACTCTTGGATAGCCAGCAGTAGCAGAAAGAAATCTATTTATCAAGCAACAAATTAATAGATGGATTAAGAAATCCACAACAAGCAAATCAAAGACACTCTCCTAAGATTCTACCAGCAACATTCTTCCCTTTGTTTTTTTTGTTAGTCAGAACCAAAAAACCATTTTTCTCAATCAAAGATTTGATTTGCATTTCATTCACTATTGTATTTCTCTCTAACAAAGCCCTCTTCTCTCTCTTGCAGATCTGTTCTTACTAATCAAAAGTCCCTCAGGTTCTCTCTAAGACTCTGTCTCTGTCTATAGATGTGTGTGTGTGTGTGTGTGTAAATGAAATGGAAGTTTTGATCTTTTTGGGTTTTCGGTGTATATGTGTATGAAAGAATTTCTGGGTTATGGTTGTTGTGGCACTGTTTATTCAATTTAGTTGGGTAAAAGGAGTGGTGGGTTGGTTAATTTTTGTGGGTTTTGCATGAAATGTATGAAGGGTTTAGTTTGCTTTTTGTTTGACTTTATTTGCATTTGTGAGTAGTTTATGTAAAATCTTGGCAAATAGAGCATGGGAAAGTGCGTGTGATATTGCATTTAGGAGTGATAACAGTGGCAATGAGTTTGCTATGGACGAAATTAGAGACGTTGTGATGCAAAAGACTTCAACTTTGTAGCTATATGAGGATTAGCAAAAGTGGGTTGATGAGGTTTATGTATTTTATGGCTATTTATGCTAAGTAGTAATAGGTGTTTGTTACTTATCAAAAAAAAAAAAAAAATGAAGGTAATAGGTGTTTGTTTTCTATGATGCTTAGTCGTGCAAACGGAGTTATTGGATCACTAAATTTAAATGGGTTTTTCTTGAAATGGTGAAATAGGTTGGTTTAGGATTTTTCTTAGTTAAATGCATGTGCATTTGTATGCTTGTATGTTGAACTAGAACTACGTTATCCCCCTATACCCTATAATAATGCAAAATATCAAGATGATCGGAGAATAATAAGTACCACATCTGAAAAATGTTTAAAATTGAATTTTTTTCACATTAGTAGAAGTACTAAAATTGGACGTGTCAATTAAGAGAGTAATAGAGTGTATGACTTTAGATTGGGTAGAATGGAGGAAAATAATACATATGGTCGACCCTAACTAATCTATCAAGGATCCATAATAGACCCTATAATTTTGGAACTAAGGATTTGTTTGTTGTTGTTCTTGTAAATATAGCATGTGAGTCTATAGATCAAAAAGTAAACAACATCCGATTGATATGAAAATTGGTGTGCATGTGACGAAGGACATAAGCTTGATTGGGCTTTGATACCAATTTTGAGGTAGGATCTTTAAGTGGTTTGCACTAAATTAAATTTATTGATGAGATCTTGAAGGGTTCTTGAATAAGAATTGGTGTTTAAGGGTTTAGGTAAAGAAAATTTTGAATCTTGACTGCGTTGATGGCTGTTAGGAGTCAAAACAGGGAAGAGAACAAGAAATAATATAGATAAAAGTAAAACACTAGGCAATCATACAACGGTTTTCCTAAGCAATCACACTTAAAAGAAGACAATCACACCCTCAAAGCTTAAAATAAGCTTCTGGAATATTAATAATATCCATCTCACTGTCAATTTTATTGACAACAATAGCCTTTTGTATAGGCTATTGTTAAATTCTTTCCTAGAAGGACAAGTACTTTCTAAATAACCTATTCCTAGAAAGACTTATTAACATGTAAACCAAATAGGAAAAGGACTTAGACTGTAAAGTAAGACTCATGGGCCTCTAGAACAAGAAGGTATTTTTGTACACGTCTCTTGTTTATGGGATTTTGATATGGATGACGTGGTATTATTTGATACAAAATACTGTTTCCTCTAAATTGCCTAGAAAATCTGAAAATTTCGAAATTACCCATATTATAGTAAAACTATTAAGAACCAACAACTTTATAACCTAAAAAAAAAAAACCTTAGTATCAAGACTTGATAATAACTAAAGTAACCAATGATAAGTGTCAAGAAAGTCCTACATCAAAACTAGACCACAAATCTTGAATCTTTTGGTATTTAATCTTGTTTTTCCTTAAACTCTTTCTTGTCCACATCAATGTGTTAAGAACATAGAGAACATGTAACACAACTATGGGATTTTCAAAATATTACTAAAAAAAAAAAAATTTAGATGGTGTAAATGTAAGGAAGAATTATGCTAGGTGTAACGTGATTTGACCCTATCTATGTACATATACGCTCGTGCATACAGATGCTCATGTACAGATCCAGTCAAGAAGCCCATTTTTTGGATGTTCATCATTCAATGTCTATTGTTTTTGTGGGTTAACATGCTTTGTTACTATAATAGGTTTGAAAGGTCATACATAGTTCTTGGGCTGATTTTGGTGTTTGATGCAGAGCTCCCTGCAAGTAGTAATTGGTTTTTGAGGTCTAATTATCAAGGTTCTTGGTGTTGATTGTGATAATTAATGTGTATTGATATCGCAAATGCAGAGTGCTGTAACATTCACTGTTATTAGTTATTAAATTCCTTATGGTTTGAGATCTATGACATGATTGTATTTACTGGTGATGGGAGCTTATGAGTTATGAAGTTTTAAGTCTTTTTTTTCTTTAGTCATTTCATTGATTGAATTAAATCTTCAAGGAGCCATGTATTCACTGGTCTTTGATAGGTAAACTTTTGTTCATTATTAGTGCTCAATAATAAGAATATAATTCACATGAGTATATGATGGAGTGGCCATACTACAAATGAAGGCCCATTATAAACAACTTTTAACATGTCAACCTTATTGGCATTAGCCTTGTTCATGATCTGAACATGAATGAGTCCTTAGTGGGAACCATTGCAAATTAAGGGTAAAAAGCATATTGTATATCTATTTGGTTACTTGGTTACGATCAGAATGTAAATGGGTGATCAGAGCATAAATGGGCGATTTGGAAGATTTTAATATGACCTTTAAAGCACTCCGATAGGTATGGGTGATTCTTTTTGTATCTACTGATTATGTGCCAATTTTTATACGAGAGAGAGAGAATAAATAGATACCAATATTTTCTCTTCAACTTCCAGATCTTAGCACTAGTATTAAATTTGTATATAAAAGAAAGTACTAGTATTATATTAAAAATTATAATATATGTTTCACAAAATGAATTTATTATTAAAGTCAACTATAGAGACATGCACGGTGAATGACAAATGCCATGACAATTGAATCAAACTAATCAAATAACATACCGACAGGCGAGGGGACCTGCATCCATCGGCAGTTGTGGTGGCCTCGTAACAGGGCATATCAATGGGAACCTTGAATACGCCCACAGCTGCACCAACATCAGCGCACCTCCAATCTGCATCGCCTTTGTCTCCGATGCCTTGCATAGGTGCCTATACAACCAGGCTAATGCTTCACTACCCCAACTATACCTCTTCGCATTGCTGATCGGGTTTAGTAATAGTAGAGGCCTCACCGACACCCGATTTGCCGACTTGTCCATAAATAGAATGGACCCCAACAACACGAGTATGTGATAGCGTGTGTGTTGTTGCACTACCTCGTCAATAGCATCCACAACGAGGGGACCTCTAAACTGTTCCTTCAGCTAGCTGACTCTTAACCTCGCCCCAGCAAGGATAGACTTGTTTTCATGGGGATGCGGTACTGGGTCTGGAGGAAGACGACCCAGTAAATCACGACACAATGCAAGCCAACTCCCCTTGGCACTCCCAGTGATGGGAACCCATCAACAGCTACCCTTAGCATCACCTCAATGTCTTGTAAGGTGATACCCATCTCTCCATGCGGTAAGTGGAAGGTATGCATCTCCGGACGCCAACGCTCGACCAGAGCTGTGATCAATGCGTGATCAACTTCCATGTTTGGAACCTTCGATAACCCTTCAAAACCTGCCTCAACTATATAATGGGCAATCCGTGGGTCTAGCCCATGCTGGGGTAACTCCCAAGATCGGCGTCTACACTTTAGCACGCCTGGCACTACCTGCACACGAAAAAGCGTTGTCTTAGGATAGTGCACATGAAATAACTATAAGAATGGTACATAACAATAATATGCAAGAAACAATATGCTAACTGGTTAGTTATGATCAATTTTGCAATAGATTAATTATGATGTTAATTGGTTATTCACTCTACCTCAATAGCAGATAGGATCAACTCAAGATCAATGACATTTTTTAAAATTAGCAATAAGGTGATGGGCATTATGTTTTGAAATGAATAAACACAGTGCTTCAATATGTCAAATGGAGTATAATAAGAATTAGAATTCAAAAGTCGGTTGTATTATGTGTAGCCACGTGGGGTTTGTGTGCGCACCTTTGGGAAAATAAAGGCAGCGGATTTTAATTGATTACTATAACTTTTAAATGAGATCTACTGACTTTGAATATACCTTTTCATTGGCCACTACTAATGTTTAATATTTTTCGTAGTATTAGTAGTTTCAATTTATCTGGGAATAAGACTAGATGCTGTTGATGAAAGAGTGTTTTTAAATTCAAGATTATTTCTGCTTCATACCATTTTCTCTTTTGATTAAATAAAATTCTGCCTAAACCAAAACATAAATGATACCATTTCGAACATCTATTTACAAATAATCAAAGAACCCTACAAAAAGAAAATGAAACGATTTCGACACGTCCGAACTTCTACACAAGTACGTACCTGACCGACAGGTGTCTCCCACAGTGCCGTGGACCGATGCCCCGGCTGCTGCGTCAACTGTGTACCATTTGCGGGTCTAGGTTCCACACTTTGCAGATGCTGCATATCTGACACGCATGCAATCATGTTAATATACCGTTGACCACAAGCAGACATTAACAAAGTTCGCTGGACTTGCAATTATTAACATTCGTAATTTCCAATACAGCTAGGACTTGCGAAAAACATAGAACTTGTTTCAAAGGGAATATAAGTTAACCTTATTACATATTAACTATGAAAGTATCAAAACAACTAACAAAACAACTAAAATGCAGCTTTCGGCACAAAACAACATTTGAAAATATAAGGATATTTAAAAAATTACAAAATGGTCGGAACGTAAAGCATTCAAGCTTTTATTTTTTTATTTATTAAGTTTTGGTCCCAAGGGAAAGGGGAAAGGGGAAAGGGGAAAAGGAGGGACCCCTTTCATACAACATATTCTATATACTTTGTTCGATATACTTTGTTCCAAGTTTAGAGAAAAATCTGAATACAGAAAAATATAACAGCCAAAAATCTAACAGGCAAATACCAATCACAGCTGGTCTTCATTCAATATAATTTGTTCCAAGTTTTTATAATTTTCTCTATTCTATAGTTGGCTATATTGTCTGTTTTGTAGTGTAGTAGCCTTACGTGAATGCCAGGTTCTGAAATACAATGGAGTCGATAAGGTTTCACAAACATATTCCATATAACAAAAGAAATTGAGATTCTAGTACTAGCAAAAAACCATAACATAAAACAAAACTAGGAACAAATCCTTCTTAAATATATTATGAAATTCATGAGTCCAAATGATAGAGTAGGATTACAATAATTCTATGAAAACTAAAAACATTAAGCACAGGATAATCACATCACCAATGGATAAACACATTAAACAAAAAGCTGTGATTTAAATCCAATGTACTTGGAAAAGAAGCAGAAGAAGGTAAGAGGCTAGTTCCAGACTTATGATTACAACTCAATATCTATGTAAACATGTTAAAAAGTCCTATTTCAGCTTTTGAACATATGTTCCCAATCAGCAAATTTCTTACACATGCAACCACATAAGTCTAATATGCATTCATTCACTGAAAGTCTGGCAAAGAAGCACAATTTAAACAACTGACATTAATTTTTCCAATAATTTGAGCCCAAGTTCTATTCATTGGGAGAATTGAGCAATGCCTTAGCTAGAAGGTTCTTGGCATAATTTCATATTTTCTTTTGACAGCTAAAAGTTAGCATTATTAGAGTAAGGACAACAATTCAACATCTGAAACCCCATGAAAGGCTATAAATGTGAATCTTACTTAGAACATCCCAATGAACCCAGCAAATTTCCATATTCTCTTTAACAAAAATCAGAAAAAGAGAAAAGTAAACATCAATTACAATGACAAACACCTTTTGGATACATAATACAAAAATTCCGTTCACAAGTCAGTATAATTCATCAAAACCTGACTGAAATGACAGCACATATACAGGGCATTTATGAGTTCAAATTAGTTCAGTGACTGTGGATGTCCATTATGTGCATTTTATGGTCTGTGTGTATATATGTGTGTGCATATCCATTACACACACATTATATCTATTATAATAATAACTTAACAGAGTGGAAGCTTGTAAAAGACAGTAAGTTTGAAGTTCATTCTTATTATGAAGCTTTGGATGGGTAGTTTCCATACAAAAGCATCTGGCAAGTCGAGGTTCCTACAGATGGTTGCTTTCTTTGTGGATAATTTGTGGAATCGTGACATGCACTTTCAAACTATGTAAATTAAAAAGCAATTCTCCCTAATAATGAACCAGTTCAAAACCAAACCTAGCAAAGCTAAAACTGCAACAATAATATTGAATAGAGATAACTCTAACAGAGAAAAACTTAATAAGCCATACCCACACTCAAATCATAGTACATGCACAAGCAACACATAACTCAAATTAAATGCAAAGGTAAAAAAAATTGAACTCAACATTTACAAATTACCTTAATATGATTCTAATCCTTTAAATCTGAAGATGGATTGGGGTTCAGCTTTGGCGATGGTGAGGGTTATGGTGAGAGTGAAAGGTGTGGGTTTGGATGTGGGTTTGGGTTGAGGTTCGGAAAGGGTATACTGAACGGTTTGGTTTAGGTGTGGGTAGAAATAAGAGAACTTGAAGATGAAGATGTGTTGAACTGAGGGTGGCTACTGATCGGACTGAGGAAGGAGGAAGACAAACTGTTTGGGAGACGGACTGAGGAAGGAGGAAGACAAACTGTTTGGGAGACGTTACATTCAAAATGGGATTATATTCTGCGTATAACTCGGTTTCCTCATCAGCGAGTTCTAAATATTAACGCAGGAATATTTTATTGCCCAAAATCCACGCTGGGTGACCAGCGTGGCAGGAGCCTGCCTTGAACTCGACTATTAGATGATCGAGTATTTTAAGTAACTCGGCTTTATAGTGATCGAGTTTCGAAACAGGAGCACGCCTCTATATAGTTTTGAAACAGGGGCATAACACCAATTATTTTGCCCAAAAGGGGCAAAAGGCCAGAATGTCCAAAGATACACACACTAACAAGACATATATTAAAACAACAACTGCAACAAAATATAAAAACATAGTAAACTAAAATAGTTAAACATTTGCAGACGCTCCACGGGATGAAACAAAACCCATGGAATCCTAGTAGAGGCATAGCAGCAAAAAAGCAGGGCATGTATAATATAGCACTTCGCAGCATCTTTGCTTCTCTTTTGTTGTTTCTTTCTTTTATTTTCTCTAAATGGTTGATTTGGTTTGTGTTTTGTGGGTGAGGGTTAAACTCGAATGGGTTTTGTTTTCTGGGTTTGAGATTCTCTTTTTATGAATTTTGTTTTGTTGGTGGGGTTAAATTCAACTAGGTTTTATTTTATTTGAAATAAGAAGACCACCAAAACAGCAAAACAGTAAACACCAAAAAAAAATAAAGAAGACCTTAGACCACCGGTGTGTGGGTTCGTGCAAGAAAGATAGGAAATAAAAAGAAAAAGAAGAAAGAAGAAGACAATCAGCAGGTTTCGTGCAAGAGCCCAAAAAAGGAAAAAAAAAAAAAGTCATTTGAAAGAGAAGAAGAAGTTGTCTTTGTTCACGTCAATGGGTCCCACAAATTTTGATATATTTACCATTGATAGAAAAAAAAAAGAGTTTTTTTTTTTTTTTTTAATTTGGTACCTTGTAAAAAAAGTTTATCATGTGTACTTTTAATTTGTAATTTTTTAATTAAAATATGTTATATCATTAAAATAAAATATCAAGTCATCGTCTGTTAATCATATAAGTAACACCGTTAATGACAGTTAGTAAAAGGACTACAGACTTGAGGGACCAATTGCGCACGCTTCAAACTTAAAGACCAATTGTGCACACAAGGCAGGTTTCGTGCAAGAGCCCAAAAAAGGAAAAAAAAAAGAAAAAAAAAGAAAAAAAAAAGTCCTTTAGAAGAGAAGAAGAAGTTGTCTTTGTTCACATCAGTGGGTCCCAGGAATTTTGATATATTTACCATTGATAGAAAAAAAAAAGTGTTTTTTTTTTTTTTAATTTGGTACCGTTGTAAAAAAAGTTTCTCATGTATACTTTTAATTTGTAATTTTTTAATTAAAATATGTCATATCATTAAAATAAAATATCAAGTCATCGTCCGTTAACCACATAAGTAACACCGTTAATGACAGTTAGTAAAAGGACTACAAACTTGAGGGATCAATTGCGCACGCTTCAAACTTGAAGACCAATTGCGCACGCAGAGTAAACTTGAGAGACCAATATTGTAGTTTCACCTCTATAATAATAGGTAAAATTGAGAACAAATCTTATTAGATTTTAAATTTGAATTTAATTAGAGTCTAATTTTGCGCTATGTGTCTCATCTAATCTAAGTTTTTAAATTTTTATGCCAAGTGAGTTAATTCAATGTAAAAATTGAATTTCAATTAAAGTTTAATTTTACGACATGTGTCTCATCTAATCCAAGTTTTTTAATTTTTGTATCTAATGAGTTAATTTAGTTGAAAAAATGAGAAGTCCAATATAAGTAAATCATAAAAAAACATAATTTTTAAATGATTTTATAATTATGAGCCCTTTTTTTTTTTTTTTCTGAACTAAAAACAAATCAAGTTTATAAGTCATCTATATGTATATGTGTGTGTGTGTGTGTGTGTGTGTGTGTGTGTGTGTGTATTAATAAGTAAAACTAAGAGAAAATCCAATTAAACTTTAAATTGGAATTCAATCAGAGTCTAATTTTACGCCACGTGTCTCATCTAATCAAAAATTTTAAAATGTTGAATCAAGTTAGTTAAGTTTAGTGTAAAATTTGATTTCAATTATAGTTTAATTTTATGGTATGTGTTCCATTTAATCGAAGTTTTTTAATTTTTGTGCCAAATGAATTAATTTAGAGTAGAAAACGAAGAATCCAATATAAATAAATCATAAAAAAAACATAATCATATATCTAACACTACTATATATAAAATTAGAGAAAAAGAGAGTTTGAATGATTTTATATATATAATAATAGGTGAATCTGAGAGAAACTCAAATTAGAATTTTAAATTAGAGTTCTAATTTTGCGTCATATGTCCTAAATTATTTATTCTTAAAGAGTTTTATTTCTTAATTTTAGAATCAAATGTGATATTACATCATAAATATTTATCCAAATGTGTTATTAAGTACAAAAATCAAAGAGTCAAGAATAAATGAATCGTAAAAAAAAAAAAATGCTTCACAATAAAATAAAAAAATGGACAATTTACATTTTATACCTAATAATATCTTTACAAAAAATTTTAAAAAGTTAATAAAATATAAAATAATTATCAATAGTATTTAAATTATATATATAGGAATTATATTATGCATCTTATTGTATATCTTTAAGTGTATCCATGCATATGCATGGAGTTACAAGCTAGTTTATATTAATGACCTTTTTTTTTATGACTAAAAACAATTCATTTGGCACAAAAAAATTTATATATATATATATATATATATTAATAAGTAAAACTTAGAGAAAATCCAATTAAATTCTATAATTGAAGTCCAATTTTGCGCCATGTGTCCTAAATTATTTATTTTTAGAGAGTTTTATTTCTTAACTTTGGAATCAAATGTATGACCATATCATAAATATCTATTCAAGTGAGTTATTGTGTATAAAAACCAAAGGGTTTAGAATTAATGAACATAAAATTATTTAAAAAATAGAAAATTTATATTTTCTACCTAATAATATTCTTACAAGACTTTTTAAATAATTAAAAATAATAATAAGAATGACTATCAATAATATTTAAATTATATACGTAAGATTATTATACTATGCATCTTAATGTGTATCTTTTAAGTATATCCATGCAGATGTATGGGGTTACAAGCTAGTTTATATAGTAATAGATTACTGAAACCAAACTCAATTCCTAATTAATTTGGGTCAAAGCTTGATTATTGAATTATAAAAATAACCTTTAACTCTAAGAGGTCAAATAAAATACTAATAACTTAATTAGCTAATAGAATCTAAAATAAAATCTAATTGACCAATAATTTACTCTTAATATTAAGAGAAGTGCTATGTTCACAACATTTTTAAGACACTTTCACAACAAATCTTAGATTGCAAGTTATTACAGATTTTTAATTTCAATTCACCACTGAAAACTATTTCTTTGTCCATTAGTAATAACCCGTAATAATCTGACACATAAAATTTATTGTAAAAAAATTGTGTAAATATTATGAACGTAGCATTTCTTTAAAATTAAATAATCAATATTCCTGCTTAAGCAAGTTCAGGTCAATGTTGGCCTTTGCGTAGGACCTCAGTTTGCACTGAACCCTTTATTACAAAGCAACTATAATAAATTTCACACTTCCTGTACATAATACATTAGTGTGTAGCCCACTATGCCACCACTACCCAGAAAAGGCAAAAGGGAAATTTTGTATAATAAATAAACAAATTATTATTGCTGTACACCTCCTTATTTAATGACATAAAAACCCACCAAACAAAAAAGAGAAAAAATAAATTAATTAAAAAATTAAAATAGGCAATAAGAAACAAACCAAAATTTTGTTGGTGCTTAGTGCCTATATTAGGTAGTTGCATTGATAACATTTTGGAGGTCCCTCTACAACCTTGCTATTTTCTGCTGAGTGGTCACTCTCTCATTGTGTTGCATCTCATTGTTTTGTGCTTTTTAATATAACAAATATGGTATAAGAAATTAAGAATGTTATTCTCAAAAGAATGGTTTAAATTCACATGTTTAAAGGGGCCTCTTAAATATTTCTTTCTGAAAAGGATATAGGACAAGACAACTAATTCCCACACCTTTCTAAATTTTATTAGAGACCTTAAATTTTACTACTTTTTATAGCTTTTTATTTATTTATTTTAATAATTACTTTTTTTAAAGCTTTGAGACTGATATGAAAGACTGAAAGTGATATATAACACAAGTAAGGTATGTTACAACTTATAACAACATCGAATTTGGATTTTTTTTTTTTTGTTACTTCATTCATACCACGTTTGGTTAGCATAGAATTGGGACATGGGGTTTCAATGCAGTTTCTTTCTGCAATCTAGTTTCTATGTATTTTAGTGCATAAAAATCCAAAAACCAATTTAGCTCAACAAGATCAAATGTACTAAGAAGGTTGTGATTAATTGATCCATGATGTAACATGAAAATCTAGTTTTACATTATTAAGATGGAGGCTACAAATTAATCATCAAGGAGGGTTTCAAAAAACAAAGGTGACAAAAACATAAATCCCTATCATCCAAAAAAGAAAAGAAAAGAAATTAGTTTTCTTTATATATAAACTATATTGTAACTTCATGCATATGCATGGATACATTTAAAGATATACAATAAGATGTATAATTTAATTCCTATATATATAATTAAAATACTATTGATAGTCATTTCTATATTTTGTTAACTCTTTAAAAAAATTTGTAAGGATATTATTAGGTATATAATGTAAATTGTCCATGTTTATTTATTATTGTGAAACACTTTTTTTTTTTTTTTGATTCATTTATTCTAGACTTTTTTTTATTTTTATACTTAATAACTCATTTGGATGAATATTTATGATGTGGTCCCACATTTGATTCTAAAATTAATAAATAAAACTCTTTAAGAATAAATAATTTATGACACATGGCGCAAAATTGAAACTTTAATTTGGAATTCTAATTTGAGTTTTTCTCAGTTTCACTTATTATTATATATATAAATTCCTATTACCAAAAAAAGAAGAAGAGATTTTTGAATTTTAATGGAATTATGGAACTATGCCAAAGAAGAGAAATAGTATAAAATTAAATGGAACTTAGGGTTGTCTGAATTGAGGGAGAAATGAGGGAGGGTGGAGGGGAGTGAAGTAGAGTTGATTGAAAATATGCTAATTTTGAGCCAAATTTACTCTATTTTACTCTGCGTTCCCTCAATTCAAACGAACCATTTAATGATCCAAAAAAAATGTTTTCTATTTTGACTCAACCCAGTAGTCCATCTAGAAATTACAATGTACATCCATTTTTTAGTTATTACAATGTTTTAATTCTTTATGAAATATTTTTTTACACTAATTATTTATTAATCTATACCCGTCTATATTTATATCTATATCTAACACAAGGACAAAATTTATGTACAATATCTTAGGTGTTATTCCTTAGTTTATTCTCTTTAAATTCTGTCATATGACCACTTAACTAAAAAATACATTGTCATCCCATAAAAAAAAAAACCACGTGGCAGAATTTTAAGATGGGAACCTAAAGAATAACACTTAAATATTGTACTTAAGTCTTACCCCTAATATATAAAATTAAATGGAACTTAGGGTTGTCTGAATTGAGGGAGAAATGAGGGAGGGTGGAGGGGAGTGAAGTAGAGTTGATTGAAAATATGCTAATTTTGAGCTAAATTTACTATACTTTACTCTGCTCTCCCTCAATTCAAACGAACCATTTAATGATCCAAAAAAAATGTTTTTTATTTTGACTCAACCCAGTAGTCCATCTAGAAATTACTATGTACATCCATTTTTTAGTTATTACAATGTTTTAATTCTTTATGAAATATTTTTTTACACTAATTATTTATTAATCTATACCCGTCTATATTTATATCTATATCTAACACAAGGACAAAACTTATGTACAATATCTTAGGTGTTATTCCTTAGATTATTCTCTTTAAATTCTGTCATATGACCACTTAACTAAAAAATACACTTCCATCCCATAAAAAAAAAACCCACGTGGCAGAATTTTAAGATGGGAACCTAAAGAATAATATTTAAATATTGTACTTAAGTCTTACTCCTAATATAAAATCAAAGTTATCTCGATAATCTAATATAAAATAAAATAATTCTAACTTTTGTCGACTTTCTTTGTTCACACTCAAAATTATTATTATTATTTTTTTGAAAACTCACATTTTCCCATGCCATTATTGTAATATATGTTTCTTATTTAAGTTTAAATTTTAAATAAATATTTCATATAAAACCTCCTATATTTATACATCTGATCTTTAAAGTTTGGGGTTGTTTCATTTTGGTCCTTTATCTTTCACATTTTTCATTTTGACGTTTTATGTTTGATTCATTTTAATATTGGCCATTTATATTTCAATATTTTCAGTTTGGTCCTTCATATTTGATTTAGTTTTCTATGTGTTACTTTATGTTTCAAAAGTTTCATTTCCATAAAATCTAAACTGAAAGATCAAAATAAAAAATTTGAAACTTAAAATTTCAAAAAATAAAAAGAATCAAATATAAATAAAAAAATTTGAAACTAAATGGCAAATATGAACGTAGAGTCAAATATGACTGACCAAAATTAATATTTTGAAACATAAAAGACTTAAAAAAAATAACATTAAATTTTATGGCATCAAAAGTTTACTTTGGTCAAGACTTTAATATGCAATCATAGGCTTAGATCTAAAGATTTATTTTAAATTTTATTATCAATGCTTTCATTTACCTAGGCAAGATTCTGAACTCTTCAACTTTTTGTCCCACTCTTTGAGTAGGAGACAAAAATAAATAAATGCAGAGATCTCCACCGACGCTTTTTATGTTTGGCAAGTACACCTACTCTTGTTTTTTCAGTACCTGAGAGATACGATCTGATTAATTACTCAAATCTTAATTTGTATTCATCATTCTATAATTAATTACCTTAGCTTAGTCCCAACTCTAAAGCTAATAATGTTGGCTTATTTAAAAAAAAAAAAAAAGCTAATAAACTTGGCTTAAGTTTTTTTTTTTTTTCTTTTTTTTAGAATAATAAGTATTTAACACACTCGAGAGGTATACAGTATACAAGTGATGTAATTCAATAAGTCATAAAAATTTTGCGAAAGTTGAAATTAAAATGTGTTTCCATAAAAGAACAAAAAAGAAAATGAATTCCCAATGTGGGTAATAAATTAATAATAATTAAGGACAATTAAGGAAGTGGAAACCAATAAAAAACGTTGACTAATGGAATAAATTTCAATTGGTCCAATCTGGACCGCACATCACGGTGAAAAAACAAAGATCGGACGGTTAAAGAAGCTTCTGATTGGTACATCGTAAATTCCCCCCAGAAAAAGAAGAAAGATTTCTATAATACTATATCGTTCTTCTCCGATCTCGCGCTATATTAATAAATACGCTATCAAAATAAAGAAACAAAGAATAAACTCTCACACACACTCTCGCATAAACCAGTTGAGAGAGAGAGAAACACAGTGTGAGAGAGAGAGAGAGAGAGAAGGAGGTAGGTTAGGGCAAATCTTGGTGGATCTAGATCTTTAGAGAAACAGCCATGGCGAGAGGAGCTCTCGCTTTTCAACAACAACAACGACGACGATGGATCTCTCTGTGTCTCTTGCTTTTCTTCTTCGTCCATGTCGATGTCGCTCGCTGCTTTTACCTCCCCGGCGTCGCTCCCCAAGATTTCCAATTGGTATATAATCATTTTCTCTCTCTCTCTTTGTTTTTTTAGGGTTTCAGCTTAGATCTTGGATCCATTTTTGTTTGGATCTGTGTCAACTTGATTCATTTCTATATCTAGGTGAAAATCGTTGGGATCTGTGTTGTGTACTTGATGCAATGATTAAATTTTCTGGATTTTCTATGTGTAATTATTGTGAATCTCTGCGTTTTCTTTTGCTATAAACTTAGCTTACATGTTAATCTATAAATATATATATATATATATATCTTTTCCTATAGGATTTGATAAAAAGTTTGAACTTTGTATGTGTGTGTGTGTGGAAGGAAATTCTTAACAGTGGTTGAATTAGAAACAGTTTTGACCAATATGAAATTGCGTGTTTTAGGGATTTAGAATTTAGCCTGCGGAGTTGTTGACCCATGATCATAGATTCTTGAACTCTAGATCTATAAGATCTGTTACTTTTGAAGACTTATGTATTAGAAATTTGTTTTCTTGGAGCTATTGAATTCCCTGGATACTTGCGTACTTCGCTGTATCCACGAGATATGTGGACAAATGGGGAGTTTGTCTCAAATCTGTAGATTAAGCAGCTTACGAAGAAATGATCCCGACTCTTGGGATCTATGTTTTTCGGTATGTTGGATTTTATTGACTTCCAAAGTTTTTTCTAATCGGGTTCCATAAGATGTGTAGATTGAGCATGCTTGCCAACAAACCTGTTATATGAATGCGATTTAAGTTTAGATATATTTCATCGAGTTTGAATGCTCATGTGTATACTTTTGTAGAAAGAAAAAAGTATGTTGCATATACCGGCATGAGCTTTTTTGATCCAATGATATTAGAAAGTATAAACTTTTATTACTCTGGTCACCTAGTACTCCTGCGTTGGTAGAAATATAGCTGTTTTAGTAGTAATATGATGATAATGAAATCCTCCCATATGTTATCTCATGCTTTGGATGTTTGCCAATTGATGTAACCACATTCCTCTGTTGTGATGCTAAAACCAATTTTGGATACATTGAGATTGTTTTGATGTTTAAAATTTTATTTTACATTGGCTGCAGGGGGATGAGTTGAAGGTGAAAGTGAACAAATTGACCTCTACAAAAACTCAGCTTCCTTACTCATACTATTCCCTCCCATATTGTCCTCCAGAGAAGATAGTTGACAGTGCCGAGAATCTTGGGGAGGTTCTTCGTGGTGATCGTATTGAAAACTCTCCTTATGTGGTCAGTTAAATTTTTTGGATGAATTATTTTTCCTCTTGTTTAGTCAATATGTTTGGCTATTGAGCTGCTGATTACTTTTGTTTATTGCAGTTTAAAATGAGAGAACCACAGATGTGCAATGTTTTATGTCAAGTAACTCTCAATGCGAAAACTGCAAAGGCATTCAAGGAAAAGATAGATGATGAGTATAGGGTGAACATGTAAGGCAGTAATGTAGAGGATTTTGAATGTGAATTATAATCTTATGTGAATAACCAGCTAACTTTATGACAATTTTTTTGGTTACCTTTGTTCCATTTGTCAAGGATTTTGGATAATCTTCCTCTGGTTTTCCCTATAAGAAGGCCTGATCAGGAAAATTCTATTGTGTATCAACATGGCTTCCATGTGGGTCTGAGAGGACAGTATGCAGGGGTAAGAAGTGGAGCAATTACCATTTGTTTTAACTAGTAAGCTAAAACTTTTAGCAATGTAGTCATCCAAGCAATTTTTATTTTTTACTCTTTAATATAATTATTTGCAGAGCAAGGAAGAAAAACATTTTATCCACAATCACTTAACCTTTACAGTCAAGTTTCATAAAGATCCAGTGACAGAATTATCAAGGATTGTCGGATTTGAGGTCAGACCATTCAGGTAAGATTATGATTCCTCTCCATATCATCTGTTTATCAATTTCTGCTAATTTCTCTCTTCGATAATATTTTTTGCCTGTATAATAATGATATTTTATAATTTTTCTAAGTACAGTATCAGGCATGTATATGATGGTCAATGGAATGAAAAGACCCGTTTAAAAACTTGTGATCCTCATGCAAAAACGTTGGTTACCAACTCCGAAACTCCTCAAGAGGTTGAAGATAAGAAGGAAATTATATTTACGTATGATGTTAACTTCGAGGTCAGTTACCATACCTCTTAGTAAAGGAAGAACTTTGCTCTTTGCCATTGGGTTTATTATGATATTCTCTTTTTGATTATCTTGCCCTTCATTAAACCCTGCAGGAGAGTGATGTGAAATGGGCATCTCGGTGGGATACCTATCTTCTGATGGCTGATGATCAAATTCACTGGTTCTCAATTGTTAATTCTTTGATGATTGTTCTTTTCCTCTCGGGTATGGTGGCTATGATCATGTTGCGGACGCTTTACCGGGACATCTCCAAGTACAACCAGTTAGAGACTCAGGAAGAAGCCCAAGAAGAGACAGGGTGGAAACTGGTGCATGGGGATGTTTTCAGGCCTCCATCAAACCCAGACTTACTATGTGTTTACGCCGGGACAGGAGTTCAGTTTTTTGGGATGATTGTTGTCACTATGATGTTTGCTGTCCTTGGATTCCTCTCTCCCTCAAACCGAGGTGGATTGATGACGGCCATGCTTTTACTCTGGGTCTTTATGGGACTGTTTGCTGGATATTTTGCAGCCCGCCTCTATAAGATGTTCAAGGGGGCAGAATGGAAGAAAATTGCTCTCAAAACAGCTTTCTTGTTTCCTGCAACTGTCTTTGCGATTTTCTTCATCCTGAATGCTATAATTTGGGGGCAGAGGTCCTCTGGGGCAGTGCCATTTGGAACCATGTTTGCTCTGGTTTTCTTGTGGTTTGGCATCTCAGTTCCCCTTGTTTTTGTGGGTAGTTATGTGGGTTTTAGGAAGCCTGCAATTGAGGATCCTGTGAAAACCAATAAGATCCCTAGGCAGATCCCTGAACAGGCTTGGTACATGAACCCGGCATTCTCTATCTTAATTGGAGGCATACTCCCCTTTGGTGCCGTCTTTATCGAGCTCTTTTTCATCCTCACTTCAATATGGTTGCAACAGTTCTATTACATATTTGGGTTCCTCTTCATTGTCTTCCTCATCCTTATTGTCACATGTGCTGAGATTACAATTGTACTTTGCTACTTCCAGCTGTGCAGTGAGGACTACCTCTGGTGGTGGAGGTCATATTTGACTTCGGGTTCCTCTGCACTCTATCTTTTCCTCTATGCTGCCTTCTACTTCTTTACAAAGCTTGAGATCACAAAGCCAGTGTCTGGGATGTTGTACTTTGGCTACATGCTGATTGCCTCATATGCATTTTTCGTGCTGACTGGTACAATTGGTTTCTATGCATGCTTCTGGTTCACAAGGCTTATCTACTCATCAGTGAAGATTGATTAGTTAATTTTTGCATAGTGAGGAATGTGGCTGTTTGGTACCACCTGAGGAAGCGCACAGAATTACCACTTGGGATGAGAAACATGGTGAACCCTTCTGGACCTACCATTCGGGTTCAGTTTTGAATTTTAAAATCATAGAAATTGTTATTATTGTTTAGTCTTCTCTATACAGGTTCTTTTGCAGTTCTTAGTTTCTCCCTTTCCCTCTCCCCATTTTCCTTTTGTTTCTAATTCTTTGTTCTCATTGTCTTCTTGTTCTGTATTAAACGTTTGCCCAAATGGCCTACTTTAGAAATGAAAAACAGATTCTTGTATCAACTGCCAGTTGTTTATCTGTTTGTTGTGGCCGAATTCCTTAAAACTAATCAATTTATGCTTTTTGATAATACAATAAAGATGGAAGATTAATTTATGGTGCCCTGTGCTATAATTGTCCTCAAACCTGTGTAGTTTAGTAGTATATCTATTCTTCTCTCTACACTACTATGTTTGTTTCTATAGTAAAAATACTTTTGACCCTCTATGTTCGAGGTGGATCGGTCAAAGATTATCTATTGCAATTTTTAGCCAAGCAAAGAGGCGAGAAGATAAAAGATGACACGGGCAGTGTAGCTGACAGGTTATTCAATTGAAACTGTATAAGCAAAATGAACTCCTTACGTTTTTAACTAGCTAAATTGAAGGCATATTGGCAGTTGTGAATACCATTAAGTTATAGCAAAACACATGTTTTAAGCTGTTATTGGTAGTCTTCAAATGTTATACCATTATTATATAGCAATACTCGAATGTTTTAACTTCATACTGGGGCAGTACTTAGGATGGAACTTGAAGACTCCTGTACTGACAATTACCTTGACTTTGAAAACACCTTCATTGCCAACACAAATTAAGGAGACAAAGGATCACATTGTCTCAAACTACCACTGAGGACCCCAAAATTCATAGGGACACCAAGAACGAATAGGCAATGTAAAGCTTATATGTCTTGAAAATGACTTTTCAACAACGATTCAGTCTTCTCCATCTCCCATGAAATACTTGGGTTCATGGTCGTGATATTTCAACGCTAATCAGTTTATTGTAGCATAATTTGTGAACAAATTTAACTACCATGTGTATATGTCATACGAACTCGGATATCAGGACATCCTACTTAGATCTTACGTCCTCCCAAAACTTGGTGGTAACCTAACAAAAATCATCTATATTTGGGACTTGATTTTAACACAACCTTATTTCATTTTGTTGTTCACCCTGGCCTGCTTCCTTTCCTTTTATTTACTTTAGTTATTTTAATTTATTTGAGAGAAATTCCACTTTAATGCTTTATGGGGGGTTTCAAATTAGATTCTATAGTTTTATAAGTCACAAATTAAACCCTAAACCTTTTTTCAATTCAAACCCTATGCTCGTGCAATTACTGACAAAGAAAGAGAGGAGAAGGTTTGAATTGAAACATATTAAGTTAAATTTAATTTGTAACTAATGAAACATTAGGATTAATTTGAAAATCCCCTAAACTATAGGGTTTAATTTGCACCTTCTAAAACAATAGTATTTAGCGTGCCTTTGGCATGCTGAAAAACAGCTGCGTTTCTGCGTTTTCCTTAATTTTGTGGGTTCCTTTTCCCTGTTTATGAGGCCCATAGCTAAAAGAAAAAACGCAAATTATTTTTGACAAAATGTTGCGTTTAGCAACGGATAGTTTTTGAATTTGGCATTTCTCTTCAATTGTATCTTGCAAGAAGATCTCCATTCTTCTTCCTCATCAATACCCCAAGTTCGTCCTCAAGCACTTAAATTTTACATCTACCACCAACTGCCCCAATTTATGCAAAGTATCTGATACACAAAAACTCTTTGGAATAGCCTTTATTCGGATAAAATGATACAAACTCTCTGGAACAACCCTTATTACTGTGATTTTCTTGGCTGCGAGAGTCTATCCACCACAAAGCTGATGTCGCTGCTGTAAGGAAGAGATACCAATGTCATACCACTGTAAGTTGTATTTAAATTTTTGGAGTTTTCTGATGTGTCGGTGTGTTTTCCCTTTTGTTGGGTATGGCCGAATTTTGCATGAACAAAATTTCAATGGAATTGTGTGGATTTGTTTGTGGGTTTTGTATTTTTGTGTAACTTATCCGTGGGTTCCTTTGTATTTCATTATTTTGTGGGTGTCTTTCTGTCTTTGAAGTGGCTCTAATTGAAATGCAATTAATTGTTTGTTGAAATGCCTCAATGAGCTATATATGGAAATAGGATACATCTGTTGAAGTAATTGCTTGTACATGGTGAAAATTTCTCTTTTAAGCATATTCTTTATTGCTTGGTTAGCAGGTTAAATGAATCTTTCGCCTTGCTGGGAGGGTGGCTTTTCCTTTTCTGGTTTTCTTTCTCTTAACTTTGTATTCATAATCAAGTGCCATTTGTATTAAGCAAAAAGCAAAACGTAAATGTCCCACAAGTGGTCAAATGCTAGAGTAGCTCTAGATCTCTTATTAAGCAGAAAAAATTCCTTCAGCGTGGAAAGAATCCACAAAGTCACTCTTAATTTGAAACCCTCCTTAATATTACAATGCAATTTTTTTCTTTTCTTTTCTGCTTTATAATTTATTTTAATCGGGGAAAAAAAGAGAGTTAATTATTTATGCAACAATGTCTAGGAAATGTAACCAACCACAAGGCTTCATGATGTGTGGCACTAGCAAGCTTAAAGGTTTGATGGAAAGCAAGCAGGTAGCAACACAAGCATACAATCTTTTACATTTTCTTCCCTCAAACTTACAAGCACTATTTCAAGTTGTATTATACATTGTTTTTTAGGCAGAGTATTATCACAAAAAAAATTCAGTCATCAGCGTATCAAACGAATTATTTTACATCACAAAGTCAGTCTGCATCATCAGCAGTAAAATCAGGCTCAGAAGGCTTCTGCAGTTTCACCAATTCCCTAGCTGTCCTTGCATTCCGATTTCGGTGAACACCACGAAGAGCATTTGCTGCAAACCTGGAAGCTAAGAAAGTGGCACCAATACTAAATGAACCTCCACCAACACTGCTGTGGCTTCCTTCTGATGCTTCTGCTTCTTCTTCTTCTTTGCGCCGAAGCTCTGCATTCTTCCTCTTGTGATATCTGCGCCATGCTGCTTGGATAAAGCATGCAGCCCAAGTTCTCCACTGCTGTGAGTAGAAACGGAAGGTGTGTTGAACCTGTCTACTGTGAAGGCGTCTAAATTGACTTGCCACAAATTTCAACTCTTCAGCTATTAGGGCAAAAGCCTCAACTTCGGTTATAGCCTTCACTGTCCGAGTAGAAGATGGGAGGTTAGCTCCTGATTTGGGATCCAGTGCCCAGGTCAGAAGCTCCTCCCCACAGAAATCACCTTCTTTAAGAAAACTGCGGTTGAAAAACCCACTCCTCCCACCATCTGTGGTTACACTCTCGAGGCGACCACGTATGATAAAAAGCATCTGATCAACTGGATCTCCTTCCCGGACTATGTAAGTACTCTCTGTGAATAAACATGGTTTCAGTCGCTCACAAATGGCATCAAGCAATCTCTCGTCCATATTGTCGAATAGAGGAACCTATGATTACCAGCAAAACAATTAATGACATTCATAAAGCCAGATGCCACAGCACCAATTATGAAGAGGGCAGTAGGATAAGAAAAGGCAAAGAGCACAGTCCCATAGAGTGACAACAAAGACAGACGCCAACTTCTCAAGAACACAATATATCCCTCCTTAATAACAAACCTAAGAACAGTTTGTTATTCAGACAACATTCAAATAGACAAGTCAGCTCAAGAAACCCCTTGTTCAATTACTTCGGGTCATGAATTAACTGGGAAAGAATTAAGAATAAATTTGTAAAAAGCAATGCACATTAGGACAAGTAAAGAAGCCTTTATCATTCGATGATTCATTTGACATTTATGAAATTACTGAGAAATTATTAGCTTGATGCAAGCAAAAAAAGACATGCCAAGAAATTTGGTTCCAAAATTTTTGGTATGGTTGTTTTACAATAAAATTGTCACAATGCTTCATTAAAGGATCTGCAAATAAGTATCCTCACCGTTGAAAGGATACAAAGATGCCAAAAAGGGATAAAAAATTTACCCTCCTCACTAAAGCGAGACAGAGGTGCCGCTTGATATCTCTCCTAAGATCCTTTGGTAGAGTCTCAACTAAATTCTGTTCGTCTACTCCACGTGTTTCCAGCCACTTGTACTGATCATAACGTCTAACCCGCTCTCTTAGGTCCTGTGGGAGTAAGCGATGATGCATCCACTGTTCTGAATCGCGCCTTTTAACTCTCATCTCCTCAAGCCGAATAGTTAGTGACTGAAGATAGGTCTGTCACAATCGCACAATACCCAAAGTTAAATATTCTGCTTTTCATATTACTATTAATACTATGCCGTTGTGATGCAAGGACTGATAAAAAAAAATGATAACCAAGCAAAATACTTTAGTGACATAATTGAAATTGAAGAATAAAATACATACTAAAAAAAAAATAACAAAAATTAATTAATGTTACATGGAATGTAGGACCAAGATTTTATCAAAACCAAAAATAATTAATATATTATTAAAATATAAAAATAATAATTAAACTCTTGAAACATTTAGTAATTAAGTTTTAATCAGAATAGTATTTTCAATTCCTTGAAACTTTGATAATAGAATTTTATTTAAAGCAAAATATGCTAATAATTTTATGAACACATAAGAACAAAAAATAAAGGAGAGGGTGTCCATTTGCCACAACCACGTGTAGGATGCAATTTTTATTATATAATTAATGTAGGATAGTTTAATTTTCCATTGTGGTAAGATTTCAACAATATATATGCATTTAGTGAAATTTGAAAAGAGATACACATCCATGACACAAAGAAATTGTGCACTTTTCCCTTACCTCTCTCTTGCCTTTTGAATGATATGTTTTAAGAAAACAAGATAACAAGAGAAGCAGTCAGCAGAACAATTTTTTTTTTTTTTATAGAAGAAGCAGTCAGCAGAACTTGGTTAAGGAAGGTTATAAGATTGACACGGGGTTAGCTACAATATTAACTTCCAAACTCAATTCTAACCATCCAGCTCATATCTTCTGTTCATCTCTTAATAAACACAAGTTCCCAATGAGCATTTGATAAGCAAGGATCTACAACTTGAATAAATTCATGGGCGCAAAAATGCATCACTACCAGAAACTTCAGTAGTCTTCAAGCCAAAGAAATGATTCTATCAATTTGTATACAAAAGTTCTCTAAAAAAAAGGGTTCCAAGTTTACCTGCATGTTACCAATCAGAAGTGCAAAGAGGATGAGACCAAATATTGCAAGTGCTATGGAAAATATAACCTCTCCAGGATAGGTGCTGGTTTGAAGTCCCTGGCCAAGTGTACTGTTGAAAAAAACAAGGAATATGTAGTGAGAGTGTTGAAATTTAATTATCATTATTACTTATTTTTTTGAAAAGTAAATTATAGTTTATTGACATAAAATCAGTGGATGAGGGAACTAAAGTCACGTTATTGACTAAGTGATGAAGTTAAGGTGATAAGTTGACTTTCAGAATCTTAAAGGCAAGGTCTAAATCAACATCTTTATGGAAAAAATGTTCAATAGTCACACAAGCTGTTCAGTTCCTGAACTCAAGTTAGAACATGTTAACATGTTGAGTAGATAAGACGACATTTGTTAGTAAGGAAAATCCACAAAGTTTTGAAGATCCATGTTTTTTCACCATGATAGTAAGAAAATTTTCAAAGATCACATCCTCTACCATAGCCTCCTCCCCCCCCCCCCCCCCCTGTTCACAAATCCACAGCCTCAATCTCCAAAAAATCAACCATGCCATGGACATGACAAAGGCAGAATTATCGCTAGGAGTCAGTGTAACTATACCAGAATCAAATAAGGAGGACTGCCTAAGTCGACACCAAAGACTTCACTCATGGAGGGAGGTCCTTCCCAAAATCTGTGACTTCACTGCATCAAAGGTTGGCGGCGGACAAAGAGAAAACAGGCTACGTACATACAATTTTGCATGAAGGTCATAAATACTGGTAAATATTGAGTTCTTCACATATACCTTTAAATTTTGCATAACAATCCTTCACGGAAAGATATTGAGAACCAGGGAGAAGTAATGCTGATGAAGGTCATACATATGTCTAAAATGATTTACACCAAAGTCTTGAGTCTGTTGCCACACAATTTTGGAAGTTGACCAAAAAAGAGGCTACCACTTATTTTAGTCCATACCGTTATGCAGACAGTTTATAATTTGTACATTCTCAACCATCCAATCAGCATATTTGGAACTTCAACAACTGAGATTTTTTTTTTCTGCCAAAAATGAAAATTTCAACATCTTGGTCCCACTCTGTATAATTACTTCCATTGAGGTGGATGGATGTAATAGAGGGTATGTCAGGAGACAACAAATAATTAGGTCAAACACTATTTGAGTCCACAGAAACACTCTGATCAGGAAACTAACTAGAACAAACACAAATAAGCTCAAGGACCCATGAAGAATACTAGAAAGTAGAAACTAAGCCACCTAACATAAGTGGACAAACTCAACACCATAAAAATAATCCAACCAATTAGTGACCAAAACATTTCTCCCACATATTAACAAGGCCTATTCACCAGACTCGTTCGCCCATTAGTTGAGCAGAATCAGAAGGGAGAATCAGCACAATTAAGCCATAACAAGTTAGATTGGCACCTTCAGATGGAGTTTCAGCGTCTCAAAGTTGGAAAACTCTACTCGGTGAAATGGCAATAGAGAGAATAGGCTTTCCAACTGGGAAAAACCACCCACTTGTGTTGCTGATGCAGGAGTCAAATGCATTACATGAATGATGCTGACATGGCATGATGACATGTTGTAAGGGAGTGGCATAGCACAATGCTAACCAAGCCTAAGGGCTGAATTTCAAAAATGCCATATGATTATTGTAGCTAAATCCACATGTGCCAAGTTTGTTGTAGTATTTGAAAATGAGTTCTATGGGCACAACAAAATTTCACAACGTTTTCATAACAAGCTAGTTGCCGATTCACCATAGGTCAAAATAATGAAATGAAATAAAAAATTATGTTGTGAGATTTTGTTGTGCCCCTAGACTCTCTCTTTGAAAATTGGAGGAAAAATTGATGTAAAAGCTATATGCTTTATAAAATCTAGCACATGATTAATATGTTACACATGTATTCAATCATGTGATAAATGAGTTAGTTATAAATGATGTCATCCTCTATAACTAACTCTAAGGCTATAAAATGACTTCGTTTGAGCAAGCACCACCTTGCAATTCCAAAGGTCGAAGAGATGATTTTCAAGACCAAGTGCACTCAGTGCCACACCATCAAGAAAGGTGATGGTCACAAGCAAGGTACTAATCTTATCGTCTCTCTCCTCTTCCAAATACATATATTTCTTAAAAATTTAGGTTTTTTTTTTTTTAATCATGATTTTAGTTTTATATATATATATATATATATATACATAAATATTCGATTCGGTTGTGGCATATTTGGATCTGATGGATTCAAATTTTGTGATTTTAGTTTTACATATACTGGATTTTTTAGGAAAATTGTATTCAAGCATGCTTGAATACAATTGTAACATGTTAATCACATGCTAGACTTAATAAAGCAAATGGCTTCTTTTTCTTACAACTTCCTAAAATCTAGCATATGCAAACTTGGCACATGAGGATTTAGCTGCAATAATTTCTTATGTGCCACTAAATAATTTCCCTCCAATTTTCAAATACTATAGCAAACTTGGCACATGAGGATTTAGCTGCAATAATCACATGGCACATATGAAATTTAGCCCTTAGGCTTAGCTGGCCTTGTGCCATGTCACTCCCTCGTGCCATGTCATCATCATCCATTTAATGCATTAGACTCCTGCATTAGTTTCCGAATGCAGCTGACTAGAACTGTGAGTAAATCTCAGCCAGCTGACAACAAAATCAGTTGTCGGACCCAACCAACTTGTTTAGTGAGTGAATCGTGGTCACTGGAGTCACAATCAGTGATAAAAGGCTGTGGTTGTGCTTGCTGGCAGTATGGAGTGTCTGAGTTAACGTTGATGAGTGGTGTTGCTCTTATATTATGTTTAGATTTGGGAAGTGTGAAGGGTTTAAATTATTATCCTAACACAACACATTATTTATGATTTTTTTTTTTTTGATAAGTAATACATTATTTATGAATGTTTCTAACACATTCTAAGCAATTGGCCCCTCATACGTATACTACTCATAACACTTATTAAGTTATAACTACAAAAACTTTGTATAACCTTTGTATGGATTTTTTTTTTTTATAAGTAATAAGATATATTGATATCAAAAAGGAAACACCCTAGTACACAAGGAGTGAACAAGGGGACAGCAAATCAAATACAAAAATTGCATGAATCTAGGAAATCAATAAATGAAGGGAATGATTGGTTTTGCAATGCAAACAACCAATCCAATAAAATTCTAAAAAAGAATAGCTTGAGGTCCGGAATAGATCTCTCAATATCTTCAAAACAACGACTATTTCTTTCCTTCAAAGACACCACATTAAGCCATGAGGAACGATGGACCATATATAACCATTTCAATGACGACCAAAGCTGCCTTGGCCTCTTCTAGTTTATATACATTACCTAGCAAATAAATAAAACCAATGGTTGTTTGTTTCATGGGTTTTATGCTGCACATATATTTTATGCGGATCTATTATTGCCTTTGGTTTTTTGGGGTTCAAGTGATAGCCCAGTGATAATGACATGCTTTGTGGTATCCCATGTCTTTGGTTTGAACCCCCCTCTCCCACTATCTACATATCAAAATTTATTGCCTTTTGTTTGTTGTTTTTTTATAATTTAATTTTATTTAAAAAATTTTAATAATAGTACTATTTTTTTTTCTATGATAATAATGAAATATTATTGCATCTAGAGGGAAAGGTTGTTATAGAAGGAACAAATGTCATTTAGAAGCATGGATGTAACCGGAAGCACATGCGCTTATAATCCAATGATTTTTTAAGGGGTTTAACAAACAGACATGTTCAAATGAATATGCTCAATCAAAGTCAAATAAGATAAACCAACAAAAAGATAAAACATAAAATATATTACTAAACAATTTACTAGTCCAAACTGAAACTACACTCTAGTCTAAATAAATTTTTTTTTTTAAATTTACTGTTTATGAAGCAGCACCTAGATCAAATAAAGAAAAATTAATATACCTTAAATTCTGTAGCCCCCACCATAAACAGTAACAGTATTTGGAGACAAACTTCATGGATGAAACAACTCCAGATGACAAAGCATTTTTATAGATTCCAAAATCAAATGGTGAATTATCATCTGTTGAACAATTTAAATTAAGAACAGTCCCCCAGGTACTTGATGCTGGGAGTGGGTTGCTGCAAGACAAGGAACTTTTGCAATTGCCATCATCAGAACAAGCCTTCCGCCAGCATGTGTCATTGCGATCTACAGCTAACAGGTACCAGAATGCCCCAACTATCTGCAAAGATTCATCCAATTATAATTAGAAAATGCGTCATTTCCTTCTCTATAGAATCAACACTGAACTCAGATTCAGTGGGATGTTACATTTTACAGGGCTCTACGTGATTGGGAGTTGGGACTGTTGGGAGAATTTTTCCAGTTGATTTACTCAACAAAATTAAGAAGGGATGTAGAGGATACTATTTGCGGGGTGCCAACAAGAGGTAAGTTTTTTGAAGTAAAATCTAATTATAAAGAACTGCATGTAGGGATGGAAACTCCATTTCCTTGGAAGAGTATTTGGAAGGTTAAAGTTCCTACCAAAGTGGCTTCTTTCTTTTGGACTGCAGCCTTAGGGAAGATTCTTACTATTGATAATTTAAGAAGATGGAGGATTTTCATTGTGGATTGGTGTTGTATGTGCAAGCAAGATGAAGAGTATGTTGATCACCTATTGTTACATTGTTGTATGGCTAGAGAGCTATGTTCTTTCATATTTTGCTTGTTTGGGATGTAGTGGGTTATGCCTAAAAGGGTGGTTGAGCTGCTGGCAAGTTGGAAGGGGCAGTATGCTAGGCACTGTATGATATCTGGAATGCCATCCCTCTTTGTAACATGTGGGTTATTTGGAAGGAGTGGAACAACCGGACATTCAAAGGCTTGGAACAATCTATAGTGGGCATGAAGCTCAGTTTTTCACAAACTTTGTATGCTTGGATGGCTACATTAAGTGGTCATTCTTTCTCTTGTTTGTTGGATTTCCTTGATTGTTGTACCTTTCTTGGTTTTTTTTTTTTTTTTTTGATAAATAAATTGATCTGAATTCAAACGAGTAAGAAGGGATGGGGCACGTGTTATAAATACGGCCCATGGCCACACTAGAATAGAGGAGTGAAGTATGATGAATGTCGTTGAAAGTATTGTCGGTCACCGAGCACATTGGTTCCTTATTTAACAAACAGCCATATTTCAACACTGAGCACAATCTAGAAATGGGTTGATTCATTGGGAGTTGAATTTTAATCGTGCAATTCAAGATTGGGAATTGGAATCTCTGTGTTTTTAGATCTACTGTATTCCGCTAAGGTGGAGGGGGCTGGAGTAGATGAGCTGTGCTGCTGGAAGCCTTTGAGTTAGAGAGGTCTTGAGGTTCAATTTTATTATAGAGTTTTAGCTCCCTTGGTCCTGACAGTTTCCCTTGGAAGAGTATTTGGAAACTACTTCTCCCTAGTAAGGTGGCGTTTTTCCTTTGGATTGCTGCTTTGGGGAATATCCTCACAGAAGAAAACCTGAGGAAGCGTAACATTATTTTGGTGACCTGGTGTTGTATGCGCAAGAGGGATGAGGAGACTGTAGACCATTTATTGTTACATTGCCCTATTGCTAGAGATTTATTGGATTTGGTTTTTGCTCTTTATGGTGTGGAGTAGGTCATGCCTTGAAATGTTGTTGATCTTCTAGCTTGTTAGCAAGGTAGTTTTGGACATCATCGAAGCTGTAATATATGGAAAGTCACTCCTCACTATTTGATGTGGTGCATTTGGAGGGAAAGAAATGTGAGGAGCTTTGAAGAATGTGAGCAGGACAACTTTAGAATTAAAAGCCAATTTTTTGAAGACCTTGCTCAAGTGGATGGTAGCTTCATGGAAGTTTTCTTTTTCAAATTTTATTTTATTTTATTTTTTACAATAAGTCTTTTTCAAATTTATTTGTTTATATCATTCATTGTAATTTTAGATCTCTTGTACCACCTTCAGCTAATATACTTCTTGCGTATTTGTTGATTCATTTGAATAAATATTACTCTCTCTGTCCTAATTTGTTTGTCCTCTATTCCATTTTGGAATATTCTAAAATATTTTCCTGTTTCTAAAATTAAAACCCATTAATTTACTAAAGTTATTGTTATGCCCCTACTTTATTTCCAAAACCATTTTTGATAAATTTATTTAAGGGTGGTTTTGAAAACTTATACATTTTTATACTGCAGACAAGACAATAAATAATGTTCTCCTAACAAGTTGAATTTTTTTTTTTGGTAAGTAAAAGTTTATTGATCTCAAAAAAATGTAAAACCCTAGTAGACGGGGAGTGTACAACGGGTCAAACAATCAAGAAAAAAAATTACAAGAATCTAAGAAATCAAGAAAGGATGAAAAGGATTTGTTCCGTAATGCAGCCAACCAATCCATTTAAGGAATAGTTCAAGCACAAGAAACCTAAAATAACAAGAAAAGTAGTATCATGGCGAGAGGAGCTCTCGCTTTTCAACAACAACAACGACGACGATGGATCTCTCTGTGTCTCTTGCTTTTCTGCTTCGTCCATGTAGATGTCGCTCGCTGCTTTTACCTCCCCGGCGTCGCTCCCCGAGATTTCCAATTGGTATATAATCATTTTCTCTCTCTCTTTGTTTTTTTAGGGTTTCAGCTTAGATCTTGGATCCATTTTTGTTTGGATCTGTGTCAACTTGATTCATTTCTATGTTTAGGTGAAAATCGTTGGATCTGTGTTGTGTACTTGATGCAATGATTAAATTTTCTGGATTTTCTATGTGTAATTATTGTGAATCTCTGCGTTTTCTTTTGCTATAAACTTAGCTTACATGTTAATCTATAAATATATATATATATATATATATCTTTTCCTATAGGATTTGATAAAAGTTTGAACTTTGTATGTGTGTGTGCGTGGAAGGAAATTCTTAACAGTGGTTGAATTAGAAACAGTTTTGACCAGTATGAAATTGCGTGTTTTAGGGATTTAGAATTTAGCCTGCGGAGTTGTTGACCCATGATCATCGATTCTTGAACTCTAGATCTATAAGATCTGTTACTTTTGAAGACATATGTATTAGAAATTTGTTTTCTTGGAGCTATTGAATTCCCTGGATACTTGCGTACTTCGCTGTATCCACGAGATATGTGGACAAATGGGGAGTTTGTCTCAAATCTGTAGATTAAGCAGCTTTAGATTAAGCAGCTTACGAAGAAATGATCCCGACTCTTGGGATCTATGTTTTTCGGTATGTTGGATTTTATTGACTTCCAAAGTTTTTTTTAATCGGGTTCCATAAGATGTGTAGATTGAGCATGCTTGCCAGCAAACCTGTTATATGAATGCGATTTAAGTTTAGATATATTTCATCGAGTTTGAATGCTCATGTGTATACTTTTGTAGAAAGAAAAAAGTATGTTGCATATACCGGCATGGGCTTTTTTGATCCAATGATATTAGAAAGTATAAACATTTATTACTCTGGTCACCTAGTACTCCTGCGTTGGTAGAAATATAGCTGTTTTAGTAGTAATATGATGATAATGAAATCCTCCCATATGTTATCTCATGCTTTGGATGTTTGCCAATTGATGTAACCACATTCCTCTGTTGTGATGCTAAAACCAATTTTGGATACATTGAGATCGTTTTGATGTTTAAAATTTTTTTTTACATTGGCTGCAGGGGGATGAGTTGAAGGTGAAAGTGAACAAATTGACCTCTACAAAAACTCAGCTTCCTTACTCATACTATTCCCTCCCACATTGTCATCCAGAGAAGATAGTTGACAGTGCCGAGAATCTTGGGGAGGTTCTTCGTGGTGATCGTATTGAAAACTCTCCTTATGTGGTCAGTTAGATTTTTTGGATGAATTATTTTTCCTCTTGTTTAGTCAATATGTTTGGCTATTGAGCTGCTGATTACTTTTGTTTATTGCAGTTTAAAATGAGAGAACCACAGATGTGCAATGTTTTATGTCAAGTAGCTCTCAATGCGAAAACTGCAAAGGCATTGAAGGAAAAGATAGATGATGAGTATAGGGTGAACATGTAAGGCAGTAATGTAGAGGATTTTGAATGTGAATTATAATCTTCTGTGAATAACCAGCTAACTTTATGACAATTTTTTTGGTTACCTTTGTTCCATATGTCAAGGATTTTGGATAATCTTCCTCTGGTTGTCCCTATAAGAAGGTCTGATCAGGAAAATTCTATTGTGTATCAACATGGCTTCCATGTGGGTCTGAGAGGACAGTATGCAGGGGTAAGAAGTGGAGCAATTACCATTTGTTTTAACTAGTAAGCTAAAACTTTTAGCAATGTAGTCATCCAAGCAATTTTTATTTTTTACTCTTTAATATAATTATTTGCAGAGCAAGGAAGAAAAACATTTTATCCACAATCACTTAACCTTTACAGTCAAGTTTCATAAAGATCCAGTGACAGAATCATCAAGGATTGTCGGATTTGAGGTCAGACCATTCAGGTAAGATTATGATTCCTCTCCATATCATCTGTTTATCAATTTCTGCTAATTTCTCTCTTCGATAATATTTTTTGCCTGTATAATAATGATATTTTATAATTTTTCTAAGTACAGTATCAGGCATGTATATGACGGTCAATGGAATGAAAAGACCCGTTTAAAAACTTGTGATCCTCATGCAAAAACGTTGGTTACCAGCGCCGAAACTCCTCAAGAGATTGAAGATAAGAAGGAAATTATATTTACTTATGATGTTAACTTCGAGGTCAGTTACCATACCTCTTAGTAAAGGAAGAACTTTGCTGTTTGCCATTGGGTTTATTATGATATTCTCTTTTTGATTATCTTGCCCTTCATTAAACCCTGCAGGAGAGTGATGTGAAATGGGCATCTCGGTGGGATACCTATCTTCTGATGGCTGATGATCAAATTCACTGGTTCTCAATTGTTAATTCTTTGATGATTGTTCTTTTCCTCTCGGGTATGGTGGCTATGATCATGTTGCGGACGCTTTACTGGGACATCTCCAAGTACAACCAGTTAGAGACTCAGGAAGAAGCCCAAGAAGAGACAGGGTGGAAACTGGTGCATGGGGATGTTTTCAGGCCTCCATCAAACCCAGACTTACTATGTGTTTACGCCGGGACAGGAGTTCAGTTTTTTGGGATGATTGTTGTCACTATGATGTTTGCTGTCCTTGGATTCCTCTCTCCCTCAAACCGAGGTGGATTGATGACGGCCATGCTTTTACTCTGGGTCTTTATGGGACTGTTTGCTGGATATTTTGCAGCCCGCCTCTATAAGATGTTCAAGGGGGCAGAATGGAAGAAAATTGCTCTCAAAACAGCTTTCTTGTTTCCTGCAACTGTCTTTGCGATTTTCTTCATCCTGAATGCTATAATTTGGGGGCAGAGGTCCTCTGGGGCAGTGCCATTTGGAACCATGTTTGCTCTGGTTTTCTTGTGGTTTGGCATCTCAGTTCCCCTTGTTTTTGTGGGTAGTTATGTGGGTTTTAGGAAGCCTGCAATTGAGGATCCTGTGAAAACCAATAAGATCCCTAGGCAGATCCCTGAACAGGCTTGGTACATGAACCCGGCATTCTCTATCTTAATTGGAGGCATACTCCCCTTTGGTGCCGTCTTTATCGAGCTCTTTTTCATCCTCACTTCAATATGGTTGCAACAGTTCTATTACATATTTGGGTTCCTCTTCATTGTCTTCCTCATCCTTATTGTCACATGTGCTGAGATTACAATTGTACTTTGCTACTTCCAGCTGTGCAGTGAGGACTACCTTTGGTGGTGGAGGTCATATTTGACTTCGGGTTCCTCTGCACTCTATCTTTTCCTCTATGCTGCCTTCTACTTCTTTACAAAGCTTGAGATCACAAAGCCAGTGTCTGGGATGTTGTACTTTGGCTACATGCTGATTGCCTCATATGCATTTTTCGTGCTGACTGGTACAATTGGTTTCTATGCATGCTTCTGGTTCACAAGGCTTATCTACTCATCAGTGAAGATTGATTAGTTAATTTTTGCATAGTGAGGAATGTGGCTGTTTGGTACCACCTGAGGAAGCGCACAGAATTACCACTTGGGATGAGAAACATGGTGAACCCTTCTGGACCTACCATTCGGGTTCAGTTTTGAATTTTAAAATCATAGAAATTGTTATTATTGTTTAGTCTTCTCTATACAGGTTCTTTTGCAGTTCTTAGTTTCTCCCTTTCCCTCTCCCCATTTTCCTTTTGTTTCTAATTCTTTGTTCTCATTGTCTTCTTGTTCTGTATTAAACGTTTGCCCAAATGGCCTACTTTAGATATGAAAAACAGATTCTTGTATCAACTGCCAGTTGTTTATCTGTTTGTTGTAGCCGAATTCCTTAAAACTAATCAATTTATGCTTTTTGATAATACAATAAAGATGGAAGATTAATTTATGGTGCCCTGTGCTATAATTGTCCTCAAGCCTGTGTAGTTTAGTAGTATATCTATTCTTCTCTCTACACTACCATGTTTGTTTCTATAGTAAAAATACTTTTGACCCTCTATGTTCGAGGTGGATCGGTCAAAGATTATCTATTGCAATTTTTAGCCAAGCAAAGAGGCGAGAAGATAAAAGATGACACGGGCAGTGTAGCTGACAGGTTATTCAATTGAAACTGTATAAGCAAAATGAACTCCTTACTTTTTTAACTAGCTAAATTGAAGGCATATTGGCAGTTGTGAATACCATTAAGTTATAGCAAAACACATGTTTTAAGCAGTTATTGGTAGTCGTCAAATGTTATACCATTATTATATAGCAATACTCGAATGTTTTAACTTCAAACTGGGGCAGTACTTAGGATGGAACTTGAAGACTCCTGTACTGACAATTACCTTGACTTTGAAAACACCTTCATTGCCAACACAAATTAAGGAGACAAAGGATCACATTGTCTCAAACTACCACTGAGGACCCCAAAATTCATAGGGACACCAAGAACGAATAGGCAATGTAAAGCTTATATATCTTGAAAATGACTTTTCAACAACGATTCAGTCTTCTCCATCTCCCATGAAATACTTGGGTTCATGGTCGTGATATTTCAATGCTAATCAGTTTATTGTAGCATAATTTGTGAACAAATTTAACTACCATGTGTATATGTCATACGAACTCGGATATCAGGACATCCTACTTAGATCTTACGTCCTCCCAAAACTTGGTGGTAACCTAACAAACATCATCTATATTTGGGACTTGATTTTAACACAACCTTCTTTCATTTTGTTGTTCACCCTGGCCTGCTTCCTTTCCTTTTATTTACTTTAGTTATTTTAATTTATTTGAGAGAAATCCACTTTAATGCTTTATGGGGGGTTTCAAATTAGATTCTATAGTTTTATAAGTCACAAATTAAACCCTAAACCTTTTTTCAATTCAAACCCTATGCTCGTGCAATTACTGACAAAGAAAGAGAGGAGAAGGTTTGAATTGAAACATATTAAGTTAAATTTAATTTGTAACTAATGAAACATTAGGATTAATTTGAAAATCCCCTAAACTATAGGGTTTAATTTGCACCTTCTAAAACAATAGTATTTAGCGTGCCTTTGGCATGCTGAAAAACAACTGTGTTTCTGTGTTTTCCTTAATTTTGTGAGTTCCTTTTCCCTGTTCATGAGGCCCATAGCTAAAAGAAAAAAACGCAAATTATTTTTGACAAAATGTTGTGTTTAGCAACGGATAGTTTTTGAATTTGGCATTTCTCCTCAATTGTATCTTGCAAGAAGATCTCCATTCTTCTTCCTCATCAATACCCCAAGTTCGTCCTCAAGCACTTAAATTTTACATCTACCACCAACTGCCCCAATTTATGCGAAGTATCTGATACACAAAAACTCTTTGGAATAGCTTTTATTCGGATAAAATGATACAAACTCTCTGGAACAACCCTTATCACTGTGATTTTCTTGGCTGCGAGAGTCTATCCACCACAAAGCTGATGTCGCCGCTGTAAGGAAGAGATACCGATGTCATACCACTGTAAGTTGTATTTAAATTTTTGGAGTTTTTTGATGTGTTGGTGTGTTTTCCCTTTTTGTTGGGTATGGCCGAATTTTGCATGAACAAAATTTCAATGGAATTGTGTGGATTTGTTTGTGGGTTTTGTATTTTTGTGTAACTTATCCGTGGGTTCCTTTGTATTTCATTATTTTGTGGGTGTCTTTCTGTCTTTGAAGAGGCTCTAATTGAAATGCAATTAATTGTTTGTTGAAATGCCTCTATGAGCTATATATGGAAATAGGATACATCTGTTGAAGTAATTGCTTGTAAATGGTGAAAATTTCTCTTTTAAGCATATTCTTTATTGCTTGGTTAGCAGGTTAAATGAATCTTTCGCCTTGCTGGGAGAGTGGCTTTTCCTTTTCTGGTTTTCTTTCTCTTAACTTTGTATTCATAATCAAGTGCCATTTGTATTAAGCAAAAAGCAAAACGTAAATGTCCCACAAGTGGTCAAATGCTAGAGTAGCTCTAGATCTCTTATTAAGCAGAAAAAATTCCTTCAGCGTGGAAAGAATCCACAAAGTTACTCTTAATTTGAAACCCTCCTTAAATATTACAATGCAATTTTTTTCTATTCTTTTTCTGCTTTATAATTTATTTTAATCGGGGAAAAAAAGAGAGTTAATTATTTATGCAACAATGTCTAGGAAATGTAACCAACCACAAGGCTTCATGATGTGTGGCACTAGCAAGCTTAAAGGTTTGATGGAAAGCAAGCAGGTAGCAACACAAGCATACAATCTTTTACATTTTCTTCCCTCAAACTTACAAGCACTATTTCAAGTTGTATTATACATTGTTTTTTAGGCAGAGTATTATCACAAAAGAATTCAGTCGTCAGCGTATCAAACGAATTATTTTACATCACAAAGTCAGTCTGCATCATCAGCAGTAAAATCAGGCTCAGAAGGCTTCTGCAGTTTCACCAATTCCCTAGCTGTCCTTGCATTCCGATTTCGGTGAACACCACGAAGAGCATTTGCTGCAAACCTGGAAGCTAAGAAAGTGGCACCAATGCTAAATGAACCTCCACCAACACTGCTGTGGCTTCCTTCTGATGCTTCTGCTTCTTCTTCTTCTTTGCGCCGAAGCTCTGCATTCTTCCTCTTGTGATATCTGCGCCATGCTGCTTGGATAAAGCATGCAGCCCAAGTTCTCCACTGCTGTGAGTAGAAACGGAAGGTGTGTTGAACCTGTCTACTGTGAAGGCGTCTAAATTGACTTGCCACAAATTTCAACTCTTCAGCTATTAGGGCAAAAGCCTCAACTTCAGTTATAGCCTTCACTGTCCGAGTAGAAGATGGGAGGTTAGCTCCTGATTTGGGATCCAGTGCCCAGGTCAGAAGCTCCTCCCCACAGAAATCACCTTCTTTAAGAAAACTGCGGTTGAAAAACCCACTCCTCCCACCATCTGTGGTTACACTCTCGAGGCGACCACGTATGATAAAAAGCATCTGATCAACTGGATCTCCTTCCCGGACTATGTAAGTACTCTCTGTGAATAAACATGGTTTCAGTCGCTCACAAATGGCATCAAGCAATCTCTCGTCCATATTGTCGAATAGAGGAACCTATGATTACCAGCAAAACAATTAATGACATTCACAAAGCCAGATGCCACAGCACCAATTATGAAGAGGGCAGTAGGATAAGAAAAGGCAAAGAGCACAGTCCCATAGAGTGACAACAAAGACAGACGCCAACTTCTCAAGAACACAATATATCCCTCCTTAATAACAAACCTAAGAACAGTTTGTTATTCAGACAACATTCAAATAGACAAGTCAGCTCAAGAAACCCGTTGTTCAATTACTTCGGGTCATGAATTAACTGGGAAAGAATTAAGAATAAATTTGTAAAAAGCAATGCACATTAGGACAAGTAAAGAAGCCTTTATCATTCGATGATTCATTTGACATTTATGAAATTACTGAGAAATTATTAGCTTGATGCAAGCAAAAAAAGACATGCCAAGAAATTTGGTTCCAAAATTTTTGGTATGGTTGTTTTACAATAAAATTGTCACAATTCTTCATTAAAGGATCTGCAAATAAGTATCCTCACCGTTGAAAGGATACAAAGATGCCAAAAAGGGATAAAAAATTTACCCTCCTCACTAAAGCGAGACAGAGGTGCCGCTTGATATCTCTCCTAAGATCCTTTGGTAGAGTCTCAACTAAATTCTGTTCGTCTACTCCACGTGTTTCCAGCCACTTGTACTGATCATAACGTCTAACCCGCTCTCTTAGGTCCTGTGGGAGTAAGCGATGATGCATCCACTGTTCTGAATCACGCCTTTTAACTCTCATCTCCTCAAGCCGAATAGTTAGTGACTGAAGATAGGTCTGTCACAATAGCACAATACCCAAAGTTAAATATTCTGCTTTTCATTTTACTATTAACACTATGCTGTTGTGATGCAAGGACTGATAAAAAAAAATGATAACCAAGCAAAATACTTTAGTGACATAATTGAAATTGAAGAATAAATTAGATAATAATAAAAAAAAAGAGAACAAAAATTAATTAATGTTACATGGAATGTAGGACCAAGATTTTATCAAAACCAAAAATAATTAATATATTATTAAAATAATTTTAAAATAATAATAAAACTCTTGAAACATTTAGTAATTAAGTTTTAATCAAAATATTATTTTCAATTCCTTGAAACTTTGATAATAGAATTTTATTTAAAGTAAACTATGCTAATAATTTTATGTACACATAAGAACAAAAAATAAAGGAGAGGGTGTCCATTTGCTGCAACCACGTGTAGGATGCGATTTTTATTATATAATTAATGTATGATAGTTTAGGGCCTGTTTGGGTATAAAAAAAAATCACTCATCACTCCTCACTCAAATCCCATCACTTAGCACTTATCACTCAATAACTCATTTTTTATCACTCAAAAATCCCCAGATATCTCCAAAGCCGGTTTGGCACCTAACCCTGGTTCTGTTTTCAACTCCAAAAACTCAAAAAATTGGGACCCACACCTGACATATACTACCAATGCACCAGAACCCCTAACCACCCTTCTTTACTCCACTTACCCCAAAACCAAACCAGAGTTCTTCACACAACTTTCTCAGGAAAATGGTCATGAAAGAATAGAACGAATAGCATAGGCTTCAACTACAACATTTTATTGCAAAGTATAAGCAAGGATCGTCCTTTACTTATTTTTGTTAGTATTATTCCAAAATATTCAAGACCATATTAAGTCTTAAGATTATGTTGTCGACCTTGTTCTGATCAACCTACTTGGGTCAAGTTATAATTTAGGCATCTTTGACATAAAGTAAAGGCATTTTAACTTGCATTTTGGCTGAAATCGGTACAACTGAGAAACTGAGCATGATACCCAATACCCACATAAAAATTGCAGAGCAACTGAGCAACAACTCTTTACTCCACAAAAAAAAAAAAAAAAAAAAAAAAAAAGAAGAAGAAGAAGAAGAAGAAGAAGCTTGCAATGAAGAAAAAATAAATTGGCAGAGCATATTTTTGTCTTCCCCACTCCAAATCTCATATTATTTTGCCTTACCCACAGCCCAGATTTGCTCTGTTCCCCACTCCAAATCTCTTTTTTTCTTTTCTTTTTTTTTCTCTTACCCATAGCCCATATTTTCTCTCTTTCCCACTCCAAATTTCAGATTTTTTCAACCACCAACAGCCACACAAAATTCAACCATCAAACACACTCAACCAAAAAGCCAAACCCACCAACATACAAATGTACAGAAAACCCAAAACCAAACCCAAACCCACAAACATAGCAAACCCAACTCAAATCCGAGCCTTCACCGGTGGGAATTCGAAGCCGGAGTCGCCGAAGTTCGTTGTGAGGAGTGGTCAAGATTCGGATCGCTGGAGTCATTCAGATTGGGATTCATTCTTCGTCATTGTTGGGATTCAGATTCGGGTTTGACGTTTGGGGTTTGAGGTTTGAGTGGTTCAGTGGTGGCTTGTGGTAGCGGTGACTAGTGGTTTGTGGAGGAGTAGTGGAGGCTCTGTGTAGAAGAAAAAATGAAGAATGAAGAGATGAGGAGAATAGAAAGAAAGAAAACTGAAAAGAAAGAAAAGGGAGTCTGAGAAAGAGAGAGCTGTTAGGTGCAAGCTGGCATGACATGACAAGACAAATCTATGGGTCCCATAAGTTGAATGAAATTACCATATTGCCATGATAACTCATTTCTCATAACTCAGAAACACCTAAAAGTTGTTTCCAGTTTTGCTAACTCATCACCCAAAAATCAAAGAATTGAGTAATAGAAACAAATCTTGAAAACACAACCAAACAGACTTCCTCTCAAGCCAAAGAAATGATTCTATCAATTTGTATACAAATTTCAAAAGTTCTCTAAAAAAAAGGGTTCCAAGTTTACCTGCATGTTACCAATCAGAAGTGCAAAGAGGATGAGACCAGATATTGCAAGTGCTATGGAAAATATAACCTCTCCAGGATAGGTGCTGGTTTGAAGTCCCTGGCCAAGTGTACTGTTGAAAAAAACAAGGAAAATGTAGTTAAAGTGTTGAAATTTAATTATCATTATTACTTATTTTTTTGAAAAGTAAATTATATTTTATTGACATAAAATCAGTGGATGAGGGAACTAAAGTCACATTATTGACTAAGTGATGAAGTTAAGGTGATAAGTTGACTTTCAGAATCTTAAAGGCAAGGTCTAAATCAAACATCTTTATGGAAAAAATGTTCAACAGTCACACAAGCTGTTCAGTTCCTGAACTCAAGTTAGAACATGTTAACACGTTGAGTAGATCAGACAACATTTGTTAGTAAGGAAAATCCACAAAGTTTTGAAGATCCATGTTTTTTCACCATGATAGTAAGAAAATTTTCAAAGATCATAGTAAGAAAATTTTCAAAGATCACTTCCTCTACCATAGCTCCTCCACCCCCCACAACACCACCCCCCCCCCCCCCCCCCCCCCCGGTTCACAAATCCACAGCCTCAATCTCCAAAAAATCAACCATGCCATGGACATGACAAAGGCAGAATTATCGCTAGGAGTCCGTGTAACTATACCAGAATCAAATAAGGAGGGCTGCCTAAGTCGACACCAAAGACTTCACTCATGGAGGGAGGTCCTTCCCAAAATCCGTGACTTCACTGCATCAAAGGTTGGTGGCGAACAAAGAGAAAACAGGCTACGTACATACAATTTTGCATGAAGGTCATAAATACTGGTAAATATTGAGTTCTTCACAAATACCTTTAAATTTTGCATAACAATCCTTCACAGAAAGATATTGAGAACCAGGGAGAAGTAACGCTGATGAAGGTCATATATACGTCTAAAATGATTTACACCAAAGTCTTGAGTCTGTTGCCACACAAGTTTGGCAGTTGGCCAAAAAAGAGGCTACCACTTATTTTAGTCCATACCGTTATGCAGACAATTTAAAATTTGTACATTCTCAACCCTCCAAGCAGCATATTTGGAACTTCAACAACTGAGATTTTTTTTTTTTTTTTTTTTTTCTGCCAAAAATGAAAATTTCAACAACTTGGTCCCACTCTATATAATTACTTCCATTGAGGTGGATGGATGTAATAGAGGGCATGTCAGGAGACACCAAATAATTAGGCCAAACACTATTTGAGTCCACAGAAACACTCTGATCAAGAAACTAACTAGAACAAACACAAATAAGCTCAAGGACCCATGAAGAATACTAGAAAGTAGAAACTAAGCCACCTAACATAAGTGGACAAACTCAACACCATTAAAATAATCCAACCAATCAGTGACCAAAACATTTCTCCCACATATTAACAAGTCCTATTCACCAGACTCGCTCGCCCACTAGTTGAGCAGAATCAGAAGGGAGAATCAGCACAATTAAAAAAAAAAAATCAACAGAAGCAGCCTGAGACAACTGCAGATCAGGGGTCAGGACATCAATTAAGCCATAACAAGTTAGATTGGCACCTTCAGATGGAGTTTCGGGATCTCAAAGTTGGAAAACTCTACTGGGTGAAATGGCAATAGAGAGAATAGACTTTCCAACTGGGAAAAACCACCCACTTGTGTTGCTGATGCAGGAGTCAAATACATTACATGAATGATGCTGACGTGGCATGATGACATGTTGTAAGGGAGTGGCATAGCACAATGCTAACCAAGCCTAAGGGCTGAATTTCAAGAATGCCATATGATTATTAAATCCACATCCGCCAAGTTTGTTGTAGTATTTGAAAATGAGTTCTTCTATGGGCACAACAAAATTTCACAACGTTTTCATAACAAGCTAGTTGCCAATTCACCATAGGTCAAAATAATGAAATGAAATAAAAAATTATACTGGAACCCACCACAACTCAAAACAAGAGAGTTGTGAAAATGTTGTGAGATTTTGTTGTGCCCCTAGACTCTCTCTCTCTTTGAAAATTGGAGGAAAAATTAGTTTGGATTTTTTTTTTGATAAATAACGTAAGAATATTATTAAAAATAGAAAGAATGCCAAGCCGAGTACATTGGGGATGTACTATGGGGGCACAAATCAAGAAACAAAAGAACAACGGTCAAGAAAAATAGAAAAAGAAGAACAAGAAAAATGAGAAAAAACCACACTCCAATCAAAGAGAGTGTGCAAGAAAAAAGACTTAATCTCCAGCAAAGAGCGTTCGCAATCCTCAAAGCTTCTAGCATTCCTTTCACGCCAAATGCACCAAATCAAACAGTGAGGCACTAATTTCCAAACATCAATGTGACGATGACGCGCAAACTTTCCTTGCCAAGCCTCAAACAACTCAAGAACAGTATGAGGCATAACCCACTGAATACCAAACAAGCAGAAAACCAAAGACCACAACTCCCAAGCTATAGGGCAATGAAGTAAAAGATGATCCACCGACTCCCCACACCTCTTACACATATAGCACCAATCAAGCACTATCACTCGTCTTTTACGAAGGTTGTCTGTTGTTAAGATCTTACCTAAGGAAGCAGACCAAGAAAAGAAAGCTACCCTTGGAGGAACCTTCGATTGCCACATCATTTTCCATGGAAAGGAAACAAGATTAGGAGAGTAGAAGGAGCTATAATAACCTCTAACCTCAAAACCTCTATTTTTTGCAGGCTTCCAACAAACCTTATCTGGGCCAAACCCCCGCACTGACGAAGAATAGACCAATTCCATAAACCGGTCAAAGGCTTCTTCTTCCCAATCTTGAGGTGGACGACGAAAGTGCACATTCCAGTGAAATCTCCCAGCAGACCAACCAATTACTTCAGCCACCGAAGAATCCTTTGACCTACTAAGGTTGTAAAGCTCTGGAAAAGCCTCTTGGAGAGTACAATCCCCACACCACACATGCTTCCAAAATTTAACTCTAGTACCATCCCCCACATCATAAACAAGGAGTTTAGAGAAGTTCAACCAGCCACTTCTAATATATCTCCACAAGCTAACCCCATAAGGACTTGTCACCTTCTTCGTACACCAACCACCCCAAATGTTCCCATATTTTGCCTCTATAACCCTCCTCCATAAAGCATCAGTCTCCGAGCCATACCTCCACAACCATTTACCTAGTAAGGCAGAATTAAAATTACCCAACCGCCTTATACCCAACCCCCCAACCTGCAAAGGCCTACAAACCTTGGCCCAATTTACCAAATGTATTTTAGGTTCACCACCAATACCATTCCACAAAAAGTCTCTCTGTAATTTCTCCATACGCTTAGCCACCTTACCCGGTAAAGGAAATAGGGACAGAAAGTATGTAGGTAAAGACGATAGAGAGCTTTTAATGAGAGTCACCTTACCCCCTTTAGATAAATACATTCTCTTCCAACCTGCTAATCTCCTCTCCATTCTCTCTAGGATAGGATTCCAAACAGATAAGTTCTTAAATTTTGCACCTAATGGAAGGCCCAAATATTTCAAGGGCAGAGAAGACTGCCCACACCCCAACAAACCCACCAAAGAAAAATTAGTTTGGATTTTAGAAGTTGTAAGAAGTAAAAGCCATATGCTTTATTAAATCTAGTGCATGATTAATATGTTACACATGTATTCAACCATGTGATAAATGGGTGGTTTGGGAATTTGGAATTTGGTGTCTTTTAATCAGGCCCTATTAGGGAAATGGCTTTGGAGGTAATGGCCATGAAACTGCTCATCTGTGGCGGAGGGTCATAGCCATGAAATATGGGGAGGGAAAAGGGGGTTGGTGCACTAGAGTTTGTAGAAGGGCTCATGGTTGTTGTTTATGGAGAAGTATTAGTGCAGGGTGGGAAAGTTTTGCTAAGCATTTGTCTTTTGTGGTGGGGGATGGCTCTCGTATTCTTTTTTGGCATGATAAGTGGACCGGGGATGTTCCTCTTAAAATTTTCTATCCTCAGTTATTTATGTCTTCAGCCAATAAAGAAGCTTGTATTTCTGAAGTGTTAAGCCCTCCAATGGGTGATAATGACAAAGTGTGGAGTTTAAAATTTTATAGGGCTTTCAATGATTGGGAGTTTGCGGCTTCCTACTCCCTACTTCATTTCATCCAAACCCAAATTCCTAGGGGTGGAGGGTGTGATAGGCTTTGTTGGGACCTTAATGGAAGTGGGGAGTTTGATATTTGGTCTTTTTATCATAAGATTCGAAATGATAGCTCATTCTTACTTTTTTGTACGATAGCTCATTCTTTGTGGACGTATATACTTCGGTTGTTTGGGATCGACTGGGTCATACTAGGTTCAGTTGTGGACTTATTATTTTGTTGGTATAATTGGCTTGGGAAACATAATTCTGATATTTGAAATTTGGTCCTAGGCTGTTTAATGTGGACTATTTGGACTGAACGGAATTGGCGGTCTTTTAAGGATGAGGGGAGAACTGTGGTTCAGTTATTAAATTTATGCCAACGTACCCTCTTTGATTGGTCTCAATGTTGGGGTTTCTCGGATTGTTCTACCCTTATGAATTTTCTTTCATCTATTAGAATAGCTTCGTGGCTGCTTGTGTCTATTTGTTTTCCATATTGTTTTTGTTCACTACCGTGAACTCTTTGTGTTTTTCTTGCTTTTCCTTGATTAATAATATTTTCTTCTTACTTGTCAAAAAAAAAAAGATAACTAAGTTAGTTATAGATGATGTCATCCTCTATAACTAACTCTAAGGCTATAAAATGACTTCGTTTGAGCAAGCACCACCTTGCAATTCCAAAGGTCGAAGAGATGATTTTCAAGACCAAGTGCACTCAGTGCCACACCATCAAGAAAGGTGCTGATCACAAGCAAGGTACTAATCTTATCATCTCTCTCCTCTTCCAAATACATATATTTCTTAAAAATTTAGTTTTTTTTTTAATCATGATTTTAGTTTATATATATATATATATATATATTCGATTCGGTTGTGGCATGTTTGGATCTGATGGATTCAAATTTTGTGATTTTAGTTTTATATATACTGGATTTTTTTAGAGTGATTTTTTAGGAAAATTGTATTCAAGCATGCTTGAATACAATCGTAACATGTTAATCACATGCTAGACTTAAAAAAGCAAATGGCTTCTTTTTCTTACGACTTCCTAAAATCTAGCATATGCAAACAGGGCAAATGAGGATTTAGCTGCAATAATTTCCCTCCAATTTTCAAATACTATAGCAAACTTGGCACATGAGGATTTAGCTGCAATAATCACATTGCACATATGAAATTTAGCCCTTAGGCTTAGCTGGCCTTGTGCCATGTCACTCCCTCGTGCCATGTCATCATCATCCATTTAATGCATTAGACTCCTGCATTAGTTTCCGAATGCAGCTAACTAGAACTGTGAGTAAATCTCAGCCAGGTGACAACAGAATCAGTTGTCAGACCCAACCAACTTGTTTAGCAAGTTAATCATGGTCACTGGAGTCACAATCAGTGATAAAAGGCTGTGGTTGTGCTTGCTGGCAATATGGAGTGTCTGAGTTAACGTTGATGAGTGGAGTGGCTCTTATATTATGTTTAGATTTGGGAAGTGTGAAGGGTTTAAATTATTATCCTAACACAACACATTATTTATGATTTTTTTTTTTTTGATGAGTAATACATTATTTATGAATGTTTCTAACACATTCTAAGCAATTGGCCCCTCATACGTATACTACTCATAACACTCATTAAGTTATAACTACATAAACTTTGTATAACCTTTGTATGGATTGTTATACCAGGATGTACCCAATATAAACCCAATTTGGCCTCTTCTAGTTTATATACATTACCTAGCAAATAAATAAAACCAATGGTTGTTTGTTTCATGGGTTTAATGCTGCACATATATTTTATGTGGATCTATTATTGCCTTTTGTTTTTTGGGGTTCAAGTGATAGCCCAGTGATAATGACATGCTTTGTGGTATCTCATGTCTTTGGTTTGAACCCCCCTCTCCCACTATCTACCTATCAAAATTTATTGCCTTTTGTTTGTTGTTTGTTTGTTGTTTTTTTATAATTTAATTTTTTTTTTCTATGATAATAATGAAATATTATTGCATCGAGAGGGAAAGGTTGTTATAGAAGGAACAAATGTCATTTAGAAGCATGGATGTAACTGGAAGCACATGCGCTTATAATCCAATGATTTTTTAAGGGGTTTAACAAACAGACATGTTCAAATGAATATGCTCAATCAAAGTCAAATAAGATAAACCAACAAAAAGATAAAACATAAAATATATTACTAAACAATTTACTAGTCCAAACTGAAACTACACTCCAGTCTAAAAAAAAAAAAAAAAAACTTTTACTGTTATGAAGCAGCACCTAGATCAAATAAAGAAAAATTAATATACCTTAAATTCTGTAGCCCCCACCATAAACAGTAACAGTATTTGGAGACAAACTTCATGGATGAAACAACTCCAGATGACAAAGCATTTTTATAGATTCCAAAATCAAATGGTGCATTATCATCTGTTGAACAAGATGAATTAAGATCAGTCCCCCAGGTATTTGATGCTGGGAGTGGGTTGCTGCAAGACAAGGAACTTGTGCAAGTGACATTTTCAGAACAAGCCTGCCGCCAGCATGTGTCATTGCGATCTACAGCTAACAGGTACCAGAATGCCCCAACTATCTGCAAAGATTCATCCAATAATTAGAAAATGCGTCATTTCCTTCTCTATAGAATCAACACTGAACTCAGATTCAGTGGGATGTTACATTTTACAGGGCTCTACGTGAGTGGGAGTTGGGACTGTTGGAATAATTTTTCCAGTTGATTTACTCAACAAAATTAAGAAGGGATGTAGAGGATACTATTTGCTGGTTGCCAGCAAGAGGTAAGCCTTTTGAGGTAAAATCTAATTATAAAGCACCGCATGTAGGGATGGAAACTCCATTTCCTTGGAAGAGTATTTGGAAGGTTAAAGTTCCTACCAAAGTGGCTTCTTTCTTTTGGACTGCAGCCTTAGGGAAGATTCTTACTATTGATAATTTAAGAAGATGGAGGATTCTCATTGTGGATTGTTGTTGTATGTGCAAGCAAGATGAAGAGTATGCTGATCACCTATTGTTACACTGTTGTATGGCTAGAGAGCTATGTTCTTTCATATTTTGCTTGTTTGGGATGCAGTGGGTTATGCCTAAAAGGGTGGTAGAGCTACTGGCAAGTTGGAAGGGGCAGTATGCTAGGCACTGTATGATATTTGGAATGCCATCCCTCTTTGTACCATGTGAGTTATTTGGAAGGAGTGGAACAACCGGACATTCAAAGTCTTGGAACAATCTATAGTGGGAATGAAGCTCAGTTTTTCACAAACTTTGTATGCTTGGATGGCTACATTAAGTGGTCATTCTTTTTCTCGTTTGTTGGATTTCCTTGATTGTTTTACCTTTCTTGGTTCTTTTTTTTTTTTTTTTTGCTAAATAAATTGATCTGAAATCAAATGAGTAAGAAGGGATGGGGCACGTGTTATAAATAAGGCCCATGGCCACACTAGAATAGAGGAGTGAAGTATGATGAACGTCATTGAAAGTTTTGTTGGTCACTGAGCACATTGGTTCCTTATTTAACAAACAGCCATACTTCAACACTGAGCACAATCTAGAAATGGGTTGATTTATTGGGAGTTGAATTTTAATCATGCAATTCAAGATTGGGAATTAGAATCTCTGTGTTATTAGATCTACTGTATTCCACTAAGGTGGAGGGGGCTGGAGTAGGTGAGCTGTGTTGCTGGAAGCCTTTGAATTAGAGAGGTCTTGAGGTTCAATTTTATTATAGAGTTTTAGCTCCCTTGGTCCTGACAGTTTCCCTTGGAAGAGTATTTGGAACTACTTGTCCCTAGTAAGGTGGCGTTTTTCCTTTGGGTTGCTGCTTTGGGGAATATCCTCACAGAAGAAAACCTGAGGAAGCATAACATTATTTTGGTGAGCTGGTGTTGTACGCACAAGAGGGATGAGGAGACTGTAGACCATTTATTGTTACATTGCCCTATTGCTAGAGATTTATTGGATGTGGTTTTTGCTCTTTTTGGAGTGGAGTAGGTGATGCCTTGAAATGTTGTTGATCTTCTAGCTTGTTAGCAAGGTAGTTTTGGACGTCATCGAAGCTGTAATATATGGCAAGCCACTCCTCACTATTTGATGTGGTGCATTTGGAAAGAAAGAAATGTGAGGAGCTTTGAAGAATGTGAGTGGACAACTTTAGAATTAAAAGCCAATTTTTTGAAGACCTTGCTCAAGTAGATGGTAGCTTCAGGGAAGTTTTCTTTTTCAATTTTTTATTTTATTTTTATGTCTTTTTCAAATTTATTTGTTTATATCATTCATTGTAATTTTAGATCTCTTGTACCACCTTCAGCTAATATACTTCTTGTGTACTTGTTGATTAATTTGAATAAATATTACTACCTCCGTCTCAATTTGTTTGTTTTCTGTTCCATTTTGGGATGTCCCAAAATATTGCCCTGTTTCTAAAATTAAAAACCATTAATTTACTAATGTTCTTGTTATGCCCCTACTTTATTTCCAAAACCATTTTTGATAAATTTATTTAAGGGTATTTTTGGAAACCTATACATTTTTATACTGCACAAGAAACCTAAAATAACAAGAAAAGTAGTATCCATATAGTGATCAAGACAGAACATAACAGTGAACTTCAACTATGATAAAACGCTACCAAACCAAATAGGACTTACATGACTAGCGAGCATGTATAATAGCAAGTAATATGCAGCACCTGCCCAAGCAGTTTCAGCAAAAACACCTGCTGTCCTTTTCAGTTCCGAAGTTAAAGGTAAGATTCGAAGAAATCTGGGAAAATATTGAAGCAAGACAATGAAAAACAAGGCCTGTTTTGTAGCCAGTGCATCTGGACCATTTGAACTCTGAAGAAATCTCCAAACCACAATCTGCACAATTTCAAGAAATGATAACAAAAATTTAGTTTAGATGTTCCATTAACTCCAGAAAATCTGCAAGTGAGGTATTACAATGCCAACACACTTTTCAGGACTACAAATATCTATTTTTGCAAATCTTAAGGTAGCAAATCGTAAATATGCATTTTACCACTTTATATTTAATGATTAAAATGAGAATCTCCATATGTTTGAGAAACTATCCAACCCAAAAGTTTAACCCATTAAGTAGAAAGGCCCACCTAGTAGTGAACCATTATAAAATAAGATACCCAACCGATATGGGTCCTCTTAATAACACCTCTGACACCCGCTGGCCCAACAAAACAGAATGAAGCAGAAGAAAGATAAATGGGATCAACTGAGTCTGAAACAATGACAAAAGGACCTAGTGGTGGAGTTGAAGAACAAACAAACAAAGCGGGCTCTAATAAGTGATACCATGTTAGATGCCTAACTAGAAAATAAGCCGAATACAAATGCAAAACTCAACCATTGTAGCAAGCTTTAAAAAAAAAAAGATTTAAACAAGATTTTACAAGGAAAAAGCAAAGATTTCCATATAAAAATCATTCTGTTTTCAACAATTGACATGGAGACCATAAAGAAACAATAGTCAGTGCAACTGTTTTTCATATCTATGGCATAGCAATTGTAAGATGTCAACAGCATATAAAACATAGATGAAAAATGAGCACAAAGTTAAGAGACAGAAGTATATTAATGAGGTGGAAGCAGGCAGCTCAGTTAATTAAGAAACGGATTAAGAGCAGTATAACCATTTTAACCTGTGGTAGGGGTAGCACAGAAAGAAAATCAACGATGAAATACCCCCGCAAATATCGCCTGGCTATTTTTGCAGCGTCTATCACAAGTTCACCTCGTCCAAAAACCCGAGATGATGGGGCAATATAAGCAATTCGGAATTGGAGAGCCATGTGAATGAGATAAAAAGTATCAACAATCGTCCGCAATGTAGTCACTGTGATTGCTAACCTTCGATCTAAACCAATGCAAACTGATTTTGGATTAATGACTGGAAGATAATAAAAGAGAGGGTCCACAGACACTGCCAAAATACATGATACAACAGAAAGTCTATTCCACAAGAGGAGGAATTTGTCTTGAGGATCAAATATCTTCTTCTCTGAAGCTTTAAGATCTTCTGGAAACACTGCCCGAGAAACCCCAAATCTAAGTGATCGACCAATTGATTTAAGTCCTTCGGATCCTTTTTTCATTCCTCTCTTAAAAGATCTAGATGTTCCATCTCTTGCATGAGCTGTGCGGCTAAATCCCTCAACATTAAATCCACATTTATTCAAGCCAGTATCAGAAGATGATGATATTCTAGAATCCAAGTCATCCAACCTAGAAAATAAATAAATAGCACCACCATGCAAATAAGATGCTTTATTGTAGCAGTAAAAAATTAAGTTCATACACAACTAGCATCAGCCTTAAATTTTCATCATGATAAATAGAGGAAGGTAGAGAAGGGCAGTGTTGGAGGAGAGGACATAACCCTACTTTTGACATCAATTACAATCTGTTGCATGGCTCAAGAAATATGAGACCTTTTCAGTGAAGTATATCTAAAATAGTGAAAGTGAAGCAAATGAGCTATAGTTCAACTACACTTCCTTCTCCCATAATAATGGGATGGAGGGTGAGGCCGTGGGTTTACAACTCAATGATTGAGTGTGTAACTTACCAATCAAATCTATATATATATATATATATATATAAATGTGACTATCAAAGTTGCAGAATGAAACTGAAAATGGTCTTGGTCAACATTCTTACTTTTTTATTTTTTTTAAATTGAAAAGTATAGAAATGAAAACAAAATTCGAAGTTTTAAGCTACATCAAAACTTAAAGCTTTCCCTTCATCCCGTGAACCATGAAAATTGGGTAATTGTTCACATAGTTTGTCAAATGAACTCAGACTTCACTCTCATATTATCAGGTTCTGGGGACTCTAGATGACTAAGCAACTCATATTCATGTAAAACAGCCATTAAAAGTGAAACTGCCCTTTAAAGCCACGTGTGATTGCTATACTGTCATATGCTGTTTATATGCCGCCCCCCCCCCCCCCCCCCCCCAAAAAAAAAATATACACACACACACACAAACACCAGACCAACAAGTACAAGTATATAAACATATAAACAGTTTAACTTTCTTCTCCTTCATAAATTCAGAATCATGATAGTGCAAAGTGCAAACAACTATTTTTGTGTACCTTACAAACTTCTCTCGTTGGCCACCCATGTATTGTGACTTGTAACCGCAGTCCATCATTCTTTACAACTGAATACATAAAACCACCTGCAACCAAAGAAATAAAATGCAAACCAATTGGAGTCAAATTAATCAAATCAACCTAGGGCAACCTCACAAGGTCAACACCAAGCAACCAAGGGAACATGACACTAGAAGCACGTCAAGGTCCAACCATGCACTCAAGAATCCTCTATGTGTGCTCATCAAAAAAAAAAAAAAGCCAAAACCCAGTTCCTCTATTTTTAACCAAACCAAAACTTGTCTAAGCATCTTAATTAAATAGTCCCAATTAACATGATCACACGCTTTCTGTCCAATTTACAAATTATCCCTACAGTCTTAGATGAATCTTGCTATTGTATAATTATTTGTAATAAATTTTGTCCCTCATCAAGGCATTTTAAGACACCAGCTTACCACACCATCCTTCTCAACCAACTAGCCAGCATATTAATCAAAAGTTTGATACATTTCCCACCAAGATAATGGACCAAAATCTTATATGTACAAAGCACCAGTTTCTTCAACATGAGCAGCAAAAGCAGCAATCAAAATTTTCCAAAAAAAAAAAAAACTACGTGACAACATTCTTCACCACTTGCTAGCAATTTTAAGGAAACCAATGGCAAACCTGTCTAGAGCAGATGATATATTTGTAATGAGATGTCTAAGTGCCCCTAAACACTTCTTCTCTCCAACTAGCCTCTCTAATAACCCTAAAACAACAAATAAATGAAGGAGCTACATAACATGACTATATAAAGATTCTCATAAAAATATACATCCCTTCCTTCAAATCATTCTCCTCATCCAATAGAACAAAAATTATCATTTCCAACAAAGTTAGTTTTCCTATGAAGTTGATAAAAATATTCATACTTCTACCTCTATCTTCAAGCCAATAAGCCCATGATTATGGAAATCTTATGGGCACAGATTAAGACCACTGGAGGCAATCCATTAATTATGCAAAACAATTTCTACAAGAGATTTACTTTATATGACTAACTTTGTTCCCACAGACCTAGTCCATCAACAAGGACGCTACCTAAACATGCTTAAGAGTTTTGAAAATTTGTGACCTGGATAAACAAGGATCAGATGTTGTCTGTACAAGACTGCAGTGCTACTAGAAATTACTCATGATAGTTCTAAATTCTCTCATTGCAATAAGAAGCATACCTATCAAATTTTAATAAAAAGTCATTTACCAAATGACTGGTTAACTAAAAACAATTAAAATAAGCTGCAAGACTAATGAGAAAAAGAATCATCAAACACACCTCAATCAGCCTTGGTCAATCTCACTTGTCAGCAAAAACCCTTCTATCTATCACCTCAGCACTCTTTGTTTCACCAAATGGTTATGACGGATATTCTCCTCATTTTTTCCATTCCAAATTTTTGCATTTGGTGGCGCTTCACATCATCAAGAAGTAGTTCCAAACTTCCAATTGTCCATCAAAGTGACACCTATACCTCAAACCCTCAGATGGATTTACTATTTGTAGTAGTGCACTCATCTAAAGCCCAAAACCATTTTTACTAACTCCCATTATTGTCCAAGAGATGCCCTCTAATTCAAATTCCAAAATTGCATCCTCTTCAACTGCCTTATCAACTTAAAGTCAAAATCTTAACATTAGCTTGAATCATTTCCAACAAATCCAAACACAAATTTCCTCATTGCCGTGAGTATCCAATAGTCCTCCATGTAACTAAATCTAAAACTAAAACACTCGTAAAAGCCTTATTCTTTTGCTTCTACAATCCATAAAAAGAAAAACCCAATACTCCAAATCTTCCATCTCCACCGTTGACCACTAAATTTCATATATTTACATTTTTTTTTAAGAAAAGCATGACCAACATGATAGATTATGAGTTATAACCGAAGAAACACGAATTTAAGCTTAACAATAAACCCGTTTATACCTCCAGATTCCAAAAAATAGCTCAAAAATCCAATCTAAACTAAAATCAAAACCCGAAACAACTTTCCCTTCACAAAAACTTTATATATCTATATATTTATTCAAATCAACACATGCATATACATATATATATATATATATATAAATATATAAAAGAGAACATACTGAGAATCTGTAGAGGGTATTGCTTAGCTCATGTCTGCTGAGTCTGAGGTGAAAAACCAAGAAAGTTTGGCTGACAAACAGGGAGAAAGATAGACAAGAACAAAGTACTAAACAAGTGGGAAATATATTTTTACCAAAAACAAAGACAAAAAATAAGAATAAAAAAATAGCGAGGAAAGAAAGATTCTTGGAAAGTGTACTGTACTATTAAGGATTTTGTAGGAAAATATGTGAAATTACTATAACTGCCCCTACGTGTACCCACTGTTTGTGGGCTGGTGTCTACCTGCGCTGTATATGTATGTATCTGAAGTGGCTTCGGGTTCGAGTTCGAGTTATAGACCATTTTGACCTCTTTTTTGTTTAACACTCAAATGTTTGCAAATTTTTTTGACCAAGTCTGTGTGGAAGTCAGAATTGAATTATTTGGACAGTTTAAAAATTCTTGTACTTCAATGATTTTTTTTTTTCTAATGGAGACATCTAAGTTCAAGTCTGGTCTTCTCTAGCATTATAAATTTCATATCGTATCATTAATTAATCTGTGAAAATTGTGTTATGATGCAAAGTTCGAAACGATCCGAAAGAAGATACCAGATAAGCAATTGTTCAAATTTGGTCTTCTCTTTCCCAACTATTAAGAGTTTTGTATTTTTTCCTGGTACTTATTGGTATTTCTAACTTAAACATACATGGTTGAAATCCATCCATCCCCAACTATTGAATTTTTAAAAAGAAATTATTCAACTATCAATGTATTGCTAAAAGCCTCGTAATTCAATTGACAGTTGACACTTTTTAGCATTTCCAACCTAGATATTATATAACCATCACACATCCTTGATGCAATAGTCATTCCACAAGTGCTCATGGGGTGTAGGAGATAAGGGTCAAGGTTCAAGTCTTCATATAAATTTAAATTGAGTTAATAGTTGAAACTGACTTGATTGAGAATTTTTTACATTTTCATAATTAGGGTTGTTCGCGGGTTGGTTCGGGTTGGGTTTATGCCCAACCTAGAACCTGCCCGACGGAATCGGGTGGCAGAAAATCTCACCTGCCGTCGACCGCCAGAGTAGTAAGGTCAGGCAGATCAGACCTTCAATGGGTGGCGGATGGGTCGGTCAGCATCACAGATTTAAGAAAATGGCGAGAAAACAGTGAGAAAAATCAAATTTGGCGAAAATCTCATTGGATTCTCTGAGATTTCGACAAATCTAGCAAAAATCTCACTAGATTCGATGACATTTTGCCATATCTGGTTAAAATCTCATCGGATCTATGTGAAATATCACTGAAATCTGGGTTTTTTTTGCCGGGATTTGGAAAATTATTGTTGGAACCTAGGCTTTTTGCTAGAATCTGGGTTTTTGTAGGTCAGTTCAGGTTTTTTAGGTTTTGAGGGAGAGAAATTGAAACTGACTTGCTGGAGCTGGTTTATGGTGGTGAAGACCTTTCGCTGATCGTCAAAGTAGTCGGGTCAGCCGGCGTTGGATCAGATTCGGTCAGTTTCTTCGGGCAGATCGAGTCTTCGAATGAGTTTGGACCACCCTATTCATAATAATCTTTTAACACGTACTTCTTTTATCAAATCAGCTAATTTTGTTAAAATTTAAAAAAGAGAGAAGGTAAAATTTGCTTAATTTTGAAAGTTGAGGAGCTAAATTAGACAACATTAATAGTTGAACAATTAAATTGAAATTTATTTAATAATTAATTAGTAATTTAACTTAAAAAAAAAAAAATGAAAGGTGGGTTTTTAACATGTAAAGGACTTATGCATGAAAATTGTATTCTAAAAACCTATCTTATGGTTATTCCCTTTGATTTTATTTGTTTTCGGGATTTTCTCAGGTTTTATACATAATGGTCTATTCTGCATACCAAATAAAATAATTATTAAAAAAAGTATTTGAATAGATCAGCCCCACTTGAATACTTGTTGATCGGATACCATAAAATAAAACACACAAAAGCTACACTTTTTAGAAACCTTTGTAATAGAATTTTTCAAGGACTTTTGAACAAGATAAAATACCTTCCGTGACTTTTTGCTTGAAAAGCTGGGGGACTGGATGCAAATATATTGTCTTGGTTTACCGAAAAAAAAATATATTGTCTTGTCTTACTTTTGGGGAAAACTTTGGTCTCACACAAAAGAAGGGTAAGTTGTTGATTTGAAATTTACTTATTTATGCTCATTTGTTTAGAAAACAAATCACGTTTATATCTAAGTTTAGACTTAACTATTAAGCAAGCCAAGTTTAAGCATAGTAAATGTTCAAAAACATTGAGGTTCAATTAACTATATATAATTATATTTTATACTCATTTAAAAATATGTTTATATAGACTTGAAATTGGATTGTGTAAATTTGTAAATAGGTTTATATAATATCAAATTATTATTTCTAGTTTATAGATAATATAATTAGTCCATTTGTAGTATAAATTCATTGATTTGCAAAGGAATAAAAAAATTTAATTATAATTATAAAAAATAAAAAATAAATAAGTTAATCAAGTAGTTTGTGAATAAGTTCAAGCTTGTTTGACAAGAAAATGAATCAAGTTTAAATAGTAATCTTGTTTGGTGATAAACTCAAGCTTCACTTGTGTTTAAAATAAAATTGAATGAACAAGCCTGAATTTTTAATATTGAATTAGCTCGGCTTGTTTATTGCCCCATACAATATACCATCTCAATAAATTGTGAAAAAGAAAATTGTGTCGATAACTAAATTAAAATTAAATACTCTTGCAACACTGTTAAATGAGAGATCTAACGAGAATGTACGGAATACCTTTTGATTTTCAATTGATAATATTATTGTTTGATGTCGATAGAAGCAAATGGTAAAATTTTCTCTTCTAAATTACATGACACTGTTAAGTCTAAATGATCCTATTATAATTTCTTTTAAATTTAGAGGCATCGATTTGCTTATAAAATTAAGAAAACGGAAGTTTTTTTTTTTTTTTGGTTGACTTTCTTTCTATGCATTATGTTTGATATTCTTTAAATAAATTATTTGATTTAGTTTTTATTTATTAATTTATATTTAAATATGTATCATAACTAGATTTAAAAAAAAAAAAAAAAAAACTGATAATAATAGTAAAATGAAAGCATTGGTCTTTTTTCCTCTCCCCTTCCTATAATGTTAAACTTTTGAAAACCCATCTTTTTTACGTTAGTATTATACAATATGTACATTGGTAACCTCAAGATGAGTATTGTTACCTAGAAACATCCAAGTTACCATAAACTTACTCTAGCAAACACATATCAGCTTCACCCTTAATTTCTTCTCCAGAAAAAAGTTTCACCCTTAATTACTCACTTTTTTTTTCTTTTTTTTTTTGAGAATTTCTCTAATTACTCACCTAATGTGCATATAAAGTCTACTTTTCATTTTTTTTAATAATTTGATAATTAGAGGAGGGGCGATCCCAACTTCAGATATTTTTGTTGGAAACACTTAAAAGCTCTTGACACATAAAATCTACTTTCAAACATAAAATGACAACTAAATAATACTTTTTGCTATAAAAAATTCAACACTATTTGAGGAATTTTTGTCCAACTTTTTTTTTCCCAGGAGAGTAAGAGGATTTTCTTCTTCTTCTTCTTCTTTATTTATTTATTTTTTGGTTTTGGTTTTGATTTTTTTGTCTTTAGATAAAAAAAAGAAAAAGAAAAGAGCCACCCCATTAAAAAGCCTAATTTATAAATTACAAATATGTCAGTTTCTTTCTTGACTTGAGTTTGGACCCATAACCATCAATTGATTATGAACAAACACACACATATATATACCGGGATTTTTTCCCCCTTGATAATAAGTGACGAGGTTGTTAGTGTATAGATTAGGCTATATTAGCCCATTGGGCTTAGCCCAGTATATTACTTGTACTACACTTATATTACTTGTACTGCACACATACCTAGCCTTACTTGTACTGCACACATACCTAGCCTATATAAGGCTCTCTTTTGTACATTGTTATACACACATTATTATACTGACTATTCAGTCATTCTCTCTCTCTTTATATTCTTAACATGGTATCAGAGCCTTCCCTCTGATTTTTTGGTTCCTGTGGATATCTCCGGCGTTCTTCCGCTGCTCTCGCCTTCATCCAGTAGTCACTGTCAGAAGCGAGTCACCGCCGTCACGCTCACAACACTAAAACACTCGGATTTCGTCAGTTTGTTGATCAATCCGCCAAAGTAAAGGTACACATTGACAGATCTGACAGTCCTGAGCAAAACCCAACAAAAATTTTCCAGAAACAACCTTCCACGCACTCCCACGCGCCGTCAGAAGTTTCTGCCTCACGAGCACGCGCCTCCCCGCGCCGTCTCTCCCTTCCACGCGCCTCACGCGCCTTGCTTTGTTTCACGGACTGCCACGTCAGCCCTAGGGTGACGTCATTCAGCCACGTCAGCATCCACGTCAGCATTCCACGTCAGCATCATCCGTTGACCGTTGACTTTGACCGTTGACTTTGACCAAAGTCAACATTTTTCAACAGGACCTATCTTGCTCAGTTTTTCGCGTAGATTCCGATTTTGAGCTCCGTTTCTGCATTTAAGGTCTCTAAATCTCATTTTTTGGTCATTTTCTTCATTATGACTCAACAAAATGAACGCGACATCATACGTCCTATCACCATTATGTTGGATGGTCCTACTAGCTATCATGCATGGTCTCAGAATATGACTGTTTTTCTCAAGGGTCGTAAACTGTGGAGATATGTGACTGGTTCAATTCCTAAGCCAGTGCCAAACCCTAAGTCGAGAGTCATAGCTGCTGAAGAGTCTTCCACGACTACTGTTGCAACAGATGATTATGAAGATCGCCTAGAGGAATGGGAGAGTATTCAGAGTAAGATCTTATCTTGGTTTATTAATACCTCTATTCCCTCCATTCATAATCTTCTTCCTCGTCTTGAGACTGCTGAGGCTGCTTGGAAGTTTTTGGCCGATCGCTATAATTGTACTAATGATTCAAGCTTGGAGTTCCACATTGAATCAAAACTTTATCAAATGCGCCAAGAGACAGGTCAGTCCATTTCTGATTTTTATTCTCAGACTTCTACTATGTGGGAACAACTCTCTACTGCAGATCCTCCACTAGTGTGTTCTAAGGACATTGAGCTCTTTGTCAAATATCGGGATCGCCGTAAATTTATGCATTTCATGATGGGTTTGCGTGAGGATTTTAAGCCTACTAGGGCTTCTTTGCTTAGTCGGTCTCCTACTCCTTCTCTTGATGCTGCAGTGAAGGAGCTCATCTCTGAGGAAAACCGTCGGCCTGCTCATCACATGTCATTATCTGATCATGTATTGGCTACACCATCTCCACAGCCTCCCATTGCTGCATTCACTGCTCCTCCACGAATAAACTCTGGGCGTTCCACCTCTCAATCTTCCAAAGGTATTCGCTGTGAGTTTTGCCGTGCTAAAGGTCATGACATCTCAGTTTGTCGCAAGCTGCAGAAATTTATGCAAGAGCAGAATAAAGCTTCTCTTCCTCGGGCAGCTGCTGTATGTCCTTCTGATCCATCGGTTCCTACAGGTCCATCTTTGGCTTCCTCACTTACTACGGCTGATATCGAGGCAGTTGTTCAACAGGTTTTATCCCGTACTTCCACTGCCCTTTTTGCCACCTCAGGTAAACAACCTTGGTTTTTTGATACTGCTTGTTGTAACCATATGACTCCTGATGAATCCCAATTTTCTGATAAGGCACCCTTAGAACATCCTGTCACCATTTACACTGCTGATGGAACTCCTATGCCTGTTAGTCATAAAGGAACAATCTCTTCTCCTTGTTTATCCCTTAGTGACACTTTTCATATTCCAAAGTTATCCCTCAATTTGCTTTCTGTTGGTCAACTTTGTGAATTAGGCGTAGATCTTCTATTTACTAATCATGGTGTGGATGTGCAGGATCCCCGGACAGGTCAAGTGCTTGGGACAGGCCGTAAGGTTGGTCGCATGTTTGAGATTCATGACTTGAAGATTCCTTCACAAGTTATTTCTGCAGCTGCTACCACTGCCACCTCCTCACCTGATCTATGGCATGCTCGTCTTAGTCATCCATCCTTATCTCGTCTTCAGTTGTTAGCTTCTCAAAGTCATTTAGGTTCAGTTCAGTTTCAAAAATTTGATTGTACTTCCTGTCATTTTGGCAAACAAACAAAATCACCCTTTAATAATAGTGACTCATTTTCTTCTGCACCTTTTGATCTTATACATTCTGATATTTGGGGTCCTGCACATATTCCTACTGAGGGGGGATCTAGATATTTTGTCATATTTGTGGATGATTTTTCTCGATATACTTGGATTTATCTGCTTCACCATAGGTCTGAACTTGTGTCTATTTACCAAACATTTCATAAAATGATTGAAACACAATTCAATCGCACTGTCAAAATTTTTCGATCAGATAATGCTCAAGAATATAATGATAAATCTTTCCTATCCTTTTTAGACAATCATGGTACACTTACTCAGCGGTCTTGTCCTTATACCTCTCAACAAAATGGTCGTGCAGAACGAAAACATTGTCACATTCTTGATGTTGTCCGCACCCTTCTCATCTCTGCCTCTCTTCCTGAGCGCTTCTGGGGTGAGGCTGCACTCACTGCTGTATACACCATTAATCGTATCCCTTCACCAACTACACACAACAAATCACCATTTGAGCTTCTCTATGGTCAAACCCCCGACTACTCTTCTCTTCGGGTTTTTGGTTGTGCTTGCTTTGTTTCTCTTCCTCCTCATGAACGAACAAAGCTCCAACCTCGTGCTCGTCTCTGTTGTTTCCTTGGTTATGGTGTATCTCAAAAGGGGTTTCGCTGCTATGATCCCATCTCTCATCGTCTTCGTGTCTCCCGTCATGTTGAGTTTTGGGAACATCGTCCTTTCACGAGTCTTCAACAGTTTTCTACATCCTCTTCCTCTGAGTCTCCTATTTTTACTGATCTTTTCCTCCCTCTTATCCTGAACTTGTGGAGGATTCTTCAACATCGGCTGCCTCTCCAGACGACTCATCTCCGGTTCTGTCCCCGGCATATGACCCGCCTGTCTTGGATCCTGTGGCACCACCCTCTCCTGAGTCTCCTGATGGTTCTGAACTTCGTCGTTCCACTCGGGTAAGCATTCCTCCCCCTTATCTCTCTGATTATCACTGCTCTTTTGCCCTTGCCACCCTCTATGAACCTCATACCTATCGTGAGGCCCATACTGACCCTCTTTGGCAGCAAGCTATGAATAATGAACTAAATGCCCTTCATAAAAATCACACTTGGGATATGGTTGATTTGCCTCCTGGTCAGTCTGTAGTAGGTTGTAGGTGGGTTTACAAGATCAAGACCAAGGCTGATGGATCTGTTGAACGATACAAGGCTCGCCTAGTTGCCAAGGGCTTTACCCAAGAGTATGGCATTGATTATGAGGAAACATTTGCTCCTGTTGCTCGCCTTACATCTGTCAGATGTCTCATTGCTGTGGCTGCTGTTCGCCGTTGGCCTCTTTATCAAATGGATGTGAAGAATGCTTTCTTAAATGGAGACCTTCAAGAAGAAGTGTACATGCAACCACCCCCTGGCTATCCACACTCAGGCAGTCAAGTTTGTCGCCTTCGCCGTGCTCTTTATGGCCTCAAGCAGGCTCCTCGAGCTTGGTTTGAAAAGTTCAGCTCAGTTGTTGCTCAGCAGGGTTTCACTTCGAGTCCTCATGACACTGCTCTCTTCGTCCGAAGATCTTCTGCTGGTATCACTCTTATTCTTCTCTATGTTGATGATATGATTATTACTGGAGATGATTCTGCAGGTATCCGCTCTCTTCAGCACTTCCTTAGTCAGCATTTTGAGATGAAAGATTTGGGCACTCTCAGCTATTTTCTTGGGCTTGAGGTTACCTCATCCTCTGATGGATATTATCTTTCCCAAGCTAAATATGCTTCTGATCTCCTCTCCAAAGCAGGTATCACTGACAACAAGACTGTTTCCACTCCTTTGGAATACAATGCAAAGCTCACACCCTTGGATGGTGAACCTATCTCTGATGCTACTCGCTATCGTCAGTTGGTTGGTAGTCTGATCTATCTCACTGTTACTCGTCCAGATATTTCACATGCTGTGGGTATGGTTAGTAAGTTTATGGATGCCCCTCGTTCTGTCCACTATGCTGCTGTTCTTCGGATTCTTCGGTATGTCAAGGGTACACTTTATCATGGTCTACACTACTCCTCTCGGTCTTCTCTTGAGCTTCATGCTTATTCAGATGCGGACTGGGCAGGTGATCCGACTGATCGATGCTCTATCACAGGTTTCTGTTTCCTGTTGGGTACTTCTCTTGTCTCATGGCGTAGCAAAAAGCAGGATGTTGTTTCCCGTTCCAGTACTGAGGCCGAGTATCGTGCCCTTGCCGACACCACCTGCGAACTTGTTTGGCTTCGCTGGCTCTTGGCTGACATGGATGCTCCACAGCCCACTGCTACTCCTCTTTATTGTGACAATCGTAGTGCTATCTACATTGCTCATAATGATGTCTTCCACGAACGTACCAAACACATTGAGATCGATTACCACATCACTCGCCAGCATCTCAAGAAAGGCAATCTCAAGTTGTTCTCCATCTCATCTGCTGACCAGCCTGCTGATATCTTCACCAAGTCTCACCCGCCTGGTCGTCTTCTAGATCTTATATCCAAACTCCAGTTGGCTTCTTCCTTGCCACCTCGAGTTTGAGGGAGGATGTTAGTGTATAGATTAGGCTATATTAGCCCATTGGGCTTAGCCCAGTATATTACTTGTACTACACTTATATTACTTGTACTGCACACATACCTAGCCTTACTTGTATTGCACACATACCTAACCTATATAAGGCTCTCTTTTGTACATTGTTATACACACATTATTATACTGACTATTCAGTCATTCTCTCTCTTTTTATATTCTTAACAGAGGTCAATGAAAAGAACTTAATACGCGTTTAGATTGCGTCTCCAGCCCAGTGTTTGCGTTTTGCGTTCCTTTTTTTTTTTTTTTTTTTTTGGGAGAAGCGCGTTTCAGTTGCAAAGTGCTTTTCCAGTGGATCCTGTGCACTGTTCCGGGATCCACAATTTTTTTTTTTAACAAAATTTTCATTAAAAATGAGTCCTATGGCACTATTCACATATTTAAAAATTATTTTGTTACAGTATTTTCAATTTTCAGCAAAATAAGCGGTATCCAAACGAACCCTTAATATTTAAACTTAAGTTCTATTCACGAAGGATATTGACCAAGTCAACGGGTTGGAAGTTGAAATTGAATTAGTGACTTGTTCATTATTTCACTTGATTTCATTGTTCATATACATATACATATATATATATATATACATATATATATTTATACAGAGTAAAATACTTTTTTAGTTTCTAAATTTTACTAAAAGTTTGTTTTTCATCTCTAAACTTAAAAAAAAAAAAATTCTATTTTCCCTTAAAATTTGTAAATTCTTTTTTAATAGTTTAAAGACAAAATAATAATGAAAAGAGAACCTTCTTTTAATAGTTTTAAGATGAAAATTAAACTTTTGGTAAAGTTCAAACATATAAAGTAAAACATTTTTAATAGTTTATAGGTGAAAAAAGAACTTTTCAATAATTGAGGGGTGAAAAACTAATTTTTTAACATATAAAGATTAAAAATAAAATTTTGATAATATTTTAGGACCAAAATAATATTTTACCTTTTTATTTTTTCTTATTTTTATTATCACAGATATAAAGGAAGACAACCGTGAGGTCCGTGACACACAATAGACTTGGTTTACCATACCCCATCTCCCAGCTGTCCAATCCATCCTTCCTCCCCGAGATGAATATCCTATCCATATTCCATATTTAGTGCAGTGCAGGCACCACTTGTGTTCACAACACATACATTTCTACCTCTCTTTTTTTTTTTCCACATCTTGCATCGTGTGAACTGAAAATGAAATATTCGTTCTTATCTTTGAATAATCACATTCACATGTTCTTCATCCTCCCATGACCTTTCATTCAATCACCAATTACTCCATCAATCAAGTTATGAAATTTTTTGTTTCTATATCATGTTGATGTCAAAATATAATACTCCTTGGAATAAAAATTCGATCTTTTTTTTTTTTTTTATCATATCTTTTATTTTAATTAAAAAGTCAATACTTTTTTATTTACTAGTTGAGGATAGTTTTAAAAATTTGTATTTCTTTACTTGGAAAACAGAATTGTTAAATAATGTGTCCTCAGCAATATGATGAGGAAGTATGCAATAAGTTATAGAGTCAATATGGACTATCAGCAAGCACATAGAATGGGCCAGAAAGGCAAAATGTACAAGCATTTGTAATTCTATTGAGATAATCATTCACTACATGAAAAACAATGCCAGTACAGTTCAGGCACCACGACAAATTTGTTAGTGATATATGGCCTGTCTACCAATTTAGTGAGTGGATGTGACTGACCATGTAATGAAAGTCATTACATAGGCGATTGCAGACTGTAGCCATTGACACTGCATAAAGACCACCCAACCTTCAAGAAATGTATCTGATAGCTCTGAAAACCACCTCAAAATTCCTGAATTAATATTGCAGAAAAAACCCCTGTTATGAGCTCAACAATTGTATCAAACATCTCCCAAAACTACCTCAAAATGCCTTAATTGACAGGCAAAGCTAAGAGCTATTACAAGAAACAGCCACAAGCAGTTCAAACTAGAGTCAAATGACGCTGCTTCAGAATTACACAGCCTGCACAGCATCACCCATATTGAGTACCTATATTTTTTTTTGATAAGTAATAAGTTTTATTGATATCAAAAAAGGGACACCCTAGTACACAGGGAGTGTACAAGGGGTCACCAATTCAAGTACAAAAATTACAAGAATCAAGAAACATATTGAGCACCTATATTAAAAGAATTATGCATTGATTGGGAAGTAAACTTCAGGAAACAAGAGGGACCAATCTATAAAGCTGAGAAAATGTTTGTTTTTGGTAAGAGATGAAAACTTCGGTACTCTCAGTTTGATTACAGAAGTCTTTACAAAAGAAAGCTATAAGTCTAAATATGTACAAGATAACAAATTGCAACCCAGAGTGCGACAATCATATTAATTGGCAATAAAAGTTGCCTTACTTTTCACATACTGACACGGTGAATCAGAAAGAATGAAAAAAAAAAAAAGCAAGGACAAGTGATTTATACCTTCCACTATAAATTTCTTCAATCCACATTAAAGGATTAAGTATCATGCTGTGTACAGCAAACAGAACTTGCTGCAGATATCTTGTCATTGGCGATTGAGCTCATCTGCAATTGTTTTTCTAGCCTCATTGGATAGTTCTTCTGGATCACTTCCTTCTATAGGCTTATGAATAACAACTTCCACAGAACCTAAATTTAAGATGCCCTCCATTCCTGCAGGCATGATTTTGCCAGTTCCCTTAAGGGTAATAGGTACTACTGGCACTTTGGTTTTTGCCGCAACACTGAATGCACCTTTCTACATATCACCATAAAAAAAAAAAAAAAAAAAAAAAAAAAATTTCAGAGAGAACAATAGCGTTCTAATAGAACTCCTGAATCTCCCCTCAAGCATAGTTTTCATAAAAAAAATTGAAAGTAATGCAACTTGAGAGAGGAGGAGCAGACTGGAGCCAAATAGGAAATAATTACTGCATAAATTGAAATTATCTAGAGATGGTTCACTTCAACTTTGAACTGCCATGGGTGTGACTCTTTTATATGCAGCAAGAAAAAGTACTAAAGCATGTCAAAGTACACATGCTTTATAAATACAATAGGACTCTAACCTATCCTCTATTTTGGTTGTAGAGAAAATGAAAGAATCAATTTTTTTTCTTCGTTTTTGTTCATGATCCTCAGCAACTAGACACTGCAGGTGAGTTTCTGGTTCTTGTTTCCCTAAATGATCATATCAAATCAGTCCCAAAAGATTACTGATGTGAACTCACCTTGAAAGTACCCAATTTTCCATCTTTACTCCGTGTTCCCTCAGGGAAGAAAAATACAGAGGCCCCCTTCTTTGTAAGATCCATGCATCGCTTAAGGCAGTCCTATATGAGAAAAATCCCAAAATTCAAATCTATAGTTTCAGAGCAAGACTAAGTTTACCCAGACGAAAAAAAAAATTTATGATAAAACAGTTGTGGTACATTTCCATCTAACCTAGACATGCCAAATGAAGACAACTGCAATGAGAAACAATGTGCAAGAGTAAAGGAACTACCAACTGGCTTCTGCTGTCCATGCGCTTCAAAGGGATGACACCCAACAAAAACATGGCCCACCCAATAATGGGATAAAGGAATATTGAAGTCTTGCTGATGAACTTAAAGCTCCTTCCAAGAGTGAGAAGAGTATAGATGTCTAAAAAGCTCTGGTGGTTGGAAACATATACAGCAGGAATATCAGGAGGAGGCAGATTCTCCAATCCCTCATACTTAATTTTTATAAATGGAGTGACGGTTAAAGTTGCCCAGATTTTGGCAATGAAATGCGTAGCTTTTCTTCGGTATCGATCAAACAAGAGTACAAATGGATGTACCACCAGCATCAGCAGAAACAGAAAGATGGCAGTGAAAGCAGTGACAACATAAAAACATATTCCTCTAACTTTTGAGCTCAACTTATGTTCTGCACTTCAGAGATTTTAAAAGGAAACGGATTAGGCTATAAGCTTGAATATGAAGATGGAGAGTGTCTGAAAAAGGCGGAAAAGAAAAACCTGATAACGAGTAGCTGGCATCAGGGTACCCTGTTTCAGTAAGTTCAGATCTTACAACTATGTATCTGGATAATCTATTTTGATTGTAGACTTTATTATTAGAATAAGTTCTATTCAGCTCTTCTGTTGGCTTAAAATAGTTCCACGATACACCGCCATCCTTCCTTGGAACACACAAATACCTACTTTGAGCAGCTGTTAAAGAAAAAGAGCACAGTCAAAAAGTTTAAAAGATTATGGCCACTAGATAAGGGATCAACTAAAAGAATGAAGAACAAACAGTTTGATACATTGTCTATAAAATCATGAAGATATATGAATAATTTGAGCAACAACTTTTTATGTGGTCATACTTAAAGCCAAAAAAATAAAAATAAAAAACAAAAGAAAATTTCAAGACATTTTTTGGCAAGGATTGGGACCAACATTGATTATTTCCACCACCTGCAAAAGCACAGAAAGCAAGGAATCAGCTAACGAGGATAAGTAACAAAGTGGACATTTTAATCCGCTGTTCAGGTGACAAAGTAGAGTAGTTTGTAAGGGGAACAAATAGGAAGGACAATTGTGGGCTTGGGGATACATTTTCTTAAATGGCAGTACTTGGAAGTGCATCCATATGAAATTAAATATATATTCTTGTTATATGATCATACAACATAAGAATGAGAACATAAACCACACATCATTATTTCTACAACCCATTATTGTAATTTTTAATATCACTCAACTCAATTAATCCTTAACCCCGACTAATTGAGGTCAGCTATGTGGGTCCTTTTAAGCCACTCAACTATATCAAGGGAAATTTTTGATAATATCACTGATTTCTAGTCCAAGAACTAATTTCATGATCCAGGTGGTTAAGCAAGAGATGGAGAATTGGCCACATCACCAGTAGTAAACTTTCAACATAAATCTTAAACAATTAAAAAATGCCGCAAGTCATTAATCATTTATTTGGGCACAAGGCATATTTATAGACTTATAGTGTGCTTATATGATAGAGATACATTACTCACAGTTAGTTGAAATTCTCAAAACTGCCCTTTTATGTGGAAAGCAATGGGGATTAAGTCCTCTGTAAGTGCACGATTGCTGAAAGAAGGATCAAAAGCAATGAAATCATAAAACAAATTTCACAGAAAATAACAACAGCATCAAAGGCAGAGGAAAATTTTCATTTCTCAAAGTCGCTAGATAATTTTTTTTTTTTTTGGATAACAAATTTTATTAAAGAAGGCGATGTGTACTAGACGCACGCATGATTAAACTCTAAAATCAACATGATTAAACAAGTCAGTTCCACAAGCCATGCCTACCTATGCCATGTCTTCTTTCAACACCCCCACCAAAACATGTGACAAGCTTGATGCTTTAGCAAGACAATTCTAGTGGAAAACTAAGGCTCTGGATGGTAAGTTTGTTGCTTGGAAAGCTTGGGACAAGCTTTGTCAACCTAAGTGCAAGGGAGGCCTTGGTTTTAAAAAAGCCAAGGATTGCAACAAAGCCCTCTTGGCAAAATTAGCTTGGATGGTAGCATCAAGGAGAGACAGTCTTTGCATGAGAATCCTAAGAGCAAAATATAAAGTCAATCATGATTGGCTACACAGAGATCCACCTAAATACGCATCTCTAGTCTGGAAAGCCATTGAAGGTGCCAAAGAGATCATAGTAAAAGGAGCTTGTTATCTCATTGGTGATGGAGTCTCAATCAATATATGGAAGGATCTGTGGGTTCCCTGGATCCACAACTTCGTCCCCAAACCAAGGATAGATATTTTTGCTCTCTGGCCTTTGACAGTTTCACAGGTTATTGATTGTGAATCTCGAAGTTGGAGAGCAAGCTTGGTAAAAGAATTGTTTGAGCCTACCTCAGCCCAAGCTATCCTCTCACTCCCAATTCCCTTCAATTTGAGAGCTGACAAACTAATCTGGTTACCTACTTCTAAGGGAGCCTTTTTGGTTAAATCTGCCTATCGCACTTGCACCAACCAAGCCAATAACAATAACCATCCCGAAGTCCCATGGGGAAAGCTATGGAAGTTCAAGGCACCTGAGAGAAATAAAATGCTATTATGGAGAGTAGGTGTTAATGCTCTGCCCACTAGAGAGAACCTGATGTCCAGAGTTACTGTCAGTGATCCAAGCTGTGTTCTCTGTGGCAGTGAGATTGAATCATGCTGCCATTTGTTTGTGACCTGTCCAGTAGCTCGAGCACTTTGGCATTCTACCCGCTGGGGTTTTAAAACAAATGAAGCTAATCTCACCACATGTGAGGACATCATCATGTTGGTTTTGAACCCACCTAAGACAGCAAACCCCTCTGTAATTCAATGGTCAATTTCTCTTACCATGGCATTCGTGCTAGAAGCGATTTGGAGCCTGAGAAATCATAAATTGCATAACAGAGGTAATATCGATATTTTGAAGGCTAGCAGGCAAATTCAAGCCAAATCTTTGGAGTTTCAATCCTTGATGGCAGCTGAGAACAGTAAACTAACAAGCTTATCCCACTTGACATGGGGAACTCGCCCTTGAGGCTTGATCAAGATCAATATTGATGCAGCAGTCTCGGATTCAGTCACCGCCTTAGCTGTCATAGCTAGAGACTCTGATGGTAAGGTTATGAAGGTTTGGGCTAAATTGCATGAAAAGTGCTCCCCTCTCCAAGCTGAAGCTTCTGCACTCTTATGGGCGGTTCAGATTGCTGCTAGCAAGCAATGGAGTCATGTCATTTTTGAGGGTAACTCTAAAGTTTGTTTTGAGCCCTTAATTTCTAGAGACCTCCCATCTGATTGGTCCATAAGTAACATCATTTGTAATGTTATTAGTATCTCTGATTCTTGTCTTCGTTTTAGTTTTCGATGGGTTAAGCGGGTATGCAACTCTGTGGCTCATACAGCAGCAAAGCTTGCCATACACTCCAACATGTCTTTTTATTTCAATAATGATAATCTGCCTGCAGAACTTGTCTCTGGTTGTAAGGTAGACTATCCTCATGTTTCCCTTGTTTAATGTTAATAGAAGATTATCAAAAAAGAAAAAGAAAAAAGAAAGTAATCCTGACACTGACATCCACTCAAACCAACATATGAAAAACAACAGTTTAAGGTCTAAAATAGTCGTCTCACATCCCACAATGCTTCAAGCATTTCTTCCCCCAGTTTCAGTTCTAGTCCTTCTATGAAACGGTTTAGTAATAGCCTACCATATAAAAGCTTTACTATATTCAACAACATTGATATCTAGCAGTTTATTTTTAAGAGGGTAGTGTCTACCATTCTTTGTTTCTTGTTCCATTCACTGTTTTTACACCAAACAGCCATCAAAACATATTCAAGATCCAATCTTTTTCATTAACTCGACCCTTCAACATCAATCAATGAAGGCTTCAAGATCTCATCAAGAAATCTAATTTAGTGCCGAATTTGTAAAGATCCTACATAATCATTCTAGAACAGAACTTCTCAATTAACCAAAATCTCTAAAAAAGCATGTCAATAATTTTTTTCTTTGATAAGTAACTAACTAAAAAGCAATTCATATTAAAACAACTAACAATTGAAAGCTTATTTCCTATCAAGAAAACCTAATATTAAGCTTGGTTAGTGAGAAAATGAGGAAATCCAATGCAAGTCAAACTTCCGCTAACACTGACAATTTCACTCAAATCCTAATATTCTCTTTTTTTCTGAGCAAGCAAACATAGGCTAAGGGTAAAGCGTAAAATTACCGGCAATAAAGATGAAGCAGTGGAAAACCTCGAATCCTTGTAACCTGAAATTAGAAGCAACAAGAACGAGAGAGAGAGCAATTCAGTTCAGTTACACACAAAGTGAAAGAGAGAGAGAGAGAGAGAGAGAGAGAAGGAGCGTACCAAAACGGTGTAAGATTGTAGTGGAAGAGTGGGAAACGACTTCCATAGATAGAAGAAAAAGAAAAATGAAAGAAAAAAAACTCTCTCTCTGTCTCAGTTCCTTATCTTCTTGCGTGTGTTTGTCAATCAGAAAATTCTCTGCCTTTTCTGTTTGGGTGTGTTTGCGAGTTGGAGTTGGCGTGGGACTGACTAGGATTACGAATCTACTGTGTCTTCTTCTCCAATGCACCGCCAGTTTGTTTTTTTTTTTTTTTTTTAATCATTTCCTTTTTTTTAATAATTAAAAAAAAAGAATCTATTATATTAAACAAAGAACAAAAAAAATTTGGGTGAAAATAAAACAATAAACAAGAAATTCATTAACAATATTTCGAAGAAAATAATGAAAATATTCTTAATCAAATAAATATTATTTAATTAATATTTAAATATAATAAATAAAATAATAGGTCTCACAAGTTTTCGCTTTATAGTCCTCAAAATTGGTTGATACATCTTAGCGCTCACTAATGGGAAACACTCAAACCTAAGACCGAAGTCTTGTTGACTCAAGTCCATTACCACTATTCTGTTTGTTTCAGTGAAAAACTGTGTAAATATAGTTTTTTGTATTTTTCAATATTTAATTGGATCAGAAAAAAATAAGTTAAAGAAAAACTATTTTTAGTTAACATAAAAAATATGATTTATTTTTAAAGATTGTTTTCTACTAATTTTTTTTTTGAAAAATAACTCTATCTCATAATAAACTAAGTAAGGGAAGTTAAGAGATTATTTTTTAATTCATTTAAGGTCCCAACACATAGAAAAATAAGATAATTTTATAGAAAATATTTTTTAAAGAATGACTTATTTTTTAGAAAATATTATCAATAAAACAAATAAAACAAACAAAACGTAAATTCCCGTAAATTTCATGTTAAATAATGATGATAAAAATGGGTAATTAATAAAACACAATTGACATCATTCTCATTGAGCTGCCCCAGGTGTTATCTCCCCCCACATTTTGGTCATTGTCTATAGCTTTTATCTCTTTTAGACTTCCTCTATGACATGTTGTCTCTCTCTCTATTTTTCTCTAATGTGCATAGGTTTGAGTTTCATCAATAGAGCACAGTCAATACTGAGCTAGGCCATGACACAGAGTCCACAAGTTTAATCAATTTTAACAAAATGATTTTTGCATACTCCAATACAAAGAAAATCTCTCCATTATTGAATATGTCATCCCACAAATGCTTAGTAATTTGCATAAATTAACATCAGAGTGTGACACAAATCAAATATATAGTTATCTTACATAAACTTGAAGATAAGATTGCTCTGAAAATATACATTCAAAGGTAACAGATCAAAGGAAAATCAAATCAGATCCAAGTTGCAGAGAATATCATCGGCCCAGCAAGGCGACACAATCCTTCTGTACTGTCTGCAAAAGGTTGAAATCAAAAAGCTCACACCGTATAGGCATCTCTATCTCATAGAAGGGGTTCTTCAACACATAATCTGTGTACAATTCATAGATGACTTTCAAGAGAGCTTCCATCTGCTGTGTCCCAGGCTCACAGACCACAAAGAACTTTGTCCCTGCCAAAGAAGCAATTATTCTTTTAAAGTAAAAAATTTTCAGAGAGAACATCAAATACATGCTCATTATTTAAGAGAAACTCAGGTTAAATTTCACTTCCAAAGTGTATAGTACATTGTAGTAAAACCCAATCATACTCCTATACTCATGAAACAGCATTTCAACTTAATATCGTGAAGCTCACATAGCAGACACAAGAGCCCCATATAAATGCAAGAGCAAAACATACCAGCATTGAAGCAGATGACAAATCTTTTTTTTTTTTTTTGATAAATAACGTAAGAATATTATTAATAATAAAAAGATTGCCAAGCCGAGTACATTGGGGATGTACTATGGGGTGCACAAATCAAGAAACAAAAGAACAACAGTCAAGAAAAATAGAAAAGGAAGAACATGAAAAAACTACACTCCATTCAAAGAGAGTGTGTAAGAAAAAAGACTTAATCTCCAGCGAAGAGTGTTCGCAACCCTCAAAGCTTCTAGCATTCCTTTCACGCCAAACAGATGACAAATCTTTAATAAAGTAACATTTATAAGTTATGAAGTGGACCTCATATCATGCATCTTACCCTGTTAACAAATGGTAATAGAACAAACAAAATTGTAGACATAATCATATAACAACAGTTCACTATGAAGTAGAGCATGGGGGTAAAAGAGCTCTCATTGATATGAAAAATTGCACTAAGAGCCCCGAACTTTCATGTTGTTGCACTAACACCCTCCTAATAGGCCCCTTTGGTCAATACTCCATCCATTTGGGGAGCACATGGGTCCTATGTGTGCCTAGTCTCTTGGCGCCAAATTGTGAAAAAAGGCCTGGGGGTAGCACAGAGAAAACCATCCAAAATGTGAAAATCAAGTCTGCCGTGAAGGAAAAAAAACCTCATGAAACAAAAGTGAAGAAATGAAGAATGAAGAAAGAGTGAAGAAACAAATGAAGCTAGATCTTCATTGAAATTATTGCTAGAGAAATTGTCACCAGCCCTTTTTTGAATCCCATTCTCAAGGCACGTTCTCTATTTTCTCAATCTTTTTTTTTAATTTTTTTAAAAATGAACTTTTATCATCTGTTTGGTTAGTGGGGAATCACTGATAGCTTTGAAGACTATACTGACACCTCTTCCTTCTTCCTCGTACAAGAATGCTTTTTAGAATAACGCTCACATTGTCTGAGAGGCCATGACCCTTTGAATTATTATTTTTTTGGTAATCCATGATTGTGAGGAACCCTCAAGATTTCAGGTCTGTGAATCAAAATTGTCGACATATCTAGGTTAGGAGCTGTGGAATCTCCAGAATTTGTTTGGGTTTTATTTTTGTTTTTTGTTTCTTGTACAGCTATATGTGGGAATTCGGGATGGATTAGAGTAAAGTGTGGAAGAGATTGCTAACTTATAAGAAGGAAAGAAGTAAGAAAGTGTTTGAGTTTGTTTAACCCTGCAAATAGTGAAGAAACATGCTATTTATTCAAATTTTAGAATAAGGTGTTTTTTTTTTGTTTTTTTTATTTTTTAATTTTAATTTTTTTAAAAAGGTGGCGTGGAATTGTATACCTGTTTTGAGTTTAACTGTATACTCCATGGGTCTAGCTTCATTCAATTCTTCACTTTTTTATTCATCCTCTGCCCATGCTTCATTGCTTCACATTTGATTCATGTGATTTTGTTTTTTTTCCTTCACAGCAGATCTAATTTTGGCATTTGGAATGGTTTCTCTATGTTTCCTGCCTTTTTTCATGATTTGGAGCCAATGATTAGGCATATGTGAGGCACACATGTTCTCTCCGTTAGAAAAAGGACAGAACATTGACAGAAGGGACCTATTTGGTACAGAGTTACCATACCAAATTAGCTGGGAAAAAAAAGAAGATAAGAGGGTCTTAGTGCAATCTATCCTTTTTTGTGTATGAGCAACTCCTAAAAGTTTTATCATGCTCAAAAGTGGCTCTTAATCCACCGACATCATAAGAGGTGATCTCATTAGTGAAAAAGTAAACAGTTGGAAGCTCAAATCTCCCTTGTTCTAAAATATCATCAACACTCCAATTTTCCCTCAATACTTGAAAGGAGATCCATAATGAACTGATTTCATAGACCATGGGATAAATAAACAAAGAGCCACCACATTGCAGGGACGAACGCAGGATTTTAAGTTGGGGGGGGCCGGAGATAAGCGAAAAAAAAAATTTCAAATACGCATCCATATAATATTAATAAACTATCAACCAAGACAAATACCAAAAAATCATTGTTTCTTAATATATTAAGATACAATCATCTACTAACAAAAACAAAAGACATGAAACACTATTGTTTCTTTATACAATCATCTATGAAAAGGGAACTCGACGCTCTTTCAAATCTTCAAAATCATCTACAATTGAATCCAAACTAAATGTCGAAGCTATATCCTTTTCAATGTATAATATCAAAGAGTCTGTCAAAAAATCATCTTCCATTTTGTTTCGAAGGTTAGTTTTGACAATTTTTATAGCTGAAAATGCTCGCTCTGTAGTAGCAGTAGAAACTGGAAGAGTAAGCACAAGTTTCACCATTCTATAAACAAGCTTGTAGTGTTCTGAATTTCTAGTTCTCACTAACCATTGAGACAACTCAGATAAACTTTTCAATTCTTTGAACTCTGGATCCTGGACTACATTATGCTCAAAATGATAAAGCTCCTTCTTCAACACTTGTTTGTCATAATCTGTGAAATCTTGTGGATAGAAATTCTCTACCAACAAACAAAGATCACTACTTCTGAAAGATTTTAATGCCTCTCAAGGTTCTAAAGCTGAGCTAAGCCTAAGTAACTCCATTGCATCTTCATCAAACCGATAATTTAGTTCCTGTAGTTGAGAATCTATTGTAGCATAAAAAATATTTACTCGATAATGATACTCAATTGTAATGTTATCTTGCTGATTACGAGCTCGACCTCACCTCGGAACAAAACGGGCATTCATATCCAGGACATCAATGCAATGCTTCTCATAAAATGATATCACAGTGGTGAGTAAGCCAGCCCATCCATCATCTCTAAATTTTTGGATAAGTGCTTTAGTAGATAAAACTAAATGCATGGCATTTAAAATGTCTTGAGATTGGCTTTGCAAAGCTTGACAAAGTTTATCAGTGATCTCCATAGTTTCCTTCTCAAGATGCAAGATGAAGACAAATTCAAATGAAGTTAAACCCTCATAAGCTGACTCTGCTTCTGCCTGATGTTCTCCATCAATTGCATCATCAATTATATTTTGTAAAACTTCAACAGTTGAACTAAACATTCTTAATAAGCTAGAAACTGATCTAAAATGTGAACTCCAACGTGTTTCTACAGGTCGTTGTAAAGTGCCAATTTGATTAAGTCCACTTCCAGTCATAAGCTCTTCAAGATCAATCATACGTGCTATTTCATTAGCATTGGCAACTTTCAATTGTTCATTGCGCTTGCATGAAGTATTAAAAATTTTGATCAGAAAGAGCAATGTAAGAAAAAAATGACTAATGACATTAACTTGTTTTGATGCTTTTACTAATGCCAATTGTAAGCGATGTGCAAAACAATGGATGTAATAAGCATATAGGCAATCATTCAAAATCAAAACTTGTAATCCATTCCACATACCTTGCATGTTGCTTGCTCCATCATATTCTTGCCCTCGAATATTTTGTATATCGAAACAATATTGAGATAACAAAGAATATATCCCCTTCTTTAGAGTCAAAACCGCAGTGTCAGTAACATGAATAAGCCTAAAAAAAGTTATTTGACAAAGCCTTTTGCATCAACATATCTAAAAATCACAGCCATTTGCTCTCTCATGGACTCATCACGAGCTTCATCAACCATTATGCAAAACTTTGCATCACCAATTTCTTCCCGAATGACCTTCTTCACTTTAGCTGAGAAAACATGTAGAATTTCCTTTTGAATCCTAGGTGATGTGTAGGTTGCATTTTTGGGAGCTTTTTCTATTATTTCAGCAACCTTCTCATTCCAAAAAGTCACAATACCCAATGATTCAAAAAAGTTCCCATGATTTAATGAACTACAACTTTCATCTCGACCTCTAAAAGTTATAGCTTGAAAGGCAAGATATCGAACAGTAAAAATTACGGCCTTCAGATGCAACCGATTATTTGCAATTTGTTCAGTAGTGAAATGATCAACTACCCTTTGTAAATGTTGCCATTGGTTCATCAAATCCTTACACTTTTGCTCGGCAACTCTATGAGCTGAGTTAGGATCTTTTCTTATATGACATTGAAAAGAACAATCTTTGCCCCCAACTTTTTTCCAATTCCTAAATCCACCAACAATGAATGTATTTTGTCCCACAACCCCATTTGGATTATTAAAGACAAAGCAGGGTAGACAATAAGCTGCATCTGTGATAGGAGAATATTCAAGCTATGTTGAATTAAATCCAAACCAAGAAGCTTGAAAGCTACGATTGTGCTTTCCACTTTTTGGGTATGTCTTTAAAGGCAGTCGGTGCGGACCTTTTTTAATGTAAGCCCGTCGAATTTCATCACGTTGATTAACATGATATTCCCATATTTGTTTGCGTGTTCCAGGATCATAATCCAAAGAATCAAGATCGACTCTTTGAAATTGTGTTTGAGAGATTGGAACATCAACATTTTCCGGAATTGAGAAATGCACATTTTCTAGAATTGGAGCATCCTCCACATTTTCTAGAATTGGAGCATTCACATTTTTTGGAATTGGAATAGCAACATTAGTTGTTGGCAATCCCACGTTGACTCCGGAAGAATTTGAACATTTTCTTTTGAAAAAATCAAGCATTGTAGTTGATTTTTTCATGATCTACAAATAAAATAAGAATCACCGTTATTTTTTTAAATTTGTGTGACAATTTTCTATAATATATGATTTGTTTTTTTTTTTTTTTTTGTATTTGGTTTGCCTTTATTTATGTATTTGTGTTTGGTCGGCTTTATTTATACCCACTAATCTAAAGAATCCACCATCAACACTAAATTTATTCCCTGCACTACTAACAAGAACTTTTTTTTAAGTTTTTAACTTTACCTTTTTTTTTTCCTGCCACTTGCCCGTTGCCCAACCTCACTTGTCCCTATTATGCCCAACTAACAGTCAACAAAGGAAAAAAAACTAATCTTAAATCTCTACAAACTCTACTCTCTGTCTCTTTCCATCTCTCTTATCTATATAAATAAGAGAGAGAGTCACAATTCACAAACACAGACAAAGCCAAAAAGCCAAAAAAAAAAAAAAAATTCCACAGGCAGCAACACAGATTCAAATATTCAATTCACAATCACCAACATTTAATTAATCACTCATTATCAGTAAAAACACAATCATGAAACACCACAAGTCCACAAGACAATCTCAGATTCTCAGATCACAAAGTCACAAACATTTTATTAGGTTTTGAACTTTGAAGTTGAAGGAAAAGATAGGAGTAAATACTTGAACTGTGAAGGCTGGAGCAACGAAGCTCGGCTGAGCAAATCGAGCAACCGGCGTGGGCGGCGGCAAGTGGGTCTCGTGACTTTTGCCGGTGTGGGTACTAGAAAATCAGAAAATGGGTGACTGGGTGAGTCTCAGTCTCAGATGGTATCGTCGGCGTGGGTGAGTGGACTGGAGTCGCCGGTGTGGGTCTCGGTTCTCACCGGTGTGGACTGGAGTCGCCGGTGTGGTGTGGGTCTCTGCGCTCTGCTCTCGCCGGCGTGGGTATTAACGGCCAAATGGGTGAGTGGAGGCCGGAGGGAGTGGATCGAGCAGGGACGGACCCACGATGAGCCCAAAGGGGGCCCGGGCCCCCCCTGGGCCCAAAATTTTTTTTTTTTGAGCAAGTAAATATTTCAAAAAACAAAAAAAAAAAAATGGTTGGGCCCCCCTATGTTTTTTGCTCGGGCCCCCCTCCCAAAATCTTGAACCCCCTAGCCCATTTTCCGGCCAGACCCCAGCCCATTTTCCGGCCAGTCCATGTAAAAAAAAAAAAAAACAACACAGCCTTCAGAGAGCAAAAACACCACACAGAGAGCAAAAACACCAAACACCACATAGAGCAAAAACACGAAGGAAAAAAGAGAGAAAAAAAAAGAAAGAGGAAACGGAGAGATTGAGAGACCCACCGCGGCACTGCCCACGCCGCCGAGACCCACACCACACCTTTGGTTGCTCGATCCACTCCCTCCGGCCTCTACTCACCCATTTGGCCGTTAATACCCACGCCGGCGAGAGCAGAGCGCAGAGACCCACACTACACCGGCGACTCCAGTCCACACCGGCGAGAGCCGAGACCCACACCGGCGACTCCAGTCCACTCACCCACGTCGACGACACCATCTGAGACTGAGACTCACCCAGTCACCCATTTTCTGATTTTCTAGTACCCACAACGGCGAGAGTCATGAGACCCACTTGCCACCGCCCACGCCGGTTGCTCAATCTGCTCAGCCTAGCTTCGTCGCTCCAGCCTTCACAGTTCAGGTATTTACTCCTATCTTTTCCTTCAACTTCAAAGTTCAAAACCTAATAAAATGTTTGTGACTTTGTGATCTGAGAATCTGAGATTGCCTTGTGGACTTGAGTGTGTTTCATGATTGTGTTTTTACTGATGATGAGTGATGAACTAAATGTTGGTGATTGTGAATTGAATATTTGAATCTGTGTTGCTGCCTGTGGAATTTTTTTTCTTTTATTTGGCTTTTTGGCTTTGTCTGTGTTTGTGAATTGTGACTCTCTCTCTTGTTTATATAGATAAGAGAGATGGAGAGAGACAGAAAGTAGAGTTTGTAGAGATTTAAGATTAGTTTTTTTTTTCCTTTGTTGACTGTTAGTTTGGCATAATAGGGACAAGTGAGGTTGGGTAACGTGCAAGTGGCAGGAAAAAAAAGAGGTAAAGTTAAAAACTTAAAAAAAAAGTTCTTGTTAGTAGTGCAGGGAATAAATTTAGTGTTGATGGTAGATTGTTTAGGTTAGTGGGTATAAATAAAGCCGACCAAACACAAATACATAAATAAAGGCAAACCAAATACAAAAAAAAAAAAAAAAAATCATATATTATAGAAAATTGTCACACAAATTTAAAAAAATAACGGTGATTCTTATTTTATTTGTAGATCATGAAAAAAATCAACTACAATGCTTGATTTTTTCAAAAGAAAAGGTTCAAATTCTTCCGAAGTCAACGTGGGATTGCCAACAACTAATGTTGCTATTCCAATTCCAGAAAATGTGGATGCTCCGATTCTAGAAAATGTAGATGCTCCAATTCTAGAAAATGTGGAGGATGCTCCAATTCTAGAAAATGTGGATGCTTCAATTCTAGAAAATGCGCATTTCTCAATTCCGGAAAATGTTGATGTTCCAATCTCTCAAACACAATTTCAAAGAGTCGATCTTGATTCTTTGGATTATGATCCCGGAACACGCAAACAAATATGGGAATATCATGTTAATCAACGTGATGAAATTCGACGGGCTTACATTAAAAAAGGTCCGCATCGACTTCCTTTAAAGACATACCCAAAAAGTGGAAAGCACAATCGTAGCTTTCAAGCTTCTTGGTTTGGATTTAATTCAACATGCTTGAATATTCTCCTACCACAGATGCAGTTTATTGTCTACCCTGCTTTGTCTTTAATAATCCAAATGGGGTTGTGGGACAAAATACATTCACTGTTGGTGGATTTAGGAATTGGAAAAAAGTTGGGGGCAAAGATTGTTCTTTTCAATGTCATATAGAAAAAGATCCTAACTCAGCTCATAGAGTTGCCGAGCAAAAGTGTAAGAATTTGATGAACCAATGGCAACATTTACAAAGGGTAGTTGATCATTTCACTACTGAACAAATTGCAAATAATCGGTTGCATCTGAAGGTCGTAATTTTTACTGTTCGATATCTTGCCTTTCAAGCTATAGCTTTTAGAGGTTGAGATGAAAGTTGTAGTTCATTAAATCGTGGGAACTTTTTTGAATCATTGGGTATTGTGACTTTTTGGAATGAGAAGGTTGCTAAAATAATAGAAAAAGCTCCCAAAAATGCAACCTACACATGACCTAGGATTCAAAAGGAAATTCTACATGTTTTCTCAGCCAAAGTGAAGAAGGCCATTTGGAAAGAAATTGGTGATGCAAAGTTTTGCATAATGGTTGATGAAGCTCGTGATGAGTCCATGAGAGAGCAAATAGCTATGGTTTTTAGATATGTTGATGCAGAATGCTTTGTCAAAGAATGTTTTTTTGGGCTTATTCATGTTACTGACACTGCGGTTTTGACTCTAAAGAAGGGGATATATTCTTTGTTATCTCAATATTGTTTTGATATACAAAATATTCGAGGGTAAGGATATGATGGAGCAAGCAACATGCGAGGAATGTGGAATGGATTACAAGTTTTGATTTTGAATGATTGCCCATATGCTTATTACATCCATTGTTTTACACATCGCTTACAATTAGCATTAGTAAAAGCATCAAAACAAGTTAATGTCATTAGTCATTTTTTTCTTACATTGCTTTTTCTGATCAAAATTGTTAATGCTTCATGCAAGCGCAATGAACAATTGAAAGTTGCCAATGCTAATGAAATAGCACGTATGATTGATCTTGAAGAGCTTGAGACTGGAAGTAGACTTAATCAAATTGGCACTTTACAACGACCTGTAGAAACACGTTGGAGTTCACATTTTAGATCAGCTTCTAGCTTATTAAGAATGTTTAGTTCAACTGTTGAAGTTTTACAAAATATAATTGATGATGCAATTGATGGAGAACATCGGGCAGAAGCAGAGTCAGCTTATGAGGGTTTAACTTCATTTGAATTTGTTTTCATCTTGCATCTTGAGAAGGAAACTATGGAGATCACTGATAAACTTTGTCAAGCTTTGCAAAGCCAATCTCAAGACATTTTAAATGCCATGCATTTAGTTTCATCTACTAAAGTACTTATCCAAAAATTTAGAGATGATAGATGGGCTGGCTTACTCACCACTGTGATATCATTTTGTGAGAAGCATTGCATTGATGTCCTGGATATGAATGCCCGTTTTGTTCCGAGGCGAGGTCGAGCTCGTAATCAGCAAGATAACATTACAATTGAGCATCATTATCGAGTAAATATTTTTTATGCTACAATAGATTCTCAACTACAGGAACTAAATTTTTTTTTTTTTTGATAAGTAACTTAACAATATATTGAAAAAACACCGCCCCGTACATAGGAAATGTACGAAAGAGACAAGAACATCAAGAAAACAAAGTACAATGATCAATCAACCCAGAAAGGGAAATACAAGAAAAAGAAGGTAAAACCAAACACCATTCGAGAAGAGTAGAAAACAAAAAAGACTTAAACTCAAGAATGGACCGCTCACGATCCTTAAAGCTTCTCGAATTCCGTTCTCGCCAGATACACCACATCAAACAGTGCGGCACAATCCTCCAAATAACTAAATTATAATGTCGCCTGAAGTTGCAAGACCAGCAATCCAACAAATCTGCCACCCTTTGCGGCATCACCCAACTAATACCAAACAAGCAGAAAATCATACTCCACATTTCAAAAGCAAGAGGACAGTGAAGAAGGAGATGATCTACAGATTTCCCACACCCTTTGCACATGAAGCACCACTCAAGAACAACAAAGTGTCTCTTCCGAAGATTATCAATAGTTAAAATCTTGCCTAAAGCCGCAGTCCAAGAGAAAAAGGCAACCCGAGGAGGAACCTTCGATTGCCACACCATTTTCCAAGGAAAGGGAAATACCGTAGATGGGGAAAGAAAATGATAATACCCACTCACCTTGAAACCTCGGTTGCAGGCAGGCTTCCAACAAAGTTTGTCAGGACCAACACCCCGAACCTTTGCAGAATAAATCAAGACCAAAAACGAATCCAAAGAAAGAGACTCTTGCTCGTTCACTAATCGACAGAACTGAATGTCCTAAGAAACTCTCCCATTTGCAAAGCACATAACCTCAGAGACCGACGCCTCCCTTGTCCTACTAATATTATATAAGTCTGGGAACTCCTCCTTAAGAGGACGATCCCTACATCACACATCATCCCAAAACTTCACACGAGTACCATCACCCACATCATACCGAAGGCACTCAGAAAAAATCAGCTAGCCACTTCTAATGCACTTCCACAAACACACACCATAACCCCCCGACACAGATTTTGTACTCCAACCACCCCACTCATTCCCATACTTCGCCCCAATGACCCTTCTCCAAAGGGCATCATTCTCCCAACCATAATGCCACAACCATTTGGCTAACAAGGCAGAATTAAACCTTCTCAAGCACCGGATGCCTAACCCTCCATTCTTCACTGGCCTACAAACCTTATTCCAATTAACTAAATGAATTTTACGATCATCCCCAATACCAGCCCAAAGAAAATCACTTTGTAATTTCTCCATTCTCTTAGCCACCTTAACAGGAATAGGGAGAAGAGAAAGGAAATACGTAGGTAAGCTAGAGAGCGTACTCTTAATAAGGGTAACTTTACCCCCCTTGGATAAATACAACCTCTTCCAACCAGCTAACCTACGCTCCATCTTTTCCAAGATAGGATTCCAAATAGTCTTATCTTTATAAGAAGCACCCAACGGGAGGTCTAAATATTTCAACGGTAAAGCAGACTCCCTATAGCCCAAAATCTCCACTAACTCATGAAGATTAGACACATCCCCAACTGGAACCAATTCAGACTTATGTAAATTGATTTTCAGCCCTGACATCTCCTCGAATCTAGAGAGAATCCCACGAAGAGCTGTAATATGAGTGCTGTCTGCGTCACAAAAAACAAGAGTATCATCCGCGAACAATAAATGAGACACCGACAACAAGGAACCAGCTTCATTCCCAACTGAGAAACCCAAAAACTGACCAGCAGCAGTAGCCGCAACCAACATTCGGCTCAAGGCTTCCATGACAATATCAAAGAGAAATGGGGATAAAGGATCACCTTGCCGAAGTCCTCTAAAACTCCCAAAAAAGTCAGACGGACATCCATTGATCAAAATGGAGAATTTGACGGTTGAAATACAACATCTGATCCACCTTCTCCACTTTTCAGAAAATCCACACTGCTGTAACAGAAACATGAGAAACTCCCAATTCACATGATCGTACGCTTTTTCAATGTCTAGCTTGCACAACACCCCCGGAATCCCCGCCTTCAAACGACTATCTAGACACTCAGAAGCAATAAGAACAGAGTCTAAAATCTGAAGACCTTCCACAAACGCATTTTGAGATTCTGAAATAAGACCATGAACCACCCTTCGCATTCGATTGGCTAACACTTTAGCGATAATCTTATACAACCCACCCACCAAACTAATAGGCCGAAAGTCTTGAACATCCATAGCATCAACTTTCTTAGGAATAAGAGCAATAAAAGTAGCATTAAGGCTCTTTTCAAACACAGCATGTTCATGAAAAACATGAAACACGTTCATAACATCATTCTTCACCGTGCTCCCACAAGACTGAAAAAATGCCATAGTAAAACCATCCGGACCTGGCGCTTTATCACCTTTGAATTCATGGACCACTCCAGAAACTTCTTCCTCATCGAAAGGTCTGTCCAACCAAGTGGCATCAACCTCAGAAATTATAGAAAAAACAACATCATCCAAAAGAGGTCGATGTACCACATTTTCCGAGAAAAGCAGCCTATAGAACTGAGAAATACACCTCTCAATTATCCCCTGATCCGAACATAACTCTCCATCCACCATAAGTCTATCGATAGTATTGCATCTTCTATGAGAGTTTGCAATACGATGAAAGAATTTTGTGTTCCTATCTCCCTCTTTAAGAAAAAGAGCCCTAGATTTCTGCCTCTAACAGATCTCTTCCAACAAAATAGACTTCTCTAACTCTCCATGAATACGATCCTTTTCCCTCCTTTCCTCCTCAGTAAGAGCACGAGCTTCCTCAATAACTTCCAAAACATTAAAATCCATCCACAAGTTTTGCACCCTACGGCCTATATTACCAAACTCCTCCACATTCCATCTCTTCAAATCCAATTTCAGCATCTTTAGCTTGTTAGCCAAAGAAAAACTAGGAGTTCCTTGGAACTGATAGGACTCCCACCAAGAAGTCACTCTTCCCAAAAAGCCCTCATCCTTTAACCACATGTTCTCAAACCTAAAAGGTTTTTTGCCTCTGTGTAAATTTTCGCCCTCAAGAAGGATAGGAAAATGATCCGACATTAACCTAGGAAGACGGCGTTGACAAATAGATGAGAAATTCTCCTCCCAATCTGCAGACAAAAGAAACCTGTCCAATCTGGAACTAGCAACAACCTCTCTAGTATTAGACCAAGTGACATTCCCCCCAACCAAAGGCAAATCAACAAGACTTTGCTCGGAAATAAAATCTGAAAACCGAAGCATAGCTGAAGTGAAACTTGTAGAACCAGACCGTTCAGAAGGAAAACGCACCACATTAAAATCACCACCCATACACCAAGGCACATCCCACCAACTACGCAGGCCAGATAACTCATCCCATAAGAATCTCCTGTCTCTATCACTATTGGGACCATAAACACCAGTGAAGGCCCAAACGAAATGATCCCATAAGATAACTTATCGGTTTGATGAAGATGCAATGGAGTTACTTAGGCTTAGCTCAGCTTTAGAACCTCGAGAGGCATTAAAATCTTTCAAAAGTAGTGATCTTTGTTTGTTGGTAGAGAATTTCTATCCACAAGATTTCACAGATTATGACAAACAAGTGTTGAAGAAGGAGCTTTATCATTTTGAGCATAATGTAGTCCAGGATCCAGAGTTCAAAGAATTGAAAATTTTATCTGAGTTGTCTCAATGGTTAGTGAGAACTAGAAATTCAGAACACTACAAGCTTGTTTATAGAATGGTGAGACTTGTGCTTACTCTTCCAATTTCTACTGCTATTACAGAGCGAGCATTTTCAGCTATGAAAATTGTCAAAACTAACCTTCGAAACAAAATGGAAGATGATTTTTTGACAGACTCTTTGATGTTATACATTGAAAATGATATAATTTCGACATTTAGTTTGGATTCAATCGTAGATGATTTTGAAGATTTGAAAGAGCGTCGAGTTCCCTTTTCATAGATGATTGTATAAAGAAACAATAGTGTTTCATGTCTTTTGTTTTTGTTAGTAGATGATTGTATCTTAATATATTAAGAAACAATATTTTTTGGTATTTGTCTTGGTTGATAGTTTATTAATATTATATGGATGCGTATTTGAAATTTTTTTTTCGCTTATCTCCGGCCCCCCCAACTTAAAATCCTGCGTTCGTCCTTGGGATCGAGCAACCAAAGGTGTGGTGTGGGTCTCGGCGGCGTGGGCGGTGCCGCGGTGGGTCTCTCAGTCTCTCCCTTTCCTCTCTCTCTTTTTTTTTTTTTTTTTTCCTTCGTGTTTTTGCTCTGTGTGGTGTTTGGTGTTTTGCTCTCTGTGTGGTGTTTTTGCTCTCTGAAGGCTGTGTTGTTTTTTTTTTTTTTACACGGACTGGTTGGAAAGTGGGCTGGGGTCTGGTCGGAAAATGGGCTGGGGGGTTCAAGATTTTGGGAGGGGGGCCCGAGCAAAAAACATAGGGGGGGCCCAACCATTTTTTTTTTTTTTTTTTTTTTTTTGAAATATTTACTTGCTCAAAAATATTTTTTTTTTGAGCCCAGGAGGTGCCCGGGCCCCCTTTGGGCTCAACATGGGTCCATCCCTGCCACATTGTCATAAATATTTGATATCAACTTGCAATATAAAGGTTGCTAACTAAAATCTTTATATTCTAGCATGTCAGAACATAAATTTCTCTATACAATTTAGTTTCATTTCGTTATAATCATAAAAATGGCAGCAATGCTTGACATAAATTCACGACTATCAATGTCAAAATGTACCAGTCCACATCCATGGAGGCTTACCAGATATGCAACATCTAGGTACAAATAAGTCTTTTTAGCTCTTATATGCACAATTATAAAATATTTTTCATATCTTGACACTCTCAAAATTACAACCTTTTCTTGTTTAGATCAGTAAAGTTGTGGCTCCAAGCCTCCAAGGGACGGGTACTACCTTAAAATTGCTATGCTTAATACAAAATTGTATGAGTAACAAAAACAAAACACTGATATGCAATGATTGTTTGAGGCTTATTAGATTAACAACATACAGATTAACAATAACTATGCTTAGCTTGTTGTATCCAAATCATAATTTTTTTTCACATGTTCAAGGGTCATAAGTTAATATCGGAATGTACCAGTGAGTGATTGGAAGCAATGGAGATCAAATGTATCGGCTTCGAGAAGCTCAATGCCCAAACAACCTGCAACTGGCGATAACTGCTGAGAGATTGCGTGCATCGAGTGCCATAAACTCGCAACCCGCAAGCTATCATTTGTGTCCATCCTTCCAGCAGACCCATAATCCTAATTGTCAAACACACACACAGATTTCATCAGACAAGCCCTATTTCCAATTAACAATATCCACTCTTTTCCAGGAAATATCCATTAGTACTACCGATCCAGAATCCTATTATGCCCCAGGAAAAAAAAGGGGGGAAAAAAAAAGAAAGATTTTGTATATTTTTATACCTTCACACACACACACACACACACAAGTAACAAGTTTTATTAGAAAAATAAAGAACCCCAAGTACACTGGATTTGTACTAGATGTTTATGACATCTAAAGCTTTAAAAGTACAATGATCAAGAAACTAATATAAGATTGAGAAAGAGATACTCCACGAGGCTAATTATGCCTTGACATATATAAACAGGATCAATCTACAACTAGTGTAACTCTTTACAAGTGTAATTCTATTGGAAAATCGGAATTTGTCCGGGAAAGGAAATAAATAGCCACTCATTCATCAGGCCCATAATCCAAAGTTTCTATTTTTTTTTTCAAAAAGAGAAAGCTAAACATTTCCAATATTCAAATCACTAACACAGCTTTTCTCCATGGTAAATCGGAAAAAAAAAAAAAAAAAAAAACACACACACACACACACACACATACCCATCGGTTTGATTTCGAGTTGCAAACTCCTACAAGTGAAAAGGCCAAGTCTTTCTCAGTCCCCAAATTCCATTTGGCTCGTTTTGTTTTTCCCACATTTTCTCAGCCACCAAACATAACATATACAACCCCATTCAGTTTTCTATCATCTCCACATTTTCAGTTTTCTATAAGGTAAACGTTTGTGTATATAAAAAAAAAAAATGAAACTTTCTCGGGAAACAAACTGAAAATTATATACAAAAATACATAAACATTTACCTTGTAGAAAATCAAGCCACCTGATTTGTTGATGATGTAGAGGCTGTAAATTGCTGCCATTTCAAAGGGCAATTTGGGTATATGATAAACTTTTGAGAAAGATAAATCAAGACCGATGATGAAGCAGATGAATGGATTAACTTTGCAGAGTTAGATCCGAATGCTGTTTCGAAGAGTGATAGATACGACTCAGGAATTGAATAGAGATAATATCGTACCTTATGCTTTGAAGAACAACTGGCCTATTAGCTCAGCTGGTTAGAGCGTCGTGCTAATAACGCGAAGGTCGCAGGTTCGAAACCTGCATGGGCCATTCTTTCCAAATTACAATTGACTTTGCAGTTAATACAAAAATATTTTACAAAATTTTTATTTTATTTTAATTCTTAACAATAATACCAATATTAATATAAACACATCTTACAAATTTTTTTTAAAAAAATTCTTAACAATACCAAGTGGATAAGGTGGATAGTTTTGATTTATTACCAATTTTAATACAAGAACATGTTATATATATATATGTAGGGACCCGGTTCGGGTGCCTCCCTCCTGGGGATGGGCGGACCTGAGCCCAGGTGACCCCGTACAATAAATTTGTAGAGCGTGGGTAGAAGGATTAGGCATTAGCGAAATATACAACAGTCGATGTGGGTTTACAAGATCAATAACTAGGATTTGGCTAAGTGTTCTAAGGGAGAGTTCGTCCTCTGGCCAGTCCGAGGAGCTCTTCCCTTAGAACTAATGAATATAAGGGTTTTTCTTTAACACCCTGAAAACCCCTTAACTTCCCAATCGAAGGCCCCCCCTCCAACCCTTGAAGATTCACTTTATTATATAGTCTCGTTTAGTTGATCTCTACCGTCTACTTGTTGGTCATCTGAACCTGTGTTTGTTGACACCCCATTTTGCAACCCGCATTTAACCTCATCGGGAGGGTAAAGGGTAATTTTGACTTGAAAATATGCATCTTGACTCTGGTCATTAGATTTTTAATCTCATTTCATCAAAATGATCTTGATGTTGTAACGATCAAATCGACTGGTCATAAGCCTTAATCGGACCATCAGATTGAAAGTTATCATCAAATCAAGTTTTAATGCCCGAGTTGCACTATCAAAGATTAAGTCCGATTATATGTGATTATGAACAATTGATTTTAATTGGTTATAAGTATAATCAATTGGAGATCAATGATGTGTCATAATTTAATTGGTTAGGACTACATTTTATGGTGAGGTTGCATACACCTAATTAATTAGATAGTTAAACATTAATTATTTAATGAGTAATTTGTGTAATTATCTTTTAATTAGAGTAAATTTGGAACCAATTAAGTCTGAAATGGGAGTGATTGGAGCCATTTAATGTTAATTGGGAGCTAATTTGGGACCTGTTAATGATTAATTGTGCTGAAACCATTTTCTAACAAATGACCTCTGCTCACTATTTCATCGATATCTCTCAGAATATTTTGAATCTGTGAATGAGGTTAATTTTCCCAGAAACTAGACATCCGGGGCTTCAATTTAAGCACAAGAACGAGGCAATTCCGATCAGAATTGAGTCAGATATGATTTTTTGAAGTTAGCTCTACAAGCTGTTACAGCAGCTACGGGAAAACCGAATTTTGGCTTGTTCCTCACTCCTACCAATCTTTCCATTTAATGCACCAGATTTTCCCTAAGGCTAAAATGAGGTCTAGGTTCATGATCTTTGTCAACCCTCATTAAATGGCCTTCCATTCATATTTCCTCCACCACTACTATATAAACCCCTCTCTACTTCATTCCAAAGCACACCAAAAACCCCTCTCTCTTCTCCTCTCTTGAGTTCTAGTGAAGTAGAGTAGTCTTGTCATATCTTGGTCTTCCTGAGACTCAAGGTATTGAGTGAGACTCACTCTCCCTCTCCTAGTTCTTCTTTTATCCTCCTCCCTTAGGACCTCTACCAAGAGTCTCCTTCTCCACCATATGGATCTTGCATGAAGGTAGAATCTCTTTCCCTAACTAGTTTTTTATATTTCCATGATGAGAGTTTAAGATTAAAGCATGATAGTAATCACCTAAATTCCCTTGAATATGTTTGAATGTTCTTAATTGTTCTTATATGTTCTTCATATGTTCTTGATTGTTCATCACATGTTCATGCATAAACACTAGTTTTGATCTTAAATCCACATCAAAAATATGAAAAACATGTTTGTTTCATAATTCTTTCAAATTCTTGAATCTAGGATATCACCATTCACACACATTCACTAGAATTTATTTTTTCCAACTGTAATGCTCAATAAATTGAATTAGGGTTTATCACATGCACACACATCAAATTCAACATGCAAATTGATTGACATATTGGATGATATGATATGAATGTTGGCCACCATGGTCTAGAAGACCGGTTTCACCGGGCAAAGTGGGTGCCTAACACCTTCCCACTTTGTAACATAGCCTCCGAACTTAGATCAAGGATTAGTAGATCAAATGCTTATCCTTGTAATTTTCAATTTCTAGATTGTAACTAGGAAACAAAGCCATGTACTTTATCTTAGATTGTATCTAGGACCAAAGCCATGTAATTTCCTATGTTCAATGTAAATTCAATTTCAAAGTAATAAAATGATGAATTTTTCAATCATGGTTTTCTTATTTTTCCAATAATTAAATAAGTGGCGACTCCATTGTAAAACCCTTAATCTAAAGGGGAAAATATAACTAGTCGAACCTCCATTTTGAGAGGCAATAACACGACTCCACCCATTCACGTGGGTTTGGCCCAACACTCCTATAAAAAAGGGGGCCGGGGGCGCGATCTCTCACAGTGTTTGAGGACTTGTCCCATCAGCCGCCTTTGCAGGCTTTCTGTTAGTTGAAGTAACTAAGGCATCACTGTTCGTTGGTCAATTATTCACCATTAATGCGGCCAGAGTATTGGTTGCGTACATTTAATGGGTGGATGACAGCTTTCTTTCTTTGATGTCGGCTTGCCGAGGACATGGTTGTCCTCCGCGAAGTTCCTTGATGGCTTGGGCCTCTCTCACTCATCCTCGGATTCTGTACTCTCCTCGGCATAGGCCTTGGGCCGATATAGAGTAGGCCGGAGTTGCCAAATATTTGGACCTCACAATATATATATATATATATATATATATATATTTATTTATTTATTTATTTTAATAAATTGTTAAGGTGATAGTTGTGATTGGTGTAATATTGCTTCCAACTTTTTTTTATAAATTTTTAAGGTGATTAGTGTAACATTGCTTCCATATTCATGTTAGAAAATGATGCTCTCCATTTAAAATGAATCAATTTCTTGATTTTGAATAAATATTACCATTTTATTGTAAACCAACTTTGAGTGTAACTTTCTAGTGAAATGGAAAGTATCATTTCCATTGAGTTCACCATTAGCATTGCTTTTATCGCACACCAACTATTGTGAATTAAACTTAGAATGCAATTGGTACATTGTACCAAAAGAAATACATAGAAAAATGATATAATAATTTAAGGAATACAAGAAATTATAATGTAGTAAATACTATCATCTATTTATTTGGTGTAATTATGCACATATATATATATATATATATATATATATATTCCAGGGTTTGACAAACATGATAAGATGATGGAATGAAATCATATTTAATTCAAACCTCTCTCTCTCTCTCTCTCTCTCTCTCTCTCTCTCTCTCTCTCTCTCTCTCTCTCTCTCTCTCTCTATATATATATATATATATATATATATAAAATGATCTTAGTATGATTTTTAAGGACCTTTTTGAACTCACACCTTGTTGATAATGACCAATTAAGGGGAGCTTACTCTGGGTCCGTTTGGTTAGAGGGGTGAAAAAGTGGGAGGATAAAAAATGGTGAGAGGGGAGAATAGAAAATGGTAGGAGGGTAGAAAAGATTTTAATTTCTCTATTTTTTGTTTGGTTGGGAGTGAAAAAGTGGAGGGATGAAAAAAGTGAGTTTTTATAAATTTACTCATATACTTTTGTTAAAAAATGATACTCAATTAAAACAAAAAAAAGTGACAAACAAAAAAAATGCAATCACCCTAATTTATTAAAAAATAAAAATTACGTCTAAAAAAAATCACATCTAAACAAAAAAAACAAAAAGAAAAAAACAAAAACACAAATTAAAAAAGAAAAAAAGAAAAAAAGGAGAAGAAGAGCAACGTACTGGACAAGTCTGCCTAGGAAATCAAAAGAAAAAAGGAAAAAGAAAGAAAAGAGAGAGAGAGAGAGAGAGAAAAAAAAAAAAAAAGAAGAAGAAGAAGAAGGAAGAGGAAACGTCCAAGAAAAAAGAAAAAAAAAAAAAAGGAAAGAAAGAAGAGGGAACGTCTCGACTAGAGAAAAAGAAGAAGCAACGTATTGGATGAAGCCTGTAAGGACCTGGTTCAGGCGCCTCCCTCCTGGGGATGGGCGGACCCGAGCCTAGGTGACCCCGTACAATAAATTTGTAGAGTATGGATAGAAAGACTAGGCATTAGCGAAAGATACAACAGTTGACGTGAGTTTACAAGATCAATAACTGGGATTTGGCTAAGTGTTCTAAGGGAGAGTTCGTCTTCGGCCCAGTCCGAGGAGCTCTTCCCTTAGAACTAATGAATACAAGTGTTGTCCTTTAACATCCTGAAAACCCCTTAACTTCCCAACCGAAGGCCCCCCCAACCCTTGGGGGTTCACTCTATTATATAGTCTCGTTTAGTTGATCTCAACTGTCCACTTGTTGGTCATCTGAACCTGTGTCTGAGGGCTTGTTCCATCAGCCGCCTTTGCAGGCTTTCTGTTAGTTGAAGTAACCAAGGCATCACTGTTTGTTGGTCAGTTCACCATTAATGCGGCCAGAGTGTTGGCTGCGTACATTTAATAGGTGGATGACAGCTTCCTTTCTTTAATGTCGGCCTGTTGAGGACATGGTCGTCCTTGGCGAAGTTTCTTGATGACTTAGGCCTCTCCCACTCATCCTCGGATTCTGAACTTTCCTTGGCATAGGCCTTGGGCCCGATGTGGAGTGGGCCGGGGTTGCCAAATATTTGGGCCCCATAATAGCCCCTCAAAATTCTATTGCCCAGCTCCTTAGGTGAGGAGAAGGATTTTGATGCCCTTGCCTTGGCCTGGCGAGCCTTGTCTTTCTGTCAGTGTCCAAATCCTTTCAACTGCTCAGGGGACGTTCCTTGCGTTTCGGTATTTGGAGCGCACCTTCATTAAATTTCGGCGGCTCTTTGTCCTCCACATTCAACGGTACGATGATGAATGGACGGTAGAGATACTTCTGATTCATTGGGCGAGAAAACCCGTGCGGTTACTCTTAATTGGGGGTATATATACCTAATTGAACTGATTTGACCCTTCATTTTGCATTCAAGAGACCTTGCGCACATACTTCGAATTCGATCACATCTCCAATTGTACTTGCGACTTCCTTTAGCACAAAAAGCCTGCCCGATGAGCTTTTCCTCATTTCTGTAAGTCCTCTTCTTTCTCTGATTCATACTTTTCCGCCTGAGTTCCTCGTTAGTTCTTTTGGATGGGTAGGTTTAAGAAGTTAGTTGAGTCTGAGGAGGCAATGGACAAATTCGTTGCTGACTATAAGATCCCTAATACAATGGGTTTGAGGTACTGTGTAGAAGGGGAATAGAGTACGAGGAGAAAAGAGGGTGAGGTGGTGATCCCTATAATCACCTTTTTGGAGGGTGGTATGAGGATTCCCATGGGGCCGTTGAGACAAGCAAGGGTCCCACTGCTGATGCGCCTTGGGAGGCTGCGGACCCTTTAGCTGATGTCCAAGCCCCTCTCGTTGGGGAGATATCTCATCTGGCTGACCCTCCCCAGACCGCAGTCCCAAGCGAGGGTCACCAGGACCCAGAGACTTCTTCTGCCCAGCCCCCTGAGGGGGGAGTTGAGATGGAGCCGAATGAATGATCCTCCGTTGCGCCTTTACTTCGTTTTTCTTCTCCTTTTTATTTTTTATTTTTTATTGTAAGGGCACATTTGCGTTGTATAACTTTTTAAAAATTCAGTAAAGTGCATATTTCGTTTTCTTTTATCCGTTTTGCTTGTATTATATATATATATATATATTTTTTTTTTTTTTTACTTGCACGATTCTGGATTTAATTGCGTTTCAGCCGACTACATTGATCATCGTCTCCTGTAGTGCTCACTACTAGTACCAAAGTGGTCAGCCTCGCTGTAGGTTTGGGCTTGCGGTCAGTACAAGACCTTGGTTCTGTCCAGTGCTTAGATCCTCCTAAAGTGACTAGTTTCCCCATAGGTTTGAGTTATTGGACCATGCAAGACCTTGGTTTTGTCTAGTCCTTGGATTCCTTTGAAGCAACTAGTTTCTCCACAGGTTTGACGCCGAGGAACATACAAGACCTTGGCTCCGCCCAACACTTGGTATTTCGTGGAGGGATGGTTTCTCCATTGGCTTGAGTCCGAGGACCATGCAAGGCTTTAGTTCTGTCTAACACTTGTCTTCTGAAGTAACTAGTTTCCCCGTAGGTTTGAGTTCGAGGACTATGCAAGACCTTGGTTTTGTCTAGTACCTAGTTCTTGAAATAGTTAGTTTCCCCAGAGGCTTGAGTCCGAGGATCATGCAGGGCCTTGGTTCTGTCTAACACTTGTCTTCTACAGTAACTAGTTTCCCTATAGGTTTAAGTCCGAGGACTATGCAAGACCTTGGTTCTGTCTAGTACTTAGTTCTTGAAATAGTTAGTTTCCCCAGAGGCTTGAGTCCGATGACCATGCAAAGCCTTGGTTCTGTCTAACACTTGTCTTCTGAAGTAACTAGTTTCCCTATAGGTTTGAGTCCGAGAACTATGCAAGACCTTGATTCTGTCTAATACCTAGTTTTTGAAATAGTTAGTTTCCCCAGAGGCTTGAATCCGAGGACCATGCAAGGCCTTGGTTCTATCTAACACTTGTCTTCTGAAGTAACTAGTTTCCCCATAGATTTGAGTTCGAGGACTTTGCAAGACCTTGGTTCTGTCTAGTACCTAGTTCTTGAAATAGTTAGTTTTCCAAGAGGCTTGAGTCCGAGGACTATGCAAGGCCTTGGTTTTGTCTAACACTTGTCTTCTGAAGCAACTAGTTTCCCCATAAGTTTGAGTCCGAGAACTATGCAAGACCTTGGTTCTGTCTAGTACCTAATTCTTGAAATAGTTATTTTCTCCAGAGGCTTGAGTCCGAGGACCATGCAAGGCCTTGGTTCTGTCTAACACTTGTCTTCTGAAATAACTAGTTTCCTCATAGGTTTGAGTCCGAGGATTATGCAAGACCTTGGTTCTGTCTAGTACCTAGTTCTTGAAATAGTTAGTTTCCCCAGAGGCTTGAGTCCGAGGACCATGCAAGGTCTTGGTTCTGTCTAACACTTGTCTTTTGAAGTAACTAGTTTCTCCATAGGTTTGAGTCAGAGGACTATGCAAGATCTTGGTTCTGTCTAGTACCTAGTTTTTGAAATAGTTAGTTTCCCCAAAGGCTTGAGTCCGAGAATCATGCAAGGTCTTGGTTCTGTCTAACACTTGTCTTCTGAAGTAATTAGTTTCCCCATAAGTTTGAGTCCGAGGACTATGTAAGACCTTGGTTCTGTTTAGTACCTAGTTCTTGAAATAGTTAGTTTCCCCAGAGGCTTGAGTCCGAGGACCATGTAAGGCCTTGGTTCTGTCTAACACTTGTCTTCTAAAGTAACTAGTTTCTCCATAGGTTTAAGTCCGAGGACTATATAAGACCTTGGTTCTATCTAGTACCTAGTTCTTGAAATAGTTAGTTTCCCCAGAGGCTTGAGTCTGAGGACCATGCAAGACCTTGGTTTTGTCTAACACTTAGTTCTTCTAGATTGTTTGGAGCTAGGGAGCTCATCCTCAGCGTTGGGGAGTCTGCCCTTAGAGCGGTAGCGGCCTTGAGCTTGCTCCGCCAAGGGGGGACCCTTCTTCGGTCTAGCCCCTTCGTTCGGCATGCCTCTTCTGATTACGAGGCGCCTTTTGGGCTATTCGAGTAACGCGCTTGACGCTTTGGTGAACGAGACGCCTCCTCATTAATATCCTTGCGGATTTACGAGGATTCAGCGGCTGATAAGCTCCTTGGAAATTGGGTGGAGTTAATACCTCCGGTAATTTCTCCTTAGGATTCTGTGCGGGCTGGCTTTTACCAATTTTTGCCTTCTATATAAGGCATTTTGGAGTAATCCTTTCTTCAATTCTCACAAACACTTGAGTTCAAATCTCACAAACACTCCATTTTCTGGGCATCTCAAGGGCTTTGTCAGAATAGTAACTTGTGCCTTACGAGATGAAGTGGCCTTGGGAAAGGGCGATGACCAGGAAGCCGAGCCCCCTTCAGGAGCCAAGGATGCCACTTCGATTCTGGACGACACAATTGAGGTGGGATAGGCAGAGGCCGAAGATCCTCCTTCTTTTCAACCTAACTAGAGATGGGACTCCCCTTACTGTTTGGAGGGGGATTCGAAAGGAACGTAATGTCCCTCCCCCATGTGCGGATCTACCGGCCCTCCAAGCTGGTAGTGATTCGCCGGCTCCCAGTCATCATGGGATTGGGAGGGAAACCAGGAGAAACCTTGAGGTGACACCGTCAAGCGCCGCGGCCTCTTCTTCCTTCTCCTTTAGAGCGTCGCAAGTGTTGGTTGGGGAGCTGTGGACGGTCTTAGCATAGGCCTGTCTCCACCTCTCCCTCTAACACTTGGCTTGGCTTAAAACATGCCTGCCTAGGCCATTCTCTTTTTCCTTTTCTTTTAGCTTCAGTACAAGCCCATTTGGGCATTTACCTTAGTAGTTAGTTTTAGAACGAGCCTGCTTGGGCATTTACCTTCGTAGTTAGCTTTAGAACGGGCCAGTTTTAGGCATTTGTTGTATAATGTAACCTTTCTTCATTTAATAAAGAAGTAGCCCTATTTCGTTTTTTTTACTTCTTGCATCTTTTCATTTCTTTGCAATGATTGCCTTCTGAATGAGTATGTTGCCATTGTTTGTATTGTTTTTTCTTTTTACGAATTTGAAAGAAGTGTTGTTATTGATCTTTCCACACCAACCGCCGCACTTGCTAATGCACAAGTCCTTCCCACAGACGGCGCCAATTGTAGGGACTCGGTTCGGGCGCCTCCCTCTTGGGGATGGGCGGACCCGAGCCCAGGTGACCCCGTACAATAAATTTGTAGAGCATGGGTAGAAGGACTAGGCATTAGCGAAAGATACAACAGTTGATGTGGGTTTACAAGATCAATAACTGGGATTTGGCTAAGTGTTCTAAGGGAGAGTTCGTCTTCAGGCCAGTCCGAGGAGCTCTTCCCTTAGAACTAATGAATACAAGGGTTGTCCTTTAACACCCTGAAAACCCCTTAACTTCTCAACTGAAGGCCCCCCCAACCTTTGGGGGTTCACTCTATTATATAGTCTCGTTTAGTTGATCTCTGCTGTCCACTTGTTGATCATCTGAACCTGTGTCTGAGGGCTTGTCCCATCAGCCGCCTTTGCAGACTTTCTGTTAGTTGAAGTAACCAAAGCATCACTGTTCGCTGGTCAATTCACCATTAATGCGGCTAGAGTGTTGGTTGCGTACATTTAATGGGTGGATGACAGTTTCCTTTCTTTGATGTTGGCCTGTCGAGGACATGGTCGTCCTCGACGAAGTTTCTTGATGACTTGGGCCTCTCCCACTCATTCTCAGATTCTGTACTCTTCTCGGTATAGGCCTTGGGCCTGATATGGAGTGGGCCGGGGTTGTCAAATATTTGAGCCCCACAAAACTCATGTGCAAGTGCACATGGATATTTTTGTCATTTACCTATCAAACTCCTCCACTCAGTTTCTCCCCGTTTTGGAGAGAAAACTTTTTGGTGGGTTCGATAAGAAAACATCTAGGCTCTACCAATATTTTCCTCTCTCTTTCTCCCAACCAAACATTCTCCAAAATATTTTTTCCATCCTCTATAAAATCTACTCTACCAAACACACCCTCAATGTTAAGAATGCTCCAATGTGACATTTTTAGAGTCACGCCTAATTTATAAAGACCAATTAGAGAGAGCTTCCTCAATTCTCCGGTGGGTTTTTTGTTTTTATTTTTGGACTCCCCACCTTGTTAATAACAACCAATTAGGAAGAGCTTTAGAAGCTGATATCTAATTATATATCTGTGTAGGAAGGAACAACAATGTTGCCCACAATCTAAGCTAGCAAGGCTCACCTGAAATATAATAAGCAATGCTGGAGATATAAAATTTTTCACTAACATTTTTTCATAATTTGTGAAGATGATAAGTTATGATTAAAGTAAAATTACTCTTACTTTAGCCTAACATTGACATTGCTTTTATTATCCACTAATCACGCCACATCAATAATTGTATTTGTGATGCATATTTTTCAATAAATATCTTTCTCTTTGCATATCGGGAAAAAAAAAAAAAATCACATGTGGAAAATGGCTGGAAGAAGAGCCATTCGACATATTTTTCAATAAAATTTATTACCCCTTTACAGATAATAATTTTTAAAAAAAAGTTCGTTGAATTCAACATATTAACTTGCATAATTTACACGTGTTTCCAAGATCTAACCATCAATGACAAGCTCGATCTCATGTCATGTCGTTATGTTATGGATTACCAATGTGGGAAAAACCATTCGATGTCTTGCCCATAATGCTTTTCCTGAATTTGATCAAGTTCACATACTATAGACATTTCTTCAAATCAAAATTTAGAACCCTGAATTCAATTTAAATAAGAAAAATTCTGATATAATTTATGAGACTTATAATATAATATGCAATGGATATTTTATTTGCACTGCATCTCAAGTCAATACAATGAAAGAAAATAAAAGAAAATCATACATCTTAAAACATAAACAAGAAAAAAGAAAGCAAAGATGATAGCAATCACAAGACAAAAAAAAGGAAGATGTCTAGAAATTAATAGAGGCATTAATCAAGTTGGCAATGATATCTAGTGGCGTGGGCGAGTGATCTCTGGATGGGAAATTCCAGTGGTAACTTTGGCAACATCAAGTGCAGAGGCTTCAGGCTTCTTCTTGGAGTATAAGACAAAGAAACCAAGAGTGGCAGCGATGGCTAAGCCACCAATGGCCATTCTCATAGGACGGAAGGGCGGTTTGCTGCGCTGGTGAAGTATCCCAGTGGCATGCTGCCCTGGTGATGGCTGCTTCACTCCCTGGTCTGCCATTGCTTTCACTTCTTCTGCTCCTGCTAAGGCCTTCTATGTCTATAGCTTTATTATCTCTTTCACTCTTCCTCTATGTTGTGGCTCTCTTTCTGTGAAACTGTGTTTTGTGTGTTTTTTACGTGGTTATGAAAGTTTTAGGCTGGAGAGAGAAGGGGACATGAGGGTGGTGAAAGAAATAGGAGGCGAAAGTTTATCTTTGATGGACATTTGGAGCATGTAGAGTTTGAAGAGTTCTTAATTTGACATGTGGTGATTGACTTCCACAACTTTAATAATTTTAGGAGTGATGTTAGGGGAAAAAAAATCTAGTAACACAACCTATTACACAATTTTTTTGCCACAATTATAATGTGATAGAGTGTGATTGGTAAAAAAAATTAAAAATTTATGTGTAAGTGATAAGTAAACTACTTACAATCTACCACGTAAGAATTGTAACAAAAAATATGAAATAGTTTGTGGTCCTAAAATCACTCATGTTGGGAAGACTACGAATTTGGGTTTAGCTCTCTCTCTAGTGGATTTGAGCGGTGGGAGGGGACACAATACTGACAAGTGTTAGTCCTGTGTCTCATCCTATGCTCCTATCCACAAGAGGGAAGCCTTGTCCTACAAATTTTATTACATGAACCTTCACAAACTAATGTATCTCCAATAAAACAAAAAATTAATTAATTAATTCTATTGTTGAACTTTATCAATCATATTCATTATCAATCTTTTATATATACATATTTTATATATACATATGCATGTATGTTTGCAAATGTTGCTTATTAGGGTTGATTCACAATTAAAGCAATGTTTGCTCTAATCAAAACAAAACTTTGGTAACAAGTTGTGAAAAATATTGTTCCCACATGGACACTTTTAATCATATTACACCTTGTTAAGGTCATAAGGTGTAAGTGTTTCGTTCACTTCAAAAAATAAAAAAGTTTCCTATGACTTTTTCCATACGGCGATAGAATCACTCTGTGTAGCCTTTATTTCCTTACAACAGCTATTTTACATTGGGCTAAATAGAAGATCAAAATCTATTATTTATTATTCAAAAAAAAAATCTATTATTTATTTATTTTTATTTAAGAAAAAGTTAGAATGGTCATCCAACTAAGCATAATAAAATAGAAGATCAAAATCTATCTACAATTTGTCTGATAATAATTTTGGTGCCAACACTATGTCAATAATCAGACGATTGCTATTGTGACCACATTTTAAGAATATACAAAGCCTTGACTACAATTAATGGTAAGATAGCGGATTAATAATGATCATCTTACATATATAGTAAAAAGCAAGACTTAACTACAGTATTTAAGTGCTGTTTTTTAGGTTTCCCTTTTAAAATTTTGCCATGTGATTTTTTTTTCATGGGATGATAATGTATTTTTTAATTAAGTAGCCACATAGCAGAATCTTAAAAAGGAAATCTAACGAACAACACCTAAGTTATTATATATAAGTTTTGCCCTATAGTAAATATGTTACAATCTGTTTTATAACAATTTTGGTATCAAGCCTATGCTTTACCCATCCTCTTGCTGTTGCAATTTTGTGTCCCCATTTTTCTGTAGAAACAAGTGGCAACTGTGATTAATCTGCATTAATATGGTGAACACCAATATCTTTGCAAATGCAGTCGTCTCAAAGCTGCTGCTGATGCAGCCGTAATAGTTATTCATGGGTCCAGGTCTTCTCGGTTATTCCAACTATTAACATAATCTCAGTGGCATGATCAGAGTAACTCTGTAATCGCAGAATCTCCCTGTCCTGATGAAAGGCAATTGTGTGACATAGTTCTTATTGCTGACCACCATCAGATTGAGCTTTCCAAGTTTCCACACTCTATTCATTCTCAATATTCTACATACACTATATTGTATTTGAAAGAGGAGGTGTAGGGGGCAAAAAGAAACAGAAGAAAGAAACAAAATCACCTTAAACTACCAGTTCAGCTTCTCTAAGATCCGAGGGAATCCCCACATCCAACCTCATTGTTGATTTGTACTCATCTGGCACAACAGCGCCAGCTTGTGTGCATATTTCGACTACAGCAGGTGCTTGGCCATAGAAGTTCCTAAGCTCTCTTTGCAATGGTGGTCCATTTACATCAGGAACATGCCACACATATCTTGGTGGTATCAAGTCATTTAGCACCGCCGCCTGCCAACCATGCTGCCCATTCCGCTGCTGGTGCTTGTGAGCCCCACAGTTCTGTGCCTTGTGCCCACTAGGACCAACATGTACCTCTGGGCAATACCCACAAACCCTTACCAGGTACTTCTTCATCAACCTGCTGGCTCCTCCCCTCATCTTTTCCCATGCTTGTAGTGTTTCCTCAGCAAGCCAAGAAATGTCAACTTCATCAGATGGGGCTACTATCTCTGAATCAGGTATTTCCGTAAATAATGGTGTCTCAGGAACTTCAGGGACAGGATCTGGTAGTTCACTTTCATCTGCATCAATGAACTCCTTTCTCCCAGTGCGGATGATTGGCTTTCTTCTCCTTTTTGTCGGAAATTCAGGAATATTGACACCAGCTTGGATGCAGAGCTCCACTACGGCTGGAATCCGAGGAATTGAGAATCTCTCCTGATGAGGAATACGCTTTCCAAGGCGATCATAGAGGTGGTAGGCTTCTACTTCGAAGACTATGTCGTCAACAGTTGCATTTGTCCACACATGAAGACCCTTGCGGAAGCCAGCATTTGGACCTCTACAAGATCTGAATGGATGTCCAACAGGTCCCACGTGAATTTCATTACAGCCGCTGCATTTGCATTGCACAAAAAAGTCACAAACTGTTCACAAAACAGGTTGAATGAATTTTATTAAAGAAAAAGGTTTGGATATATTTTGGTCCCTCTAAATTTGGATTTGCTGTCAATTTAATTCTTATAGTTTCAAAATGTCAATTTCAACTTCATAGTTTCAAGTATAGGTTAATTTGGTACACTTGTCTATCCTTGTTAATCATAGGCTAAGGGTCATGTAAATTACGCCTGAATGAAACTATTTTGATAGTTTTCTTCTTCTTCTTCTCTCTCTCTCTCTCTCTCAATATGTGAAAAAACAGAAAAAAGGGAGTTGGGAGGGGGCTTAGGTTCAGGCAGCATGTCCACAACGGAGTCACCAATGCCACAGCAATACAATGTAGCCAAGGATTGTCTCTGGTAGTAATCCACCCAATCTATTCACCATGTAAACAACTGCTGGTGTTGAAATCAGAAAACATCAATTTAGTTTAAAATTTCTTCCTATACCATTTTCTTCACCTTGAACTCTAGAAGATTTGCCAATCCCTCAAAAACAAAGCAGTTGCATGCTTTGGTCATGAAGTCCAGCTCTATCAAGATCCATTTAATCTGACTAGATATTATTTGTTTAATTGCCGATTGTTCCAAAAACTTGAGCTGTTAGAAAATAGTGAATTTAATCATTTAACCATAATTCTAACACTCCCCCTCAACTATGGGCCTAAACTCTCCCTTAATAAGTGAGGCCCAACACATGGGATTTTTAATATTTTAAATGGGAATTAGAGTGGAGACAGACATCGAACTCAAGATATTCTGCACTGATATTATATTAAATAACTGATTGTCCCAAAAGCTTAAGTTGTTAGGAAATGATTCATTTAATCTTAACCATAATTCTAACCGTATTGATTCTATGCCATCATAAGGATATTTGTGTTACTTGCAGCTTAGTCAACAAAAGTTGCCTCCAAGGTTTTTTTCGGGAACTTCGATTATCAGGCTGAGACTTGTTCTTGGAGGAATAATAGTTTATGGGTTAGGATTGATTCAATTAGTAGATGTGAATTTGAGTCGCACTTGCATCTATAGTCCCTAACCTTGGTGAGGAAGCCAAAGGTCAAATTCAAGTCTGCTGAGCCAACAGAAGCAACACTAGCAACAAAAACAAGGAGAACATACCAATTCAAACCTTAGGAACAAGTCGAAGACCAAGGAAATGTTCACGAAGAACAATAACACAATGAAGAGAAGAGGATTGCAAGGTTTGCAACAAGATTTCCAAAAAATCCCTCTCTCATATTTTCTATTTGATTCATTTGATTTGTTTTCTCATCTATTTTATTTTTCCTCTAAATAAAAGTTTTGAAATGACCTTTTTATGCTCACCAGCAACATCACATAAAATTTAATGTTCCTATGATTAGCAGAGATAGACAGAAGGACTAAATTGAAAATAATCCAAAACTTCAATTATTTTTAAGAGTACTTTATAGATACTATAGGATTTGAAACTATGACATTAGTTTCATGATGATTGCTCTTTACCAAGAAGGCAAGACATCAATTCAGCCAAAACTTTGAAGTTAACGCTGCTGGAATTAGAACTACGCGGACCATATTGATAACAAACTCAAATTTACAGGAATCAATGCCTATTTTAGCTTTAAAAAGAAAAGGAAAAAACAAAGAAGAATCAATTTAAGTTTCAAGCAAAGTTGACACTACTAAACTTGAAACTAGGCGGATCAAAGTGAAAAAAGTAACAAACTCAAATTTAGCCTAAAACAACCCCAGTTTAAGTTCCAAGCAATTTTTTGACAAGCGATAATCTTTTGTCTTAGATAACAGTCATCTAATATTTGTTCAAGGAGAGAAAGATGCTCACTGGGCAAACATTAAAAAAAGAAAAAAGAAAAAAGAAACAAAGAAGCTCATCTAAAGAAATCACATACAATGAAAGAAAATTGAAATTCAACCCAGTAAAGAGAGCTAAATTTTTGTCACATGGACATCAGCTAATTGAAATATTTTTCAATATGCTGTTGAGTCAACATGTCTGCATTCATCATGCAGTATAGATATATCTCATGAGACACATGCAACAGGTCAGTTTAACAGATTGATTTGGATAACCAAATAAATTTCTGTCACAGTGCTTAACAAACGCTGATTTTATTCTTTTCCATTCCATGAGTCAAATATTAGCAGAGGAATTGAATTACCTGCAAGCATGCACACGAACCACCTTTAAGAGTTTCTTGAGATTGTTAATCAGTGTAATCCTCGCATTAAACACATCATAAGCAACTGGTATGAGCCTCTTGACAAGTAGGCCATTCTTTGGTGGTGGAGCAGGTCGTTTAGGCTGGCCTTTCATCTTCTTGACCCTCTCCCTAGCAGCCCGCCTCAGCTCCACAATGGGTACTGGAAATGGCTTTTTCTCCTTCTTTGAATAGTAGCGTGGAAAGTCAGCATTTTGAGGAAGTTCACTCCTGGTGACCAATGGATATGATTGACACAAGTTCAGTGATGGACTTCTATACTTCAATGGGAGTTTAATTTTAATGCTACTATGCTGCAAAAGAATAAAAGTAGAGTCATGAAGCATAAACATTAGATGGGAAGTTCCTTAAGAGTTCAGTTATATAGGAACAAAAGAGAGTTTCGCGCAGGCTACATTTTCAAGCCGCAATACAGCAATTGGAGACACTTAATTCTTGATTTTGGCTAGTCAAGAAACAAGCTAACAATCAGAATTGATTGTGTAAAAAGCTTTAACAGAAAATCACAGTGATTATTACAGTAGACCCTAAATATGTTATAACTTGAAGCAATGGCACAATACTGCATATTGTACAAGCTGTGGCTGGGGCTATTGTTCAAGGCCATTACTAGGAAGTTCACCCAAAAACAATAGTTCATTTAATTCAGGTCTTTTCCTTTTTTATTTACTTTTTCCTTCTTTTATCTAGTCTTTTATAAGCACCGGAATACATGACTGTGGGCAACTTATTTGGGGGTTTGGAAGACCATAAAATTGGCTAGCCAAGAATATTATAATTGGTTTTTAGTTTTTTTGTGTTTGTCAAATTTTATAAAATATGGAACTGGTTATCAATTTGTCATGTTTGCATTCAATCTTGGTGCTTAAATGTTTATATAAAAAGAATAAAACACAGTTATCACATGGTTTATAAAAACTACATATAAACCGAAATTAGTTCAAGATTAAATTAATTTTCTTTTATAGGTTAGTTCGGTGTTGTTTGCACTAGAACTCGTTGACTTAAAGGAAAAAAAAATGTTTTATCTAGTGCACAAAGCTTCCACTTTTGTGGGTCTTGGAGAGGTAATTGGTAGGCACCCTTGCCTTCCCACCCACCCTTTTTTGTTTTTTTTTTTTTTTTTTTGCAGAGGCTGATTCCCGGAACTCATTGACTTGAACTCAAACTAATTTTTTTTATTGGTTCAAAACCAGACTGAATTGGTTTTGTGTGTTTGCCAAACACCCTAATTGTAATTGGAAGTTTGACATACGTACACTTACAAGAACAAAAAACAGCAATAACTGACTAATAAGCAATGCCTGAGTGTACAAGTATGGAAATACAGCTGTAAAAATAGAGGGTCCCTAGAACCTTGCATATGATGAAATTGGCTTATAGCTAGATGGCTAGTACTCCACAATTTTCCCGAATAAAATATCAAGAGCTTTCTTCAATGTTTTCCAATCAAGTGCATTACACAACCAACAAACTAAGCTGTGAATTCTCAACAAGGCATACCTGGAAAGAATCAAGTGAACCAAGACCCAGATGTCGGCTAAGCCTCAGGTGTTCTGCATTCTTTTGGAAGGAAGCATTTAATGGCCCCACTTTGGGTGTTAAAAACTTTCCTTTACCACACAACAAGACCATTGCGCTATGTGTAAAGTTTAGAGAACCACAGTCCATCCTTAAGACCAAGATAAAACGTCTGCTCAGAAACTTTCTAAAACAAGCTTTGAAAGAGTACAGCTTGAGAATTCACATCAATCTCAATATATCTTTTGCTAAATTCTTGAGGGGGGAAAAAAAAAAACTATTTTAGCTAACCCACATTTCACATACACCTGCATCAAATTCTCTATTTTTACTCAATTCCATTTGAATAGTCTTTCTTCATTCTTTCTTTATTATTTTTCCAACCAATCACATTTCAAATGGTCATTTTTCTCCATTGATTATATATTACCTCTAATATTTTATTAACTAGTAAGTTTTATACACACACCATAGTTTCATTTTTCTAAGTTTTGACTCCTAAGTTTCATAATTGAAACTCAAAAAAGATTACAAAGAAAGAATTGAGGAACCTCTGCATATACTTAATAATATTTTGAAAATCACAAAAGGTACTTATAAACTTTTAAAAGAATCATAAAGTGCAACCAAGAAAGTTGTTGTTTGTTAAGTTAGAGTATCAAAATATGTCATTACATTGCAACCACAGCATACAATCATGAATATCATGTTAGCCCTACTATTTTGAAATAGAGGATCAAAACCAGTCTATTTTGCCTACAAGGACAATGAAAGACATTTGGAAAAGACAATTATTCAGACAGTTAAATATTTTTTTGTATCTCAGTCACTATTGATTACTTATTCTCAGTCTCTATTCAGGAACTAGAAGCAGTCCTTAGGCTTTGTTTCTCAATTTTACACAGTTGAATTCAAAACAATGCCACAAAAGGAGCTGTACATGGATATTTCTTCCTTTGGAGAAACCATTCTGGACATTTTAAACTAATGGCATTGACAGCAAGCCAAAAAGGAGGTTCTTTTACAATGAGAACCAAGTTGATTCTATAACCTCTTTGCAAGAGGAGATAAAAATTGGTTCTTGAAGTTACTTTCACAGACACATACGTTAAACAACCAAGTTCAGCTCCAGTTTCTGCTTATGCTCAAAACCCACAACCCCAATTCCTAAAACCGTACACCAACTAAACCAAGACACCATTAATATGAACTAAAATCAGCTAAAGTGAAATGGGTATGTGCAAAATCAACAAACTTTAGATAAAAACACACCAACATAACAAACCCACCACCAACACACACTCAACAGGACATCATAGTATCATACATTTATACCCATTATCAAAATGCACAAAAATTCATCATATCACAAAACAAAACAAAATGCAACGACTTTTTTTTGGGATAAACCGAAATGAAAAAGAAAGAAAGAACGATTAAAAGATAAAAAAGGAGGGCACCTTTTGGCTAGTTTTAGAAGCGAGCTTTAACAGAGCATGCTTTTTAGTCAGATTTTTATTTGTGTGGACAACTCTGGCTGTAATGGATGAAAAGAGAAAAGGGTGTTCTTGTGATTTAGATAAAAATGTGAGGAAATTTTGGGACTTCCGTCAAATTCATTGGACCTCTGGGCAGGAAGCTGGTTTTTTTATGCTGGAAAAAGCCCATTACTAAAGTGGGCTGGGCATGTCCACCTTGGATTCTGTCCTTCCATTGTTAATGGACCAAATCAGAAAATTTTTTTTAGGAAAGAAAAAAAAAAGAATAAATTTTTTTATATGTTTAAAGTTAGCTTCATGTTCCATATTATCTAATTTTTATCGATGCTATATTATTTGATAATTTTTTATTATGTTTTTTTTTTTTTTTTTTAACAAATCACTATTGAATTATATTGTTTTGGGTAAATTTTATTAAACTCTCTTGAGGTTTGGGCTAATATCAATTAGGTCTAAAACTTTTTTAAAACGACTAATTTGGTCCTTAAAAAACAATTTTATCACTAACTCCGTTTAGCACTATTCACTCTTCTCTTTCTCATTGCAGACCCTTTCTTCTATTCACCATGAATTTGTGATTACACTAACATGAGCATGGATTTGAGCACAAATCACACTACACAACTGCACCATGTCATAGAACACAAACATACACACAGCCATATAAATTCCAAAACCTGAAACTCCCAAAAATCATCCTAGATTACCAATCATACACACAGATTCATATGCACACAACAACAAAATCACCATATTAGAGCCATTTTGAGACAATCCTTAAATCGAAAAATACCCACAAATCTGCAAATGACATACCCAAACCCCCTTTCAAACCCAAATCAAAAATCACCAAATCCTTATATCACATAAGAAAACCCAATCTGTAAATTGACCAAGATCCAAACCAACAAAGAACCAAACCAAAGGAGGGAAAAAAAAAATTAGAACAAAGAAAGAGCATAAAGATCGGTGGCCACCAGTGGTGGCGTCGCTGATGGTGGTGGCAGAGTTCGTGGGTCTTTGTCAAATGTTCCCTTGACGTTTGACACACAAACCCAAACCCAGAAATAAAGATCCAAACCTAGAAACGAAGACCTAAACACATTTGACACCAGATTAGAGTTGTTGGCATGGAACAACAATAATGGTGGTGATGTGAAGCTCGAAAATCCCTAGCCAAATGTCTCCATGACACTAATTTGAGAAGAGAGTGGAAGATGGTAGTGGAAAAAATGGGCTTCGGCCATGAAAGAGGGAGTCTTCAACCGCCGTGGGTATGGGTGAGAGAGAGGGAGTCGCCGTGGGCGTGGGTGAGAGAGAGAGAGGGAGCTAGAGGTCTGAGAGAGAGAGGAGAAAGGTTTGGGTTTGAGATGAGAAGGGTTTGGGCTAGTCAGGAACAAATTTGTCTTTTAAGCATCAAGTTGGTCATTTTTGAAAAGTTTTGGACCTAGTTGGTATTAATCCAAACCTCAGTAGGGTTTAGTGGAATTTACCCTGTGGTTTTATAATACCAACCATGCTAACAAAATATTAAAATGATCAAAAATTAATAACTATCTTACCTATATAATGTTTAAATGTCAAGTTTCTTATTAAAATTTCAAGTTTCTTGAACTTTAAAATTAAGAAAAAAACATGAGTTTATAGATTGGATGGTAAATAAAATTCACATAAAATTTGACATACATGTTAAAAAAAAAAAAAACATGTAATCAACTGATGAAATTTTAAAAATACAAGTCAATAAAATTTTATGAACTAGTTTTAACAAGTGTAACTTGATTATGATTCATTTTTTTATTTGAAAATGGTAAAAAGTAGTGTAAGACTAAGCATGCATGCACATATACACACACAAGTGGAGGAGAAGATTTGAACCCAAAGTTCTCTATATTGCAAAATCTAATAATGTTACTAAATTACAAGACTATTGACATAGTTATATGGCAATATGTATCTGTTTACTTAGAAAAAGTATGTGAGTTTTGTAAGAAAGAAATAAACAAATCATATGAAGGATTTTTCTTTTGGACTTTTCAACTTAATGCCTATTAAATAGAAATCCCCATTTTATGTAAGAGTGTAAAATATTGTGAATTATTAAAAAAAGAACAAGATAATTATGTAAATTAGCTATTTATACTATCTTTATAATATATTTGTAGCTTTATTCTCACTTTGCTAATGATTTTTTCTTCTTTGAGTGCTCTTAACTTCTAGAATTTTTGAATTCAAGGCATCTAAGTTTTCTTTTTCCTAAGGGGAGCTCATAATTTTTGGACTGACAAGAGAAAAAAAATATTAATTCTAATAATTTTTATATGACAAATTGATAGTTTCTTTTTAATTAATTATTTGGGCTTTTGATCATTCTACCTAGTTTCATCTTAATCTACAAAATGACACTTCTTCCAAAAGGGTTTAACTTACCTCAAGTACTTTTTTTAAAATGAATCTCATTTTATTTTAATGAGAGACTGCCATATCACCCACTAACTAAATAAAAAGTTAGGATTCAAATCTACTACCACTTGCCATTGTATATTTAAAACAAAAGGACATGTCCAGTTAAAAAAGTACCAGTGGTAAACCAAACCCCTCCCAAACGAGAAAATGAAACTCAACCCCTTAAGGTTTGTATAAATATCTTTTTAGAAGAGGTTTGTATAAATGTCACAAATAAGTCCATAAACTCTAAAAGTGTTACTTTAAAAACAAGAATATTTTGTTAGAGAAGTAATGATGCTAGAGAGTATGAATTTATCCTTTGCATTTATAGAAACCTGAAGGATGAGAGTGTCATTTCTTAAAACATTTGGAGCAAAGTGTTATTTCATGAAACCTCAAGAAAGGTCGTTATAATTTACCCTAATTATTTTTGTGTAATAGATTGATAATTTTTTTCAACATTTTGACCCACCCCTACATTCACATAAAGAGGTTTTCCAAGCCAATTCGTCTAGATTTGGCCTAAGAAAGTAAACAAGAGACTGAAGAGAGTAAGAGAAGAGAGATAAAAGAAAATATACACACAAGAACAATTTCAATTCAAAACCAATTTATTATTTTGGTTGACGTCTCTATAAATTTAAGATGGATGGCTTATCACCAATAACTAAAACAAATCCAAATGATTGGAATTTAGTGGGATTGACAGTTATCCCCCAAAATTTAGTTTCTCCCTTCTCCAATCCCACTAAATTCCTTATGAAGGAAAATCTCAAAATAATGATTGGCGAATAATATAAGCCATTTTGTGCGAATAATATACTGTCTATTCTAAAATTCTTCATACAGCGTGAAGTTTTCTCCTAATAAATTTCAAGTATATATATGCAAAAAAAGGCCAATTAGCCTTTTGTTTATCTGGATGGACTAACTATGATCCTATACGATAAAACCTGAACAAGAACTATCAAACGACTCTGATTCAAACACGGGTGTAGTGCTGGTTAAAAATTCTCCTATGATTAAGTTAGGAAAAAGATGATACAAGGAATTTGGGGCCAAAATGGGCAAATGCCTTTTTCGCTCAAATTATGTAGCGTTTTTCCCATTTTCCCAAACTAATTAGGGAAATGCCCATCTTTTGAAACTCGATTTTCTCAAAATCGAGTTAAACCCTATAATGGCGTTTTTAAGGAGCCTATAGTGACGTTTTAAGTTTGGAACTCGAGCTCCGTGAACTCAAGTTATAGGTAAAAAAAAATAAAAAAAATTGCCTATAACTCGAGTTCATGGAGCTTGAGTTCCAAAACGCTACTATAGGCCCTTAAAACGTCACTATAGGCTCTTTAAAATGCCACTATAGGGCTCTAGGAATTTTTTTTTAAAACTCGATTTTGAGAAAATCGAGTTTCAAAATAGAGACATTTCCCTATTTAGTTTGGGAAATAAGACAAAACGCTACATAACTTGTGCGAAAAGGGCATTTGCCTATTTTCTCCAGAAATTTGGTTAGAGAAAAAAGTGTAATTCATATTTTTTGGTGCCTGCTTAAAGGGTTACCCGTTATCTTTTAATGATTGACAACAATTAACAATTATCTAGACTCATCACACACACGGGGTAGTTTAAAATCTAAATAACATCCTTTTAAGTTTTGGAGAAATATCAATATGGATCCTAAAGTTTGATTTTTATTATTTTAATTCTTAATTTTTAAAAGTTATGTAAAATTGGTCATTTCGTCCATTGCCTTTTATAAAATTGACACTTTTCGCATATGTGATATGACGTCTTTTTACTAGACTTAACATCAATTTTGTAGACGCAATGAATAATAAAATTTAAAGATTAAAATGATAAATTAAACTTCAATGATGAAAATGAGCATTCACCCAAATTCAAGGGTGTAATTTGTCCCATACAAAAAAAAAAAAAGTGCAATTTAGATTTTGGCCTATAAAGTACATCAATAATTTATAAGAACACTAAACAACTGTTAGTGCATTTTGTAATAACGAAACTCTGTGCCAGATGATTTTAATTGTATTAGCATATTTCCATGTATTCTATTCATTTTGGGTTGTATTTACATTGGAGACGAGGTTCTAGAGCTAATATTGGTATACATGTTTTGGAATTTTGCTCAAGCGAAATTATGGTGTCAGGCGTTTTGCGAACAAAATGAAAAATATTCATATAGAGAGTTCCACTTGAAATTAGGTCGAGTGAATTTTCCACCTTAGAAAAATTAGTTGGTTTTATTTCTCCTGTTCCTATACAATTTACCCTTTTTTGTAGTCTTATAAAACCTACGTTTTCACACCCTATTTTTGAGATGAAAGAGAGAGAGAGCTACCCATTCACTTAGAGAGAAAATATTCCTTGTAGCCTCTATCTTTCACCATCTCCAAATTCACATAACTTTGAGAGGAGATTATCCAAACACTCCATATTACCATTGAGTGATCTTTTGTTGAGAGATTGGTGTTGGAAATCATAGAGCAATCCCACAAATCCCAGAAGAGATGGTGGCTTGCAGTTGGTGGCTTAACTTGTAGAATCCGGTGAACTAGTGAGGAGAAATGACTTGACAAAGTCGGCTACTAACAAGAGCTTGGAGGGCTTGAATACATTTGCAGTTTTATAATAAGAAAACCGTACAAATTGCACTGCACCCTTTTTATATTAATATATTTATTTTTTAATTTTAAATATATTATTAATAGTTTAATAACCCTAGTTTTCAAAAAAAAAAGTTTATTAACCTTAGCAAGTGTTAATTAGGAAAGCAAGCCCAAAATAAAGAAAAACTAGTTCAATAGTTCAAAACTTGGCCCAAAACAAATGAAAAAAATTAATTTTGGGCTAGGTAAAAAAAACCCAAAATTTGAAAAATATACCGGTTTTAAACCGTTCAAATTGTATCTTATACACCGTACTGCATATGTGACTTAAAAAATGAGGTGCGGTGCAGTTATGGTTTTGGTTAATTAAACTCTAAACCGCACCAAACTGCACATGTGACTGTAAAAATAAAGTACAGTATGGTTATGGTTTTGGCTAAACCGCATCACAAAGTGTGGTGCTAAAAATAGACTAAAATCGCACCGCACCACGAACATCCCTAGTCACTACATAGCTTGGAGGGTTTTGTGAGTTGATATGCATTGCAGCTATTTTCACTAGTGGATTCATTACTAACTAGACTTGGAGAGTTTTTTCCTGATTAGGGTTTTCTTTCTAGACATTGTTTGTCATTGATATGTGTAGGGACCTAGTTCGGGCATTTCCCTCCTGGGGATAAGTGGATCCAAGCCCAGTTAACCCTATACAATAAATTTGTAGAGAGTGGATAGAAGGACTAGGCATTAGTGAATGATACAACGGTTGATGTGGGTTTATAAGATCATCAAGTGAGATTTAGCTAAGTTTTCTAAGGGGAAGTTCGCCCTCGGCCCAGTCCGAGGAATTCTTCCCTGAGTGCTAACGAAAATAGGGGTTGTCCCCGAACTCCCTCTTCTCTGGGGGTTCATTCTATTATATAGTCCTGTTCAGCTGATCTCTGCCTTCCACTTGTTGATCATCTGAGCTTGTGTCTAAGGGCTTGTCCCATCAGTCGCCTTTCCAGACCTCCTGTTAGTTGAAGTAACCAAAGCATCACTGTTCAACAGTTAATTCTTCATTAATGCGGCTAGAGTGTCAGTTGTGTGCTTTTAATGTGGGGATGACAGTTTCCCTACGAATTACTCCTTCGCCATATTCCCCCGTCCGACCCTGGGTACTTGTCTTTTTCTTTGGCATGCCCTGGGAGGGTGCTTTTGGTGGGGCGCCGACCTTCCTTTCTTCAATATCGGCCGGCCGAGGACATGGTCGTCCTCGGCGATGCTCCTTGACAATTTGGGCCTTCCCCGCTCATCCTCGGTTACTGCATTGTCCTCGGCATGGGCCTTGGGCCCGATATAGAGTGGGCCGGGGTTGAAAAATCTTTGGGCCCCACAATATGATTTTTGGGATTGTTTACTGTTTCAGTTTATTTCCATGCAATTGTAAATTAGCAAATCTATCAGTAGGGCTTAAACTATTAATTTGTTTAAAAATTGGTAATAAGTCATAATTAGGGTTCTAAACAAGCATTAATTATCACATGTAAAAACTGGGAAAATACTAAAATTATTGCAAATTTTTTATAACCTAATAAATGAATGTCTAAATTACTTTGATGTGTGTGGAATGAAGGACTACACATCAAGAAATAATATGCTCAAGGTACTCTGAACACCCACGTTAGCAAGAAAAAAAAACCATGTAAAAGTAAAAAGAAACAGATTAAAACTGGTTGACATTATTTAAATGTATTTGAACATCAAATATAACAAGCCAATCCTTAACATGTAATATTTATTTTTTACAAGTTCATGTCTCTTTTGCATCCTTTCCAAAACAAAGCGAAAGAATGATCAACATAATGCACACATCTCTCTCTCTCTCTTAAAGTAAAACCATCCCCACTAAAATGTAAAATCCCTACTACTCCCATAAGAATACCCATAAATCCACCCTTTAATCCGTGAGCACCAGCAACTGGTGCAGGCGCTGGCTCTAGAGAAATGGGAGGAGTATCTTCTGTTTGAGGAAGCGACGGTTTCGGAATCTTAAGTTTTGGCACCCAATCTGCATTCGAAGATGGGCTACTTTGTCTTCCCGAGTATACATCATCAGACAAGATAACCAAAATTAGCTTCTGACCATTTTCATTACATTTTTCCTTAGAAACACCTATGAAATAGAATTAATGTTCCTGCAGTGTCCAACTCAATCTTGGTCAGGCCCCCATCGTATTTTTTAATTGGATTCACGTTGTTACAGGTCTCGTAATCTTCCTTTGTCACATGCTATACTGAGTCAACATCAGGGTCATACCGAAACACTGCATTATCCAAGAAAATGAGGATGCATTAGAATTAGAGTTGAAGTCGAAAGAGCTAGAGTGCAAGCATTCAAACGAGAAACCATATGGAAAGTTCTAAAACATAAATCAGCAAAAAGAATGTGCATGTTTAAATGTGTGTTGTGAATGTTAGGGTATAGTACTCTCGGTTGAAACGGATCTATTTTATGATTCAGATTAAATACTATAAATTTAAAAATTTATTAAATGTTGATACACTGCATGATTATTTGTATAATTTTCTTTAAAATAATGCATGACATATGCATGATTACACTAGAGCTAAATTGCAGAAAAGTGCAAAAAGAGAACATAAAATCCAGATAGAAAAGCATGAAAATGCACAAACAAAACCTATATATATATATATATATATATATGGACTATGGTTGCAAATGGCTATACTACATGTCTAGAAAAATAAGACACATATGAAAGAAATTTATTGGGAATTGAGATGGATAATTACCGAGAAGATCGCCAACTTTAAATCGGATTGATTTTGCCCACTCATTGAAGGACAATGACGGTGATGGAGCCCCCCATGAAGTTTTGTTGCCTCCAACGGAGATCTCATCACTTGCTTCGGAGGAGATAAAAAGCAAAGGTATAACAGGGTAATAAATGGGATTATAGTAGTTCTCAAGGAAGCCATTGATTCAATTAGCACAAAGCGTAAGAAATGTAAATGAATTAAGAAGCTCCTCTATTTAATGGTTATAGTTAAGGCATGGTTTTGGTTCCTTATAGACATTAGGTTTGGGACACAGGCTTGGTTATTGGTTCAGAGCATATGAAATTACTCAATTTTCATAATGCAACCCATGTTGCTAAGGAATTTGTCGGGGCAGCTAATTAGTTAATCATTGGATGAAATAGTCACCCATAATATTATTTTAAACAATTATTGTATTTTTCTCTCTAAAAAAAATTACTATATTTGATTCTGTCTAATTAATCCATTATCATAATACAAACTTGGACAGGTTATACACAGAGATGTATGTTTCTCATTGATAATTCTCTAACCTTTTTGCAATGACAAAAAGGCACATGGTTGTCCAATAGATTGGCAAGGAAAGGCATAGTGGAAGTGATATTCCATGTGACATCAAATGTAATAATCAGTTGTGATGGTAGGTTTCAGTTAGCTTAATTAATAAATTTCTTGTTATTATTGAATAAAAGATGTAGGATTTTGTGTTTTGGTACGATGATAAAAAGAAATTATTATAAAACCGAACTGACATAAATTTAAATTCAATTGTTTTTATCGTTTGCATATATAAAGAGACAATAATTGGTGCATTAAAAAATTGCAATAAATGGTAATCATTTTGCTAAAATTTTTGCATTTCGAATTCAAATTTGTTACAAACATAGCTTTTTCTATGATTTGAATCATTTGATAAAGTGATAGTTTGTGTCTAATAGATAACCACTTTTACAAGGACTCACTATTAACACTATTTTTATTTCCACCATTGGGGAGATAAACATATTGAAGAGTTTTCTTGAATAGTTAATATAATATATAGAGACACACTTTAATCCAAATTAAAGGCCTAAGCCTAATGGGTATGTGCTCAATTATGTTATATTAATTAGGAGCGGTGCTATAGCCAACCTAGGGGGTTTAAATGAACCCCCTGAACTGTCCAATTTTTTTTTAATATATATAAATTTTTTTTTTGTTTTACCTCCAAAAATAAAAATTTGAATACCCTGGCTTTAAATTTTATTTAAACCCTACTAAAATGAGCTTGAATATGATCATCTTAGTGCTATTTTCACAATATTTTTCACAACAAATTTACAATAAATGTTAAGTGGCAAGTTGTAATTGGTTTTTATCTAAACCCACAACTTACATAACTTTTTTACATAGCTTTAACAACTTGTTACCTAGATTTTGCTGTGAAAGTGTTGTGTTAGTAGCACTACTCTTAAAATTGCTCATTCATTAAAAATAAATAAATAAATAAAAATTCTCTCTAGAAAATAAATAAATACACTTCAAAAGCAAAAACTTATATCAATTATTTTTTTTTTCTTAGTTTCATGTTTACTCCCAATTTTACTTCCAGGTGTTTTACTATTCTTTTTTATCATATGTTTTTATATAATTGATATTAAATATAATAAATTATTATTAATTTGACAAAAATATATGATTAGTTAGTTAATTATATTTATTTATGCATTCAATGATAGTTGTCTTATCAATCTTTAAACTATTAATAATTTTTTTAGACTATATTGTATATAATATTTAGAATACTATTTTAGATTATTGTATGTAATATGAAATTTGTATATACAGAAAAAAAAATCAATTTATTTTTTACTCCCACAACAAATTTCTAGTTCCAACACTATTGACCCCTCTAGAAAATAATCCTGGAACTGCCATTGATATTAATCACTCATTCTTCTTCTTCTTATTAATCAATGTGAGACTTCACTCACACTTATATACCTAACAATACCACTCACAACCAACCACTTCAACAAGTTGTGAAAAAATTGTAGAAAAAATTGTGTCATTAAACTTATTCATTCAAATTAGTTTCATGTTTACACATTTTTAAGCTTCTTGATAGTTTCTATTTAGAGTTGAATTTGATGATGAAACTTTGATTTCCACTGCTCAAAACCAACCACTTCAACAAGAGTTTTTAAGCTTTGATTTGACGCTTTGAAGGTAAACTTTGGGCTGCGATGATTGGGAAAGCAAGAATTAGAGGGTGAATAGGAAGCAAGGCTTTTTCAGGAATATTATTTTCACTTTGTTGCGAAAAATTTCAAATAAGTAGGTCATGCTTTAGCTGTTAATGCTCAATCTAGAACAGAAACGACATTATGGCTTAAGAAGTTCCCTTCATATCTTATGCCCAAGCTGTATAGTTTTTCTATTTGAATGAAATCTATCATATAAATTCGCAACCTTTTTGTAATGAAAAAACATTAGAATAGCGTATGCATTATAGCTATGACTTACAAAAAGGCATATGGTTATCCAATAAATTCGCAAGGAAAGGTACATGTCTCATTAAGGGCCTGTTTGGATAAGCTGTTTTAAAAGGTGCGTTTTAAAAACGGGCGTTTTTAAAACGTGCGTTTTGAAAACACAATTTTGAAAATCACAATCAAACGTTTGTTAAAACTTATAAAAATTGCAGTTTGAAAACTATAAATTTTTTGTTGTGGGTGCAAATTACCAAAAAGGACTTAACATGGTTATCTAGTACTGTCACTTCCCTTGTGCGGCTGTGCCCCACTACAAAGCTTTTTATTTTTTTATTTTTATACTATCCCCACTACAGAGTTAATGACAACTAAATAAAGTAATAGTATTACATATGTTGCTAATCATATCAACCACAAAAAAGAGAAGTAAAAATTCTAAAAAGTGAAGAGACCAAATAGAGGGAGAGAGAAAGGGTAGTGGGTCTCTTCTCAACCAAATAATTTGCAGAGTTCGCCATTAAACTCAGTCTCGCAACTTCTAGGTGTGTCACATGATCTTCGTTCCAGCAAAACAACTTGTGCCAAGAAGTTGCAAGCGATGGAGAGTCAGATCAGACACAGATGAGAATTTTACGGGTTGATAAATTTGTTATTAAGCAAATACTTGAGGGTATTTAAGGTATTGAGACCCCTAAACCATTTGTGTTGCTTTTGAGTGATGAGATTGAAACTAGCGTTTTCATAAAAAGCTAGATGGAGGCACGGTTCTAAAACATGATTTCTTGGCGTTTTGGAAATCGTATTTTGCTGAAAACGTGAGGCCAAACGCATATTGTTTTGCGTTTTCTTCCAAAAACGCGTGTTTGTTCCACACAAACGCCTATCCAAACGAGCTCTAAATGGGATAAAGCCATAAAGGGTAATCATATTTCTAGACCTTTCGCATATGTGGATTAGTTTGTTTGACACCAAATCAACATTAATTGAAAAATTAAAAGTACATAGCATTTAGTTTGGGGAATCTAATATGTTGCTAGGTATTATGATTCTTAGAAATGTGATAATTGGAAATTTGAATGTTGAAATGTATTTTGTCGATGCTTATTTTTATCATGAATCTAATTAAATTTATGAAAATATTAGATCTTTAAACAGTATTTCTTTTTATTCTTAACAATCCTATATCTTTTCTTATAAAAAAATCTTTACAATTCATAATTAGGAATATGAAGAAATAATCAGCTAAAAAAAAAGGACTGTGAAGAGATAATATGTATTTTACATGAAAAATTTTTATTTTATTTTTTTCTGTTGAATGGGTATTAATTAGGATATTATTGTGATCTTTATAAAAAATAAAACATTCTCTAATCATGGGATTTTGATGTTAAGTTATAAGACTCCTGGTCATATATAGACATTTTAGATTGCTTGCGTTATTTATAATCACACAAGATATGTTTGAGAATTCTTGTAAAATTGCTAGAACCTTGAAAAATACTCCAAATCAAAAATCATTTGTAAAGAAAATTAAATTTTTTTTTTTTACAATTTTAAATTAATACCGACAAATATAGATGCTTCAGAGAAGCTTCACAGTTCACATCATTACTTACGTAACTACCAATTAATTCATACAACAATTTTTAAAGGGTAAACTATATATTATCATAGAACTTTATTTTTTCTTATATATTCTAATTCTCTTGTTATTGGTAACAATTAAAAAAAACCCACCAATATATTTTATTTTGAAAATAAGTTTTCTCTTTCTAACTTCTTATTGATATCATTTAAAAATTTTAAATTCTTTAAGGAACATTATTTATTTATTTATTTTTTGATAGAAAGACTAGAATTTTTATTAATGAATGGATGAATTTGTTACATCATGGAGAAGAGCTTGCTCGAGAAAACAAGGAGTCTCTTCAATCCAGGTAATGAAGTCAGCAATGCCGCAGGCGTGTTTGGCTAATAAGTGGGCTGGTCTGTTGCCCTTTCTCCTGACATGAGAAAACACTACACCACGAAATTCCTTGCACATATCTTGCATGCCTTGTACAGCAGTAGCCATAGAAGAAGGTGGATTGGAAAATTTGCACATAGCATGGTGAATGATGAGTGAGTCACCCTCAACGATAAAGTCATGAATGCCGATATCCTTCACAAAGATCAGACCTGTTTCGTAAGCCATCGCCTCTACCTCCATAGCGCCCAACAGAATAGGTATCTTCTTGCTCATTGCTGCCTTGATCCTACCCTAGTCGTCTCTGATAATCACTCCCACACCCACTGCTTTTTGACACACGAAAACAGCGCCGTCGACATTGATTTTGAAAATGTTTGCCAGAGGTGGAGTCCACGTACCCCCTACCTCAGCCACCTCTACTTTACAGCTCAAACTCTCAGTTGCTACCTTGTACTCCTCCATGTACTGAGAAGCCCAGTAAACCATATCCTTCCTAGTTTGACGTTGCCCTCCATGCCGGACCTTGTTCTGGTTGTGCCACATTGCCCATGCAATACAGACCACCTTCGCTACCATCTCGTCATCTTGTCTTTCTTCAGCCAACATGGACCACATCAAGTTATGGAACAATAGAGCTCTATCTTGGTTCGACGGCACAACAATCTTCGAATAGGACCATGCCTCTCTAGCTCTTGGGCACGTCCAAAACAAGTGTCCAGTAGTTTCGGCCTCCAACCCGCACCCCTCATAGACTTGATCGTGTACCACCTTCGCATAAGATTGACTTTAGCGGGTAGAACGTCTCTGCATGCTCACCATGCAAAGTGGCGTACCTTATGTGGCAGAGGTAGGTCCTATATTTTCTTCCAAAACCAACATTTATGACTTTGATCCGAGCTTGCACCTTGGTCTACACGATTGGTGAGTCGCATGGAAATACTGTAAGCACTCTTAACACCAAACTTGCCATTTGGAGTTGCAGCCCATATCAGCTTATTTGGAGGAAGACGAGAGCTTATCGGGATTCCTTTTATCACATCAGCTTCGTGGGGAAAGAACAGGACATCCAATACGTTTACCTTCCATCTTGCTGAGGTCTGGTCAATCAGCTCACTCACCCTTGTGTCTTGGTGTAGAAATTGTCTGGGTGAAGCAATCTTGTATGTGGAAGATGAGGGTAACCATTTATCCCCTCAAATACGAATATCGCTTCCATTGCCAACTCTCCACCGTACACCCTCTCTAACCAAGTTTTGGGCAGACATGATACTACGCCACACAAAAGAAGGGTTATTCCTACGGGTAGCCTCAATAAAGTCGCATCGCAAAAAATATCTCGCCTTTAGGACATGATAGACCAAGGAGTTTTGGTTGGTTTGGAGCCTCCAACCCTGTTTGGCTAGAAGGGCCAAATTAAATTGTTTAAGTTGCTTAAAGCCTATACCTCCATTGCATTTTGGCTCACATAGTTTCTCCCAACTTAGCCATGCTATCTTCCTTTTGTCCCCACCAGAAATTCCTTATCAAGCTTGTCAACTCATCACAAAGAGCATCCGGTAATTTAAAGCAGCTCATGGTATATGTTGGTATCGCTTGGGCCACCACTTTAATTAGTACCTCCTTACCAACCTTGGACAACATTTTTTCCTTCCATCCCACCAACTTTTTATGGAGCTTTTCTTTAATTTTATTAAAAGTATTTCTTTTATTGTTCCCTACCAATGAAGGCAACCCCAAATATTTCTCATGTTACTTTATTACTTGAGCTCCAATCCTTTGCTGTATCTCCTCTTGAATATCATTAGGTGTGTTTCGGCTGAAAAATAAAGATGTCTTGGCCCAATTTAACTGCTGGCCCGAAGCATTCTCATAAACCTTCAGTATTTGTTAGAGAGCGACGCATTCTTCCAGAGAAGCCTTGCAGAATATCAAGCTATCATCTGCATAGAAAATATGGGATAATTTTGGGCCTCCACGACACATAGCAACTCCTTCCAAAACACCATTCGCCATTGAGGATTTTATAAGTGATGATAGACCTTCTGCATATAAGATAAAGAGATAAGGTGATAAAGAGTCTCCTTGCCGGATCCCCCTAGATGGAAAAATACTACCCCTAGGCACCCCATTAATCCTTATAGAGTATGATACAGTTGTGACACATTGCATGATAAGACTCCTCCACTTTTCATCAAAACCTACTTTTTCCATAATTTTATCCAGGCAATCCCACTCCACCCTGTCATATGCCTTACTCATATCTAGTTTCAAAGTCATCTCCCCCACCTTTCCCCATTTTTTCTGGCTAATATGATGCATAGTCTCAAAAGCTATAAGAACATTATCAGTAATTAACCTACCATGCACAAAAGCACTTCGGGTATCACTAATAATGGAAGGTATTATTTTCTTTAACCTATTAGCTATGGCTTTTGATGCAATTTTGTACACCACATTACATAAACTAATAGGTCTATAATCAGTAACCTTCTTAGGTGTCTTGACTTTTGGAATAAAAACAATATGGGTCTTATTAAATCAGGAGGAGAAACACCATGGTTAAGGAAATCCAATACCGTAGATGTGATCACCTCACCACATATTGACCAGAAGTGCTGAAAGAAAAGAGGGGGCATGCTGTCTAGATCTGGAGCTTTTTGTGGGTGCATTTGCTTCAGTGCAAGTTTGACCTCTGCTGCATTGAAATCTCTAGTAAGCATCTGATTCATTGAAGTAGTCACCTTGAGTTGGACTGCATGGAGCAAGTCTAAAAATACTATTGGTTGGCTTGTAGTAAACAGCTCCTTATAATAAGCCACCACCACTTCCTCTATCTTCTGATCATCCTCCTGTCACACCTCATTTACGTCCATGATGCCCTTAATGAATTTTTTCTTTTGCCGGGCAAAAGCTTTTGCATGGAAAAAGCTACTATTTCTATCCCTTGATTGAAACTAGTTGAGCCTTGATCGTTGTCTCCACATATCATCCTTTTTTTCTAACTAGTAGTTTAGTTTGAAACGGGTACTCAACAGCTCACGGTTGATATCGGGAGATGAAGGTTGGAGTTCAAGCCATTCAAGCCTTTGTTGCAGCTCTGTAACCTTCCTTCCCATGTGACCGAGTTTTGTTTTGTTCCAATTTTCTAATCTGACTTGACTCTTCTCTAAGCAACTCCCTAGCATACTCCCAGTATTTGTCACCTTCCCTTCCTCCCATGCCTCATGTACTACCTCTTCACATCTTCGATCTCTTAGCCACATTGATTCGAACCTGAATGGCTTCTTAATCTTCGTATTCCCCCTCCTAGTTCTGATCATGCACAAGGTCAATGGCGAATGATCAAATATCGATGAGGTAAGGTGATATAGGTTGGCCTCAGGAAATAAGTCTATCCATTCTGGAGTTACCATTGCTCTATCCAACCGTTCCCTAATCTGCATGCCATCTGCTCGTTGGTAAATCCATGTAAACTCTGGTCCAATGAACCCCAAATCCCGTAGGCCACAGTAGTTGACAATGTCAATAAAGTTCATCTGCTATCTCGGTTTCTCGCTGCCCCCCTCCTTCTCCGAGACACTTGTGATCTCATTGAAATCTCCGATAGTGAGCCACAGAAGGGTTGAGGTTTCTTTCAGGTGTCGAAGTTTAGCCCATGATTCTGTCCTTTTTGCTATGTCTGGGTTGCCATAGAAGCCAGTAAAATGCCGTCACCCTATGTCTGCTCCACCATCCACCAAGGCATCAATATGGGATTGAGAATACGTCTAAACCTCCACTGTTATCCCTTCCGTCCATGTCAATGCCAGTCCACCACTTCTCCCTTCGCTTGGTACGATTAAACCATGTTTCATGTTGCATTTATCCTTCACATTATTCATCAACTCTTTGTTCGACTTCGTCTCCATAAGGAAAACAATCATAGGCTTTTCTTTATTAATTGCCTTTTTCATGACTTTAACTGACTGGAGGTTCCCAAGCTCCCGGTAGTTCCAACTCATTAGACTCATTGGACCCGGCGGGGCTGCCTAGCAGCCTCCGCCGATCCCAAGTGTGTCACCATTAGAATACTTAAAGTTCTAGTCTCCTCTTCCAACCTCTGTTTCTTTTCCTTACTCGTGGCCTCAGTAATATCAGTTGTAATTACTTCACATTTTCTCTTTGGGTCATTCTCCACCTCTATGGGCTCCGTCCCATCCTTATTTCTTGGTCCCGTGTGAAGTCTAGTCCAACTCCTTTGTATTGGGCTTTTCTTAGGCTCCTCTATTGTCTCCATGTTTCCTTTAGTCGGCTCACTAGAATTCTTAAGTTTATTTTTTTCATTACCATTACTCCTTTTAGGCCCACCTTTATTGATCTTTCTATCCACTGTATTATCCATGAGGCCCACTTTGAATTTAACTTCCATGGGGTTCATCCTAGAATTTTGAGAAGTCAACTTGTCTTCCACCTTATTCAAATTATGTGGGTACACTCCCAAATCTTTCGTTACTCCTACATTAATCCCGACATTCTGATACTTTCCAATCATAGCTAGTGAATGGATTGGATTTTGTACGTTTGGTTTCGAAAAGTCAGGCTTTGAATTGATTGCCTCATCAATGTCCTTTAATCTTGCCTCAAAATCCGGGATTTGCTTTTGTGGGCCCGCTGTCTTAGAGTCAAGCACGTGTCTGTCATGCCCCTATGTACCGCCGTTGCTCACGACTTCCATGGACATCGTCTTGCTTGGATCTTTCCTGTGCACTTCAGCTTCAACGGTAATAACATCTCCTGCCATCTTAAAACCTAATATAAACTCCACATGTTGATCCGACACATGTTCCTCTGTTCTATATGGTGATTTTTGGTCTACTCCTAGGCGTTCGAAGCCTTGCACTTCAACAATGGCTTTCCTCCCCTGGTTGAACAGAGGAGCTCAGAGCCAAGGTCCGAATTGTTGCTCCTCCTTTGATAGACTTCCCTTGCTGCTGACCCACACCACGCATTCCTTGTCATTGTGAGAGAGAAGACCGCACCAATAACATAAGTTTGGCAACCGTTCGTACAAGAAATAAACCCACCTATCTCTCCCCTGGTCCCATGTAATCGTTCTGCCGCTACACAATGGTTTTGTAACATTTATTGCAACACACACTCTCATAAACTATCCTCCTCTCATCTTGGCTTCTTCTTTTGGTTTTGAGACAATGCCCAACGTTTCCCCAAGACTGATCACCGCTTCTATCATCATCAAGGAGAATGGTAAGTTGTGAATCTGGACCGAGAACGTTGTTCTGTCAAAGCTCAGTTGTACTGTCATACCTCTATAGCACCACCAAATGTCTATCGAAAACCCAAGGCTCGCCTTGGATGACCTTCTCCGCATCAACCTCCCATTCAAATGCTATCAGTACCATGTTTTCGCCTGCCATGCATGCTTACTTCAAAGTTCCGTTTCATACGCCATAGAGGGCGGAAAGTCCTAGCCACTACCTCTACGTTGATCGATCTCCAAGTGAAGAACTTCGCGGCAAGGACGTATTCTGCAATCTTTTTATCCTTTGAGAGATCATGTTTCTTCCCCTCTGCCTCCAACAAAGAAAGCTTCTTCCATCTCAGCTCGAGTTCCTCCATATCACACCGGGGTGGGTACCACAATAAACACCTACCAACACTACTCCCACCTAGTAAATATTTACTAGGGAGAACGGCACGTCCTTCTCAAAGTGAAAGGAAAAAACTATGCTACTGTGAGAGAGAGGGTGCCCACTCGCCTCACAGAGAACTCTTTAAGGAACATTATTTAATACATTGTCTTTCTCTTTCAACTAAAAATGATACATTCTCAAAAGAAGGTAACATTTTTAATATAATAGAGAATAGTTAAAGGGTAAGTAAAAAATATAAATAAATAATGTCCTAAAAATTAAAATATAATGGAGAACTAACAAAAAGTTGTAAATGGAATAAGTTAGAAGAAATTTTTGCTCCATTACTTTTTTCTTTAAAGTTCCATTACGGGGGAGCAAGATTGGAGAGGTAGATTTTGTTTTCTAGATTGAATATGAAATCTCATCCTATACCCATTAATTACCACTTAAGTCAAATAAGAAGAGAATGATGAAAAAGTTGCTACCCTTTCAGAATAGGAAAATGCGAAATGTTAGTTTGTATTTTACTGGACGGAAACACATACGATATGAAATATGTATGTGTTTCATTCCCTCAAGATTTAAGGAAGAAAAAAATCTTCTAAAAAAAAAAAAAATTTAAGAAAAAAATTGTAAAAAAAAAAAATGAGATAAAAAATGGAAATAAATATAAGTACGAGTATACTAATTAGTAATTACCACGTATACTATAACTTTTACTATTTAGAAGTCAAACTTATAATATATATTTTAAAAAATACTTCTCAATAAATAAATATAAAAATTGGATAATAGATACAACTTAATTACCTAACACCTATCTTTAAGGTATATTATTTCTTTGTTATAATCAAATATATCTTCATTTCATTGGCAAAAAGATTAATCGATTATGGGATCCATAACTCTTGTAAGTGAGGGAGAAACTTGCACTAGTAACTCTATTGTTGAAGGAATGCCTGATCCAGATAATTAGGACAGTGTCGTGTCCTCACAAAGGCCAACTATACTTTGATTTGGAGTTATAGTCTTTTATTATTATAATTATAATTATTATTATTATTATTATTATTATTATTATTTTGATAAAAAGTTAGACACTTGGACATAAATGATGTGCATTCTATATTTAAAATAAAATATTTAAAACTATCTCAAAAAATATTTAAAATAAAATTTTCATTTATTTTATAATATATATTTAATACTTAATACTTAAAGTGTTTTTCTTAATTTACATATAATTCTTGATTAATTTAGGCATCCACATGCATAGAATACTAGTCAAATTATAAAACCGTGCAAAGCTTTCGTCTTGTGTTCCAGTCTATTGGATGAAATAGGATGTAAACATATGACTAATTTTAGATGCGTAATTGCAATTCATATCAATGCCACGTCTAATGCAAAAAAATATTGGACCCAAACTTAACCTTACAAAACCTATATAATAAAATGGGTAGTATCCTTAACATTAAATTTCATAATAAAAGCATATTTTAGACATTCTCATTGTATTTTAATTTGCTATCCATTAAAGCTATTAGTAGGTTAAAAAAAAAAAGGCTATTGCTATGACCTCAACTCTATTGAAGATTGCTGCATTCAAATTCCAATTTGCTATCAAGTTTTCTGAATGGTGAGCCAACCGTCAGGTAATGTGCATCCAAAGTAATCGACTGGATTTCGCTTATAATGGCAGCTTTTCCTCCCCAATAAGTCTAGACTAGAAGATCAACAACTCAACAAAATCTTAGAAAATCACAAACATTTCGGTCAGGGGGAAAAAAAAGATAAGATATCATAACAGTGATATGGAACAGCCCGCTTGTTATGGTATATATTTAGGAGTAAGTTTCTCACACCTGTAACCTGTTTTAAGATATCATAACAGAGATAAGATGCCAAGATTTTGCTATCTTTTTGTTATTGGCCCAATGATATAATATACCGTAATATCTGATTCAACTATGAATTCAATTTGACGTTTTCGAAAATTTTGTTGGCCAAAAAGATTAACTTCACAGAAGCATATGCATTATTCATGTGCAAATTTCAACATGACCAAATTGTGAAGTAGTTCCATTTGCCAGCTAAATTTGACGTGGGAATTGAGTCTGGACTTTGTTTGGTTCTCTCATGGGAATTGAATTATAATTTATTTGAATTTTTATTAGATTTTATAAATCTATTTGTCTTCAAAATGTCAGTGAAATGTAGATTATAAACTGAAATAAAATCAAACTAAAGAATTCATAAAATACACTAATTAATTACACTCTTCAATTATTTTATCACGTAGCTCAATATTGTAATTTTTTTTTTGATAAGAAAACCGTGATATTATGTCATTTCAACGTTAAAAACTCTGGAATACATCCGAAGAAACTTCAGATTCAATAATGTAATTTTTTATATTAGAAATATCCTCAATCCATATTGTTAGTCATTTATTTCATTGAGGATGTTCAAAAGACTATTTTATTTATTTATTGAAAAAGTAGAAAAAACAATGCTCTTTTTAAAAAGTCAATAAATACAACACGAGATTGATAATTTTCCTATCTTACTCTTTATTTCATAAAAAATAAATATTGATCTTTAATTTATTTAAAAAATAAATTCTCATAAGTTATAAAAATTATATTTCTTTATTTGATTTTTTAATATGAGGTGAAAGGGTATATATGCTACTTTGGAAAAAAAAAAAAAAAAACTTATTTTTATTGTTGATCTGACTTAAAAAATAAGATAAAAAAAATACAATTATACTTTACAAAAAAGATAAGTAAAAATTTGACAAATTCTATATAAACAAAATAAGTTAAAAATAAATAACAAAAAAATAAGATCACTGAAATTTATATTTAAACCAAAAAAGAAAAGGAAAAGGAAGGGAACAAACAGTCAAGACTCAACCATAATAATGCATTAATGATTATTGCATAGAAAGCAAAAAAAAAAAAAAAAAAAAAAAAAAAAAAATACAAAACAATGCAACTCCATATCCTTTCCTATGTAGTAACATAAAAATCATGATAATCTTTTCATATCTTCAAAGTTCAAGTTCACATCTCCCCTCTGCAATCTGCAGCATTCGCACAAAATAAAATCATAGTAAAAGTAAAAGTTCACATCCTTCTCCTCTTCACACGTCCCTCAAATAAAAACTATTCCCACCAAACTCATAATTCCCACAACAATACCAACAAATCCACCCCTCAATCCAAACGCACCAGCTGTTGGTGGCAGAGACAATGGTGCTGGACTTGGTGCAGGATTCTTTGGTGGAGAAGCCGGTCGTGCTGGAATTGGTGCAGGAACCTTTGGTGGCGGAGGCAATGTTGCTGGACTTGGTGCAGGAACCTTCGGTGGCGGAGTCAATGGTGCTGGACTTGCTAAAGGACCCTTTGGTGGCGAAGACAATGGTGCTGCACTTGCTGCATGACCTGGTGGCGGAGGAGGCTTAGGATGCCTGTGCAACACAACCACAGTCAGCTTCTGGCCTTTCCCACAGCTCACCACAGCGTTACTTATGAAATAGAATGGTCCTGACCTGTCCAACCCTACTTTGGTGTTGACATCCCTATGTTCTTTGATTGGATTTGATACGTAGCATTTATCGTAGTCATCCTTAGTTACTTCAAGTACTGAGTCAATCAAGGGGTCGTGTTCATCAAAGACTGAGATTCAAGAAAATGAAGAAATTGTCGTTATACGATTGAGAAAAAAGTGGAACATCAAAATAAACCTTACGGATTATATAAAAGAGCAATATGCATTAAAATGAGACCCCAATCTTTTTAAAAGAAAATAATAATTTTCTACACAAGCATGCATCATGCACGAACTGGGTTTTCAATTTCTCATCAAATGGGGTTCATTTGTTAAGCAAATACGTGAATAAATCTAGTTTGTAAATATAAATTATAACCCTAACAAAGAGGATTAAGAAAATCAGAATCGAATCCATATTCCCATTATTATAACTATCAAATTTATAAAATAAAAAAAAGCCCTAACAGTCTAACCAAGTAACACCATTTCTCTTCTTAAAAAAAAAAAAAAAACAATTTCAAAAAAATAATCCAAAGAAAAAAAAAGTTTAACAGTAATATTTCTAAATACAATTTTTAATCCTAAATTAATCTTATTTTCAAAAAATTGAAAAGTAAGTTGTACCAAGCATCAGACTATCTCAACAAAAGAGAGAGAGAGAGAGAGAGTACTAAGAATATCGCCAACTTCAAATCGCTCTTTCTGAGCCCAGCCATTAAGAGAGTCTGAAGAAGTTGGAAAACTCCATGAATTTTCATGGCCTCCAACCACAAACTCTGTTGCTTCAGAGAAGGTAAACAACACAATCAAGAGGGTGATCAGAACTGGAGTAACAATTTTCAGGGAAGCCATAGATATATTCAAACACAGTAAACACTGACCCAAATGCTACACTGACTTAATTGTACTGATCGATAAACAAAGGTAGGGTTTTTGGCTCTCTTTATAGCCCTTAGGTCCAGTTTAAGACTATGGCTCGGTTGTTGGTTCGGAGTATTCGAAGCTGCTCATGAGTGCCACGTGTGAAACACACAACTATTCACAGTTGTGCGTATAATTGGATTCTGATTAACCCTGGGCTTGTAAATGTGAACAGGTTTTGTTTGTTTTCCAAGGAAAAGTGCCTCTTCATGTTTAATTATTAGATGACTCAAACATAAAAATAGCCTTTCAGGTTTGATAGTATTACAATCAATTATTGCATCAATCATGTAACATGTGCCACTTTCCCAGATAAAATTTAAGGGTTACATAGGGAATTTGGATGAGAAACTTGTCACCATTAACGTGTTAGGCTGCGTTTGGTTCAATGTAAATCGAATTTTAAGTGTAAAATAAATGCAGGGGAAATAAATTTCCTTAAGGAAATTAAAATCCGGACGTTTGGGTGTGCAATAAAATATAGTCCAAAAAATGATTTCCAGTGTTTGGTAACATTCTGAAAATGCTATTTTCTTACAAATTTTTCACATTTTCTCAGTTTCCAAACAAATTTTATATAAGAAAATCCACCAGCACCCACACACCAGCACCCACAGAAAATCCACCACTATTCATACAAAACCCACCACCACACAACACAAAAACCACCAAAACAACAACATAAAAACCACCAAAACACCACCACAAAAAAAAAAAAAAAAAAAAAAATCAGATATCAAAGAGAGAAAGATTGAGAGATTGAGGGAAAGAGAGATCGGTCTTCAGCGGCGGCGATGATCTTCAGTGGCGGCGACGAGATCTGTCTTGGGTGGGTCAAGAACGAGATGGGTCTTAGGTGGTGACGACAACAAGATGCAAGGCTTCAATTTAGATGGCAGAGATGTTGGAGCACGGCCTGCAGTCGGTTGTCAAGATCGGAGCTCAACCTGTATTTGTCGATGCATGGCTGGCAATCGGAGAGGTGGGTCTTGGGTGTTTGTGGATTGGTGATGAGGGAAGGGTGGGTTGAGATCTTCAAGTGTGTGATGTTTGTGAGGAGTGGGCTGGTGGTCGGCGCGTGATTTGGGCTGTAGGGCGGCGTGATCTGGGCGGTGGGGGTGGCATGATCTGGGCTGGCTGGAGCTTGGCTGGGTGGCCACCTGTGCTCTCTCTTCTTGCTCTCTGCCTCTCTCTTTCTCTTTGTCTGTGAGTTCTAGAATTCATTTGAAGATAAAATAGAAACTGAAATTCATTTCCCGCTTGGGAGGGATATTTTACGGTCAACACGGAAATTGGTTTCCGTTTAACCCAATTTTCTATGCTTACCAAACACATAGGCTGGTGTAAAATGATTTCCTGAAATGCTTTTCAGTCAAAACAAACACAGCCTTAATTAATAAAGGATTAATTTTCCGTGCTGATTTGGAAAATGAACTGGTCTTTAAGCTATGGATCAGGATTACTATGTATGAACATTAGTGAAATCGTATTATGTCAGTAATAAATTATTATTAATGAGATCCACTTAATCTAATAGACTAGTGAAAATTGAACGAATCTGTTTTGTTTTTAACGTCAATCATGACTGGACTGTGTCCTAATATATTATAGTATAAGTTATCTCTTTATTAATTATCCTTGCAATTGTTAGTCGGCTGATTTCAAATTTTAATCTAAATTAAAGTGAACTCACTGGCCTGTTTCTTAATTTTTTTTTTTTTTTTTTTGAGAGGGCTGTTATTGTTAATTGAATTATAGTAACTTCTTAAATCCCCTTTTATCTATAAGAAGTGCTATATCTATAACATTTTTATAATACTTTCATAACTAATCATAAATGATTAATTATTATTAGTTCTAATTTGAACTTACCACTAAAATTGCTTTTTTTATTTTCAAACAAATAAAAAGAATAAACTTTAGAGATAAGTAGTAACTGTAATTTTTTTGAGAGGTGCTACGTCCACAATATTTCCACAACAAATTATAGGTGGTTAGTTGTTATTAATTCAAATTTGAACTTATCACTGAAATTATTTTTCTACCTCACCATTAACAACTTGTAACAACTTGTCACATAGGATTTGTTGTGAAATGTTGTGAAAATGTTGTGGATATAACATCTGCTACGTCAACAATATTTTCACAACAAATTAGAGGTAGTTAGTTGTTATTTGTTCAAATTTATAAGAGAGTTTCCAATATATTATTGTTGGCTTTGAGGTGGTCCGGCCACTTGATTAGAAAACTAGAAAACGGTGAAGCGAAGAAAGGGAAAATAGGGGAGTAGAGACAGTAAGGGGTTGAAGCCAATCCTATCTGTTTTTTTTTTTTTTTTTTTTTTTTTTTTTTTGGCTTAAGAATAAATAAAATCCAATTAAAAATTACATGGAAACTTTATAATTAAATAGCTGATATGGCATAGGACACTTAATTTGCCACGTTAGTTTGTATATGCCTGCAGTAAAATTACAAATGCCACGTCACTTTTCCGTTAGCCATATAAGCAATACTTTTAACAGAAGTTAGCCGAAAGACTAGTACCACTTGTTTTTTAAACTTTAAGGACTAATAATACTCACTTGAAACTTGAGAAACTAATTGCGCTTGCATGGTAAACTTCAAGGACCAGTAGTGTAGTTTAGCCAAAAAAAATAAATTAATTAAGGAGATCTATTTGCTATAATATCAAAGTTTATATACTAATTGGCTAAAATAAAATTACATTGCGTAAATGATTTTAATGAATAGCTACCAAGTGAAAGTTTATTTTGGTTGTCTCTCTTGTATCACTTTTTTTCCCTCTTTTATTTTGAATCATAAAGAATGGTTTAATAAGTTTTTCTACAAATATAACAACTTAAAAGTGATGGATTATCACTTCCAATATACCCGTCACTTTTTTCTACAACTATAGTTGATCACCTCAACAAGATATAGCAAAAGTTGTAAATACTTCATCTATTCTAATAGGGTAAATGATAGTACATATATACTTATTATTACACACAACCGTACATACACACTTTCGCATTAAAATCATGACTTGAATTCAAAACTTTTTGAACTGAAATTGTGATTTTAAATCATGAATTGAGGTAAAAAGTATGCGTGTATGGTTGTGTACAATATCAAGTGTAAAATAAACACAATCCATTTTAATAAGCCCAGGTCTCGAACGTTAGTTTCTCAAAAAAAAAAAAAAAGATCTCGAACGTTAAAATGACAGGGAGAAAGCAAAAAGATGATGATGCGGCGGCAAACCACTTTGTCACCTACTTTCAGAACCTGCCATAACGGCTAGTTTTATTTTTTGTGCCACTATATAAACAGGCCACAAAGGCCTCCTTCTCCTCACTACTCTCTCTCTCTGTGTCTCTTAAAAATCTTAAAAGAATTATATCCACCATGGCTTTACACAGAGCTCTACTATCTTCAATGTTGGTCATATCTCTCTTCATTTCCTTCACAGAAGCTAGAGAATTATTAGTCGGGGGCAACAGCAATGCATGGAAAGTCCCATCCTCAGAATCTGAATCCCTCAACAAATGGGCTGAAGCCTCACGTTTCCAAATTGGAGACTCACTAGGTACAAATACAATCCCTAAAATTTACATTTTTTTTCACCTTTCCTCATCTGGGACTTGTTTATTTGATTCAAGAATTTGCATACTCATCTGGGCTTTGTTTTGCTTTACAGTTTGGAACTATGATCCTAGAAAGGACTCTGTGGTCCAAGTGAGCAAAAAAGACTATAATAGTTGCAGTACTTCCAGTCCTATTGCTGTATACAAGGATGGGAACACCAAGGTCAAGCTTGACAAGTCAGGACCTTTCTATTTTATCAGTGGAGCTGAAGGCCAATGTGAGAAGGGACAAAAATTGGTGACTGTGGTGTTGTCTGGAAGACATGGATTCTTCCATGCTTCTCCGGCACCTTCTCCGGCAGAATTTGAAGGCCCTGCTGTGGCTCCAACCAGCGGTGGTACAAGTTTGAGGGGTGGTTTCATGGTGATTTTTGGGGTTTTGGTGGGGTTGCTGTTGTTCTGAGGAGGGGAGATGGTGATGGGTTTCTAGTAGTTTTAGTAATTGGTGGAATGATTCAATTTATTGGTTGTAATTGATTTACAGGGACATATTTATGTTCTCAATTTCTATTTTGTAACAATTTTTTTTGAGATTACAGTTACTTTAGATATGATTATTATGAATGATATTTATTCTTTTAAATCGTCCTCAGAATGACAAAATTAAGCAACACATATAGCAGCAATCAAAAGATATAAACTCGTCCTCCATTTTGCATGCGTTTATTTGCAAATCAGAAATCTAAACACCCAAAATATGTATATTAGGGCCTGAAGTCAATTAACAACTACTGTAAAACCATGGCCATCTTGGAAAACATTGGGAAACATGAATTCAGGGATCTGCAGCTTTACTCCTAAGTCCTAACATAACACAAACCGTCAACTCTACAAATTTAAGTCTTCTTCTACATGATATATAGATCACAACTCCATTAATAAGTTTAGCCTTATTTCATTCTTCAACACCAAAAGAAACATCATATCATTCCGCACTTTTTTTCAGCATACACTACATTGGATGCAAAAAAATATGATTGACAGGACTTTTATAACATAATTACATCTCCAAAACCTATATAAAGCCACAACTTTTAATTTGTCACCCACAACTTTTAGGCACACAAAGCTCATCCATCAGCATTACAAAACCAATACCATCCCAAAATTTCTATATAAAGCCACAACTTTTAATTTGTCACCCACAACTTTTAAGCACGCAAAGCTCATCCATCAGCATTACAAAACCAATCATCTTCCTTGATGAGGACCATCACAAAATTTGGATGTAAAAAGCTCCATTATATCACCCTGAGAACTTCAACTTCTATCCAGATTAATTCTTAGAAATAATTTATACTTTAACCAAAAGTGAATCTTTACACACAGGTTCAGCACAAAAGTCTTCTTCAGTAATTTTATTCTATTGCTTTTGACCAAAATTCTGAATGCATTATTTTTAACCCAGCCAATATGGGCATTATATGGGTGCATGTGTACAAGTGGGCTCACACACACACACACACACAGAGGACTCACAATGGAACAAATCAAATAACACTCAATAAATTTCAGCACTAGGGATTTATTCACCTCCAACAAGTCATGGGGTCATGGGATTACACACAAGTTCAGCAGCAACATAAATGTCCATAACCAACAGACAAACAGTAAGCAATGAAGGATGAAACTAGAACACATTCTCATTTAAGGAGGGTCTTGACAATCGATTTGACATTGAGTTTCTTGAGGTCTGTATATGACTGCCCACAGCCAACGAACATAACTGGTGCCCCAGATATGTAAACCATTGAAAGTGCAGCTCCAACCTATAACATGAACAAGTTACACACAATAATATCAATCAACAATTGTAGACCATGAGAACAGGATAAAACAATCAAGCAAAAGAAAATCTCAACACTCCTTGCAGTTTGAAGAGTGACTACCTTATCATCAATTGTATCAAACTTTGTGAGCAAGATCCCATCTATCAACCTGGCACTAGGTGAAGATGAAAGGTCGGCTAATTTCTGCAGGCACAACAAGAAGCATGGTTCGGATAACTTACTTCTGATATAATAAAGATTGAACAGATAATGTTTTAAAAAGATCCAGAAAACAATTTATGCAATCCTGGATAAAAAAATCAAACCTGATCGAACTTGGAAAGTTGATCAACTGCATCATTTCCAACCAGTGCCTCTCCAACAAACAAGACCAGATCTGGCTTGTTAAGGGAAATAAGCTTTGACAGTGCTCTCATCAATGGTTCATTATCCTGAAAAGCATACAAATTGTATCAGAGCAAAACAACAAAGAAAGAACATGTAAGAAATACTTATATATAGCCCTGTCATACACATAATTATAATTATACATGTAGCATAGAACATTACTAAATCTTTCTGATAATACCAGCTAAGCACGATACCTGCATTCGACCGGCTGTATCAACAAGAACCACATCAGAACCATTGCGTGTTGCCTCCTGGATGGCTTCCTTTGCAACTATGGCAGGATCTTTCTCATAGCCCTTCTCAAATATAGGGATCTTACAAGAGGAAAAGATAACAAGTCAGTTATCAAAATCCACCATGCAATTATGATTTATTGAGTGAACATTAATCCTCCCTAAGTAAAGCTAGAGACCATGGTAACCATATGCTACATCAAATATTATACCTGGAGTCTTCGTGCATGAGTGCGCAGCTGCTCAACAGCTCCCGATCGGAATGTGTCACAAGCAGCCATCATGACACTGACCTTATGCTGCTGAAGCCAGTAGGCAACCTGCAAAGTGATTTTTGAAGGAAACTATCTGATCATAAGCAATACCATTTTATCTGTGTGCCCACAGGACATACATATATAAATACACCCAAATGCAACTCTACAAAAGAGGATAAGGGGGTTAAGCTTAAAGTTTGCTAGATTGGTAAAGTTCCCATTAAAAAACAACACATGGCCAACCTTGGCAAGATTAGTAGATTTCCCAACTCCATTCACACCGACAAAAACAACAACATATGGCTTCCCTTGTTCCTTGGCGACATGCACATCCCTTAGTATGTCAATAGAGCGCCGAGGTGTTAGAATACGAACAAGAGCTTCTTCCATAGCTGCCTGCAGTCATTGTTTCAAGCCATGATGTTAATCTTATTACAGAGTGAAAAAATAAGAAACCAATTGGTTCAGATTAAGCATGAGAGAGAGAGAGAGAGAGAATGCATTCACAAACCTGCACTGTTGAAGATACCCTTGTGAATGAAGCCAATTTTTTCCCTTCAAGACTAGCTGCCACTGATTCACAGAGTTTCTCAGCTATCTCCTCAGCCTATGAACATCATAACATGAAACTTCCATAAGCAGGCTCAGCGAGACTGAGAAGAACCAATAAAATAGAGATGAAACATATGTAGACCACTGTAGCAGGAGGAGAAACATACCACATTCTTGGTCATGAGCCTATCCTTGAGAGCTTTCAAAGCTGGTTCCAGGTCTGACTTCTCCAAATTTGCTTTGCCCGCAATGCTGAGCACAGGAAAGTAAATAAATGATAAGGCAAGTATCTGGTAATTTCAAAAAAAGATTTCAATGAAAACGGATATGGCAGCACAATAGTGAATATTAAAGCCATTTACATGCTGGAGACCTGAAGTTGACAGTTAATCTTAGGGTTATTCTAAACTACAAAAATATAGAGGAAAAATTTAGCCATCATTAAGTTAGACCTAAGGAAGCACCCTTGTAAACTCCAGCATTTAAAAAATAAATGAATATATAGAAATAAAAAATGAATCCAATCAATAAGACAGAAATATTATTGTCACAGGAAGCAGTCTGAATCTGAAAATAATTTCAACAGAAGTATTTTATATAAAAAAATAAATGAATAAATAGAATTAAAAAATGAATTCAATCAATAAGACAGAAAAATAATATTGTCACAGGGAGCAGTCTGAATCTGAAAATAATTTCAACAGAAGTATATTAACCGATGCAATGCCGGTGGACGAGCCATCTAAATTCTTGTTCAACAATTTACATTGAATAATTGAAACAAATGTCTGGAAAAAGATCCTTGCCTAACAACCACTATGGGTTTTTTCCCCCCACTCGCCAAAAAAAAATCTTGCATAAAACCCAAGCAACATCCTTGAACTAAATATCTCTAAAGCAACTACAAAATGCAATAGTGAGCAGAAGTTTAAAAAATAGAATTAGACATAATGAACTCAACTAAGTCATAAATGCACATAACTATAACCAAGGATTGAGATCAATAAATTTACCTTTGGAACATTGATGAAAACCACCCCTTCTTCTTAGTTTCAGGTTTGCTGTCCTTCCCCACTTCCTCATCTTCTTCAGACTCACTTTCACTGCTAAGGATCTCTTCCTTGTCCATCATACTTTCACCATGATCTGCTGCAACAACCTCTATATGATCTCCATTCTCACCCACAGAATCTGTAAAGTCCAATTTTTCCTGACGAGGTGAATCGTCCCAAACTCTATTCTTCTTTGTTACCTTTTTCTTTGGCTCTACCTTGGAGCCCTTGCTAACAACAGTCTCTGTTTTCTTCCCACCTTTAGTTCTAAGCTTCTGAAGCTTATTTACATCAAAAGCCCCACCATTGGAACTTGTATTTTCTACACCGTTAACTGAACCATTCACCTTAGAACCACCAATATCAACATGATTGCCATTGGAGTGGCCATTCCCCAATTTACCACCTTTCCTTTTATCACCATCCCCACCATCATTGGCTAAAGCACCCTCACTCTTTTTCATATTTCCTCCTTCGAATCCAGGTTTTTGCACCTGCCCTTGCTTCTTACCATTACTTAAAGGCTTGCTCACCTGCTTTGATTTCTTCAATTCCTCGGCCCGAGCCTCAGCCTCTTTTCTCAGTTGCCTAAACGTTTCGTCAAAATCATTGTAAACCGTCCGTTTCGGATCATAAATTTCTGAAAACTCACGCTTCACCATTGCAAGCAGTTCGTCTACATACAACAGATGAAGGATCCGCTGATACACGGCAACAAAAACAAGGCCAAGCTCATTGTGGAAGGTCCACTTCAGCGTGTAAGCGGCACCTGGGCCATCATAGTTGTATGATGCTGCACTAGATCGTTCTTCCAAAAGACAAGACTGGATCAAGTTGTCAATTGGTGATCCCTTAAGAGCGTTTATAAGCTCTTTACATGACCAGAGGATTAATCCCCCTCGAGTAAATATTAGTAACTGCTCTAACATCTTTTATTGCCTCTACAACCTGCAATCAAATCCAGCCGAATTCAACATCAAAAACCACCCTTTTCATCGCCATTTTTAAAATTGAAAGAACCTCGCTCTAATCATATTCAAAAACAGTTTAAAAGATGAATTTGAATTTGAATTTAAACCCATAAATAAATTTTGAAAAGCAAGCGTTTTCCTTAGGTAACAGAATCAAATTCACCGAGAGTCGAGAATTGCAACAATAAGTTTTAAGATTGTTTCTGGGCAACCAAACAGAACCATTTTGAAATCTATGATTTCCGAGATAACCACGCAAATAGCCCTAATTTAAATAGGAACCCAAAAAAAAAAAATGAATTTGAATTTAAACCCATAAAACTGACAGATCTTGGATTCAAAATTACGAGAAATATGAATCAGATACATCAAAATTATTCACCAAATCGAACCCAACAACAAAGTTTGTGATCTTAGAATACACGAATCAAAGAAAGAAAAAAAAAATCGTGGAATTTGAAGGAATCAGAGAAAGAGAAATCAAATTACCTTTCTTTCCTCGGAACTCTGAAAAAACCCTACAAATGAAGAAAAAGTGAAAAAAAAAAAAAAAAAAACCAAATTGAGAGAGAAACACAGAAGAAAAAGGAATCAATTTGAGAATTTACGAATGTCCGTTATAAATAGGTGCGTTTCTTTCTGGTGTTGGTGGGCGGTTGGTTAAATTCGTGTAGTAGGATGGAAAAGTAGTAAAACGTAAAAATATGTAAAAAAGCACATGTGTAATTAAAAAAAATATTGACAGTCGGTTTAGATATTACTTATTTTTTAAAATTAAAAATTTATTACTAAAAAGATTGTAGTAAAATAGTTTTTAAATTATAAATAGTGTCATGAGATTCAGTTTTAAAATTATATTTATTAAATTTTGTACTTGCAAGAGTCTCATGAATAATGTGCAAGATCCAGAAAAAATATAAATGCCAGCCGCGTTTGCTTTGCAAACTCACACTGAAAGTAAGTCAAACTCTTAAATTTTAATAGACTTAAAAAACATCTCATAAAGTTTTAAGTTTAATTTCCCTCAATATTAGAGTTTTTATTTTTTACTTTTGTTGAAAATTATGAATTTTATTCAATAGAAAAAGTAAAAATTATATCATGAAAAATAATCTTTTCTAAGAAACAAGAACTCTTTTTTATCCGAGTAGAGAAATCACTAATGCCTGAAATAAATTTTTTGGGTTACATTTTAATTGGAAAGGGCGATTCAAAACTTTGACCTTGGAGATAGAAACATTAAAAAAAAAAAAAAATGAAATGTTGCTGAATTGTGTAAATTTTTAGATATAATACAAGGTGAAACTTATGGTTAGCTCATTAGATGTCATTTTAAATAATAGGTGAGTGAGTATATTAAAAATAACTTTTTTTTGTATTTTTGAAAATGTGAATATGCAATAAAAGTTTGTATACTTTTGCTAAAGTATTGTAGTTTAAGTAATATTTTTTAGTGTTTTTAATTGAGATTTCAGACTTTAAGTCCACTCTCTCTTAATGTTGTAACTATTAAATTATTTGAAAATTTGTATATTCAAAAAAAAATGTGTATAATAAAGATATAGGCTATTGGATTTGGGATATGTTGTTCATGTTCGCTTGGGTTGGGTTAGTTGTACGTTCGGTGTACTTATAGCCTATCAATTAGGTAATCTCTAAAAGTTATCAAAATCACTAACAAATCATATGTTTCCATAAATAAAAACAAATCACTAATATGATGTGCACAAAAAGTGGGGCAGATTATGTATGCATTTTAACTATTAATTTACTAATTTCTATTTATATTTTTGCAGATAAACTTGTAACTCACCACCCCCTCAAAAAAAAAAAAAAATTGTAACTCACCAATCATCTTTGATCTCTTTAGAAAGATCAGGTATTTCCACGTACCTAGGCCAAACAATAAAAAAATAAAAACAAATTCCCATTAATTGTCATAAGAAGTCTTCCTTTCTTTTGTGGTCAAACAAGTCCTTCTCTTTAAGGCAGTCAACTTTTTCCTACCCATAAACTTGCTGAGTCAAAATCGGAATAATCATTACCACCTTCCAAACGCAGTGTCTCTCTCTCTCTCTCTCTCAAAGTCTCTCTGTTTTTTTTTTTTTTTTTTGGTTGGAGAAATTAACCTAACATGATGAAATTTTGATTTGGGAGCGAAAGGGACTGGATAACCTACCAAACACAGTGTCTTATTGCTTGTTGACGTGGAATCTTAAAAAATAGTTTTTGATTAAAATAAACCCTTTGAGAAGAGTTGTCCATATATAAGCTTATAGAAAATGAAAAAAAGTCTGTAACCACAAGATTTGCAATGGCTTTAATTAGTTGCATCTGACCTGGACCACAACTCTATTGGAACATTGGATCACAAATTATGGATTTCCCCTTAATGGATATGACTAACAAGTAAATTGAGAAAGGGATGGAAACATCAAAGAGAAATTAATTATTCGCTCTTGTAGGCGGACCAAGTAAAAAATGTGCATTGTTGATGGGGTCCTCGGTCAGAATGAATAGTTTCTCCAGATGTAAATGGAGAGAGTTTATTGTGAAGTTAATGAATTATTTACTTGACTCAATCCAATATTGAATCAGTAGAGAATCACTTAAGACATATTTGGTAGACTGTATCGGTAATTACATAGGAATAAGAATAGATATTATAAAGAATACAAAATGCTGTAATGTAATGTTTATTACTATTCATTTATTTGGTGACGACACAATAATAGAACCTTAAAGACAATGGAATGAAATCATTTAAAATCAAACTTAAGATATATTTGAGGAAATATTCCAATATATATATATATTTATATTTTTAAATTTGAAAAAAAAATAGTTATTTTTATGATTTTTTTATTTTCATAATTGTTATGTACATATGGAAAGTTTGTTTATTTAGAAATATATTAATTGTAAAAATTTATACACCTACTAAGGAATAGCTATTACATCCTCTTTAGAGATATATAGTTATGAGAAATGATATGTCTATAATATCTTTACAACATTTTTACAACAAATCCTAAGTGGCAAGTTGTTACTGGTTATTATTGTTAGGGCAAAAAAGTAATCTTAGTGTTAGTTTCAAATTTGAACCAATAACAACTAACCATATGTGATTTGTTGTAAAAATATTGTAGAATTGTTGTAGACGTAGCATCTCTCGTTAGTTATTTCTCATTTTAAAGAATATTTATTCATAAGGAATGAACCATAGGAATAACTATTGCATTACAATATTTATTATAGTCTACCAAACATACTCTTGCCACCCAAATTATGACAACTCCAGATTCATGAAAGACTAAAAATGCATTTATGGAGAACTGCATGTGGTGGAAATCCCACGAACAAAAGAAAGGCTCTCTAAGTTCAACCACTTGGCACACATCGCATGCCCCATTTGCAATAAGGCAGTTGAATCCTCACTACATCCATTTTGAACTTGTGATTTGTGAATTTGCTAAGGCAATCTAGTTTTGCAGCAAATGGAATATCAAAATTGAAAATTTAAAGGTGAACAGTTGTGCTAAATTGGTTCAAGAGCTCATAGACACTAGAGATTTCCGATTTCAGAAAATGGGTATGAATTAGAATTTTGTCTATTCTCAACTACTGGTTTTGATCAAATCTGGAAAGCAAGGAACCAGGTGGTGTTCGCAAACAAGAAAATTAATACGGACACCAGGTGGTGTTCGCAAACCAGTTGGTGTTCGCAAACATGAAATTTCGCAAACTAGGTGGGGTTCGCAAACATGAAATTTCAACTCAAGGATGACAATTGTTAACAATATAAAGTGAGAAAGAAAGACTGAATAGTCTGTATATTGATGTGTAAATAATAATGTACAATAGAGAGCCTTATATAGGCTAGGTATATGTGCAGTACAAGTAATATGAGTAAACTATAAGTACAGTATACTGGGCTAAGCCCAATGGACTAATCTAGTTTAAGCTATACACTATATCCCCCTTCAAATTTGAGGTGACAAGGAGGAAGTCAACTGGAGTTTAGATATAAGATCTCGAAGACGACTAGGCGGGTGAGACTTGGTGAAGATATCAACAGGCTAGTCAACAGAGGAGATGGAGAACAACTTGAGATTTTCTTTCTGGAGATGCTGGCGAATGATGTGACAGTCGATCTCAATGTGCTTGGTGCGTTCATGGAAAATATCATTATGAGCAATGTAGGTAACACTATGATTGTCACAATAAAGAGGAGTGGCAATGGGCTGTCGAACATCCCTATCAGCGAAAAGCCAGCGAAGCCAGTCAAGCTCGCAGGTGGTGTTGGTAAGGGCACGACACTCAGCCTCAGTACTGGAACGGGAAACAACATCCTGCTTCTTGCTACGCCATGAGACAAGAGAAGTATCCAATAGGAAACAGAAACATGTGATAAAACATCGATTAGTCGGATCACTTGCCTAGTCCGCATTTAAATAAGCATAAAGTTCGAGAGAAGACTGAGAGGAGTAGTGTAAACCATGATAAAGTGTGCCCTGACATATCGGAGAATCTGAAGAACTGTAGCATAATGGATGGAACAAGGGGCATCCATGAACTTACTAACCATACCTATGGCATATGAAATATTTGGACGAGTAACAGTGAGATAGATCAGACTACCAACCAACTGACGATAGTGAGTAGCATCAGATATTGGTTCACCATCCAAGGGTGTGAGCTTTGCATTGTATTCCAAGGGAGTGGAGACAGTCTTGTTGTCGGTGACACCGGCTTTGGAGAGAAGATCAGAAGCATATTTAGCTTAGGAAAGATAGTATCCATCAGAGGATAAGGTAACCTCAAGTCCAAGAAAATAGCTGAAAGTGCCCAGATCTTTTATCTCAAAATGCTGACTAAGGAAGTGCTGAAGAGAGCGAATACCTACAGAATCATCTCCAGTAATAATCATATCATCAACATAAAGAAGAATATGAGTGATACTAGCAGAGTATCTTTGGACGAAGAGAGCAGTGTCATGAGGACTCAAAGTGAAACCTTGCTGAGCAACAATTGAGCTAACCTTTTTAAACCAAGCTCGAGGAGCCTGCTTGAGGCCATAAAGAGCACGATGAAGTCGACAAACTTGACTGCCTGGGTGTGGATAGCCAGGGGGTGGTTGCATGTACACTTCTTCTTGGAGGTCTCCATTGATGAAAGCATTCTTCACATCCATTTGATAAAGAGGCCAACGACAAATAGCAGCCACATCAATAAGATATCTGACAGATGTAAGGCGAGCAACAAGAACAAATGTTTTCTCATAGTCAATGCCATACTCCTGAGTAAAGCCCTTGGCAACTAGGTGAGCCTTGTATCGTTCAACAGATCCATCAACCTTGGTCTTGATCTTGTAAACCCATTGACAACCTACTACAAACTAACCAGAAGGCAAATCAACCATATTCCAAGTGTGATTCTTATGAAGGGCATCTAGTTCTTCATTCATAGCTTGCTACCAAAGAGGGTCAGTATGGGTCTCACGATAGGTGTGAGGTTCATAGAGGGTGGTAAGAGCAAAAGAGCAGTGATAATCAGTGAGATAAGGGGGAGGAATGCTTACCCGAGTGGAACGACAAAGCTTAGGACCAACAGGAGACTTAGGAGAAAGTAATGCCATAGGATCCAAGACAGATGGGTTATATGCTAGGGAGAGAACCAGAAATGAGTCGTTTGGAGAGGCTGCCGATGTCAAAGAATCCTCCACAAGTTCAGGATAGAGAGGGAGGAAAAGATCAGTAAAAATGGGAGATTTAAAGGAAGAGGACACAGAAAACTGTTGAAGACTCGTAAAAGGATGATGTTCCTAAAACTCAACATGATAGGAGACACGAAGGCGATGAGAAATGGGATCATAGCAGTGAAACCCCTTTTAAGATACACCATAATCAAGGAAACAACAAAGACGAGCACGAGGCTGGAGCTTTGTTCATTCATGAGGAAGAAGAGGGACAAAGCAAGCACAACTAAAAACCCGAAGAGAGGAGTTAGGGGTGTGTGAAAGCTTACCGTCACTGAGGAAACCGACCGGCGCCAATCGTCCCGTACTGCTGTTGCCACCGACCGACAGAGTCGATGTCGGCAATCAGAGAGCGAATGGCTTTTCGATGCCGGTGCGGTGTAGTCATCGGGTTAGAAGCCCAAAACCGAGTCCCTGCCGGAACCGAATCGATATGATGCGATGTAATATAACTTTCAGTTTAAGAGGTTTGGACGTTTGGTACGATGCCGTTTCACTGAGTTTGTATATCAATTTTTTTTTAACAAAATCTCGTCGTATCTATTGAGTGTTATAAAAAAAACAATAATAATAAAAACGGTGTCGTATTTTGCTAGGTTTTAGATTTTCCCTCAGTATAAATTCTTTCTTTCTGAGTCAGAGGTCCCTTAACTCTTTCTCTCGCTTTCGCTTCTCGCCTCTGCAGCAGCCAACGCCTAGCAGGTGCTTACCAAGGCAAACCACGGGTAACGATAAGCCACTAAGCTCTTCTATTTTCACTTTTCAATGAACTCTTCTCTCACCCCATGGTAAATCATCTGTTTGAGTTGGTTTATAGGTCCATGGCCATGGGTGCCATTGCCAGTAATGTTTGTTGGTAGATTTCAAATTAGCCAAAGTTAAACAAAAAAGAAAAGAAAGCAAAAACAAGGGAGAGGAAATGACAAGGGACAATGCTAAGGAAGAGTTGTTTTAAGTTTTAACAAAAAAAATGGACCAACAATTTTATACTAAGTTGGTTTATACTTTATACTAATACTGTTACCTATTGGCTATTTGTATTTGGTTTATACTAGCACTGTCGGAACTATGTAATGTGTATGAGCATAAATGCTCTGTTTTTTATGTTTTTTATTTATTTATTTTTTAAGTTAATACTAACACTTTTACTTCCTCTGTTTTTTTATGTTTTTTTGTGTAATTGTTTTGGATCATTATTGTTTGGGTGAACAGATTTTTTTTATAAAGTTCATGTTGAACAGATTTTTTTTATTAAAAAAAAAAAAAAAACAAAAACAGATGGTTAAGGTTTCGAATCAAACTGACCAAACCGATTAAACCGAGCCGATCAAACCGCACCGCTACAGGTTAAAAAACCGACCCTAATCGGTATGCATCGGTTTTAATTATTACAAAATCGATCTCTATTGGTTCGGTAACAAATTTGGAAAAAAACCGAGCCGAATGAACCGCGCACACCCCTAAGAGGAGTAGTCAGGGGTTTGACCATAGAGAAACTCGAATGGTGATTTGTTGTGTGTAGTTGGTGAAGAAATATGATTAATGGTGTACACAGTAGTGAGTGTGGCCTCACTCTAAAAGTGCTCAGGAAGAGAGGCAGAAATGATAATGGTGCGGACAACATCAAGAATGTGACGATGTTTTCGTTCTGCACGACCATTTTGTTGAGAGGTGTAAGGACAAGACCGCTGAGTAAGGGTTCTTTGACTGTCTAAAAAGGATATGAAAGATTTAGCATTATATTCTTGAGCATTATTTGATCGAACGACTTTGACTGTGTGATTGAACTGTGTTTTAATCATTTTATGAAATGTTTGGTAAATAGATATAAGTTCAGACCTATGGTGAAGCAGATAAATCCAAGTATATTGAGAAAAATCATCCATAAATATTACAAAATATCTAGATCCCCCTTCAGTGGGAACAGGTGCAGGACCCCAAATATCATAATGGATAAGATTAAAATGTGCAGAAGAAAAGGAGTCATTATTATTAAAGGGAAATTTTGTTTGCTTGCCAAAATGACAGGAAGTACAATCAAAATTTTGAAACTGAATTGAACCTAAATAACCTTGAAAAGCTAACAATTGAAGACGAGATAAGGATGGATGACCAAGACGAGTATGCCATAGATCAGGTAAGGGGGTGGCAGTGGTAGCAGTTGCAGAAATAACTTGTGAAGGAATCTTTAAGTCATGAACTTCAAACATGCAACCAACTTTATGACCTATCCCAAGCACTTGACCCGTCCGGGGATCCTGCACATCCACACCATGATTAGTAAATAGAAGATCTATGCCTAATTCACAAAGTTGACCAACAGAAAGCAAAACGAGGGATAACTTTGGGACATGAAAAGTGTCACTAAGGGATAAACAAGGAGAAGAAATTGTTCCTTTATGACTAACAGGCATAGGAGTTCTATTAGCAATGTAAATGGTGATGGGGTGTTCTAAGTGTGCCTTTTCAGAAAATTGGGATTCATTAGGAGTTATATGGTTACAACATGCAGTATCAAAAAACTAAGGTTGTTTACCTGAGGTGACAAAAAGGGTAGTGGAAGTTCGGGATAAAGCTTGTTGAATTATTGTCTCAATATCAGTCGTAGTAAGTGAGGAAGCCAAATATGGACCTGTAAGAACAGATGGATCTGAAGGACATATAGCAACTGCTTGGGGAAGAAAAGCTTTATTCTGCTCTTGCATAAATTTCTGCAGTTTGCGACAAATTGAGATGCCATGACCTTTGGCATGGCAAAACTTGCAGCAAGTAACTTTGGAAGACTAAGAGGTGGGACGCCCAGAGTTTATTCATGGAGGAGCAGTGAATGCAGCTGTGGGGATGGTGTAGCCAATACATGATCAGAGGATGATATGTGATGAGTAGGCCGACGGTTCTCCTAAAAAATGAGCTCCTTGACCGCAGCATCAAGGGAAGGAGTAGGAGACCGGCTAAGCAGAGAAGTCCTAGTAGGCTTAAAATCCTCACGTAAACCCATCATGAAGTGCATAAATTGACAGCGATCCTGATATTTGACAAAGAACTCAATGTCCTTAAAACACACTAGTGGAGGATCTACAACAGAGAGTTGTTCCCACATAGTAGAAGTCTGAGAATAAAAATCAAAAATAGACTGACTTGTCTCTTGACGAATTTGATAAAACTTTGATTCAATGTGGAACTCCAAGCTTGAATCATTAGTACAATTATAGCGATCGACCAAAAATTTCCAAGCAGCCTCAGTAGTCTCAAGACGAGGAAGAAGATTATGAATGGAGGGAATATAGGTATTGATAAACCAAGACAAGATCTTACTTTGAATACTCTCCCAGTCCTCTAGGCGTTCTTCATAATCATCCGTTGTAATAGTAGTCTTGGAGGCATCTTCAGCAGCTGTGGCTTTGGACTGAGGTTTTGGTATTGGCTTAGGAATTGAACCAGTCACATATCTCCACAATTTACGACCCTTGAGAAAGACAGTCATATTCTGAGACTATGCATGATAGCTAGTAGGACCATCCAACATAATGGTGATAGGACGTATGATATCTCGTTCATTTTGTTGAGCCATAATGAAGAAAATGACAAAAAAAAGTGGGATTTAGAGACCTCAAATGTAGAAACGGAGCCCAAAATAGGTCAAAGGTCAAAGTCAACTGTTGACGTAAGCGGCTGACGCGAGGTGCTGACGCAAACACTAAAGTGTGCAGGATGATGTCAGCTTAGGGCTGATGTGGACAGATGCTAAGGGTCTTAGGCGCATGGAGCGCGTGTGCACTGCTGGTGGCGTGTGGAGCGCGTGTTCGACAGTCAGAAGTTGCTGGTGGCGCGTGTGGGCACGTGTCAGGTTCTTTCAGGCTATTCTTGGTTGGGTTTTGCTCGGGATTGTCTGTTTTGTCACTCTATGCCTTTGCTTTGGCAGTTGGATGAACAGAACGATGAGACTCGAAAGTTGTAGGGACTATGGGCATGACGACAGTGACTCGCTTTTGATAGTGACTACTAGATGAAGGCGAGGGTAGCGGAAGAACGCTGGAGATGTCTACAAGAACCAGAAAGTCAGAGGAATGGCTCTGATACCATGCTAACAATATAAAGTGAGAGAGAAAGACTGAATAGTTTGTATATTGATGTGTAAATAATAATGTACAATAAAGAGTCTTATATAAGATAGGTATGTGTGCAGTACAAGTAATATGAGTAAACTACAAGTATAATATACTGGGCTAAGCCCAATGGGCTAATCTAGTCTAAGCTATACACTAACAACAATTGTCATCCGTTGGTTGAAATTTCATGAGCCATTTAATAGAATATATACAAAATTAAATAAGATATGTAAAAAGATTAATTTTTTTTTTAGAGAGTTTCAATCTATGGCGTCCGCTCTGACTGACGATAGCTCTTTGTTATCGGACTAAGACACCAATCAATTTTTGCTGTAAGTAGGAAAAATATTTTAAATATGGGTCATGCTAACGAGTGCCCTAAGGACACTCATTAATAATCTATTTTAGGAAAGTTTTGATATCACTTTTATGGGAAATGAAAAAAACTGTCAAAATATTAATTACTTTTTTTCATTTCCCATAAAAACTTTCTTTAAATGAATTATTAACCAGTGTTCTAAGGGCACTCGTTGGCATTTTCCTTATATATATACATATTATGGGCTTGACAGGCAAAGCGAACAAAACTCATTCCCATTCCGTCACTTCTTTAAAGAAGAAAAAACACGGAACAAGAAGAAAGAAACTGAACAAAGAAATTTTAATTCCCTAAATTTTATAAACATAATAAATAAATTTCTTAATGACTCTACATTAATGTCCTGTTCATATAAGAACTATAAAAGGATAATGAATGATTCTCTCTCTCTCTCTCTCTCTCTCTCTCTCTAATGAATGTAAAGTTAATGCATTTTTATAATCAGGGACTAGTTAATTATTTGAGATAGTAGTAAAACTGTACAATTACAGCATCTTTTTTCCATGGGTACACTGATGAAGATAGATATAAATGTTTGAGGCTTTGAAAAACTTCTTTGCTATTTTCCTTCTTCTCACTCTTTGGGTCGTTCAGTTGTCACTGCCCACTCCGTGTGCGCTGAACCCAACATTAGGCCCAAAACAAGACGAAGGCCCGAATAAGCTGGGCTTTTAGTCAATATCTTTACACTAGCTTGGACGAAAATCAGCAAACCTAGAGGGGTTGGCCTAGTCCAAATATCCATTGTGAGTGATAACTCGTACAAATCCTTTTTTTTTTTTGGAAACAGTTACTATATGCTTGCAAACCCCATAACTCGAACCATTTTCACTCCTAAAGTTTCAAGCACTTTGGTCATCTGATTTTTGCTGCAAGACCTACTATAGTTGCCTTTAGTAATACATGTTTTTCTCATGCACGTAGACAAGGTAATGCTATAGCACATAACTTAACTAGACATGTTAGTGGTTATTTAATATGGATGGAGGATGTTCCCCTACACCTACAGAATGTGCTTCAAGCTGATTATGACTAATTTGCTTTAATGAAAGTTTATAGTCTTTCTTCTATATATATATATATATATATATATATTTTTTTTTATAGAGATTTTCAACCTATGACGTCCGCTCCTGATGATAACTCTTTATTATCAGACCAAGACACCAATCAGTTTTTGGTATAGGCGGGGATTGAACCCCAGATATCTTATACAATCATCAGAGACTTTACTAGTTGAGCTAACTGGAACTCACAAAAAAAAAAAAAAAAAGCTTAGAAGTCATGGTTGCGCCAAGTGGATACTCTCACTAATTAGTAAATTTATTTTATGTTATCTTTTGACTTCTACTCCAACTAAAAGTCCATTATTAACATTTTAAGAATAAATAATTAGTAAATTGATTTCATATTATTTGTTATGATATATTATCTCAAATTAAGGGATAACGTTTAACAACGGTTTAATTTAAATAAAACTAATAGTCTATCTTCAAAATCTTCTAAACTTAAATCCCACACAACTCATGTTTTTGTTTTTGTTTTTGTTTTTTTTTTCTTCATGTTGCATCTTATTAAATTAATATTTTATTAGGATATTAATTTGGGCTTAGAAGCCGTGGCTTGGTAAATTCATTTTATATTACCTTTTGACTTCTACTCCGACTTTTTTTTTTTAAAAGGTCTATTATCAATATTTTAAGAACAAAAAAGTAGTAAATTATTTTCATATTATTTGGTATGATATATTTCCTCAAATTAAGGGATAATATTTAACAACTGTTTAATTTAAATAAAACTAAAAGTCTATCATCAAAATTTTCTAAACTTAAATCCCACAAAACTCTTGTTTTCATTTTTATTTATTTTTTCCTTTAGTTGCATTTTATTAAACTAACATTTTATTAGGATATTAAATTGGGCTTAGAAGCTGTGGCTGCATCAGGTGGATACTCTCACTAATTAGTAAATTCATTTTATATTACCTTTCGACTTCTATCCCAACTTTTTTTTTTAAGTCTATTATCAATATTTTAAGAAAAAAAAATTAGTAAATTATTTTCATATTATTTGATATGATATATTTCCTCAGATGAAGGGGTAACATTTAACAACTGTTTAATTTAAATAAAACTAAAAGTCTATTATCAAAATTTTCTAAATTTAAATCCCACAAAACTCTTGTTTTCATTTTTATTTATTTTTTCCTTTAGTTGCATTTTATTAAACTAACATTTTATTAAAATATTAAATTGGGCTTAGAAGTTGTAGTTGTGCCAAGTGGATACTCTCACAAATTAGTAAATTCATTTTATATTATATTTTGACTTCTACTCTAATTAAAAATTTATTATCAACATTTTAAGAACAACTAATTGGTAAATTATTTTCATATTATTGATTTCGATATATTTTCTCATATCAAGAAATAACATTTAACAATAATTTAATTTAAATAAATTAAATCATCAAAATTTTCTAAACTTAAATTCTACACCACTCATATTATTGTTTTTGTTTTTGTTTTTTCTTTTTTTTTTTTTTCCTGCATAATCCGTCCTTAAAAAATTGAGTTCTTTTGTTCCATCACTTCCATCAACCCATGAAAGAAAAAGCAACCCTTAGGTTAGGATAGGTTAGGTTGGTGCCATAAATGCCCTAGTCCCATCTCGGCTGTCCTCTTGAAGGTTGATTTTCCTTACTTTATTCACCCAAATAGACGTGTTTTTGTTGGCACCCGTCATTGATGTTATCATAGGATTTTATTTTGATAAGATGTTTATCATTTAAGATCGCATTTGGTTCCTCATTTCCGGGTCAAAGGTATTTGTTGACCAAGTGTTATTAGTATATTAGTATATCATTATCACACGATAAACCCAAAAGATGTGGAATTCTTTATTGGATTACATTAATTTATTGAGATTTGCGAGGCTGTTTTTATTTTACTTTATATATATATATATATATATTTTTTTTTTTTTTTTGTGTGGGTGAGAGGCTGTTTTATGATTGATTTGGTTATAATTTTATCAAAATATCCCACCGACTTCTCAACATAATTTATTATTGAATATGAATATGCGTCTTTCATTTTGATGGGACAATCGGACAGATCTTTATTTACGCCAAAATAATATTGCAAACGTGTTTATAATTATATGAACTTATTCGTTAAGTTATTTTTTGTTTAAGAAATTAATAAGTTGCGTAAAAGTATGATCGTACAATCTGAGATAAAAACGATTTGGCAATATTAATTAAAAAAAAAAAAAAAAACTCAATATATGTGCCCTACAAATGTTGTTAGTTTTGTTTGTTAGTTGGTTTGATAACGGGGTTTTATTAATGCACGGCCTTAATAATAATTAAATTTTCTACCGACTTCAGAACAACCTTCATCTGTCTACTCATGTTTGTCTCCTAAGTTCTCAACTTAGATAAATAAGTTACCCGTTAATAAATAGTTTTATGTCAAATTATTACTATTTTTTTATGTCAAAATTTTGACCAACTTTATAGGGTGCAAAGGTAATAAAACTAACTTTTTGAATTTCACTTATTATTTTAGTAATATTTTTAGCCATCTCATCAATTTATATAAATTTTTTATTAGGTTAACCCTATAATAAATCATCATTAACAGGCACAATCAAACTTAGTAAATAAATCAAACTCAAGTTTAAGTATAAGCTCAATTATTAAATAAATCAACCTTAAATATAATAATGTGCTGTGAATAAACTTGTGAATATGATTATCATTTAAAAATTATAATATTTTTCCAATAAAAAATTACACTTTATAAATTTACAAATATAAATGTGGGGTATAGAAATTTAATAAGATGATCATGTCACGTGTCATACCTAAGGTCGAGGAGGCCAATACAGTTCCGAGGAGTCCATACACTCAGATGGTAAGGTCGGAGAGGCGGGCCGTGGCCACATTAATTGCACATTACAGAAAGGGGGCCACACTGTAGAGAAAAAACTTCAAAGAGGGGGTTAGCCCTGACGTGATTGGAGGGATGATAGCTGTCACCACATTTAATGCACCTCACCAAACACCCTGACTGCATTTATGTGGAGAAGACCCCTGAATAGCACTATCTTGGTTGTTGCAACTCACAGAAGACTTGGGAAAGCGTCTGATGGAACAAGCACTCGAGTAGTAGCCTGCATAATCAACAAATGGAGGGCTAAGATCTGCAAAATGAGGCTATATAATGTGAGAGATTCTCCAGGGACAGGGAGGAGTTCATCTGAAAATAGGAAAGACATTGTAACACAAAGAACTGAAATTGTAATCAAGTTTAAGAAGAATATACTCCAAAACTACTTTCCTCGGACTTTACTGAGGAATGATTTCTTAGCATAAAACATGTTTTCCTTTATTTTATTTCAATCTTAAATTCAGTATGGGAGTTGTCCAACTCACCGAAACCTAGTTTTCAGCCCACTCTCTAAAAATTTATTGTGTTGGGTTTTTTGGGCCTGAATTCTTCTATTTTTTGGACTTAGGAACCAAAACCTGCCCTTACAATAAATATTTACATTCTTATTGTTAGAGAGAGAGAATAGTGCTGCAAACTAATGTTTACCAGTGTCGTAGCTGTTGAGACATAGTGCCTCGATGGCTAAGATCATGCCCATCATATGAAACCAATATTTGTAATAATAATCCATTAAGCTCTGTTTGTTTTGAAGTAAAATATTATCAAACATAAAATATTTTACAAGTAAAAAATTTTACATGTAAAAAATTTTGAATAAAATATTTTTAGGTGTTTTGTATTACAAGTAAAAAATTTCAAGCAATTAAACCACAAAAACTGGTGACTAGCCATTGGAGTCGCTGAACTGAAATAGGTCGCTAGAACCGGCAACCGGACTATCAGTGACTGTAGCCGAAGCGGTGTCTTTGATGACCAAAGTGCTCCCATTGATGGCTCGGTTATCGAACCTCTGACACCTGTTATTGGAACAATTTCTCTAATGATTGGATTGCTAGCATCGGTAGTAGGAGCAGCGGCTTTGGCCACCGAACGATTCACACCGATTGCTAGAATGACGGCTTCTATCACATGACTAGCGGTACTGGTCATCGAAATGGATTGTCAGCAACGACCATCAGAGCGATAGCTCTAGCCACCAGCTGCCTATCTATTGGACTAGTGGCCTAGCCACCAGATGGAGTGATGGAATATATCACTGTGTGTTTTTGTAAAATATTTTACGAAAATTTTAAAGGTAAAACATGTTACAACTTTTTATAAAGGATTCTATGGTCAATAGAAAATATTTTACAAGTTTGATCACATTACTTGCGAAAAAAAAAATCTAAAAATGAAAAAATATTTTTTGAAAAATATTTTATTTCAAAACAAACATAGGGTCTAATCTCTTTTCGTAAACGGAGGCATGATATCACCCCAACTTCTCTAATTCCTCCTCCAATTAATGTTGATATCGGAAAAATTGTAACATTTGACTCTAAGAAAAAGATTTTGATCTTATCCAGTTATCGCACTCTATTATATGAGTCACAAATCAAACTTAATTTTAATACTTATTTTGTCTTATTTGTTCATATTTTGAACTTTGACCTTGATGGCACCACTGCACCACGACTCAATGCAGCTTTTGGTGATGGAAACATACTCATCTTCTTTAGAATAAAGAATGAAGGAGAAGCTTCCCGGACAGTGATGCTCCTCATGGTACAGATAGGTTTTGCACGATTGCATGCACATGAGTATTGTGTTACTCAATGAAATTTTTTTTTTGAGTAGGAGTGAAAAAACAACACCTTGGAATGCTCAGAGATCTCATTTAAATAGTAAGAGTTTTACAAAACAAGTGAGCATATATATAATTAGGCCAGACTGGTTGCTGGGTATGGCTTACTATTTGAGTATAATTAAAACCCCATATACATTGTCAATGCATGCATGTGGTGCTGAAGTAGAATGGTCAGCAAGTGCTGCTATGGGACAATTAAAAAGAGATCATATATGGGGAAGGGAAATCGAAGGAGAACCCATCGATTTTGAGTCTTTGACTAAATCAAATTTAACAACTAAGCAAAGTAGCTGATGATGTGGTAAGGATATATTAAATATATCAATTTTTTTTTTGTTTTTTGTTTTTTTGTGAAACGGAAATTAAGTTTGATGTATATATATATATATATATATATATACATATATATAAATTTATGTGTGTGTGTGAGAGAGTGCAAAAAAAACAACAAAAATATTATTGTCGGTAAAATATTTACTAGTATATGCTGGAGGGGAACATAGTGCCTTTGAGAAAATTACAAGCAAAACTTAGCCAGACAATAATACAATCTGGAAACAAAAACGAATGCCCAATACAACCACAGTCCCAAGAAAAAAAATTCTCTAATTTACTAAGAATAGAAGACAATATTTTCAACAGAACTTGTTGCTATCATAAAAGCTTCAATAAAGACAACGCAAATAAGATCCAAACAAAGACTAGACACGAGACGTAAGCGCATCATATTGTGTTTAGAGCACTGCTGCACTGGACAGAAACCTTTTTTTTTTTTTTTTTAGGGGGAGACAGAAGGTCGGTTTTGGTAGATGTGTTTAAAAATTGAAAATTGTTATTTAAAAACTTTTATAAAAATATGTGTGGGTGAAAAAGTGTGCAAAAATAGTAAAATGTTATTTAAAAACTAAAATTTGTTGTTTAAAAACACACACCAAACACCCTCCTTAACCCCCAATAGTGGAACTAAAAGTTTAAGAGAATAAATTGGGTCAGGAGCTGGCGTAAAAGGGCTGTTTTACGCCAGCCAATCCTGACCCTTCACGTCAGCAAAACCATTTATTTTCATTACACTCAAAACACAAAACTATTACCCAATTAAAACCCATCAGCCCCTCTCAAACACAACACAACAACACGTTTAGACTTCAGACCTGGTGCACGGAAAACCCAAATCTCATCTACTCCGCCTCCTCACATCGGAGCTCCACCCCATCACAGATGCTGCCTCCCACGTCGTTTCTGGAGCTGGCGAAATCTGTTGGAGCCGTCGCAAGTGTAGTGTCGCAACTCAAGGTGTGTTTTTTTTTTTTAATTTTTTTTTTATTATTTGTTATTTTCCCAAATTTTAGATTTCGAAATATTGATGGATTTGGATAATTTTTTGGATATCAATCACTTGATTTGGTATGGATTTTGCTGTTTTTTTTTTTTTTGTATTTTCATGGGTTTTGATTGGATTCTTGAGTGGCAGGTTCAAACCACAAAAAAATAAAACTAACTGTGGTCTTTTTTTTTTCCAGCTAGCCTAGGTTCTTATGAATTTTTTTCGACTCCAAATAATGATTCCAGCAACAACTCCGTTGACGACTGTGGCGGGGTGGAGCTCCGGTGTGAGGAGGAAGAGGATATTTTAATTTTATGCTTAGGTTTCAGAAGTCTGAACGCGTTGCTCTGTTTATGGCTCAGAGCCCAGATGGTTGCACAGTGCCATCAGCAGCAGCAGACGAAACACTCAAATTCTGGAATGTCTTTGGAGCCCCCCAAGTTGCAAAACCTGCTCCAAAAGCAAACCCCAAGCCCTTTTCCCATGTAAATCGTATCCGATAGTGAAATTACTCAACAACAGAGACAAGGAAAAACGCCAATCCGAATCAAATTTTACTTTTTTTTTTTTTTTTGGTTTGTTTGAAGAAAGATAGTGATGTAAAGTTTTACTTTTTTGCTGAATGTGTAAAAGATACATACTTGGTATTATGTGTAGTTCAGATTACTCTCAACTGAAGAAAATTTTGTGTTGTATTCTCCTAATTTTTCTTAGTGAAAACTTTTGCCTCAAAAAAAAAAAAATTATTTTGCTGACGTGGCGGGTCAGGATTGGCTGGCGTAAAACAGCCCTTTTACGCCAGCTCCTGAAAACTAAAATAGTAAAATGTTATTTAAAAACTAAAATTTGTTGTTTAAAAACACACACCAAACACCCTCCTTAACCCCCAATAGTGAAACTAAAAGTTTAAATCTAAATATTAATTCATTAACTTCTTTATTTTTTCGCGAGACTTCCACTCATTTTATATTCAACACGTTAGACTCACGCTCATTTGTCAAGTTCAATCAAATTGTACGTGCACCTAAGTCAAGGTCACTCATTAGTCATCTATTAATCCTTTTTCATTTGTCAAGTTCAATCAAATTGTACGTTAGCATACTAATTCAAGGTCACTCATAAGTCATCTAATAATCATTGCAAAATGATTAATAATGAATATACCTATTAAAAAGAGATTGCTATTTATGACGAAACTTTTTCAACAACTACAAAAAGTCATCGTAAAAACTAGTTTTTTTGACGACAAGTCTTTTCCGTTGACAATAACTCGTCAAATATTAATATATTTGTGACGGCAAAATGAGGAAAAGCTAAATGATTTTCATGAGGTGAGCTGAGACAGAATTTGAAATTTGTCTTTCAACCTACAGATTTAATAATTAAAATAGATCAAGAGTTATTATTAAGAGTGGACATCATAAATTGAAATTTTTTCCCAAAAAAAAAAAATCAATCAAATTTGGTGAACTACTTTCATCAATACGAAAGATATTTAATATTTGTGGAAGGATGACCTAACTCCAAATCACATCCACTGGAAATACAAATTTTTCTAGGACATGTAAGATTAGCCAATTGATTACAGATAATTTTTTAGAATAAAGGTAAACTAACAAGTCAATTTCAAAAAATTCCAAGTGGTTTTCCTTTTTTGTTGAGATTTTTACGCCATCATTGTCTATTCTTTTCACTTTCATTATAAAATAACTATGAAATAAATAAACACATTATATATTGCAATTTATGGAACATAAAATATAATTTTTTTTTGTTCTATATTTTGGTCTTAAACAAAAATTCTTTATTCCATTTTTTTATTCTACTTTATACTTCACTAATTACAATTCCAAAGTTTCCTGATTTTTTTTTCTATTTCAAAATTTTTGTTAATTTATAAAGAAAGAGAAAGGAGTATGTGGGAAGTCGTACTTGGTGGAATATAAAATAGAATACAAAAAGTGAAACATAGGACTTTTATTTATTTGTCTTGTATTCTATTTATACATCTTGGGCATCATGTGGAATTGGGGTGAATGTGTTTTTTAGAATCACTAAATCAATGTATGTTTTCTATTATTTGTTTTAAAATTCAAGATTTTATGTTATCTATCTTGAAAGAAGATCTTTGTGTTGCTTCCATTGTATTCTTTTGTATGTAATGCAAAACTATGTTTTTCAATAGACAATACATAAGACCATCGGTGCGTTTGGTTTGAGAAAAAAACATGGAGGATGAAAAATGGAGGAGAGAAAATATGAGAGATTTTGGGTGGGAGGGGTGTTTGTTGGGTTAATTTTGGGGGAGAGAAAATGGTGGGGTTTGGCTTTTTTCTCCCCAAGTTCACTACTTTTTAGCTCCCTAAATTGGAGAAAAAATGGGGAGGAGAAAGGTTTGGGTTGAAATTACTCATCTACCCCTTCTCCTACTCCAAACTAAAGTCAATGTTTTTATTTTTTATTTTTTATTTTTTTTATACAATATAGAATTTCTACTCTAACCTAATTTAAGTGTATATGCACGTGAAACTCCCTCTTGGAGACTTGAACCCTGACTCTTGCCCCTCACACCCCACAAACATTTATACTTGTGGAGTGACCACCGCACCAAGGGTGCGCGGTGGTCAAACTAAAGTCAATGCTAACTCTTCTTCTTCTTCTTCTTCTTCTTCTTCTTCTTTTTTTTTTTTTTTTTTCATTTTATGGGTGATTTGTTAAATGTTTGACTTGCTTATTTTATTCCAAGACAACACTTTTTTTTTTCTTTTATAAAATATTTATATAAAAAAAATTTATGTTATGAAGGCATGAGAGTAAATTTATACAAACTTTATTTTTTTTATCTCTCCACTTTTCCATCCTCCAACCAAATACAAATGAAGAAAACTAAAATCTCTTTTATCTCTCCACTTATTCATATTTTTCCTATTTTTTATCCTCCCACTTTTTCATCTCCTAACCAAACGAATCCTACGTGTTAAATGACATTCCTTTATAAAATTGAATTTTCTAAGCATGAATAACAATATGAGTCAGAGGGAATATAGTCTTTTTCTCTCTTTATCATTCCATTTCTTTTTAAAATATAAAGAATCAAAATCGTAGACTCAAGGAAAAATATAATCCTTCCTCTTACTTATTTCTTCCTCCCTTTCCGTCCAATAAAAAAACGAAAGATTTTCTATCATCCTTATCTTTTCCTTTGCTTCTCCATCCTCTTCCTTTTGAGAAAATATCTCATGAGATCATCTTCTGCAACGTTCTTCTCACATTTGTTGGGTCCTATACACTTCGGAGATCCATACGTTGTGGCTTGTGAAAGGGGCTATATAAGATAGTCTCATAAATATATATATATATATATATATTTCATCCAGAAACAATATTAAAAGATCTTGTGGAATTTGACAATTTGACTTGCACCATATTTATAAGAATCACCCCCCACCATATAGGTTCATGAATAATGAGCGCTTTTTGTTCTGACTTCCAACATCCTTTGTCTTATTCCATATCCAAAGAATCAAAGACACAAGCCGATAGAGTTCACAAGAGTTGCAACCCCACATCAAGTTCACCTTTGCCAGCCTTCTCTCTATTTGCTTAGGACCACCACAGAGAGAGAGAGAGAGAGAGAGAGAGAGAGAGAGAGATTATCAGGCCAAACTTAAATAACTTGGTTTGACTCAACTTCGTGTATATCATCCTAAAACTTGGTTAAACTTTAAACAAATGCTTAACCAAAAAAAAAAAAAAAACTTTAAACAAATGGACCTATAAAATTAAATGTAAATTTTGCTTATTTTATTTCAACTTTTCAATTAAAAGTGAGAGTAGCACCAGTTGCTTGGCAGTTGATACATTGTATTTGTAAATTGATAATTATTAGGTATTCTAAAAATAAAGCGACATAATATTTTATTTTTTTGTGAATTTAATTAGCAGCATCCATAATTACCTGAAATGAAAAATACGACTGTACATCACTTTAGTTCCATATTACTGGATAAATATAATTACTATTGTAGCCCTTAGTGAGAGATCTCTTGTGATGCATTTATGTTACTGCTGGCTTATTAACTAAGCTCTGATCCAGGTATCAGTTGGCTTGTAGGACCAGCTACCGTCTCTCTCTGGAGAGAGAGTGAGAAGAGAAGGTCCACAGAGGAGCACAACTTGCAATCGTGTAGTAATGCAGCAACATCAGACCGCAATGCCAGCCCTACGAACCTATAATTGAGGCATCAATTTATTCACTCAGTTCTATGCACCAATACCCTTAAATACATATATAGATACTAGCTCTTTGACCTTACCGAGAGAGAGAGAGACAGAGAGAGAGGACTAAACCCATTATGGAGGGTCCAATGGTGTTCCAAAATGTAGTCCTTAATCTCTTCATGTCCTTACTCTTTTTCTCTTCAACCATCACCACTGCCATTGCTGCCTTGCCAAAACAACAAGAGCTAGATCGAATTTCAGCACTGCCTGGACAACCACCAGTCACATTTTCTCAGTTTTCTGGCTACATTACGGTCAACAAGCAACATGGACGAGCTCTCTTCTACTGGTTGACTGAAGCCACTTCTTTTCCTGAAAAGAAACCTCTTGTTCTTTGGCTCAATGGAGGTTAGTTTAGCTTCTTTCTCGCTTTGTTTTAATTTCCACCGACTACTACTCTCTTGAAATTCTAGGGTGATAGAATGTAAAATAGCAGTTATGAAGTAATGTTCTGCCTTACTGTGTTAGAGGCTCATTATGTTTATAATCATCATGCTTACACGTATCATACATGAAATTGAAAGTTTGTAATAACTTTATCATCTAAGATACAATCCAATTATCATAATCAATTCAACTTATCACTAAGGATAAGGATAGACTTCTACGGACTTAGGACTTCTATTTGATGTGGTTGCTAGATACCTCATTATCTCTATCTCTTGTATTTGAATCCTTTAACATAGTCTAGCTCTATTAGGAATGAAAACAATATATATATCCATCTTATAGTTAACAAAATTTATATGGGAAACATGAATTACAAGGTCTTTTACTTCTTTTTGGAAAACTTAAAAGAGTAGAACTTCAAAAAAACAGTCCATTAGACACTTGCCTAAACCATTAAAGACATTGATTTCGCCAAAATAAACATAAATGATTTAAGGAATGCAAGGACAAGAATTAATGAGAAGCCATGAATTAATTACTCTGCAGGAAATTAGTTAAGCAAATGAATTGTTTTTTTCTTGTTCTTGTCACTTTTGAATGTAACTGTAATTCATGATAAAAGCTTTCATAATGCCAAAAATGATTGAGCAAACTACTCTTCTTGACCACAATAAATTCGTCATTAACCGTTCTTAACCAACCAATTTACCTACATCTTGCACGTGTCACTGCCACACGGGTCCCACTGTATCCATTACTTCACAATTGCTCACATACCCATCACTTTAAAAGAGCTATCTACCACCCAAAAAAAAAAAAAAAATCTAGTACCACGAGAACACATTAGCAACTAATATACGCCAACATCAACATGGGTTTTGAAAGTAATATATAATTAAAGTGAGAACTCACTCAAAAAATAATTAAAGTGAGAACAACTGGTTCTCTGTAATGTACAAAATGTACCAGCAAGAAGAAAAAATGCACCCACATGGGTCCTCGTGATCTCTCTCTGTCTTTCTCTCTCCATCTTTAGGGTTTATTCCTTCCAAAACTGACGTTTCTTCCCACTTTGGAACAATCTTTTACCTCAAAAATGCTATGTGCGGATATCACATATTTTTTCATCACTTTCTTTTGTTTGTGTCTATGGCTGTGGGGGATTTAAGAAAACGCCAAATGTCACTACAAAGTGATCCAACTTTTCCATTTTGTCCTGGAAGAAAGATGCTTCTCTCTCTTACACACACAGACACATATCCACAATCAGACACTGTGTGTACTTCTCCATCTTTGAAGCACGCGCATTCAGAAGTCACAAATGGTGATGTGATGTGTTTGTTTTATTTTCTTTTGGGGACCTAGAATTGAAAAAAAAAAAAAAAAAAAAAAAAAAAAAAAAAAGCAAAACAAGGAGTTACAAATTACGTTTGGAAAGCATTTTAGAGTTAAGGAAAATAGAAAGAAAGAACAATAAAACAAAAATGATTGAAGGTTAAGCATTTTAGAGTTAAGCATATATTAATCTTCCATTTAGAAAAAGGTTTTATAAAAATTTAAAAAAAGTTGTCAAAAAGTTTCATTAGTTTTTCATAAACAGGCTGGCATACTTTAGTATAACCCAATAAAAAGAAGGTCTAAAGAACCCAAAAATTTTCACCATCTTTTTCACAATTATTGAAGTGACATATAATGTGACTGATAATGTAAATAGTGAATTTATGTAAAAATGATGTTATATTAAACACAATTTGGCATGTATGAAAAAAACAATGATAATACAATTGCTTACTATTAAATGTGTTGCTGTCTACTTGTGTTTAAATAATTGAAACCAACATCACTAACAATAAAACGTCACTATCTACTTGTGTTTAAATAATGGAGACCGACATCAGAATTAAATTAATTAATATAAAATATAAATATATATAATAACAATTAATTATTAATGAAAAGGGTAAGTTATAGCCTCATAGGTGCTTCAATGTCGATTACTAAAGAGACACACCTAATATGTTTATGAAAAGGTTGTACATAATTATAAATATCCATAAATAAGGACAAAGTTAGCTACAAAATTAGTTGTAATTTAAGGTTACAATTTTATTTAATGTTACAATTTTATTTAATATCATTAACATTGTTACATATTTCAAAAAGTTAACCATTGGATTGCATGTTTTTTACACTTTTAATATATATATCAAATTTTGTGCCAATCGGATATTATTTATTATATGATCTATAAAATTATATTTTATGCATAATTTTAAACTACAAAAACTTGCAATTTAAATAATTTATAATGACATAGCTATTGATTTTTAATTTTCTAAAAAATTTGTAAACATGAAGGATATAAGAAGAAAATGTAATCCAGTTGTGAGTTTGTCAAAATTCACCTCCAATAAAAAGATATTGAGTAAGATTTTAGTTTTAGGTTACAACTAATTTTGTAACTAAATTTTGTTTCATAAATATAGTAGAAAAGTTGTACGGATATTATGTAGTGAAATTAATTCATATCTACATAGTACGTTACCCATTAGGTATTTTACTATCTTTTCATGAGAAAAGTTAACAATAAAAATATATATATTTTAAAAAAATAATCTTAATGGTTTATGAGACATTTCTAAAATAGTTTATTAATAATTACCCTAAAAACATCTATTAATAAGATCCAAATTTCATTACTAACTTGTGACTGCACTAACATTAAGCTACTTACCAAATAACAACTGCACTAAAAGCAAAAATCAAGATCTCTACTCTATATTTCTTAACCAAAAAAAAAAAAGAAAGAAAGAAAGAAAGAGGTCTCTACTCTATTTTGTACCTTCCACAACCACATGGCTTAATTTCTCAAAAGAATGACCAGAACTATCTAATTAATAATTTATACATTGTGTAATTGTGCAGGGCCAGGTTGTTCATCAGTAGCTTATGGAGCATCGGAGGAAATCGGGCCATTTAGGATTAACAGGACTGGTTTATCTCTTTATCTCAATAAGTATTCATGGAATAGAGGTAACAACCACTATTCAAATAATTAATATTCAATTTGGTTCTTTTAATGAATATATGCAATTATATTGTGAACAATATAACATATTCGCATGACACAATCCTCATATCACATGGGTCATAAATTGCACACAATTTTAATAGTCTGTCATTCAAATGATTAACAAATTCTGCTCTACCATATTAAACTACTCCATGCAAAGAAACGAATTGTAATGGCACCATGACCATGCCATTAGTTTATGATTTTTTTAAAAAAGTAGATGCAAGTTATGAAAGCAGCTAGCAAGTTGGTAAACCTTTATATTTGCTAATTTTGTGGCTAAAATCTATCATATGTTTACTTTTTGCACTTACAGAAGCAAATCTGTTATTTCTTGAATCGCCTGCTGGTGTTGGTTTCTCATACACAAATACAAGCTCTAATCTTAATGATTCCGGAGATAAACGGACCGGTACTAGATTATGATGATTTTTATTATTATTATTTTATTACCATAAAATTTATGTTGTTAGTAAATCCTATGTGTTACCAATTTTGTGACACAGCTCAGGATGCTCTAGCATTTCTAATTAGATGGATGTCAAGATTTCCACAATACAAGCATCGAGAATTCTACATTGCTGGGGAGAGCTATGCTGGTATATATAGAAGCAACAAGCAACTAATAACTTATTATTACATAATTATGAGGAATTCTAAATAATGATAAGCTAATTTTTTCATCCTTTTTATAGGGCATTATGTTCCCCAGTTGGCAAAGAAAATTGTCGAATATAATAAGGCACTCTTGCAACCCATCTTCAACCTTAAAGGATTTATAGTAAGTAATACATAATTAACACAAATTTGAACTCTGAGTAACTTGAGTTAAAAATTTTCAATCAAATTATGTAGGTGGGAAATGCTGTAACTGATAGCTACTATGACAACATTGGAACTGTGACATATTGGTGGAGCCATTCAATGATATCTGATACAAGCTATCGATCAATTCTCAAGAATTGCAATTTCAAAGGGGTACAATCATCACAGCAATGTGATGATGCAGTGAGCTATGCCGTGAACAGTGAGCTTGGAAACATAGATCAATACAGTATTTATACACCATCTTGCGTCGCATTGCATAATAATACTATGAGGTCTATAAGGCTAAAAAATACTCTATTGCATCGAAGGATTTCTGGGTATGATCCATGTATTGAAAATTATGCAGAGAAGTATTATAATCGGCCGGAAGTGCAAAAGGCAATGCATGCAAATGTTACTGGAATTCCTTACAAATGGACTGCTTGCAGGTTTTCTATTTAATGACTCAATACTTTTTTTATTTATTTACATTTTAATAACTGATAATTAGGAGAAAGGGAACTGAACATAGATACCTTCCTTAGAAATACTAAAAAATGTTAGTTGAGCTACAAAACATAAGCCTAGACACATTTGATGAATGCATCTGATTCATATATATACTTTTTTTTCTATTGTGCAGTGATGTTCTCATCAAAAGTTGGAATGATTCTGAATTTTCTATGTTACCGACATACAAGAAGCTGATTGCAGCTGGTTTAAGAATATGGGTTTTCAGGTAAAATTTTTTCAAGGGATAACAATTTTTATAACTAGAGTAATATCGATCGATTTTATACTAGCATCACTAATATTAACACCAATTACAATATTTGTTTTCTAAAGTTTGAAGTTTTTATAAATAGGTATGAGTAAATAACTTATCTTTTCACAATGTATGAGAAACTATAAAACTTAGCAAAATTTAACCACTGTCTTTACTTCCCCCTCCCCCATCCCTCCTGAAAACTAGTATAGGAATATTGATTTCCCTAAAGTATTTTTGGCTAGTGTAAATAGTGTTTCTTGAACATCTCCCCATTCGTAGGCGTCCTCTCTCTCTCGCCTTGCACGAGTCCCTTTCTCTCGCCTTGTTTGAGTTTTTTTCTCCCTTCATTGCTACGGGTCATCGCTGGGTTTTCTAAGCCTTAGGGCTTGATTAACCCCCCCATGGATATGGATCAATCAATCATCAATAAATAGTGTTTCTTGGAAGTTCACGGGAAGGGCAATTTGTTTGTTGTCTACTGGTCCACATGTTTAACTCTACTGTTCAATTGGTATTGGGAGCTTCCACATCATAATTTGGTAAAAAAAAAAAAAGAGTACAATCTTGATGTAGAATTTTCTTGGGTTTTGTGCACTAAATTGTCACAGATCGAATTTTGTACTTGCACACGTGGTAAGTAATTTTTGGCCGGTGACTCGGATTTGGCTATGTACAACTACATGTGACAAGGCAATATTGAGACAACAATAATGAACAAAAAGACTATTTATATTTTAGAAAACCTATGCGAATATAAAATTTCAACACGACCCAACAAAGAAAAAGAACAATTCTTTAACCTGCTTTTTGATTCAATAACATGCGCACCGAAAAACTCTCTGTACAAGGTTATGGCCCATTATAAATCATCTTCTCCAACCTGATATTTGATACAGTCTTTTTTTTTTTTTTTTTTTGGTTATGTGATACAGTCTTCCACTCAAAAAGAAACGCTCTGTTAGTACTTGTTGGCCTCTGAGGCTCTGAGCAATTGAAAATCATTGATAGTCTGGACAATATCCTTAGTCCAATAGTTCTTACCCTTTTGTTTGAAAATCAATTTCACAATGTCTAGTCACATGACATTCCCAAGAGATTGATTTGAAAGTTGAGTAGTGTTAGACTGTGCTTGATGAGACTCTGTCCTGACTGGAGTCATCAATCAGCATTTAACACCATTTCTTTTCTTTTTGACCGTAACATTACTGTCGGTAGAAGTCCTTCTGTTGAAGTCATTAATTCCTTCACAGTAGTGTAGGTTTTATCTCTTTTATTTGAAAGGCTCTGATGTGTGGCTAATGACCATAACCTTGGGCTTGCCTAGTTCCCTAACTGCCATCTTCCTAGTAGACTTCTTGTTGTACCAAACTTCAAATTTTGATCAACTCGAGATAGAATGCTTTGAGAGCATGGTTTATAACTTTATATGCTGTCACTCTATTCTATACTTTATGGGTCTATTTCATGTTTCTTATTATCAAAAATTGAAAATTAAAAGCGAAATAATTTTTAAATGTGTAAATAGTACAGTGAAACTTAGTTTTAAAGTTAGATTTGCTGAAATCCGTATTTGCGGGTCTTGTGAATAGTACACGGAACTCATAGAAAAACGCCTAACGCAGAGAGAGAAATAATTTCAGTGCAATCCAAACTCATCTTATATGTGGCTCTTGCATGCAAATATATATATATATATATATATAATCTTTTATTTTAATTTTATCTTTCAAATCTTGCATGCATATTATGATCCTGTGTTTGCCTCCCATGCATTATTGATAACTTAATTTTGTTTATAGATGTTTCTCAAAAAAAAAAAAAATTTTTTTGTTTATAGACACAATTCCATATCGAAACAAACACCTAAGCAATATAAATATTCTGAAGCTTTGGCTACGTGAGAGATTGTGGTGATATAGATTAAAATTAAATATTAGACTAGTGTAGATGCAATTGCTTCTGATTTGAAAAGTAAGAAGTACAAAAAAAGAGAGAGATCAAATTGTTTAAGGCAATTGCTTCTATATATGTTGATGCAGTGGGGACACAGATGCAGTGGTTCCAGTGACTGCCACTAGGTTCTCCCTCAACCATCTCAATCTCACTGTTAAAACTCGGTGGTATCCATGGTACGCAGGTGATCAGGTAATCAAACACACAATTTCATACCAAAAATCAATCAGAAGCTCCAACTTACTAACAAAAATATATAGATAGGTAGATAAAAATATTCACAAAGAAATTTTACAATAATCTAGAAATTAAATTTTCATTTATAGGTCGGAGGATGGACAGAGGTGTACAATGGGCTAACTTTTGCTTCAGTGAGAGGGGCTGGCCACGAGGTTCCACTATTTCAACCCAAGCGAGCATTTATTCTTTTCAAATCTTTTTTGACAGGGAAGGAATTGCCAAAATCTTATTCTTGACAAATTACTTGGAGATGATAACTATTTGAGCAACTTGTTAAAGTGTAATTGTTTCAAGTAGCATGAAATTCCATATAATGTTGGCTGAACGGGCTAGAATAGGAATCATTCATTGAAAACTAGCATTAATAATTTGATGACATGTATTTAATTCGCCATAATTTGCTTAATCTGTATTCCCAGGAGGCCTTTCCATTTCAAATGGTTTCATTTCATGATTTGGATTTATGATATATTGCAAATCCAAAATTAGTGCCTCTATACATGGAACAAGATCATCTCAATTTCAATTACAAATCCAATAAATAAAGTCTTAACTGTATTTAAGATTGAGAGGATCAACCGCGGCATTTTTACCAATGGCTCCCTATGTTGTATGTCATTTAGAAACCAATTTAGTAACCCAATGTCAATCCTTAATTAATGACCAAAGGCATATTTGATTTTTTTTTTTAAAAGCCATTTCACATATTATGGAAAAATACATTAATAGCACCTGGAAAATGAATGGCAATTTCTACAACAAATCTAACCGAATAAAGGAAAAGACATCCTTTACAATTTTAGGAAGACATGTATAGGTAAATTAGATGCACACTAATTTCAAAGATCTCTACTTATTAATTTGAAAAGTACATTTCTGGATTCAAGGTCGTATAGTACAAGCAAGTATTCCTGTCTTGGTTCGTAAACATATACATTTTACTGGTTTTTCCTCCCTTTTCCTTCTTTACCGAAAATTCTCTTCAACAATTTATCAGTTAACATCTTTTCCAAAATTTGTTCTTAAGGAGAAAAACAAAAGGATATTGACAAGGTCAAATCCCACTTTTTGCAAACCCCCCACCCCAATAAAAGGAGCACACTGGGGAGAGGAGGAGGGGGTGTTAAGAAGATGTAAAGTTGTAATTTACAATTAGTTTTTGTTGGTTTTAATTCCATGTCAAATTTGATTGTAATTATGTTCAATCTTATGTACCCTGTATTTTATATGTGATTTGTTTATAAGGATTGTGTGAGAGAGAGAGAGTGTGTGTGTGTGAGAAGACTCAAGACAATTGAAGACTAAAGTTGTTTTTGCAGGTAGCTCGCGAGTAGGTTTCTCGCGAAGTGATACATGTGCCCTGCACATGACTGGAATGCGAAGAGTCAGGACAAGATGGAGACAGTTGGTTTTTGCGAGTGTCTCGCGGGTAAGGCCTTTTCGCGAGATACCCGCGAAACATTCTATTTTGCTGAAATGTCATATTTGATACACACTATTTGTACCCACACTATATATACTCACATTACCCACAGATGTTGAGGAGTGCTTCTAAGAGAAAACCCTAGCCACAAACCTTGAGAGTTAGAAATTGTTATACCTACATTTCTCTACACAATCCATTATGGTTTTTCCTCAACTCCTACCTCTCCATTTCCATACACTTGAGAGGTTGATAGCCCAACACTTACCACATTCTTTCAAAGTGTCAAGTGAGGTTTTGGTGCTGCTAGGAAGTATTGGAAGAAGCTAGACTTTGGCAGATGCAATCAGGTGTATTGCGGGATCCGGAGAGTTAGACAAGACACGGTTCAGAGAAGCTTTGTTGGAATAGGAGCTTGAAGGGCTTAGGAGCATTGTTTAGATTAGTCTTGGAGGATCTCTTGCTATTCATATATCCCAACTGATTGTCTAGTAGATTGATTAATTTCTTGGAGGGTGGCGGAGAGGTTTTACGCTGAGTACTTCGGTTACTTCTTCGATGACACATCGGCGTGTTATCTTGTGTTTACATTCTTCTTCCCTACTCTTTTAGCTTTCATTTTACTGCTGTGTTTTATTGATTATGGCTTAGAGTAGTTATATTGTTTATCTTCTCGCATTTACTCTATTCTGCACTTAGTATAAGTTAGAGTAAAATCAACCGAGCTGTAATCTTTTAATTTGGGGTCTAAACAGCTCTTGTGTTTTTAACACACTTTCGAGTTTTCAGAAGAGATGAAGAAAGAATCACATTTCCCATTTGTGTCCCCCAAAGTTTTCACCAGTTGAGCCAGGCCATCAAACCAAACTAGAAAGATCCTGCTATAAGAATACGTTTTACATTTTTTTTTTTTAGACCATCTCCTCCCCAATATATAAGGGACAAAGAATGAAGTGATAAATTCGATCTTATACCTGTTTATAATAAAAATAAAATAGGCAAACTACACAAATTTCCCTCTAGGTTTTATGAAATGATACCGCCCTTCAAAAATTATAGAAGAAATGACACTCCTTCCCTTGAAGTTTGTATAAATATAATAGATAAATCCATGAATGCTTTCCGTAATGAAATATTTCATTTTAAAAAAATAAAAATAAAAGTTCCGATCCAAACAATAGACGAAATGACATTTTTACCTATAAGAGATTGCGCCCCGACCTATTTTTAATTGATTAATTTTAGGAATGGCAATGGGCCGGGTTTTTTCATACCCGAACCCAACCTGCAGGCCCGGACCCGCGGCCCGGACCCGGCCCGTTTATTAAATGGATTTTTTTTCTAGGGTCCAGACCTGCCTCGTCGGGCCCCGTTTAGGCCAACCAGATTTGTGCCCAATCCGCGGCCCAAATCGTGGCCCAACCGAAAAAAAAAAAGAAAGAATTGAAGCCCAAACAGAGCCCTAATGAAAATATAATCACAGTTTAGTAACTAAAATTATTCAAAAACCTCAAAATCAAACTAAAAACCAAAAAATACATGAGAATTGAATCAAAGCAATGAATAATTAACTCCAAACTCAAGGAAATTTTACTCAATCAAACTATTCCAAAAAGCAAAAAATAGAACAAAGCTAAAGAATCTATCTCGGAGTTAATGCTGAAAATGCAATCTATCAAAACTCTAACGATTCCTCTTTTTTCTCACACTTTCTCGGTAACTAAACAGAGCCAAGCCTAACAAAAATCTAATCACAATTAAGTACAACCAAAATGATTCGACATCCTCAAAAAATCACGCTAAAACACTAAAAGCAAATGATCATTGAGATAAAAAAAAAAAATTAACTAGAAATTCAAAGAAAAGTAGAGAATTACAGTTTCAAATCGGAACGAAATGCAATCGATTCGATATAAATTCAAAGCCTTGCGATCACAAAGAATGATTGAGAATGAGTGAGAGTGTGAGAGAAGAGTTTGAGTGAGATGAGAGGCGGCTGAGTGAGGTCTGAGGTGTAAGCTGAAGAGTGAAGAGTGAAGTGTTAGGGTTTATAGATATATATATATATATATAAGGGTATTTTAGTAATTTAAGAAATAACTGGGTCGGGTCCAGTTTCGGGTTCAGGTTAAAAAAAAAAAAAAAAAACCATTCTTGACCCTATTCTTTATTAGGCTGGGTAAAACCCGACCCATTAGGGTCAGGCCAAGTCGGGTACCTGCGGGTTGGGCAGAAATTGCCATCCCTAATTAATTTGGGCCAAACCCATATTAATGGGTGGGTTCACATTCATGTCGCTCAAAATGATGGTTCGGCTAATTACATTTTCCCCCATAGATTAAGGGTATTACAATAGAGTCATCATTTATTTAATTATTGGTAAAAATAAGAAAACCATAATTGAAAAATTTATCATTTTATTGATTTAAGAATAAATATACATTGATCATAAGAAATTACATTGCTTTTATCCTAGAGACAATCTAAGATAAATTACATAATTTTGTTTCCTAGTTACAATCTAGAGATTAAAAATTACATGGATAAGTATTTGATTTACTAATCTTTAATTTAAGATTGGAGGCTATGTTACAAGATGGGAAGGTATTAGACTCCCACCTTACCCTGTGAAACTAGTCTTCTACACTATGGTGGTCAATGTTCATGTCACATCATTCAATCAATCAACATATTATCAATCAATTGCATGTTTATTGCTTTAATTTAAATTGGCATGCTACTTGTTTGAATTTATGTGTATGTGCATGCGATGAACCCTAATTCCATTTATTCATCATCAAATTTGGATTTAAAAATAAATTCTAGTGAATGGTGATATCCTAGATTCAAGCAATTGGAAAGATTATGAAATTAACATCTTTTCCATATTTGGATATGGATTTAAGATAAAAACTAGTGTCATGCATGAACATGTGAAAAAAACCAAGAACATGTGAAGAATGCATATGAACAATATTCAAGCATATCAAGAACATTAAAGTACATTCAATGAATTTAAATAATCAAATGACATGCTTTAAACTTAAATTAATATTATAGCAAAATGAAAAACAAGTTAGGAAAATTGATTATACCTACATACAAGATCCACACAGTGGAGGTGGAGGCTTTTGGGGGTGGTCCTAAGGGTAGAGTAGAGAAAAAGCACTAGGGGAGGGAGAGTGAGGCTAGCTCACTCAATATCTTGAGTATTAGGAAGACCAAGATATGATAAAATTAACTCTTTCACTAGAACCCAAGAGGTGGAGAAGAGATGATATTACTATGTGGTTTGGAATGGAATGACATTTAATGAGGGTTGACAAAGGATGAGAAAAAATCATGAACCTAGACCCAATTTCAAAGTTCAGGGAAGACTGGTTGTGAGAGACCGCGCCCCCGGCCCCCTTTTTTTATAGGAATGTTGGGCCAAACCCATGTGAATGGGTGGAGTCGTGTTATTGCCTCTCAAAATGGAGGTTCGACTAGTTATATTTTCCCCTTTAGATTAAGGGTTTTACAATGGAGTCGCCACTTATTTAATTATTGGAAAAATAAGAAAACCATAATTAAAAAATTCCTCATTTTATTAATTTGAAATTGAATTTACATTGAACATAGAAAATTACATGACTTTGGTCCTAGATACAATCTAAGATAAAGTACATGGCTTTGTTCCTAGTTACAATCTAAAAATCGAAAATTACATGGATAAGCACTTGATCTACTAACCATTGATCTAAGTTCGGAGGCTATGTTACAAAGTGGGAAGGTGTTAGGCACCCACCTTGCCCGGTGAAACCGGTCTTCTAGACTATGGTGGCCAACATTCATATCACATCATCCAATCAATTTGCATGTTGAATTTAAAGTGTGTGCATGTGATAAACCCTAATTCAATTTATTAAGCATTTCATTTGGATTGAAAAAAATAAATTCTAGTGAATGTGTGTGGATGGTGATAACCTAATTCAAGGATTTGAAAGAATTATGAAACAAACATGTTTTTCATATTTTTGATGTAAATTTAAGATCAAAACTAGTGATATGCATGAACACGTGATGAACAACTAAGAACATGTGAAGAACACATAAGAACAATTAAGAACATTCAAACATATTCAAGAGAATTTAAATAATTGCTATCATGATTTAATCCTAAATTCTCATCATGGCAACACAAAAAACAAGTTAGGGTAAGAGGTTATACCTTCATGCAAGATCCATACGGTGGAGGAGGAGACTCTTGGTAGAGGTCCTAAGGGAGGAGGAAAAACGAAGAACTAGGAGAGGGAGAGTGAGTCTCACTCAATACCTTGAGTCTCAGGAAGACCAAGATATGACAAGACTACTCTACTTCACTAGAACTTAAGAGAGGAGAAGAGAGGGGGTTTTTCGTGTCTTTTGGAATGAAGTAGAGAGGGGTTTATATAGTAGTGGTGGAAGGAATATGAATGGAAGGCCATTTAATGAGGGTTGACAAGAATTATGAACCTAGACCTCATTTTAGCCTTGGGAAAAATCTGGTGCATTAAATGGAAAGATTGGTGGGAGTGGGGAGCAAGCCAAAATTCGGTTTTCCCGTAACTGCTGTAACAGCCTGTGGAGCCAACTTCAAAAAATCATATCTGACTCAATTCTGATCGGAATTGTCTCATTCTTGTGCTCAAATTGAAGCCCCAAATGTCTAGTTTCTGGGAAAATTAACCACATTCACAGATTCAAAATATTCTGAGAGATATCAATGAAATAGTGAGCAGAGGTCATTTGTTAGAAAATGGTTTCAGCACAATTAACATTAATAGGTCCCAAATTAGCTCCCAATTAACATTAAATAGCTCTAATCACTCCCATTTCAGACTTAATTGGTTCCAAATTTACTCTAATTAAAAGATAATTGCACAAATTACTCATTGAATAATTAATGTTTAACTATCTAATTAATTAGGTGTATGCAACCTCACCATAAAATGTAGTCCTAACCAATTAAATTATGACACATCATTGATCTCCAATTGATTACACTTATAACCAATTAAAATCAATTGTTCATAATCACATATAGTCGGACTCAATTTGTGATAGTGCATATTAGCCATTAAAACTTGACTTGATGATAACTTTCAATCTAGTGGTCCGATTAGGGCTTATGACCAGTTGATTTGATCGTTACAACATCAAGATCATTTTGGTGAAATGAGATTAAGGATCTAATGGCCAGAATCAAGATGCATATTTATGAGGTGAAAGAACCCCTTTTACCCTCCATGTGAGGTTAAATGCGGGTTGCAAAATGGGGTGTCAACACTGGTGCATTAATTTTGAAGGTTGGTGGGAGTGGTGAGCAAGCAAAATGACCAAAACTTTGGTTTTTCCTGTAGCTCTTGTAACATCCTATAAGAACGTAATTTGAGTCTTAAGCCCAAAAGGTAAAAGAATCTAGGCCCAAAGATCTCAATACAATGAATTTGTAGAGAGTGGGTTGGTAAATTAGGCTGTAATGAGTTAGGTAGCAATTATAGTAGATCCAAGTGACAGTAAAGTAAAAATAGACTGGTTTTATCTAAAGAAAATCTTCCTCAGCATAGTCTGAGGAGATCAGTTTTTGTATATCATTCTAGAAGTTGATTACAAGTACAGCTCTTATTGCTACAATATTTCTCTTTCAATTCTCTTATCCATTTCCTTAGGGTCTTCTTTCTATTTTATACTATCTTCCTTATTTCATCTCTATACTCTACGTGTAGATTAGATTGTTGGTGTTAATTTTTGTCTCATCAGCACCTTCTTGAAATCTTTGGGGAGTAGCTGTAAGGCTAAAAATTACTGTTCAAGTATCACTTCCTCATTAATGCGGTCAGAGAGTTAGCTATAGAGCATTCAATGCGGTGGTAACAGCTTTCTCTTAGATATTATATGGCTTCCCTCTGTCCTGTGCCTCTAGGATGTTTGCCCTTATCAACGGAACCTCCTGGAACGTTGCCCTGGATGGCAGACCACACCGTTGATCCTCAGCTTTGCTCAGCCAAGGAGGCATTCATCCTCAAACTACCTTCTTGGACTGTTATGACCAAACCTCACCTCTTCATTTGTTAACATGGACTCCCATAACAGTAATTTACCCATTCTCGGACTACTTAATATCCTCGGATTGGGCCCCCGGCCCAACATACATATAGATACATACTATTGGGCCTATCACCCCCACACATCCCTTAAAGTTAACTTCAAAAAATCATATCTTACTTAATTCTGACCGGGCTTAACTCGTTCTTATGCCCATATTGAAGCCCTAGGTGTTTAGTTTCTAACAAAATTAACCTCACTCATAAATTCAAAAAGTTTTGAGAGATATCTACAAAATAGTGAGCATAGGTTATTTCTTGGAAAATAGTTTCAACATAATTAACATTAATAGGCCCTAATTACTTTAATTTTAGAATTAATTAGCTCCAAATCATGATTGTCCCAATTAAAAATACGATCACACCCATTACTCTTAAATAGTTAATGTTTGACTATCTAATTAATCAAATGTGCACAACCTTACCACAAGTTGTAGTCCAAGCCAATCAAATTATGACATGTCATTAATTTCAAATTGATTAATTGTTCATAATCACATGTAGTTTGTCTTAATTTGTGAGAGTGCATCTTGGTCATTAAAACTTGATTATGATAACTTTCAATCACGTGGTGTGATTAAGACTTATTACTAATCATTTTGATCGTTACAACATCAAGATCACTTTGACGATATGAAATTAATGATCAAATGTCTAGAATTAAGATACTTATCTCTAAGTGAAAATGCACTTTTGCCCTCCATGTGAGGTTAATTGTAGGTTGCAAAACAGGGTGTCAACACTACCCTCTTGAGGTTTGTATAAATATGTAAGAATTTTTTTTAAAATGAAATATTCTGTTAGGGAATTTAGTGTGAGAGAGCATGTACTAGTTTGTTGCATTTATACAAACCTCAAGAGAGGAATGTCATTTGCCAGACCTCAAGGGAAGTAGGTTTAATTTACCCAAATAAAATTGATATGAAGATGAAGTGAGAAGTATGTGTAAATTGAAGATACTTATCTCTGGTCCTAATTCCATTTCAGCCTCAATTAGGAGTGTTCACCATACCGCAAAAACCACACCAAAACTGCCCGCAAAATGGCTTAACTGCACCACATTGCAGGTAACAGTGCACCACACTGCATGATGTAGAGTAGTTTGCGGTTTTATAATAAGAAAACTACACAAACCACACCGCACCACACCCTTATTATATATTAATATATTTATTTATTTTAATATTAAATATATTATTAATAGTTTAATAATCTTAGTTCTAAAAAAAAATTTTAATAACCCTAGCAAGTGTTGATTAAGAAAGCCAGTCCAAAATAAAGAAAAACTAGCTCAATAGTATTAAACTTTGCCCAAAACAAAGGGAAAAATCAGTTTAGAGCTGGGTAGGAAAAGCCCAAAATTTGAAAATATACCGGCTTCAAATCGCATTTTATACATCGCATCGCATATATGATTGCAAAAATGAGGTGCAATGCGGTTATAGTTTTGGCTAAACTCTAAACCGTACCGCATCGCACATGTGACTACAAAAATGAGGTGCGGTACAATTATAATTTTGGCTAAATTGCACCGCAAAGTGCGGTGCTAAAAATGGCCTAAAACCGCACCACACCACACCGCGAACATCCCTAGTCTCAATGATCTCTGTGTGAACAATTTGTTGGTCTGATGTAGGATAGAAGCTTTTTTTGCAATTTATTAATTTGGTATTTTTATGTAATTTTCGTTATTATAAGTTTTAGGGTTATTATTTCCTTGTTTTTAGTTGCCTTTAATGTTGTTTAGTCAAATTAGGATTTTTTATGCTTTCCTAGCTGCCCTAGGTTTTCTAGTCACCCTAGATTTTCTTTTTATTATTTAAACGCATTGTAGCTTCCAAAGGCAATTCAATTTTTAGATTAATAAAATTCAGACTTTGTCTATTATTTTCTTTGGTGGATTCTAGACCTATCACATTGTGGGTTCAAGAAACCTTTTGTGGATTCGAGGTTTTTCATTCAAAAGCTAACATTTTTAGCTTTTTTTCCATTTAGAAAGTTACATATTTGTTTTCTTGTAGTTTCTGCGACTTCATTTCCAAATAGTGTTACCTAAAAGCATCAGTTAAGAATTATTGTGAAGTTCATTGAATAAATAAATTAAGACACCAAATGGCCCTTTATTTAATATTTTTACTACATTGGAAACATACATTGGTAAATAGTGAAAAGATCCAGGAATTAAGCCACACCAATAGTAACGACAATAATACTGAACGATTTCTTTAAACACCTTACAGATGCTTTTCTTCTCAAAATTTTCATTTTCTTCCCTACGTCTTACCGATGCTTTTATTCTCAATGACAGTTTTTGTTTTAATATAAACATCTTATGTGAAACGGTGAGTAGGTACTAAAATTTAACGGACAAAATGAAAAGACACCACTGTTTGGTGTTTTCAAATATAAACATGGTAGTAATTTATGTAGCTACATGACACAATAAAGAGTGGTCAACAAAAAGTTAGTTTCGCTTTTATATTATACTAGTTGTAAACCAGTGTGATGCACAGGAGTTATTGATAATGAGATCTAAAGAAGTACCTATGAAATTTGATAATCCATCCATAAATAATAATGAAAAAAAAAAGAATAAAAGATAGAATGTTATGTCTCTAATTTAGTTTGTGTTGTATATATAGATATACACAAGATATGTTGTAATATATATACCAAAAGATGTCTATTGAAAGATCATAGCCTTTCAAATTTGATATACCAAAATGTGCTTATTGAAAGATCACAACCCTTAATATTAGATATATATTAAAGATGCTTATTGACAAAAAAAAAAGGTATCTATTCAATGAAAAAATGTCTATGAACCAAAAAGGTGCATATGGAATGAAAATGTGCCTATTAAAGGGTCATAATTCTTTAAGTATAAATTAGGAGTGTCAATTTCGTATGTACTGGCTGGTCACCTTTGTTTCGTACCGCTCAAAATACCAAATTGTACAGGAATATACCGGAAATACCAGCGAATATCGGAAATAACTTTTGAATTTCAAATTTCAACTACACCATCTGTTAACAAAAAAAATATTATTATTATTATTATTATTATTATTATTATTATTATCAAATATATCAGATTTTTAGCTTTATTAGTATTAATGCATGATATTTGAGCAATAGAAAGGACTATTATGTGCTTATAATTTGAAGGACTTTTATATTAATTTTGACTAATATGTGTGTATATATAACTATAAAATAGCGATAATTCTGAAATAGTATACCGAAAATAAAATGCTTTCAAAAATAAGTTTTCAAAAAGAAAGTGTTTCCTTGTAACCTTTTACCATATAAAAAATGTTTCTTTTCGAAAAATGCATTTTTTCTTCAAAAAATAATAAAGTAAATGTAGTAACTCTTTCTCCGAGCTTTTTCTTAGAATATGTGTAGTAGTGGGATTGTGTTCAAAGCTCATTTTCTTGAGTCTTTGAACACCCTATAAGCTTACATATGTCTCTAACATGTTTGGCACTAATGAATTCCTCTTTGTCATCTTTTTGCATGAATATAAAATAAGAAAATGGTGGATGACAACAAGGTGCTATTCTTTCAACCCTCTCCTTTCTTTTCTTTGTGTTTGTCTATGTATAGTTGTAGTATTAACATGCTAGCTATGTAAATAATAGATATTCACATGTTGTATAATATGCCCCTATGCTTTCTAATCACATGTTACTTATGTATATTCTAGACATGTTTTGTTTGTATATTTTGATGGAACTATTATCCACATGTTAACTATATGTAAATATTTACTAACATGTATATACATATATTGTTTGTAAAAAAAAAAAAAAAAGAAATCAAAATGCCCAGTATTCCATTTCTTTGTAAAAAGTTTACTTTGGGAATAAATTAAAATGAGGTACTATCTTCGAATAGGATGTCTAACACCTTCCCTACACATAACCAAACTTCTGAGTCTAAGAATCTTTGGTTCAAAGACTTTTGGTTTACTTTAATTAATGAACCTTTAAAATTTGGTTTAGTTAATTAGGTAACTTAAAATAAATTAGATATCTAGGTGACCAATTACACCTAATACAAAACTAATGGTTGGTGGCGACTCCTAAAACAAAAATAAGAAAAAGGGACCCACATACACACACTCTACCCTAGATACCCAATCACACACGAGTCACATCGCCAAGGACCCCCTCTTGAAGCAAACACAAAAAAAGCAGCGGTGGGGAAAAATCAGGCGTTTACATAGCAGACAAGATAACAAATGATATTCTCTTAAAAAGTTGAATTTTGGAAATAGGACAAATAAATTGGGATGGAGGGAGTAAATTTTTTGACGGCTTTTTATTTACCCATGAAATTGGTGTCAAAACTTAAAATTATTTGTTGACAATTTCCTTAATAGTACAGATTAACATGACCATATATATATATATATATATATATATATATTAGTAGGAGTACATGTTGGAGGGAACATAGTGCCTTCAAGAAAGTTAAAAGCAAAATATATCCCTACAATAATACAATCCACAAAACCAAACACAACAAAGCCAAACAGATATTGGATATGTGTTTGTATAATATCTTGTCTAGTGTACTGATACTCTGTATAGAAACTTAACCCCCAAAAGTGAAACTGAAATTTTAAATCTTATCCATTTATGTTAATATTAATTCTTTAACTTCTTTATTTTTACTTCAGTAGGGACTTCCATTCATATTCTTATATCCAACACTATGGACTTATGTTCATTTGTCAAGTTCAATCAAATTGTACGTGCGCCTAATTCAAGGTCACTCATACAAGTCATCTGTTAATCTTTTTTTCATTTGTCAAGTTCAATCAAATTGTATGTAATATATAGGTAGCACACTAATTCAAGGTCACTCATAAAAGTCAACTAATAATCATTGTAAAATGAATAATAACGAATATGCCCTTTCCGTGGTTGTGAGGAACAAGTAAATGATTTTCATGAGTTAAGCTTAAGTCAGAATTTGAAATTTGTCTTTTAACCGGCAGAACTAATAATTAAAATAAAATCAATCAATCAAATTTGGTGCACTACTTTCATTATAAGCCAATATAAAAGGGATTTAATATTTGTGGAAGGATGACCAAACTCCAAATCACATCCACCAGACAAACAAGTTTTTCTAAGAAAATCCACCATATGGGAGAATAGCCAATTAATTACAGAGAAATTGTAAGAATAAAAGTAAATTAACAGGCCAATTCCGATAAATTAAAAGTCCGAGTGGTTTTCCTTTGTTGTTGAAATTTTTACGGTTCTTTTTTCCTTTGCACCATCACCATGTATTCTTTTCACTTTTCTTATAAAATAACTATAAAAAATAAATAAATATACACATGATATATTGCAATTTAAGGAAAATAAAATAGAATACAAAAAAATATGATAGGAAATTTGTTTTCGTTCTATAATTTGGCTATAAACAAAAATTTTCTATCCCATTTTTTATATTTCACTTATACTCCAATCACAATTTCTATGCACGCGTCATGGTTTTTTTTTTTTTTTTTTTTTTTTTTTTTTTTTTTTTCTATTTTAAATTTTGGTAATTTTATAAGGAAAGAGAAAGGAGTATGTGAAAAGTTGTAATTGGTAGAGTATAAAGTAAAATATAAAAAGTGAGACATTATTTTTTTTTTCATTTGTCTTGTATTCCATTATAGAATGTCACAAAATATATTCCTATTTGAAAAGTTAATAGATGTAAAATTGATTACTCCTTCAAATTACCCCTTACTTTATTTAAATACCACTATTTCACTGAAGGTTAAATTAAATACTGTAATTTTAGAGACCTATATCTTCTTTATTTGGAAGACAACGTTAGGGTTTGTGCCCTAAAATCCAATTTATTGTCATATTTTGTGTAATCAAAGTATTTAATTATATGAGACTATTTGTAGATGAACTAATTGGACATTATCATATAGTTCTTAGGATGTATTGTATGTGATTAATGTGATTTAGTTACAAAAGATATAAATCACAAGTTCCTTATAAACTAAAAAAACGTAGTTTTTAGTCGGTGATGAAGTCTGTTGTTTCATCTGTGAAGGCTATAAAGCCTAGAGTACAATTATATTTTCATAGTGGAACTTGTTATATAATTAATAGTAACTTTGGCATGTCAAAGAACTAATGGTTGCTCGAAGCCCATGGGAGTTAGAGCCTTATTTGTCCATTTGGTCCCAATTCAAGCCACATACTAATACCCAATTGCGTTTGTCCAAAAAGGCAAGTCCAATTAAATAATCAATTGGTTATTTAATAATAATTATTAAATAAAATAGCTACCTAGACAGTTAAATCGTCCATACAATTAAAATGAAAGAAAACAGTTTTCTCTTGTATCTCTCTTTCAAACAAACTTTTCATAACACAAGAAAAAGAACTTGTTAAGGTCAGCATGAGCTTAGTTGTGAGAAGCTGTTACAAATGAGTGTACTTTAGTTAGGAGGTTACTGATGTGTCAAAGCTGTGCTGATGTTTAATGGATTGATGTGTAATAATGTGTTGTAATTGAGAAAGTAGTTAGTTAGTTAGCTGGGAATAGTAGAATTGAGAACGTAGTTTGTTCGTTAGTTTGCTAGGAATACTAGAATTGGTTACAAATATCTCGCAACTGAATTCAAAGTACTTACTTAGTTGGCTCCGAATACTAGAATTAGTTAGTTGTCTAGGACTAGGAATACCAGAATTGTTACAAATAGCGAACAAATGAATTGTATAAAGGGGAACAAGGATCCCAATAATGGAATAATTGAGGAATTAACCAAAACCATTACCTAATCTCTCTTATCTCTTCCACACTTCCTGGAGGCTGGGTTGGCCTCTAATTCAACCCAAACTATCTTCCTCTACTACTTAATCCTTAGAATGATTTTAATAAAAAATGCAAAAAATTGATTGAAAGATCACACATCTTGAGCTTCGAGTGGAATTAAGGCAAAGGTAGAAGGTTTTCTAAGATTGATCTTCTACTTTGTTTTTTAGAATCACCACATTAAGGTATGCTTTGTATTCTTTGTTGTAGAATTAAAAATTGTATGTTATCTCTCATGAATAAATTAGATCCTTGTGTTGCTTTTGCTATATTGTTGTATGTGATGCAAAACTATGTTTTCCAATAGACAATGCATAACATTATTGATGACTTTGATTGGAGTGAAAATAGGGAAGATAGAAAATGGAGGAGAAAAAATAGGAGAGATTTAAAGTGGAAAGGGTGTTTGGTTGGATTGATTTGGGAAGCGAGAAAATGTTGGACTCGATTGTTTTCTCCCTGACCCTACCACTTTTCAGCCCTTCAAATTGGAGAGAAAATGGGGAGGAGAATAGGTTGGTTGGTCCACCAATCTTTTTTTGTTTTTTCTTTCTTTCATTTTATGGGTTATTTGTTAAGTTTTTGACTTGCTTATTTTATTCCAAAATAAATCTTTTTTTTGGTATAAAAAAAAAAATTCTTGTAATAGGGGCATGAGCGTAAATTTATATAAATTTTATTTTCTATCCCCCACTTTTCAATCCTCTAACCAAACACAAATAAGAAGAATTAAAATCTCTTCTATCTCCCTACTTTTCCATTATCTTTCTTATTTTCTATCCTCCCACTTTTCTATCTTCAATTAAACAAACCCTATGTGTTAAATGACATTCCTCTATAAAACCAGAATTTCTAAGCAAAACTTAAATAACTTGGTTTGCCTTAATCTCTCAATTAAATGATTTAGTATATTCTTGGTTTGCGGTAATCTATCAATAATTAAATGGTTAAGCTTTGAACAAATGGGCCTATAAAATTAAATGTAAACTTTGCTCATTTTATCTTAACCTCTCTCGATTAAATGAGTGAGAGTAGCACCAGTGGCTTGACGTACAGTTGACACATTTTTGTCAACTAAAAAATCATTAGATATTCTCAAAATACAGTGACATAATATTTCCTTTGTTAAGATAATTTTAATTAGCAACATTCTTAATTACGTGAGAGAGAAAATACCATGTCACTATAGTTCTAGATTACTGGATAATTATTATTGTAACCCTACGAGAGATCTCTTGTGATGCAATGATACTGTGCTGGCTTATTAACTAAGTTCTGATCCAGGTATCAGTTGGCTTGCTGGAGGGTCCAATGGTGTTCCACAGTGTAGTCCTTTTTCTCTTCATGCCCTTACTCATTTTCTCTTCAACCATCACCACTGCCATTGCTGCCTTGCCAAAACAACAAGAGCTAGATCGAATTTCAGCACTGCCTGGACAACCACCAGTCACATTTTCTCAATTTTCAGGCTACGTTACGGTCAACGAGCAACCTGGACGAGCTCTCTTCTACTGGTTGACAGAAGCCACTGCTTTTCCTGAAAAGAAACCTCTTGTTCTTTGGCTCAATGGAGGTTAGTTTAGCTTCTTTCTCACTTTGTTTTAATTTCCACCGACTACTATTCTTCTGTAATTCTAGGGTGGTAGTCTAGCTCTACTAGGAATGAATTACAATGTATCCATCTTGTAGCACTCTTAACAACATTTATATAGGAAACATGAAATACAGGGGATTTTTTTTTTTTTTTTTGGGGGGGGTGGGGGTGGGGGGGGGTGTGGGGGAACCTAAAATGTAAAACTTCAGAAAAACATTCCATTCGAAGCAAAGACAAGAATTAATTAGAAGCCATGAATTAATAAGCATTTAGAAGTCACTAATGGTATGATGATATATTTCTTTCATTTACTTTTGGGGACCCAGTATTGAAAAAAAAAAAAAAAAAAAAACCAGGAGTAACAAATTACGTTAAAAAAAAAATAGAGTTTAAAATAAAAATAAAAATAAAGAAGAACAATTAAAAAAAAGTGTAAAGAATACAACAATTTTCACCATCTTTTGCACAATTGATTTAAATGACATATGATGTGATTGATGATGTTAATAGTGAACTTATATGAAAGTGATATTATACTAATTACAATAATTTGCCATATGTGAAAAATGACTAAGAAAATTATTGCCTCCTAACGTTACGTGCTATAAAAGTTGTTACTATCTACTTGTGTTTAAATAGTATAAACCGACATCAATAATAACAAAATGTGTCACTATCTAATTGTGTTTAAATAATGGAGACCGACATCAGAATTAATATAAAAATATATAGCATAATAACAATTTTTTTTTTTTTTTTTGAGAAAGAGCATAATCTCAATTAGAAATGAAAAGGGAAGGTCAAAACCTCATAGGTGAGGTGCTTCAATGTGGATTACTAAAGAGACACAAATAATATTTTTGTGAAAAGGTTGTACACAGCTACAAATGCTCATAAATAATATTTTTTTTAAAATAAAAAAGTAGAAAGGTTATATGGATATCATGTAGTGAAATTCACAACTACATACCCAGTTCGTATTCTGTTATCCTTCATGTGAAATGTTAGCAAATGCTTTAAAGGAATTAGTTTTGAAATATTTTTAGAAACTTTTTACTAGAAAAAAAAAATGTAATTAATTTTTTTGACTGGTTTTTATATTTTCTATAAAAGTGGTGTAAAAAATTTACTAAAATTATTTATTCACAATTTTCCTAAATGCATTCCTTAACAAGACACATCTTTCATTACTAACTTGTAATTGTACACTATACTCAAATTAAGCTACTTAAAATTAAGCTACTCTGTTATGTACCTTCCACATGGCTTAACTTTACAAAAGATTGAGACAGAATCATCTAAATATTAATTATACATTGCGTAATTGTGCAGGGCCAGGTTGTTCATCGGTGGCATATGGAGCATCAGAGGAAATTGGGCCATTTAGGATTAACAGGACTGGTTTATCTCTTTATCTCAATGAGTATTCATGGAATAGAGGTAACAACCACTATTCAAATAATTAATATTTAGCAAGTTGGTAAACCTTTTTCTTTTCAAATTTGTGGCTAAAATCTATCATGTGTTTACTTTTTGTGCTTACAGAAGTAAATCTTTTATTTCTTGAATCGCCTGCTGGTGTTGGTTTTTCGTACACAAATACAAGGTCTGATTTGAATGATACCGGGGATAAACGGACTGGTACTAGATTATAATGATTTTACTATTATTATTTGATTATCATAAGATTATGTTTCAAGTGAATCCTATGCGGTAACAATTTTGTGACACAGCTGAGGATGCCCTAGTATTTCTAATTAGATGGATGTCAAGATTTCCACAATACAAACATCGAGAATTCTACATTGCTGGGGAGAGCTATGCTGGTATATATATATATAAATATATATATGCAACAAATAACTAATAACTTATTATTACACTATTATGAGTAATTCTAAATAATCATAAGCTAATCTTTTCATTCTTTTTATAGGGCATTATGTTCCCCACTTGGCAGAGAAAATTGTAGAATATAATAAGGCACTCTTGCAACCCGTCCTCAACCTTAAAGGATTTATAGTAAGTAATACATAATTAACACAAAATTGAACACCAAGTTCAATCATAACTCTAATTAAATATTTTCATTCAAATTATGCAGGTGGGAAATGCTCTATTTGATCAGTACTATGACGAAATTGGAAAAATGGAATATTGGTGGAGCCATGCAATGATATCTGATAGAACATACCAATCAATTCTCAAGAATTGCAATTTCAGTGTGTCATTTTATTACGACTTACCACCATGTGTTGAACCATTCTTCCATCTCGTTAAGGAGCTTGCAAATGTAGATCAATCCAGTATTTATACACCACCTTGCTTGGCCTCGGGTGATAATACTATGAGCCCTGTAAGGTTCAAAAATACTCTATTGCGTAGAAGGCTTTCTGGGTCCGATCCATGTACTACAAATTATGCTAAGAAGTATTATAATCGGCCGGAAGTGCAAAAGGCAATGCATGCAAATGTGAATGGAATTCTTCGCAACTGGACTGATTGCAGGTTTTCAATTTAATGATTCAATAATTTTTGTTTATGTATTTACTTTTTAATAATCCGATAATTGGGAAAGAGTGATTTGAACTTGAACATCTTCATTAGAAATATTAATGAAAATATCAGTTGAGCTATAAAACTATTAACTTTGTTTGTTTCTAAAATTGAAAACATAATCCTAAGCATTTGATGAATGCATCTGATTCCTATATATACTTTTCTATTGTGCAGTGCTGATTTCGGACTTGCTAAAGACCTAATTTGGAAAGATTCTGAATTTTCTATGTTGCCAACATACAAGAGGCTGTTTACTGCTGGTTTACGAATTTGGGTTTTCAGGTAAAAGATTTAAATCCTAAGGATAACAATTTTTATAATTAATTAAAGTAATATCGATTTTATACTAACATTACTTAAATTAATATACATTACAATATTTGTACCCTAAACTTTGAAGCTTTTATAAATAGGTGTGAATAAATAAATTATTAATCACAATGCATGAGAGACTATAAAACTTAGCAAAGATTTCGCCGTTGTCTCAGTTATTTTCCCCTCCTTGAAAACAAGAATAGAAATATGATTTCCCCAAAGTATTTTTGGCTAGTGTAAATAGTGTTCCTCGGAAGTACACGGGAAGGGCAAGCTGTTTGTTGTCTACTGGTCCACATGTTTAAAGGTTCTATTGGGGAGCTTCTCCATCAGAATTTTCTTGGGTTTTGTGCTCTAAATTGTTGCCAGAGATCAAAATTTGTACCTTGGTGCTTACTGTAAGTTATTTTTGGCCGGTGACCTGGATTGGACAACTTACAACTACAAGTGACAAGACAACATTGAGACGCTACAACAATGAAAAAAAGACTATATTTAAGAAAAGCTACGTGAATAAAATTTCGACACGACCCACAAAAGAAGAAGAACAATTTTCTAACCTGCTTTTTGATTCAATAACATGCGCACTGTAAAACTATTTGTACTAGGTTATGGCCCATTAAATCATCTTCTCCGACCTGATATTTGACACAGTTTCCACACAAAAAGAAGCACTCTACTGAAACTTGTAGGCCTCTGAGTCTCTGAGCAATTGAAAGTCGTTGATAGTGATCTGGACAATGTCCTTACGTAGTCCAATTGTCCTTGCCCTTTTGTTGAAAATCTATTTCACAATGTCTACTCACAGAACATCCTGTTGAAAATTTAACACCATTTCTTTCCTTTTTCACCATAACACTCTAAAATCACAAAAATTTTCACAACTTTTTTCCATAATTGCTATGTTGTAGAATATGAATAGTGAAAAAAAAATTATAGGTCTGTTTGAAAGCAACGTACAGTCAATTACAATATGCCAGAAAGATCTAATTTTTTGGGGCAATTGCTTCTATGTTGATGCAGTGGGGACACAGATTCAGTGGTTCCAGTGACTTCCACTAGGCTAGCACTTAGGCATCTCAATCTCACCATTAAAACTAGGTGGTATGCGTGGACCGCAGATGATCAGGTAATTAAACAAAATTTCTTACCAAAAATCAATCAAAACCTCCAACACACTAACAAAAATATATAGATAGGTAGATAAAAATATTCACAAAGAAATGTTACAACTGAAAATTAAACTTCTTTATAGGTAGGAGGATGGACAGAGGTCTACGATCAGCTAACTTTTGCTACAGTGAGAGGGGCTGGCCATGAGGTTCCAAAATTTCAACCCAAGCGAGCACTCGTTCTTTTCAAATCTTTTTTGGCAGGGAAGGAATTGCCAAAATTACCTGGATATGATCAGTAAAGAAAATTAATTATGGAATTGCCAAAAGTACTTGGATATTATAACTGAAGAAAATTGATTATCTTTGCGCAACTTATTAAGTGTAATTGTTTCATGAGTCGTATTGATTACAGATCCAAAATTAGTGTTTCTATATATGGAACAAGATCCTCTCCATTTCAAGTCACAAATCCAATAAATAAAATCTTAATTGTGGCATTTTTACCAATGGCTTCCCTACGTTGCATGCCATTTAGAAACCAATTGAGTAATCCAATTCAATCCTCAATTGAGGACCAAAAGCATATTTAATTTTTCTTAGATCTCGTTTGGGAGGAGGGAATAGAATGGAATGGAAAGGAATGAAAAGAATAATTTTAGAATATTCTTCATTTTCCTTGTTTGAGAGTTTTAATGGAGGGAATGGAAAGCCCATTCCCTTATTTGAGAGTTTAAGGCTCTGCTTGGGAGGAAGGAATGGAATGGAATGGAATAAAAAGAATAATTTTATAATATTATTCTCTTATCTTGTTTGGGAGTTTTAATGGAGGGAATGGAAAGTCCATTATCTTGTTTGGGAGTTTAAGTAGGAGGGAATGGAATGGGTAGGAGGGAACACTCATTCCTTTCTATTCTTTTAAAATCTCAAATTTTTATTCCTCCCAAAATATCCCTATATATTCAACCCTTTATTTTAAAATAGGGGTTTAATAGTAATGTTGTCATAAAATGATTCTATTTCATTCACTCCATGTTGCTCCCAAACAGGATTACTTACATTCCATTCATTTTCATTTATTTCCATTTATTTATTTTAAAACATCCAAACAAAGTTACTTAATTCTATTTCATTCTATTCTTTTCCATTTCTTTCCCTTACTTAAATACATTTCATTTCATTCCATTCATTTCCATTCTCTTATGATCATCTCATTCCATTCCATTTCATTCTCTTATGAAGTTCCAAGCGGAGCTTAAGTGGGAGGGAATTAAATGGATAGGAGGGAACACTCATTCCTCTCTATTTCTTTAAAATCTCAATTTTTCATTCCCTTCGAAATTGGGAGGAATGAGAGAGAATGTAATTAGATTTAATGATTTTTTTTACTAAAACTCCCAAAATACTCCTATATATTCAACTTTTTATTTTAAAATAGGGGTCTAATAGTAATATTGTCATAAAATTATTTTATTTCATTCCCTTCATGTTGCTTCTAAACAAGATTACTTACATTTCATTCATTTTCATTCATTTCCATTCCTTTATTTTAAAATATCCAATCACGGTTACTTAATTCCACTCCATTCCATTCATTTCCATTCATTTCCCTTACTTAAATACATTCCATTCCATTCATTTTTATTCCCTTATGATCATTCAATTCCATTTCCTTCCCTTATGAACTCCTAAATGGAGCCTAACCCATTCCACATATTATGAAAAAAAAAAAAAAAAAACAGATTACTAGCACCAAGAAAACGAAGGACAATTTCTACAACAAATCTAACCGAATGAAGGAAATGACATCCTTCACAATTTTAGGAAGACATGTATAGGTAAATTAGCTGCACACTAATTATAAAGATCTCTACTTTTCAATTTGGAAAAACATTTCTGGATTCAAGGTTGTTAGGTTCTAAATGTTTAGAACAATTGGCAAATCGTGAACACAAACTTATCTAGATATAGATCTTAGAGTCTATAGGTTTTATTAGACAATGCTCAAGGTGATTCAAGTCAAGATTTAAGAACATACAAGCTGCAGAAAGAAGACTTCATATTCTGCCTAGTTCGATCGATCGAAGAACAAGCTCGATCAATCGAAAATCGTACCAGCAAAATTTTAAGTCGGCCAAAACAGCAGCTTAAGCCCATTAAGGATTAGGGTTTCAAATCTACTTCTCCCACTATATAAAGGAAACCCTAGCCACGTTTTTAGAGAAGCTCTGGTTGCTCATATTGCTGTTTGTGTTAATCTCTTGTGAGATCCTTTAGGAGTTTTCCTTCACATAAACTTAGGGTTATCAAGAAGGAGATTAATTCAACATCTTGATGATCATTCAGTTGCTGTCATAGGAGCTTAAAGATACACAAGCGGGGGTGTTTGTATTTTCTGAAGAATCCAAGAAAGAAGGAGTCCGTGGATTCGGAGCTTGTACGTGGTCGTGTCAGTAAGTTCTATCGGTAGGTAGCAATAGGAAGTCAAGCGTGGGGGCTTGTAAGTCTTATTGTATGAACTTCGATTCTTTCATATAGTGGATTCAAGTTTACCTTAAGGATAGCTAGATCAAATCCTCCCCAAGTTTTTACTGTGTAGTTTCCTGGGTCATCATATCTTGTATTCTTTATATTTCCGCTGCTTTATATACCTGATATGATTGTTTTGATTGTGATAACCTAGATTTTTATAATTTAACTAAGTTAATCACTTGGCTAATTCACTAGGTTAATCTAATTGTTGTTTTAAGGGGTCTAAAAACCCTAACAAGTGGTATCAGAGCGGGTAGCTCTTTTGTTTTAGATCTTTTGATTTAAGGGCTGATCTTTGACCCCTGTTCTCATGGATAATTTGAAGTCTCTTTCTAATCATGTTTCTGCTTATGCTTCTATTGATTTTATTGATGCCTGTGAAACTATTCGTAAAGAATTATTGAAATCTATGAAAATTGTTAAGAAATTTAAGGAAGAGTTAAAATTGGCTAATTTTGAAAAAGAAGAATTGATTGTTAGATTAGATGAATCTAATAAAAAGAATGAATTTTTGAGAAATCAAATTTTCTCTCAAGATGAGAAGATGAAAAGTTTGGAACAAGAGTTAGTTAAATCTAAAGCTAAAATTGAAAATTTGACTAGTACTAAGTTTGCTGTTGATAACAGAAGTATTTTTGTTTCTCTTAAGCCTAAAACTGAGAAAGTTTATATCCTTCCTTTTAAGAAGAATAATAAAGAAAATGCTTATTTTGCTAGGTTATATAAAGGTAAAAGTTCTAATGTAGATGCTGAAGTTTCTAAACCTATGTCTAAACCTACTGTTAAAGAGCATAATAAATCTGTTTTTGTGCCTACTTGTCACCTTTGTGGTGTTATTGGTCATATTACAAATTGTTCTTTGTTGAGGTAAAAACCAAAATCTGAGACTAGATTTGTTGCTAGGAATACTGATATTCCTAAATTTGTTCATGTTTGCCACTTTTGTGATGTCTCTGGTCATATTCGTCCTAATTGTCATAAATTGAAATTTAAGCATTCTGTATGTCAATTTAGGATATGTGATGATATTTCTTCTGCCATAAGTCCATATAAATTGTTTCATATGCTTTTGAAAAATTTGAGCTTGTTGGCTTGTGAAAGGAATTTGCAAGATTTTAGTCTTTCTTAGAAGATTGGTGTAATCCCTTAAATACACTCTGCTTCTCATGGATTTTCACCTACAAAGCTGAAGACTCGTGCTATATGGGTGAGAAAAGATCATTTAAGGTGAGTGTTGCTGACTTGTCTATGTTTTAATTCTTTCAATTGTTTGTAGACATGTCTTATTTCTGTTTTTGGTTGTTTTGTTTTTGTTTTAAATCCAAAAACATTGAAAAATTTCAAAAAGACAAAAATATTTTATTTTGAGTCTTGTTTTATTTTTCTTGAGGATTACATGAATTAAGATATCTCTCTTGATTCTCTCTTGATTTAGAAAATGTTTAACATTGTGGAGAAACTTGAATAACATGCGTTATATAAGTGCTAAGCTTCTTCTGATTTTGTGTGAGTATGTACTAATTTGTACATGTACTCAAGGGTTAATTAAGAAATTGATATTTCTTGTTTGTGTATCATTTATAAATTAGTTTAGCACTATGATGCATTACTTTTGCATTGTTCATTTAGCATAATATGTGCTTTTTGTTTTTGGTCCTAAATTTTTTTTTAAAACCAAAAAGATTTTTGTGTTTTGTATTTCACATCTTGGATTTATAATCAATGATTGGCCATATTATCTTTACATAATATATTTATGTACTTTGTTTAACTTGGATGAGTTTATTTTATTGCACTTTACTAGTTTGAGTTTTGTAGTGCATGTTGTGTGGAAAAGATGTTTATAATTTTTGATCACTTTGTCTTGATCTTGAAATCACATGCCTTTGATTATCAGACTTGATCTTTTTGAGAAAGATATAAATAACTATCTCACCACTATTCACTATCCAATCATGAACACCTTAGTGCATATCGTAAGATTTTGTACTTGAGAAAGTGTAGCACATGCACAAAAACAACATAAGGTGTAGCCTCGGTTTAAATGCTTAAAATTGGTGTGTACATTATTGGGATTAAAGCTAAATCAAATAAATAAAATTGGTGTGTACATTATCCCGGCTATTTAATAAGTTTCTGAACAATTAAATTAGTGTGTACAATATGAGGCAAATCAAGAAACTTACATGATTGTAAGCTTATGTTCTAGGAGATGTAAGAGTTATATGATGTAACTCTTTAGGTGATAGTCTCTTTTAAATTCAATGTGATGAATTTTGTAGACTTTGTGATTGTTTATGTACGGCACCAGACCCCCTGGATCTGTTGAATCATTAAGGCCCACTAAGGCCCTGTCTTCTTGGCATGCTCGAATAAGGGCATTTCGGTCTTGATCACCCGCACGTACCTCCCGAGGTCGCGCCATCCCCCGAGTATAAGTCCCCGGGGACCACACCGTACCCGGGAAATAGATACCGAGAGCCAGCGACCGAGAGATGAATCCACCGAGCATCAGAGATTGGGAACCATTCCCAAGGCCACTCCCACCTAAACATCCACAAATCATCATCAGCATTGGACCTTCAAATGCAGTAGCGTCAAGCATAATCATCACCATCCCACTAGCACCTCGCTATAAATACAAGGATCTTGGGAAAGAAGAAGGTTGTTGAAACACTGGGGAAACAAGAGGGGAAGAGAGAGAGAGAGAGCTAGACAAGAGGAAGGAGAGGGGCATTCGATTAGTCTCAGTATAGGAACGACCCAGTGTAGGAATTCCAGGCCCACAATACAAATAGATTGTGAGCCCAAACGAGTCGCAGTCCAGTAGCCTCGTTAGAGAGCTTGCACAGTTTACTATTCACATATCACCTCACATGTATCTCAAGTTTTTGCTAGTTGCACACACTACACAAGTTACTCTTTACTAAACTTGGTACATTATATTATGTGTGATTTTATTGTGGCCATCCAAGATTAAAAGTTCCTTGATTTTAATGCAAAATGTGTTTAATGTTTGCGCTTTGAGGACAAATTGATTGAAAATCTTGATTTTGGAAGATCTAGGTTGAATTCAAGTACTTTTTCGTCTCATACTCATGCATTTTTTTTTAATAAAACAATGTGTTTTAAGGAGTTTCTGCATTAAAATGCTTTGTTTTTCAAAAATCTATTTTTTCTAAACTTTCGATCGATCGAACCTGTTTTTCGATCAATCGAAATTGCGATTAAAATTTTTAGTTTGAGTTTGCCTGACTCGATTGATATTCGATCGATTCTCAATAGATCACAACTGAAAAATTTTCAGTTTCTATGTTTTTGACCAAATTTTTTTTTCATGCATCATTTGTGTTTAGGATTCACATGCATTGCATTATTTTTGTATCCATCTTGCAGTTTTGTAGTCATATCTCTTATTGTTTTCACACATAACATGCATACACTTTGCTACATTGGATACTCAACTTGATCAAAAAATTGATTGATTAATTTTTGAGTTATGTACTTTCTAGTATATGCCTTTTTTATGTGTGAACTGTAGAAAATATTTTTCTTAAGAGATATGATGGATAATCAATGTGCAAATATTTTCTCTACTCATGCAACTGTTTAAGGGTCACATAGTGCCATGTTTGCATTTTATTGAAAGAGAGAATATTTATTCTTCATGTGTATCCACAACTTAGTTTTTTTTAAAAACTTGGTTTGTGTCTTTTTTTTTATCCCCACCCCTTTATTTTGTTTTTCCTATTTTTATAGGGGGAGAAATTTTTTTTTAACCTTTGAGGTTCTTAGGGGGAGTTGTTGCTCTTCATAGGGGGAGTTGTCTCTATTTTCTCTTATTCTGTTGCGTATGTTTTCTGTCTACCTTCTGATTAAGCAGTCTTTGTCAATACGTGGCAAAAAGGGGGAGACATAGATGACATGTTTGTTTTGTTTAGGGGGAGAATATAAAAACTTTTTGATGTATCTAACTTAGGGGGAGAGTTAGAATTTATTTTGATATATTTGTTTCTTGTTTCACTTCTTATTGATTTATATTTATGAGTTCTTCATTGGTATATGTCTTTATTTTATGTTATGTGAAATCAAGAATTTATTTTTGTTTACTTGTATTTTCCACACATGTGTTTATGCGTTTTGTTTAGTATTTTAGGAAATATACATGTTGATTCAATTGAGCTACTGTCTACACTTGCAACTGATGGATAGTAGTTATGTTGAATTTGTTGTAATGAGCATTTTATTGTATTGGGTTGTTCTTGTATTTGAGCATTTCATTTTGTATGAAAGTTTTGTCACGAATTGCCAAATGGGGAGTTTGTTAGATTCTAAATGTTTAGAACAATTGGCAAATCGTGAACACAAACTTGTCTAGATATCGATCTTAGAGTCTATAGGTTTTATTAGACAATGCTCAAGGTGATTCAAGTCAAGATTCAAGAACATACAAGCTGCAGGAAGCAGACTTCATATTTTGCCTAGTTCGATCGATCGAAGAACAGGCTCGATCAATTGAAAATCGTATCTGCAGAATTTTAAGTCGGCCCAAACAGTAGATTAAGCCCATTAAGGATTAGGGTTTCAAATCTATTTCTCCTACTATATAAAGGAAACCCTAACCACGTTTTTAGAGAAGCTCTAGTTGCTCATATTGCTGTTTGTGTGAATCTCTTGTGAGATCCTTGAGGAGCTTTCCTTCACATAAACTTAAGGTTATCAAGAAAGAGATTAATTCAACATCTTGATGATCATTCAGTTACTGCCATAGGAGCTTAAAGATACACAAGTGAGAGTGCTTGTATTTTTTGGAGAATCTAAGAAAGAAGGAGTCCGTGGATTCGGAACTTGCACGTGATCGTGTCAGTAAGTTCTACTGGTGGGTAGCAATAGGAAGTCAAGCGTGGGGGCTTGTAAGTCTTATTGTATGAACTTCGATTCTTTCATATAGTGGATTCAAGTTTACTTTGAGGATAACTAGGTCAAATCCTTCCCAGGTTTTTACCGTGTAGTTTCCTGGGTCATCATATCTTGTGTTCTTTATATTTCCGCTGCTTTATATACCTGATATGATTGTTTTGATTGTGATAACCTAGATTTGCATAATTTGACTAAGTTAATCACTTGGTTAATTCACTAGGTTAATCTAATTGTTATTTTAAGGGGTCTAAAAACCCTAACAAAGGTCATAGTACAAGCAAGTAGTCATGCCTTGGTTTGTAATCGTATACAAAATTGAAGTGTATCTCAGATACCAGTGTGAGATGAAGAAATAATTACTCTAAACCCTCATCGACGCCTAGAGGCATTCCCAAGCTCTGAGCAAGATCACTCATCCTCTCCTTCATGGCCTAAAAAATACAAAAGCGGGGACTTTTGGTTTTATAGTTGAAAGCTCAATAATCTAATGACTAGAGCTAGTTTAGACCCGTAATTTTTAATTGCGGCTTGATTAATTTTAGGCTTAACACACTTAATGCAAAATATATGTGATTAGCAAATTAATTAATCAAAGCATTCAACAATTGCATGGATGAAAAATAGATGCAGGTGCTAAAAGGTAAAAGGTAGTAGAAAAAAGAGACCCAAGCCCAAGATAACATGGTGATGTGTTATCGAAGAGGAAAACCTAAAACTTGGCATAAAAACCTCTCTGCGGCTAGAGACGAACCTAGGATTTTAAGTTAGTGGGGGTAGACATGGCAAAATGGGTCAGAATTTTCTGACCCAACCCGAACACGATTTTTTTGACCCGAAGCAAAAATGGGTTGACCCGTGACTCGACCCGTATTTTTTGCGGGTTAACCCGACCCGACCAGCGACCCGACCCGAACCCGAACAATTTTTTAAAAACTTTTTTTTTTGGTAAAAAAAAAATAAAACTAAGATAATATTGGTTTAATTGTTTATTGTGAACTTTAAGGAAATAATTGATACATTTACATAACTGCATATAAATTAATTGAAAGATAAATGATTGAACAATCTGTAATGAGTAAAGATTTTTAGATATCAAATAGCAAAGTACATGCCAAGATAATTTGATTACAGTAAAGTTAAAAACATAGATTTAAAATTGTAGACATGTGTTAGATTTAAAATTGTAGACATGTGTGAGAAACATTCATAAGTGTGAAAATAATGAAGCTAAAGTATCAAATTAGTATAAATTATGAATACTTAGACCTATTTTTTAATAATTTATGTCCAAAATAAATGGTTTTTCAAAATAAATTATGATATTTTCTAGAGTGTGTGTTACTTAATAATGATATGATATTCACAAAAGATACCATGTATAAATAAGTAAGCAATAAAATTTTAAAGTATATCTTAAATTAAAATAGAGTGTCCACCACAATTGATAATAGATTATGAAATTAATTTTCAAGATTGTAAATTTCTTATATGTTTTTATTCTTTATCAAATGAGTTATCCAATAAGTCATTTGTAATTTTGTTTTATATTTTGGAATGTTGATATTGTGTAGAAATAAAACTTGTGTATTTGTTTTACTTATCTTTGTGTTATTTTGTTTTAAATAGCAATATTAGGATTTGTATAATTTTAAAATTATTGAACAAGTATTAATAAATTTAACTGAGTTCATTCTTGATATAAGTGGTGAATTCAAAATAATGCATTTTACATCAAGTAATTTGTTGCATAACTTTCCAAATGGTAAATACATGTTGTTTTCTTTATCAAAAAAAAAAAAAAAAAATCATGTGAAAAATACGGGTCAACCCGACCTGACCCGACCCGACCCGCAACCCGATTGACCCGACCCCGACCCGACCCGACCCGCCCGTTTTGCCATGTCTAAGTAGGGGGCCGGAGTATACAGAAAAAAAAAAAAAAAAAAAACTCCAAATAGGCATCCATATAGTATTAAAAAAAATTATAAATACACAAAATTGGTATTTCTAAATACATTAAGATGCAATCATCTACCAATAAAGACAAAAACAAAAACAAATGTTTTTTTTTTTACTACTAGGCTGGCTATGATTTTTTTTTTTTTTTTGTTGAAGTTAGAGCATTCACAGTGGTGGTGCTAAAATTTTTAGCTTTTAGTACCTCAAAAAGGAACTTTATCTATTTTATCGTCTCACTTTGCAATATACCCAATATCAAAAGTTCTACAGTATTTTTTTTATCACTTCATTTAAACTAATATAAATAACTCATTAAAATAATAAAGGAAGAGAGAGAATTTGAGTTTTTTAATTGAAAGAAGAGATATAATCTTAATAAAATATTGTATTTTATTTTTAATAATTTGCTACAGTCAACTGGTATTTATACTAGTTTACTATAGATGTAAAAAATTTAGCTTTAGCTTTTCCAATAACACATGATTTTTTGATTCTTTGTTGATAAAATAGTTTTTTTTTTTTTTTTTTTTCTAAAATACAATCACCATTGTGAATGTTTTGGTTAAGTTTTTGGGTTAGGTAGTTGTTATTTAGGTTAGGCTAGCTAGGATGATTGGGGAGGAGGCCTAAGATTTTGGAAGGGAGGCCTAACTACAAAATAAAATACATAATAACAAAAAAAGAAAAAAAAGAAAAAAAATTGGACCTGAGGCGGCTTGGGCCCCTACTTGGGTCCATCCTTGTTTGTAGCCCTCCAAACTAAAATGATCCATTGGTGAATAAGTTGGAGTATAAGTAAATCAAAAAGACCTTCTAAGCCTAATTTACCAAAAGTACTTGAGCCTTCTAAGCTCCAGCTACTAACAGATTTCACTGAACCATGTCTTCACTAGCTTCCCGGATCTCGCAATACTACCCGATTGCATTGTCAGGCCTCACTGGCTTATTTTGGCAAAGCCCCAATGCTTCTAAAGCTCTAAAACACTATCTACACTCTGAAAGAGTGTGGCTTGTATTTAGGTATAAATCTCCTCTTAATGTATGACAATGGGAGAGGAGAAGAAGAAGAGACTACAAAAGAATTCTTACTTAATGATAAGTAGCTCTCTCTAAAAGTTGAGTGTTGTAGAAACTTCTCTAGAGTTTTCTTCTAAATAGCCTACTAATAATTTTATGGATAATGAAGGTATATATATTGTGAGTGAAGGGTAGAAAAGTCACCATTAAAATCCAGCTGGTTAGTGCATCTCGTGGGTTGACCAAGTTGCGAGATACACTAACTCTTGAACTTCCACATGTGCTCCTCACATGACCTTTTACAGATGGTGAGTCCCGAGCCAATCATGAGATCAACTATCTTGAAAAATCTTACCAACTTAATACAAAACCCATTATAATTAAATCTCACAAAATACAAGGAAATAAATTAATGAAATTATAACACTTTTTATCATAGAATAACACCAATATAAATGTTATGTAAAAACCATAACTTTACAATAGCAATTAGCAAAGGTGGTAGAAGAGTTTCGAATACAAAAAGTTGAAATCCTCATGACCTGGACACTCTTCTGATGTGCATCCTTGTATGCCTCAGTAACTAATAGCGAAAGTTTCTGCACATAGTATCCCATTTAGTATCCCATCCATCACTGTAATCAGAACACCAAACCAATTGGACACTTTAAACTATTTCCTACATTCTTTGAAGAGTCTTCACAACTGGAAGGGTAATGGAACCGCATATTACCCAATTAAATAATTTTCCTCTTTTCTAAATATATTTCCAAGATATGCACTCTATAACAATTGGATCATTTCATAGGCATGTTTCTTAGCCTAAACATCAAATGGTTGAGCATCATTAGATAGTTATCAATATTTTTTTTTTGGTTAAGTGTTACCCTGAATAATTTTTACTAAAGGGAAAATCTAAAGGATATTGACAAGGTCAAATTCCACTTTCTGCAAACCCCCACCCCAATAAAAGGAGCCCGCTAGGGAGAGGGAAAGGCCAGTCGCCAGGCCATCAAACCAGACCAGAAATTCCCCCTAACAGTCTCCCCAAACTTCTAACTTTTATATCATATAGTACTTACGAAGTTTCAATTAAATTATGTATACATGCAATTATAATAAAAATACAGCTAAATGGAATTGGACCAGTAATAGCAATGAACATGCCCTTATGTGTACAAGGACAAGATAGTGAAAATGCAAAGACCCAATTCCTACAAAAGTTTTCAATAAACAAGAACACCTCATCCAAGATGAAGTATGTTGCTTCAGGGTTCATTTGGTTGTCTCAATGGATTTGAGTGATTCTATTTGCTTGTGTATAGAATGTAATCAAGAAGTCCACATTCCAAACCAATGAGAGAGGGCGCGGGGGGGGGGGGGTGGGCTGGGTGTGGTTTGGAGGGGAATTGTTCCATGATTTCTGAACAATGGAGCATCCATTCCCTTAAGCTGATGAGTTTATGGCCTCCCTTGTGATGGATTTCATATAAGATCACAGACATGATAGGGAGAACCAAAACAGGCGCTTTTTGGAATTCAAAAGATGCTAGAAGATCCTGCTATAAGAATACGTTTTACACAATTCTTTTATGACCATCTCCTCCCCAAAATATAATAGGGATAGTGAATGACATGATAAGTTTTGTAAAGTTGTGATTTCCAACTATATTGTGTTGGCTTTAATTCCGTGCCAAATTTGATTATAATTTCTTCAATCATTTTCCCTATATGTATGAGGGTTTATTTGTAAGGGATGAGTGTAAGAGACTGGTGAAGAGTCAAGCTTCAAAAGAATCAAGCTTCAATCATTTTCCCTATATGTTTGTGGGTTTATTTGTAAGGGATGAGTGTGAGAGATTGGTGAAGAATTAAGATTCAAAAGATGAGTTAGTGGACTTCGCGACTAGCTCACGAGAAGCAATCTACGAAAAGACCACGTGTGGAGCACATGACTGGAAGCTGAAGAGTCATGCTAAGCTGTCAAATTCGCAAGTGTTTCGCGAGAAGGGCCAACTCGCGAAGGACCCGTGAAACTTTCCATTTGACAAAAAGTTGTGTTGCTTTGCCAAATTCTTTACGCACACTATAAATACCCTCATTACCCACAAATTGTAAGGAGTGTTTTTTAGAGAGAAAACCTTATCAAATACACTTGAGACCTCCTTCCTACAACCGCTACTCATTATCTTATTAGCCAAATCCTTATCTCATTATATCCATATCTGTGAGAAAGTTTTTTGGTGCTTGGGAAGCAGTTAAGAAAGGACCAATTCATTTTAGTTGATGTAATGAGCAATTGCGGGATCCTGTAAGCAAGAGAAGACAAGGTTCGGCGTAACCCTGTTGGAGCAAGAAGCTTAGAGGGCTTAGTGTTAGGACATATGTGGTTCACATGTTAAGAACATATGTCATACTTATTTATGTAAATTGGCTAATCTTTTGACAAAACACACTCTGCTTGTATTTGGGTAGTTCTAGTGTTTTTAATACTTCAAGAAACAAGGTTTCAAGATCAAGTGTTGAAGTCATCAAGTCTGTCCAAGAAAAAACAAGTTGAAGTGAAATTTCATTAAAGCTCGACACCTGCTCGATAGCTCCTCGACACCTGCTATCTGTCGAGATTTAAAAATCAGATTTTTCTGTTCTGATTTATTGGGATCCGTGAATGTGTTTTTGGGCCTTCTTTTCTTCTAACCCTAAACATATAAAAGGAGTGTTTTAAGAGCCGTCAATATAGACACAAGTTGAAAAAGTATTGAGTAATCCTTGTTCAAGCAAATTGTGATCAAAGACGAAGTTCTTAACCTAGTTCATCTTCTTTGAAGTAGTTGCTGTGTATTTGCACCAAAGGGTTTTGTGACCAAACATCTTCCTGATTCTCATCGTGTATGATGAACTGAAGAACTTTGCAACCAACCTCTCCTTCTAAGTTGGTGTTTGAAGTCGCATACTGGGATCCGCGCATCTAGTTAGTCACGTACTTGGGAGCCGTGCATCAAAAGGGGAAATTGTCACTACAAATCAAGTCCAATTGGGTATTAGGGTAAGGGTTCAACTGTAGGTTGGTAAGGTACTTGGGATTCCTTTACTTGTAACCGCTTGATTTGATAATAGTGGAGTTTTGGGAGTGGTGACCTGAAAATCACTCGTTGGGGTTTTTGCCGTTAGGGTTTTCCCCATTCGTGAACAAATCACCGTGTCATTTACTTTTCGCTGCATATTTAGTTATTCGGTGATTTGTTTGTGCTGCCACGCAATTGCATGATAAATTGATTAATTAATAACTTGGCTAATTAATTAATTGGTTTAATCACAATGGGTCATTCAGTTTGTGGCCTATCAAGTGGTATCAGAGCAGGCACACTTTGATTAGGTTTAATCTTTGCTGTGTTGATCCATTAACCCCTGTTTGTCATGTATAGAGGACAATCATTAATTATACCTCCTTTATTTGATGGGACTAACTATGCCTACTGGAAAGTACGCATAAGAACTTTTTTGCAGTCTTTAGATGAGAAGGTGTGGCAAGCTGTTGAGAATGGGTGGACCAAGCCAAAAGAAGCGCCGGCCAATTGGGATGAAGCCAAGATCAAGGCGGCAAACTTCAACAGCAGAGCGTTGAATGCCCTATTTAGCGTAGTCACCAATGAAGAGTCCAAGAAAATATCCTCAACTGAAACTGCTAAAAAGGCGTAGACCATCCTCCAGACAACCTATGAAAGGACAAAGGCTGTCAAAGATTCAAAGCTACAGAGGCTCACTACTAGTTTTGAAGAGATTAAGATGGAGGAGGATGAGTCGTTTGATGAGTTCTATGCCAAGCTTAAGGACATAGTGAACTCAGCCTTCAATCTTGGGGAAACCATCCCTGAACCCAAGGTTGTAAGGAAGGTGCTCAGATCTCTACCTGAGCGATTTCATGCCAAGATTACGGCAATAGAAGAATCAAAGGATATTGATAAAATTCCTTTGACTGAGCTGGTTGGGAACTTGTAGACCTACGAGCTAGGGTTATCAAGGATTGGCAAGTCAAGCAAAGGTTAGAGCATGGCCTTGAAGGCAAAGAGCAGTGATACAGATGAGTCTTCCGATGATGAAGATTCTAAGATGAAGTCCTAGATTACAAGGCAGTTCAAGAAATTTATGAAGAATGCCAATGGGAGGAACTTCAACAAGGACCGCAGGCAATTCAGTTTTTCTCAGTTTAAAAGCCAAGACAAAGGGAAGAAGGATGCAAAGGAAGGTGGTCAATACACTGTTCCCGCAGGACCTAACTGTTTTGGGTGTCATGAGTTTGGACACATGAAGAATGAGTGTCCTACATATCTCAACTTGCTGCAACCCTGAGTGACACTAAGCCTGAAGATGATTCCGACAATGAGGATGACGAAATCTTGAATGCCTTCACTGCCACAGTCAATCCTACTGAAAAGATTGTTGAAGAAATAGATGAAGAAGAAGAATTGGTGGACACCAAGTGTGAGAAGATGGATGATCAAGATGATATCCATTTAGCCTATGAGAAGCTTTACAAGCTCTCTGAGAAGTATGAGAAGTTGTATAGGTTGGCCACCAAGAAGCTCAGTGATGTGGAACTTGATCGTGAAGAGTTATCCACAAAGTTTGATGAGGCGAATCAAACTATTAGAGCACTGAGGTTTGAGAACAACTTCCTGGCTGAGAAGACCAAGAAGCTTGAAGCGGAGCTATTTCAAGTCAGGGCTCAATTGGAGAGGACTTCAAGTGCAAAACTTGACGAGATGCTCAGCATTCAGAAATTTGCTTCAGATCGAACAGGTTTAGGGTATGATATTTCTTCCTTTAATATTGCTTCCACTAGTACTACTGTTTTTGTTCCTCCTGCTAATATTGTTAAAGTTGAGAACACTGATGTTAAAACTGAATCAGCTAGTGAGAACTTAGACAAAGGTAAATCTATATTAGGAGTACCCTCTAAGCAAGATAAAAAAGATGCTAGAAACCTTAGGGCTAAGAAGGCTAACTCTCAAAAGCCTAAACAAAAGAAGCAGCATCTATGTCATCATTGTGGAGCTGCTGGTCATATTCAACCAAATTGCTACAAGTGGCTAATCACCCAACAGAGCAACGGCATGATAGCATCTGGAAGCCAAAATCAGCTTCAATCCTCTCTTACTCCTCTTTGAGATCTTCTAAAAGCCCTCATGTTCCTTTCAAACTTGAATGGTTTCAATTCTTCCCCCTCACCGCCGGTTCAAGGGCTTAATCAAAGGAAATGTTCTTCCAAGGTGTGGAAGAAAAAGGATTCTAAGTGATTTCATCACTTTCTTCTCCCTTCTTGTTTTTCTTGTTTATTGCATTGCTTGTGTGTTTTGCATTATTGTTGAGTCAGTCTAGTTTTATGCTTTGCTTTGTTAACATGTTTTTGTGTGTTTACTTTCAGTTTTGTTTATTTTGTTTTTGATATAAAAATTTAAAAAAAAATTGAAAAATCAGAAAAATACAAAAACAGTATGTGTTTTGTGTACATTGGTACTTGTGTACCTTAGATGGCCATTGAAACAAAATTTTCTAAACTTTGTATCATTTGTAGCTTAGATGAGCATCTTTATGCACAACTAAGCAAATGAGTTTTGTGGCTCTTGTTTGTGATGAGTAAGATTAAGTTATCTCTTAAAACTTAACACTCATATCACTCTTTTTGACGGGTAGGACTAGAAAATCCTAAGAGAAAGGCATAAATAACCATCTCACCACTGTTGCCCACCAATCATTAATGACATATGTATGTTTTGGCATAGCAAAAGTGTGATGTCAATGACATTTGTGTGCTTCGGTATAGTAAAATTAGAATGTCAAATATCAATGAGTATTTCTTTTCTCTCTCATAAGCCCATGCATGATATGCTTAAAAAGAAAATATGCAAAAAAAATAAAAAGCAAAAAGATCAAAATGCTTTAAAAATGATTGCAAGCGTATATTCTAGGAGATGTGGGAGTTATAGGATGTACCTCGAATGTGATAGTTCCCATTAAACAGTTATGATTGTGTGTGAGTTAAAGTTATTTTCTCATATCTCAGATCGTCATAACATGTATACACACATGCAATCTTGCGATATTTTTCACACATAACACGCAATATTCTTTGCTACTTTTGATACATGTACATGTACAATGTGATTTGGCCATCACTAAGGTTTTACATGTGCTTTTGTATGCTCACTAAACTGTCCTGACTTGTTTTTGAAAAATAAAATTGGTTAGACTTGTTTAGTGTGTGTGTGTTTTTGGGAGATCCATGTGCTTAAATTTTTCATTGAGAGATGATTTTGAGAGCCTTTTTATGTTGTTTGGATCATTGTTGAGGTGCATGTTTGATTGCATTCATGTCTATGTTTTTCACTTCTCGAAAAACTGCTTTTCACTACTGGCTCGACACCTCCTCGATACCTGTCTATCTGTCGAGCTTCTCAAGCCTTTTTCTTATCGCAATCTCGACACCTCTTTGACACTTGGTGGATCGATCGAGAAAGTTCCTGTCTCCTTGATACCTTCTCGATACCTGGTAGATCGATCGAGTTTCTGTTCTTGGTTCAGGTGTTCATTCCTCGATACCTTCTCAACACCTTCAGCTGTCGACATGCTTTTTCTCGACACCTTCCTCGACACCTCAGCTGTCAAGAATTACTGAGGCTACTATATATAGCTCTGTCACGATCTGAACTTCATTTCCTTGATCTCTCTCGATCTGTCCGCGGTTGTTCATCTTCCAAATCACCTTTTCTCACTCAAAATCTCATTTCCTCGTGATTTTCGGCCATCCCTTGCTTCAAATCACTTGGTAAGATCTCATTTTCCCTCATTTTTCATGCATTTTATGTTTTGAATCTTAGGTTTTAGGATTTTTGAAAAATTTTGGGGTTTTTCAAAATCAATGAGTTTTTCTTAAAATTTTGGGTTGGGTTTTCACTAATAGATGTTCAAAATGTCATTCATTGCATTTCATGTGCATTAGAATGATATTTACATGCATTTAGATGTGTGTTTCTTGTATGTGTGCTGATAGGTTTGGATTGGGCTGAGCCCATGATACTTTTTAAGTTTGCATGTCACATGTTCATGCATTCCCCATGCATACGTACTTTTTGTTCATAATATTTGATATTTGAACTGTTTGGGACTTTTCTGATTGTCTCCCTCTCTATCTTTTTCTCATTGTGTTTACGTTAGTAGTGTCTATGGCACCCAAACGTAAATCCACTCCTGCTCGTAACCTTTTGCGTTCTGGATCTTCTTCCTCTTCTAATTCTGCTCCTCTTAATTTTCGGTTCCGTGATGGAGATGCCCACAAGGCATTTACTGAGAACTTTTCTAGACGAGGTGTTCATTCGGAACGCCAAGTCATTCTGGCGGACTTTGCCAACATTGACCTTCCCTCTGTCATTCACAGTAGGGGATGGGAGTCACTATGTGACGTCCTGGTCACTTGTCCTCTCGTGCTGATTCAGGAGTTTTACTCCAATATGCACGGGATTGATCGTTCAGTACCTCTTTTTCACACTCGCGTTCGAGGTACGCGCATTGCTGTCACACCGCAGCTAGTTGCGGATGTGCTTAGGGTTCCTAGGATAGAATTTCTTGACTATCCTACTTGTGAGCATCTGAGGACTGTGTCCAAGGATGAGCTCATTTCCGCTTTTTGTGAGCGCCCTTCTGATTGGGGTGAGCATCAGTATACATCATATAGACCTTTTGCTAAAGGTCCTAGATTTTTTAACATGGTGATGACTTTTGTACTCCATCCTCTCTCTCACTATAACTCTATTACAGAGCCTCGTGCTCGATTTTTGCTATCTCTTCTTGAGCATCTTACAATAGATTTTTCTTCTCATTTCATTTTCTCTATCATAGATGTTCATCTAGATTCGGCGTTTTGTGTGCGCCCTTCTGATTAGGGTGAGCATCAGTATACATCATGTAGACCTTTTGCTAAAGGTCCTAGATTTCTTAACATGGTGATGACTTTTGTACTCCATCCTCTCTCTCACTACAACTCTATCACAGAGCCTCGTACTCGATTTTTGCTATCTCTTCTTGAGCATCTTACGATAGATTTTCCTTCTCACTTCATTTTCTCTATCATAGATGTTCATCTAGATTCGGCGTCCCGTGATAAGCTTATCTTTTCTTCCGCTATCACGAGGATCTTACACCATTTTTCTATCCCTTTTTCTGTGTCCAACCACTTCACACACATTTCTGCCATAGATGCCGCTACTGTAAAACGTAGTGAGGCTCAGTTTAGGTCGAGACAACCGGACTCCACTCCACTCCTCCCTCCCATTCGGCTCCATCCAGATTAACTCTATCTACATCTGCTCCTTCTACCTCTACAGGCGATGTATCTCTTGGAGACATCATGGCGCAGCTGCAGCGCATGGATGCTTGCCTCGATACACTCTCCACTGAATTGTATCAAGTGAATGTTCGTGTTGGTCGTATTGCACGACGGCAGGCGACCATGGGTGGTTTTGCTTCTGAGACTTCTCCTCCACCACCTCTTCCCGTCGCTTCTGATTCTGATGCTGAGGATGATGATGATGATGGTGATGATGATAATGCTTCGGATGATGATGATGAAGATGCTAGCTCTACTGATGAGATGTCTACATGACACTCTACCCTTTGTCACTCGTGACAAAAATGGGGAGTAGTTTTAGGTTATGAGAGTAGTCATTTTAGGGGGAGAGTTAGTATAGGACATTTTTGATAGGGGGAGTGTTGATATTATGAGGGATGTAGTGAGGTTTTGATGTATCTTTTCTTTTCTATTCTTTTTAGATACATTGATCTTGTATATAAGGTCTTGTGACCTTACATACATTGTACTTATTTTTCTCTATATGTGGATGTATGTTTTTCTTTCATCTATCTCTTCATGTGTTGTTTCTTCTCTATCTTTAGACACATGTTCTTTATACTTGTATGCAATCTAATTATTTCTATTTCACATAAAATGCCTTGATGAGTTTTGTTTAAAAGTGTTTCAGAAATACAGGTTGTCAAAGTCTACTTGCCATAATTAAACTCTCTTCTTGCAAAGTTTTTCAAGAGTTTGTGTTAGGATAGATTTTATTGTATTCAACAAGTGAATATGAGTTGAGTGATTTATGACTTCTCTCATATGTTCATTTGTTTGTTGTGGTTTTGTCACGGATTGCCAAAGGAGGAGATTGTTAGGACATATGTGGTTCACATATTAAGAACATACGTCATACTTATTTATGTAAATTGACTAATCCTTTGACAAAACGCACTCTACTTGTATTTGGGTAGTTCTAGTGTTTTTAATACTTCAAGAAACAAGGTTTCAAGATCAAGTGTTGAAGTCATCAAGTCTGTCCAAGAAAAAACAAGCTGAAGTGAAATTTCATTAAAGCTCGATACCTGCTTGATAGCTCCTTGACACCTGCTATCTGTCGAGATTTAAAAATCAGATTTTTCTGTTCTGATTTCTTGGGATCCGTGAATGTGTTTTTGGACTTTCTTTTCTTCTAAACCTAAACATATAAAAGGAGTGTTTTAAGAGCCGTCAATATAGACACAAGTTGAAAAAGCATTGAGCAATCCTTGTTCAAGCAAATTGTGATCAAAGATGAAGTTCTTAACCTAGTTCATCTTCTCTGAAGAAGTTGCTGTGTATTTGCACCAAAGGGTTTTGTGACCAAGCATCTTCTTGATTCTCATTGTGTATGATGAACTGAAGAACTTTGCAACCACCCTCTCCTTCTAAGTTGGTGTTTGAAGTCGCATACTGGGATCCGCGTATCTGGTTAGGCACATACTTGGGAGCCGTGCATCAAAAGGGAAAACTGTCACTACAGATCAAGTCCAATTAGGTATTGGGGTAAGGGTTCAACTGTAGGTTGGTAAGGTACTTGGGATTCCTTTACTTGTAACCACTTGATTTGATAATAGTGGAGTTTTGGGAGTGGTGACCTGAAAATCACCCGGTGGGGTTTTTGCCGTTAGGGTTTTCCCCATTCGTGAACAAATCACCGTGTCATTTACTTTCCGCTGCATATTTAGTTATTCAGTGATTTGTTTGTCCTGCCACGCAATTGCATGATAAATTGATTAATTAATAACTTGGCTAATTAATTAATTGGTTTAATCACAATGGGTCATTCAGTTTGTGGCCTATCACTTAGGTGCACTCGGTAGATTAGGTTTGAAGGGTCTTCTACTATTCATGTATCCTAACTTTATTCTCTAGTGGATTATTGACCGCTTGGAGGTCGGCAGAGAGGTTTTTCACCGAGAACTTTGGTTTCCTTTTTGATAACACATCGCTTTGTTGTCTTTGTGTTTGCATTTCTCTTCCCTTAATCTTTTCATTTTAATTACTGCTGTGGTTGTGATTGATTTCGGTTTAGATTGTTTTACCAATTCTGTTTTAGCTTATTTTCATATTCCACACATACATTGTTTGATTATAAGCTTATATTGGTAATTTGTAAATTGGGAGTCTAAACATTCATAGGTGTTTTACACACTAATTGAACATTATATATATATATATATATATATATATATATATAACAACAAAAATATTATTGTTAATAAAATCTTTACAAGGAGTACATGTTGAAAAGCCCATCACAAAAACAATCCCATGAAAAAAAATCTCTAATTTGCTAAGAAAAGAAGAAAAGATTTCCAACAAAACTTTTTGACATCTTGAAGAACCAAAAAAGACAATGCACATAAGATCCAAACTGAAATTAGATATGTCTCTAACCCCCAAAAGTGAAACTAAAAGTTTAATCTTGATCCATTTATGTTAATATTAGTTCATTGATTTCTTTATTTTTTCTTCAGTTGGGACTTCCACTCATATTTTTATATTTAACACTTTGGAATTACGTTCGTTCGTCAAGTTCAATCAAATTGCAGGTGCACCTAATACAAGATCACTTATTAGTCATCTGTTAATCATTTTTCATTTGTCAAGTTCAATCAAATTGTATGATATATAGGAAGCACACAAATTCAAGGTCACTCATAAGTCATCTAATAATCATTGTAATATGATTAATAATGAATATGCCCCTCAGTTATGAGGAATAACTAAATCATTTTCATGAGTTCAGCTAAGTCATAATTTGAAATTTGTTTTTCAACCGGCAGAACTAATAATTAAAATCGATCAATCAAATTTGGTGCGCTACTTTCATTATAAGCCAATATGAAAGGGATTTAATATTTGTGGAAGGATGACCAAACTCCAAATCACATCCACCAGACAAACAAGTTTTTCTGGGACAATCCACCACATGGGATATTAGCCAATTAATTACAGATAATTTGTTAGAATAAAAGTAAATTAACAGGCCAATTTCGCAAAATTAAAAGTCCAAGTGATTTTTCTTTGATGTTGAAATTTTTTATGATATTTTTTTCCTTTGCACCATCACCCCGTATTCTTTTCACTTTTCTTATAAAATAACTAAAAGATAAATAAATTAACACATGATATATTAAAATTGATGAAAAATAAAATAGAACACAAAAAGTATGATAAGAAATTTATTTTCATTCTATATTTTGGTCATAAACAAAAATTCTTTATCTTTTTTTTTATTCCACTTTATACTCATCCAATCATGATTCCTATGTGTCAAGATTTTTTTTTTCTATTTTAAATTTTGGTTATTTTATAAGGAAAAGAAAAAGGAGTATGTGGGAAGTTGAAATTAGTAGAGGATAAAGTAAAATATAAAAAGTGAGACATAAGATTTTTATCCATTTGTCTTGCATTCTATTTTAGGATGTCTCAAAATATATATCTCTTTGAAAAATTAATAGACTTAAAATTGGTTACTTCTATAAATTATCCTTTACTTCATTTAAATACCACTCTTTCACTAAAGGTTAAATTAAAAAATGTTATTCTAGATACCTATATCTTCTTTTATTTGGAAGACAATGTTAGGATCAGTGCCTTAAAATCCAATTTATTGTCATATTTTAAGTAATAGTATTTAATTATATGAGACTATTTGTACATGAACTGATTGGATATTATCATATAATTTTTGAGATGCATTGTATGTAATCTATTTGCTTTAGTTACAAATGATATAAATCATAAGTTTCTTGTAAACTAAAAAACGTAGTTCATAATCGATGATGAAATCGGGTGTTTTATTTGTGAAGACTATAAGGCCTGAAATGCAATTATATTTTCATAGTAGTACTTGTTATATAATTATTTGTAACTTTTGACTTTTCAAAAAGCTATAGCCCAAAACTCACTGGAGTTAGAGTTTTATTTGTTCATTTGGTCTCATATCAAGCCATATACTAATGCCCAATTGTGTTAGCCAAAAAAGCAAGCCCAATTAATTAATCAATTAATTATTCAATAAGAGTTATTAAATAAAACAACTACCTAGACAATTAAAACATAAGTATAAATGTACAATTAAAGGGAAAGAAAATAGTTTTCTCTGGTATCTCTCTTCAAACAAACTTTTCATGTTAAGGTCAAACAAACTTTTCATAACACAAGAAAAAGAACTTGTTAAGGCCAGAATGAGGTTAGTTGCAGGAAGCTGTTACAAATGAGTGTACTTTAGTTAGGAGGTTACTTATGTGTCAAAGTTGTGCTGATATTGAATAGATTGATGTGTAATAATGTGTTGTAATTGAGAAAGTAGTTCGTTAGTTTGCTAGGAATACTAGAATTGGATACAAATAGCAAGCAGCTAAATTGAAAGTACGTACTTAATTAGTTAATTAGTTGGCTAGGCATATCAGAATTGTTACAAATTGCTGGCAACTGAATTGTATAAAGGGAACAAGGATATCAATAATGGTTCATTGAAGAATTAACCCAAGCCATTAAATAATCTCCCTTATTCCCTCTCTTATCTCTTCCACACTTCTTGGAGGCCGGCTTGGCCTCAAATTCAACCCAAACTATCTTCCTTTACTACTTAATCCTTAGAAAGATCTTAATAAAACGTACAAAGAATTGACCACACATCTTGGGCACCGTGTGGAATTGGGGTAAAGGTTGAATGGTTTTTGAGATCGATCATCTAGCTACTTTGTTTCTTGGAATCACCGCATTAAGGTATGCTTTCTATTTTTTGCTCTAGAATTCAAGATTATATGTTATTTTTCATGAATGAAGTAGATTCTTATGTTGCTTTCGTTGTATTGTTTTGCGTTTGATGCAAAACTATGTTTTCCAACAGACAATGCATAGGACTTTTGGTGCATTTGATTGAAGTGAAATTAGGGAGGGTAAAAAATATAAGAGAGAAATATGAGAGATTTTAGGTGAGAAGAGTGTTTGGTTGGAATGATTTGAGGGGAGGGGGGAGAGTAAACGGTGGGGCTTGGTTGTTTTCTTCCCAGGCCCACCATTTTTCAGCCCCTCCCCCCAACACCCCCGTCCCCCCTCCAATTGGAGAGAAAATGATTAGGGGAGAAAAGGTTGGTTGGCCGAGCAAGGTTTTTTTTTTTTTATGGGTTATTTGCTAATTGTTTGGCTAGCTTATTTTATTCCAGAACAATATATTTTTTTTTTTCAATTATAAAATATTTATATATAAAAAAGTTACGTAATAGGGACATGAGAGTAAATTTATGCAAACTTTATTTTACATCCCTCCACTTTTCCCTCTTCCAACCAAATACATATAAAGAAAACTAAAACTTTTCCATCATCTCCCCCATTTTCTATTCTCCAACTTTTCCATCCCCAACCAAACCCACCCTATGTGCTAAGTGACATTCCTTTATAAAACCAGATTTTCTAAAACAAACATTAAAAACTTGGTTTGACTCAACCTTTCAATTAACTGAGTTAGTATATATCATCCTAAAACTTGGTTAAACTTTGGACAAATGGGCCTATAAAATTAAATGTAAACTTTGGTAATTTTATCTCATCCTCTCAATTAAATGAGTGAGAATAGCACCAGTGGCTTGGTAGTTGAAACATTGTATTTGTAAACTAAAAAATCATTAGATATTCCCAAAATGCAGTGACATAATATTTCCTTCTTTTGCATGAATTTAATTAACAACATCCACTATTACATGAGAGGTAAAATACTATATCACTATAGTTCCTAATTACTGGATAATTACTATTGTAATCCTAAGTGAGAGATCTCTTGTGATGCATTTATGATATTGTGCTGGCTTATTAACTAAGTTCGGATCCAGGTATCAGTTGGCTTGCTGGAGGGTCCAATGGTGTTCCAAAGTGTTGTCCTTAAACTCTTCATGTCCTTACTCTTTTTCTCTTCAACCATCACGACTGCCATTGCTACCTTGCCAAAACAACAAGAGCTAGATCGAATTTCAGCACTGCCTGGACAACCACCAGTCACATTCTCTCAATTTTCTGGCTATGTTACGGTCAACGAGCAACATGGATGAGCTCTCTTCTACTGGTTGACTGTAGCCACTTCTTTTCCTGAAAAGAAACCTCTTGTTCTTTGGCTCAATGGAGGTTAGTTTAGCTTCTTTCTCACTTTCTTTTATTTTCTACCAAGGCGAAAACACTATATTGGTCCCTACATTTCGGAGTCACAGTTAATTTGGTCCCTATATTTTTGTAGCAATCAATTTAGTCCATGTTATTTTCAACTTGTACTTTGTTGGCATACACGTGGCAAAAAAATATATAAAATCAAATTTTTAACATTTAAAAGACCACATAAGCATTTCAATAACAACAGAAAAAAGCCATGTCAAACCAAAAACAAAATTGGAAAAATTAAATTTAAAAAAAAAATAAAGAAAACGTTTTTTTTTTTTTTTTTAAATCCTCAATTTCTTTAATTTTCTTGTGTGTTCTTGCACTTTCTTAGCTAGACAGCCAAACAATGCACCAATATGAAAATCCCAACCAAAATCTACCAGCAGAGAATCTTCTAGTTTCACTTCTTCTTTCTTTTAACAAATCTCTTTGCTACACTGCTCTTTTCTGGTGAAATTTCAATCTTTACTTTTTCACAGGATTCGCTCTCGTTTATTGAAGTGCTTATGGGGCATGAGCTAGTAGAGGCCAATATGAAATAAAGCCAATTAGATTGTGTTTAAATAATTTTGATTGTTTATGAATCAAGGCCGTAAACAAGCCAAGCTCTGTCGAGTAGTGCATGTTTGAGCTTGGCTCGTCAATAAAAATCAAATGCTCAAACTTAGCTTGAGCTTAAGACAAGCCTAAATACAATGTTTGAACTCGACCTTGTAAGAATACTAAAAAGTTTGAGCTTGGCTTGGCTTAGCTTGATTAATTAGTCAAGCCAAACTAGAGCTCAAACTGGAGCTCAAGTCAAGCTTTTTAGCTTGGGATCCAAAAAAATTGCATCATCAAATGCTTATATCACCAAAAATCAAGTAAACAAAAAACAATAATATACTCATTTTATCGTGCTTCTAATTCCACTCGTGATTAGAAATTGTTCAAATTACAATTTACATAATTAAATACATCCATTCATCATTCATTGTCTATGGCTTGAGTAATTGTTCAAAATACAATTTTTACTTTCACATTTGTCATCCATACAACTATAATCTTCACAAATCTAGATAAATTAACATTCCAAAACATATCTGAATAAAAAGCTATAAATTAACATTCTAAAACATATGTATAATGTCATAATAATGAGTTTATTTAGTAAACATATAGTTTATTTAGTAAATGAGCCTAAGCTCAGCATGTTTTTATTGAGCCCTATTGTTCACGAGCTTGTTCATACACAATTTTTTTTTTTTGAGCTCGGCTTGTTTATCAAACAAACCTAAAACTAAGGCTCAAGTTTGGCTTATTTATAAACAAACGAACCGTGAACGAGCTTTTTATTGAGCCAAGCCCGAGTTGTTTATAAACGACTTGGTTTGTTTACAGCCCTATTTATGATGAGTTTCTTATCCATTAGGACTTCATTTTCTGATCAACTAGCTGATATAGCTATGGTTTATGTCATCCAGAACAACACTCTCAAGTCCTATGTGCTTTGGAAATCTATGAGGAAATCTCTTTTGATCCCAGAACATATACGGAGCTTGTGGGACCTAAAATGGGCTTATTGTAGCTGCTAGAAAAACTCCATTTATGGGCTTCAAACCATGTCCATATTTTATTTTGGTTGGGTTTTCAAATTGGTGTATTGTTTGGCTATGTTTGGTAACTAAGAAAGTGCAAGGATACACAAGAAAATCAAAGAAATTGAGGATTTAAAAATAAAAAAGTTTTCTTTATTTTTTTAAAATTAATTTTTCCAGATTAGTTTTTTGTCTGACATGGCTTTTTCTGTTGTTATTGAAATACTTATGTAGTATTTTAAATGTTAAATATTTTAATTTTTATATATTTTCTACCACGTGTATGCCAACAAAGCACACCGCTAGCCACGTAGGCATTTTCTATTAGTAAGTTAATGGCATGGTCTAAATTGACTCTAAATTGAAAATAATATGGACCAAATTAACTACTACAAAAATGCAGGGACTAAATTGACTGTGACTCCAAAATGTAAATGCCAAAATGGTGTTTCTACCTTCCACCGACTATGTACTATTCTTTTGTAATTCTAGGGTGATAGGATAATAATAAGTATCAATGAAAAGGGAAGGTCATAACCTCATAGCTAGGTGCTTCAATATATCTGTGAAAAGGTTGTACACAACTATAGCAACTCATAAATATTTTATTTATTTATTTTAAAGTAGAAAGGTTATACAGGTATATGTATTTTGTTATCCTTCATGTGAAAAATTAATGAATGCTCTAAGCGAATTAGTTTTGAAACTTTTTAGAAACATTTTATAGGAAAAGAAAATTATAACTAATTTTTTTGACGAGCTTTTATATTTTCTATAGAAGTGGTATAAAATTTTTCTTAAATGGTTTATTAACAATTTTCTTAAGGAAATTAAACACATCTTTCGTTACTAACTTGTAACTATACTAAAATTATGCTACTTAATTAACAAATGATCACTACCCTACCACATGGCTTAACTTCTCAAAAGATTGATGTGAATAATCTAATTAATAATTATACATTGCATAATTGTGCAGGGCCAGGTCCTTCATCGGTGGCATATGGAGCATCAGAGGAAATCGGGCCACTTAGGATTAATAGTACCAGTTCATCTCTGTTGGGGTATTTTTCCTATGCCTAATGTGATCTTCATTGTGTTGATGAACTGATGAACTTTGCAGCCAACATCATTCTCAAGTTGGTGGTTAGTCATGTACTTGGATTCGTACATCGATTGGTTAGTCACGTACTAGGAGCCGTACATTGAAAATGAGCGATTGTCACTACAGAACAAGTCCAATTGGGTACTGGGGTAAGGGTTCAACTGTAGGTTGGTATAAGGTACTGGAATTCCTTTACTTGTAACCGCTTGTTGTGATAATAGTAGATTTTCGAGAGTGGTGACCTTAAAATCACCCGACGAGGTTTTGCCTTGGAGGTTTTCCCCATTCGTAAACAAATTACTGTGTCAACTTTATATTCCGCTGCATATTAACTCGGTGATTTGTTTGTTCTACCACGTGTATTGCATGTTAATTGAATTAATTAATTAACTTGGCTAATTAATTGGTTAGTTTATCACAAGGAGTCAATACATTTTTGGCCTATCAATCATTACAAGTGATCACATTGAAGACATGAAGACTACTTAAGAACTGCTCAAGAAAAGTTGAATCTGCAAGTCTCGATACCTCCTCGATACTTGTCGATCTATTAAGATTTTTTGAAGCTCAATACCTATCTCGATACCTCTCAATCTATCGAGCTTACAGAATTCTTGATATAGCCTGCAACGTTTTAATTATAAAAGGCTATTTGTTTATGGGTTTATATAATCCTTATAGGAGTAGGAAAGCCTAAAGTTTGTGTAAACCTAATTGAAATAGAAGACCCATTAAGCTCTTATTTAAATAAGGAGGAGGAGAAAGAAAACCTTGAGCCTAGAAAACTTTACAAGGTTTTCTTTTTAAAACATTAGCATCTTCCTACAAAAGAAAGAGTTCTTATTGCGTATCTTGTATGCCTTTAGGTTCTGTAACCCAGCAAATTCTCTAATACCAACATTGAAGATCTTATTGATAATTCTGTGTGAAGCTATTGCAAATCAACTACAACAATCAAAGGGTTGTTGTAGAGTTAGTCATGTACTGGAATCCGTGTAAAGGATTTAGTCACAAGTTGGAGGTTTGTGCATCAAGGAAAAGAAGGCTACTACAAGATCAAATCCAATTAGGTATTGAAGTGAAGATTCAATTGTAGGTTGGTATTTCGGGATAGGGCAGGGTAGTTGATAAGATTTTTTATACTTGTAACCGCTTGATTGCTGATTTGTGAATTCTTGAGAGGTGACCTTAAAATCATCCGATGGGGGGTTTTTGCGTTGTGAGGTTTTCCTCATTTGTCAACAAATCACCGTGTCAAATTTATTCTCCACTGCATTTAGTATTTTCGGTGATTTGTTGGTGTCTTTATGATTTGCATGCAATTGAACTTAATTAATCAACTTAAGTAATTGAATTAATTAACCAGGGTCAAGCTATCTTAACCTAACCATTTTTATTCCACCATATTCAAAAAATTCGATGCCAAATATTAATGGCTGCCCAAAGGCAATGGTTTAGGATATTTTTAGAAACTTTTTAATGAAAAAGAAAAAAAATTAAAATTTTTGACAACTTTTTATATTTCCTATGAAAGTTGTGTCAAAACTTTCTTAAAATGGTTTATTAATAATTGTCCTAAATGCATTTGTTAACATGACCCTATATATATATATATATATTTAGAGAGTTTAAACATATGGTGTCCACTCCTGATAATAGCTCTTTATCATCAGACCAAGCCACCAGTCTGTTTTTGGTGTAGACGGGAATTGAACTCCAAATCTCTTATTCAACCATCAGAGACTTTACCAGTTGATCTAACTGGAACCCATATCTACATACAATGTTTATTAAATAGGTCAAAATTTTTCAACCCTAAGACGACCAATTTATTAAACGAGTCAGTCGTATTGACCTGTTTATCAAATAGTATTAACCAAATTGATATGATTATGAAAAACCAATATATATATATATATATATATACACACACACATTAATATAACATTTAGAACTAATGAGTAATTGCATCACAAATAATCATTCAAAATTAAAGCATATCTCAATATCACAAATAATTAATCATAATACGTCAAAAAAAAAAAAAAATCCACAACAAGTAATAATTTTATATACCTAGGGTTTAAAGGGTATATTGGTAAAATATTATTTAATTAAATAAGTCATACAAGTCAAACGGGTTCCATAGGTTGGATACTAACCCATCTCATTTATTAAAGAGGTCAGTTGTGTCAACCTGAATATGACACTAACTCACTAAGTCTCAACTCATAACCTGCTAATTTCGTGTCGTGTCCAATTTTTTCACCCCTAATTAGGAGTATATGTTGGAGGGAAGATAGTATAGTGTCTTAGAGAAAATTACAAGCAAAATATAGCCTAACAACAATACAATTTTGAAAGCCCAACACAACTATATTCCCATTGAAAAAAAAAAAAATCTCTTGATTTCCTAAGAAAAGAAGGCAAGATTTCCAACCAAACTTGTTGATATCCTGAAGATTCAAAAAAGACAATGCAAATAAGATCCAAACAAAAATTAGACATGTGTTTGTATCGTATCATGTCTAGTACACTGATGCTCTAGATAGAAACTTAACCACCAAAAGTGAAACTAAAAGTTCAAATCTGATCCAATTATGTTAATAATAATTTGTTAAATTCTTTATTTTTTCTTTAGGTGGGACTTCTTATGTTATATATCCAACACTTTGGACTTAAGTTCATTTGTCAAGTTCAATCAAATTGTATGTAATATATAGGTAGCACACTTATTCAAGGTCACTCATAAGTTATCTAATAATCATTCAAAATGATTAACAATGAATATGCTATTTCCTCAGTTGTGAGGATCAACCAAAAGATTTTCATGAGTTCGGCTAAGTCAGAATTTGAAATTTGTCTTAAAACTTGCAGATCAAATAATTAAAATTGATCAATCAAATTTGGTGAACTACTTTCTTTGTAAACCAATATGAAATGGATTTAATATTTGTGGAAGGATGACCAAACTCCAAATCACATTGACAAGACAAACAAGTTTTTCTAGGACAATCTACCACATGGGAGATTGGCCAATTAATTACAAATAATTTGTTGGCATAAAATTAAATTAACAAGCCAGTTTCTAAAAATTGAAATTCCAAGTGGTTTTCCTTTGTTGTTGAATTCTTACTATTTTTTTTCCATTGCACCATCACCTTGTATTCTTTTCACCTTCCTTATAAAATAACTATAAATAAAAAACACATGATATATTGAAATTGATAGAACATAAAATAGAATACAAAAAGTATGATAGGGAATTTGTTTTCTTTCTATATTTTGGTCATAAACAAAAATTTTCTATCCCATTTTTCATATTCCACTTTATACTCCACAAATAATGATTCTCATGTGTCGTGACTTTTTTTTTTTTTTTTTTTTTCTGTTTTAAATTTTGGTTTTATAAGGAAATAAAAAGAAGTTCGTGGGAAGTTGTAAACTTGTAATTAGTAGAGTATAGTGTAAATTACAAAAAGTGAGACATAAGATTTTTATTCATTTGTCCTGTATTCTATTTTAGGATGTCCCAAAATAATTCGTCTTTGAAAAGTTAATAGACATAAAATTGATTACTTCTCTAAATTACCCTTTACTTTATTTAAACACCACTCTCTTTCTCTCTCTAAAGTTAAATTAAGTATTGTTCTTCTCAAAAAAAAAAATTTGTAATTTTAGAAACTCATGTCTTTTTTTTTTTTGGGAAGACAATGTTAGGGTTTGAGCCCCCAAAATCCAATTTATTATCATAATATAAGTAATTAAATTATTTAGTTATATGAGACTATTGTACATAAACTAATTGGATATTATCATATAGCCCTTAAGATGCATTGTACGTGATTTAGTTACAAAAGATATAAATGACAAGTCCCTCGTAAACTCAAAAACATAGTTCATTGTGGAAGATAAAATTGGGTGTTTCATTAATGAAGACCATAACAAGTCAACTAAAATGGTTTGTTTTGATCATAGAATTGGAGACTTCTAATTAATGTGATGGTGTGTCTTAAGTACGTAAGAAAAATTGAAGGGGACCACTATAAGATTGATTATTTAATTAACAATTGTTACATGAATAATAAATTTCATGACTTCTATTTTCATAAACTCACAATCTTGATACAATATGACCACTTTCATGAAATATACGTTGTTTTGATTTATCATAAGTGAGATCTAATATAACGATCAAAACATCTGTATTCTAGGCAACTGCAAATAGTGTTAAAGGAACACATATTCTCAAAATTGAATGCATTGTCTCTTCCAATAGAGACATGAAATATACTATTGAGATAAGTTTAATAGAAATTGGTTATTCAAAGTACTGAGACGACCACTTTAGTAAAAAAAAAAAAAAGTTACTAAATTTTATATTTAATGAAAGATTAAATTTCATAAAATATATAAATAACTAAAATATTAAACTGTGAACTCAAGGAATAAAATAGTAATTTGCAAAGTGACAGTTTATTATAACTTTGTTCACTATGGATGTTTCATGAAGGGGTCAAATGATATCATATTAAAGTCTTGGGATAAAATTTATTAATAAGGCATAAAGTGCAATTATATTTCCATAGTGATACTTGTTATATAATTAATGGTAATTTTGGACATGTCAAGAGCTGATAAAAGGCCGAAACCTATTGGAGTTAGAGCCTTAGTTGTCTCTTTGGTCCCATCTCAAGCCACATATTAATGCTCAATTGGGTTAGCCCGAAAGGCAAGTCGAACTAGTTAAAACATACGTAAGATGGAAAGAAAACAATTTTCACTTGTATTTCTCTTCAACAAACTTTTCATTACAAAAGAAAAATAACATGCTAAGGTCAGCACAAGATTAGTTGTGGGAAGCTGATACAAAGGAGTGTACTTTAGTTTGGAGGTTGCTAATGTGCCAAAGCTGTACTGATGTTGTTTCTCTTTTTATCTCACATGTTTTTGTTTTTGTTTTTGTTCGTTTTTTTTTTTTTTTCTCATTTTATACACTTGTTTCTTGTTTATTGTTATTGTTTTCCACATGATACCTTAATGCGTCTTGTTTAGTGCCTGTTAGGGTACATTTTTTTTACACCTAATTTTATTTAAATACCACCTATCTATTTTCAAACACCACAAAAAAGTTATTGGGCTTTCCCAAATTTTTTTTTTTTTTGCCCTATTATTATGTTAACCACAAATATTTCATATCTTATTATTTAAATTGGGTCATGATACAAACTATCATAAAAAGCCCAAAAAACTCATATCTTATCCAATTATATTATCATTATTTAGCCAAGCCCAAAACTGGCCCTACTAACCCAATTCACACATCCCATTCTATTTAAAGCCCAAGAATACTTATGCTTGGAAATATTTGAAAAGCTTATGATTCAAGTCTATGGCAAAACTATTTTATTAATGGAATTCAAATCCATAATCAAAACCCATGGTTTAAACTCATGGCAATTTTACCAATGGAATTCAAATCCCATAAGCAAAGTCCATGATTCAACTCCATGGCAAATTAGTTGTTAAAAGTCCAGTTTTCGCTGGCAATATCAAAAAACCTAGTTCTAGCTGGCAAATTAAAAGCCTAGTTCTTGCTTGCAATATTTAAAGCCCAATCTCATTGGCAATGTTTGTTTTTAGACACTTTAAAACACAATTGGATTAACCTAGTTAACAAGTCAAGTTATGACTTAGTCCAAATTTCAGATCTAGGTTAATACAATCATACAATCATATCAATGTAAAGTGCGGAAAGTAAAGAACACAAAGATATGATGATCCAGGAAAACCAAACCGGTAAAAAACCTGGGGAGGATTTAACCTAGCTATCCTCAAGGTAAAACTGAATCCACTAATGAAAGAATCAAAGTTTTACAATAGCGACTTAGACCACTAATATCCTATTGCTACCCACCAGTAGAAAACTTACTGACACGACCACGTGCAAGCTCCGAGACCACGGACTCCTTCTTTCTTGGATTCTCCAACAAGTACAAGCACACCCGCTTGTGTATCTTTAAGCTCTTTAGTGCAGCAACTAAATGATCATCAAGCTCTCAATGAAATCTCCTTCTTGATAATCCTAAGCATGTGTGAAGGCAACCACCTCTCAGATCTCACAAGAGATTCACACACACAGCAAATAGAGCAACTTCAAAAACGTGGCTAGGGTTTACCTTTTATACCTATGGTAAAACATAAAACCCTACATGTCATATGGGCTTAGGGCTGAGCTGGAGATTCTGCAGAAAAAACATTCTACCTAACTTTCAATCGATCGAGACAGTCAGAATTACACACTCAATTCTGCAGTTAACTCGGTTCCAACTTTAGATAAAGACATACTTTGAGCAAGTCTAAAACAAGACTAAACACCTATTTTGATCATGGTTTGCCAACAATACAAATTAGAGTTCTAATACATTAGTTTCTAAGTGCTTAGAACCTAACAAACTCTCCCTTTGACAATTCGTGACAAAACATAAACACAATGCTCAAAGTTACAAGAAAAAGCCATTTACAAAAATAATGCCCACTACAAAATAATCCAACCTAACTACTATCCATCAGTTGCAAGTGTAGACAATAGCATGACTGAATCAACCTGTATATTTCCTGAAATACTCAACAAACGCATAAACGCATGTGTGGAAAATACAAGTAAAACAAAATAAATTCTTGACTTCACAAAACACAAAACAAAGACATATATCATGAATAACTCATAAATATAAAATCAATGAGCAGTGAAACAAGAAACATATATAACAATGTATCTCCCCCTAACATGAATAGCCCAAAAACAATACATCAAGAGCCAAAAAATGATATATACATAGTGAACCACCTAAATACAATCTAAACTCCATAAACTCCATCAAACAAAAAACTCTCCCTAACTACAAAAATCTTCTACAGGTGTCTAAATGTACTCCCTTTTTTTTGTGATGGAATGCCAAAGGGTAATCAGAATCCATCATCAAAAGGAGGTGGCGAAGGCGAACGTCAAAGATGCGCCAAATCTGCTTGCAAGACACAAAGCTCATCAATCATGTCCACCAAAATCTGACCATGAGCCGCCTGAACAGTCATTACAGTCTCCAAAGTATGACGAATTTCAAAGTCATCCGAATGAGGTGGAGGAACAGCAGTAGTAGGATCAGCAGACGCCTCACCAGTAGTAGGATTTGTAGAAGAATGAGGGCATGCAGTACCAGAAGGCTCAGCCCTAGGATGTTTAGAGCCAGCTCACATATGAGTAGCCCTCTGCCTAAGAAAGGAGGCACCTATGGGGGCAATAATGTGTACGGGCTCAGAAGCGAAGAAGTCCTCTAAACCAAGATACAACAAAATCTTATGAATGAAAATAAGATAAAAAAGAGCATGAGCGGTAGATGAACTCCTATGAACTTCATTCAAAGAACGAAGAAACAGATGAGGGAAACTAATAGGAGCATCCGTAACAAGAGCATACAAAATACACACCGCTCAATAGGAATGGTGTGAAGTTGAGTGATAGGCCACAAAGAATGACACGCTGTGAGAAACCGCGCCCCCGGCCCCCTTTTTTTTATAAGATGTTGGGCCACCCCACATGAATGGGTGGAGTCGTGTTATTACCTCTCAAAATAGAGGTTCGACTAGTTATATTTTTCCCTTTAGATTAAGGGTTTTATAATGGAGTCGCCACTTATTTAATTATTGGAAAAATAAGAAAACCCAAATTGAAAAATTCCTCATTTTATTAATTTGAAATTGAATTTACATTGATCATAAGAAATTACATGGCTTTTGTCCTAGATACAATCTAAGATAAAGTACATGACTTTATTTCCTAGTTACAATCTAGAAATTGAAAATTACATGGATAAGCATTGATCTATCAACCCTTGATCTAAGTTCGGAAGCTATATTACAAGGTAGGAAGGTGTTAGGCACCCACCTTGCCAGGTGAAATCGGTCTTCTAGACTATGGTGGCCAACATTCATATCATATCATCTAATATGTCAATCAATTTGCATGTTAAATTTAATATGTGTGCATGTGATGAACCCTAATTCAATTTATTAAGCATTGCATTTGGATTGAAAATTAAATTCTAGTGAATGTGTGTGTATGGTGATATCCTAGATTCAAGAATTTGAAAGAATTATAAAACAAATATGTTTTTCATATTTTTAATATGGATTTAAGATCAAAGCTAGTGATATGTATGAACATGTGACGAACAACTAAGAACATGTGAAGAACATATAAGAACATTCAAACATATTCAAAGAAATTCAAATGATTATTATCATGCTTTAATCTTAAACTCTCATCATGGCAACACCAAAAAACAATTAAGGAAAAGGAGTATACCTTCATGCAAGATCTATATGGTGGAAAATGAGACTCTTGAGGGAGGTCCTAAGGGTGGAGGAAAAGAAGAGTTAGGAGAGAAAGAGTGAGTCTTACTCAATACCTTGAGTCTCAAGAAGACCAAGATATGACAAGATCACTCAGTTTCACTAGAACTCAAGAGAGGAGAAGAGAGGAGGTTTTGGTATGCACTGGAATGAATGAGAGGGAGGGTTTATATAGTAGTGATGGAGGAAATATAAATGGAAGGCCATTTAATGAGGGTTGACAAATAATCATAAACCTAGACCTCATTTTAGCCTTGGAGAAAATCTAGTGCATTAAATGGAAAGATTGGCGGGAGTGAGAAGCAAGCCAAAATTCGGTTTTCCTGTAACTGCTGTAACAGCTTGTAGAGCCAACTTTGAAAAATCATATCTGACTCAATTCTGATCGGAGTTGCCTTGTTCTTGTGCTCAAATTGAAGCCCCGAATGTCTAGTTTTTGGGAAAATTAATCTCATTCACAGATTCAAAATATTATGAGAAATATTGATGAAAAGGTGAGCAGAGGTCATTTGTTAGAAAATGGTTTCAGTACAATTAATACTAATAGGTCTCAAATTAGCTCTCAATTAACATTAAATGGCTCCAATTACTCTCATTTCAGACTTAATTGGTTCCAAATTTATTCTAATTAAAAGATAATTGTACAAATTACTCATTGAATAATTAATGTTTAACTATCTAATTAATTAGGTGTATGCAATCTCACCATAAAATGTAGTCCTAACCAATCAAATTATGACACATCATTGATCCTCAATCGATTACACTTATAACCAATTGAAATCAATTGTTCATAATTACATATAGTCGGACTCAATTTGTAATAATGCATCTCAGCCATTAAAACTTGATTTGATGATAACTTTCAATCTGGTGGTCCGATTAGGACCTATGACCAGTTGATTTGATCGTTACAATATCAAGATCATTTTGGTGAAATGAGATTAAGGATCTAATGGCCAGAATCAAGATGCATATTTCTGAGGTGAAAGTACCCTTTTACCCTCCATGTGAGATTAAATGCGGGTTGCAAAATGGGGTGTCAACACACGCTATCCTAAAGAAAAGATAATGTATCTCGGAGAGCTCAGCAGTAATGATCCAAGGATCAGAACCCCACTAGATAGAAGTCCCAGTGATGTAAGACATGATGTCGTCCAAGGGAGGAGACTCATCATAAGGATAGACCGGGTACTGGACCAATGGTATCCCAAGAGCATCAGCTACTACCGTACGAATGGTGAACTTTACACCTCATATCCAACTCTTTACTAAAATGTTGGAATCATAGACATTAACAGAGAGGTTCGAGTAAAACTTTCTAATCAAGGTAGCTGGAGGAGGATGAGCAATATCCAACAATGGCAACCAGCCCTTATGCTCAAAATTAGCCCTAATGGCTGGATCAATCTCATTTAACAACATTTTTCTCTCAGCCTATATCTTTCTCTTAATGTTCAGTGTCTCAAAGGTTTCCTCATTCTTCGCACTCGAAAATCTCTCACTATCAAAGGTAGGAGAAGGGGGTGAGAGAGCGGATCTATGAGCTCTAGTCTTCCTAGGCATGGTGCTAGGGTAAGGACAAAGACACAAGAGAAAGAACCAAAAAGAAACAAAAAGAAAAAACCAAGGGCAGACTGTAAGTTAGCATAAAAGAATATAAAAATAGCAATCTATATGACGCATGAACAGATAAATGTCATGATGCATGCGCTAATGCAGTGATAACAAGTTCAATTTAAGTTTAAAATCACAAAATTGGCTTGAGCATAGAATTTATAACACAAACCCCAAAATTTTGAAAAACCAATGTTCAATTTGTACTAATTTTACCAATTGATCATCACACAAGTTAGAAAACAGTTACAATGATCAAATTAATCAATCCAACAAGCCAATTTCATCAATTAAACTCAAGTTGAACAAAAACCCCAATTTGGGTATATTTCAAGCCCTAGAAATTTCAATTTCTCACAATTCACCAAATTGATCAAATTAAACACCATAGATCATATTTATAACATCCAATGACAAAAACCCATTGATCAATTTCAAGAAAACAAGCTTGAATCAACAAAAACCCCAAAAATTCTTAGGTTTGAAATTATCCCTTAAATACATTAATAAATGCATGAAACTTGAAAATAAATGCAAAAGGAAGGGTAATATGGTCTTACCAGCCTTTGAAGAGAAAAACCTTGCAAAAGGAACGGAGGAAAATGACAAAAACTTGAATTGGAGCCTTAACCGAGTCGTATGGAGAGAGAAAAAGTTGAAAAACTTTTGAAAAGTGAGTTTGAACACATGAAAATCAGTTTTTTAAAAACTCTCAATACGATTTTCGATTGATCGAAATTTAGGTTCGATTGATCGAAAATGCTTCGATTGATCCAACATCAATCGAGCATCGATCGAAACAGACAGAGGCTAACCAAATATTTTAATCACAATTTCGATTGATCAAAGAACAGATTCGATCAATCGAAATTGTAAAAAAGATAAATTTTTGAAAAAACAAAGAATTTTGTGCATACACTCCTCAAAGCATTGAATTTTCAAAATAAAATGCATGAGTATAAGATAAAATATCTTTTAAAAACACAAGGTTTGAATACAGTTTTCCCACAAATAAAATTTTCTATCCAATCTCTCAAATTTTCAAGCATCAAATATGTTTTGCATCAAACTCAAAGAATTTTCAAACTTGGTTGGTCAATCTAAAAACACACAATAACATGTACAAAATTTAGTAAAGAGTAACTTGTGTAATGTGTGCAATTAGCAAAAGTTTGAGATACATGTGAGATGATATATTAATAGAAATCAAACACAAAGTCTACAAAATTCATTACAAAGAGTTTAAAAGAGACTATCACCTAAAGAGTTACATCATATAATTCCCACATCTCCTAGATCATAAGCTTGCAATCATGTAAGTTTTTTGATTTGCCTCATATTGTACACACAAATTTTAATTGATCAGAAACTTATTAAAAAACTGGGATAATGTACACACCAATTTTAGTTGTTTGATTTTACTTTAAATCCAATAATGTACACACCAATTTTAAGCATTTAAACCAAGGCTACACCTTATGTTGTTTTTGTGCATGTGCCACACTTTCTCGAGTACAAAATCTTACGATATGTACTAAGATGTTCATGATTGGCTAGTGAACAGTGGTGAGGTGGTTATTTATGCCTTTCTCAAAAGATTCAAGTCTGACAGTCAAAGACATTTGACTTCATGATCAAGACAAAGGGATCAAAAACCATAAACATCTTTCCCACACAACATGCACTACAAAGCCTCAACTAGTAAAGTGCAATAAATAAGCTCATCCAAGCTAAATAAGGTACAAAGACATGTTATGTGAAAACAAATTAACCAACCTTGTTTTCAAAACCAAGAAAATAAATACAAAACACAATTTGCTTCCTTTTCCCTTTTTTTTTTTTTTTTTTTGAAAAGAAGAAACAAAAACAGTCCTAGAATGAAATGCATGAATGTTATGCAATGTGAATCCTAGAAATTAAGAAAACAAAAACCAAAGAACAATGGTCACAAAGAGTAGAGCAATGTAGCACAAGGTTTAGAGCCTTTACTAATTCACCAATGAGTACCATAGGATCTTGTACTTGAGGCACAGGTACTTTTGGTTTGTTTGCTCTCTTAGCAGCTTGCAGCTTATAACAGTTTGAATGAATGTGCCCAAACTTTCCACAAAAATGACAAACCCAAGCAGGCTTACCATGTAACTTGTCCTTAGAAAAGGTAGACTCCTTAGATTTAGACTCTTTCAATTCAACCCTAATCTTCCTAGAAGGTGTGACCTCTACAGGTTTAATAGTCTCACTCACAAACTCACTCATAGGGGGTTTAGAGGAAAAAGAAGGAATAAAGTTTGTGGAACTTGGTACAGATACAGAGATGATTTCTACAAAACCTAATCCAGATTTGTCAGAATGAGACTTTTGAACACTAAACATATGATCAAGTTTAGAACTAGCAGATCTATTAGTTTGTTCTCTAGTAACAAATAGTTCAAGTTCCAATTTCTTAACTTTATCAAGCAAAAGCATATTCTCAGTTTTCACATTGTTCAAAAGTTCATTAGCATCAAATAGTTTCACAAGCAGATTGTTTTTATCAAGCTCAAGAGATGTAATTTTCTTCAAGCCAAGATCAATATTCATAGCATCCTTTGCAGCAACTTTGCAAAGTTTGTTGTAGGCTTCTTGAAGATCTGCATCCTTAGAGAGTTTCCCATCAGAAGGGTTCTCTTCAACAGACACACTTTCATTGACTATAGCAGTAACAATGAAAGCAATAAAGTTTCCATCCTCGTCTGAACCAGACTCATCATCGGAAACTTCATTATCACTAAGGGTTACAGCCATAGCCTTACCCTTAGACCTCAAGTATGTAGAACATTCATATTTCATGTGACCATACCCTTGACATCCAAAACATTGAGGACTCATAGAATTATTAGGAGATGGACCTACTTTTTCTCTAGGTTTTTCAGTGTTGTTAACCTTAGTGGGATCATTCTTCCTAAAGTTTTTAGGTTCAGAAGTGTTTTTACCTCTTGCCCTTCTGTTGCTGTTTCTTAGGAAATTCCTAAAGTTCTTGGCAAGATAAGCAATTTATGTAGCAAAGAGCTCATCATCAAATCCACCAATATCAACATCATTGACTAACTTAAGAGCCATTGATTTGGATTTTCTTGTTTTGGGTAGGTCCAACTCATAGGACTGAAGAGATCCTACAAGTTCATCAACAAGGATGGAGTCCATATCCTTACTCTTAGTGATGGCAGTCACTTTGGATCTAAAATTTTTAGTTAAAGATCTAAGAATCTTCCTAACAATTTTAGGTTGATCATAGATTTCACCCAAGTTGTATGCAGAATTAAAAATGTCATTAAGTTTAGCATAAAATTCATCAAATGATTCATCATCAGACATCCTAATACTCTCAAATCTAGATGTTAATTGTTGCAACTTATTAATTTTGACAGCCTTTGTGCCTTCATGTACAGTCTGGAGGATATTTTAAATAGTGTGAGCAACCTCAATATTAGAGATTCTCTTAAATTCCTCCATTGAAACAGCGTTAAAGGTGACATTCACAGCTTTGCAATTGAACGCGGCTGCTTCTTTTTGAGAAGTTTGCCACTTACTAACAGGAGTAGTGGGCTTCTCCCATCCGTATTCAATGGAGTTTCAGACTCTTTCATCAATAGATTTCAGGAATGCTTTCATCCTTACTTTCCAATAAGCATAATTATTCCCATCAAAGTGAGGAGGAATAACTAGAGAGTGTCCGTGTTCCATGACAACAGGGGTCAAGGATCAACTCAGAGATCAAAAGATCTACAACACTCGCTCTGATACCACTTGTTTGTTTTTAGACCCCTTAAAACACAACTGGATTAACCTAGTTAACAAGCCAAAACACAATTAGATTAACCTAATTAACAAGCCAAGTTATTACTTAGTCCAAATTTCAAATCTAGGTTAACACAATCATAAAATCATATCAATACAAAGTGCGAAAAGTAAAGAACACAAAAATATAATGATCCAGAAAAACCAAACGGGTAAAAAACCTGGAGAGGATTTAACCTAGCTATCCTCAATGTAAAACTGAATTTACTAATGAAAGAATCGAAGTTTTACAATAGCGACTTAGACCACTAATATCCTATTGTTACCGACCAGTAGAAAACTTACTGAGACGACCATGTGCAAGCTCCGAGACCACGGACTCCTTCTTTCTTGGATTTTCCAACAAGTACAAGCACACCCGCTTGTGTATCTTTAAACTTTTTAGTGCAGCAACTGAATGATCATCAAGCTCTCAATGAAATCTTCTTCTTGATAATCCTAAGCATGTGTGAAGGCAACCACCTCTCAGATCTCACAAGAGATTCACACACATAGCAAATAGAGCAACCTCAAAAACGTGGCTAGGGTTTACCTTTTATACCTAGGGTAAAACACAAAACCCTACATGTCATATGGGCTTAGGGCTGAGTTGGAAATTCTCCAGAAAAAACATTCTGCCCGACTTTCGATCGAACGAGCCTAGTTTTTGATCGATCGAGCCAGTCAGAATTGCACACTCAATTCTGCAGTTAACTTGATTCCAACTTTACATAAAGACATACTTTAAGCAAGTCTAAAACAAAACTAAACACCTGTTTTGATCATGGTTTGCCAACAATATAAATTAGAGTTCTGATACATTAGTTCCTAAGCACTTAAAACCTAACAGGCAACATCAAAAAGCCCAATTCTCATTAGCAACATTAAAAGCCCAACTCTCGCTAGCAATATCAAAAAGCTCAATTCTCATTAGTAACAATAAAAGTCCAGTTATCGCTGGCAATATTTAAAGCCCAATTCTCATTGGCAACATCAAAAACCCAATTCTCATTGGTAATATCAAAGCCCAATTCTCATTGGCAATATCAAATGCCTAATTTTCGTTAACACTATTAAAAACCCAAGCTAACTATTTGGCATTATTTTATCAAAAGCCCAAGGCTATTAATACTCAGCAAAATACTATATCATAAGTATTTCACTTAAAAGTCCAATAATGAATAATACTTCAAGTTCTTAAACCTATTACTATAATATTACAAGCTTATGGAATTTATGGCAATTATCTATTCTCAACCCATGACAATCATCTTATAAAAGCCCAAGGAAAGTTATAATTATTTATTTTAAACCCATGACATTTATTTATTTGTACCATATTATAAACCCATGAAATTTATATAAGAATCCACGGTCACTATTTATCTTATATCACAACATTCATAATATCTATTTCCAAAACTCATGATAATTATTCACCTTACGAGCATATTATGATTATCTATAGAAAAACTCATGAGAATATCACATTATTCCACTCTAGTAGTTGTTACCATATCTTATTTGAAATCCACGGATATTGCCTCTATTTAAAAACCCATGGTAAATATTATTCATAAGAAATATTTGAGGTTACTATTTAAAAGCCCCAAAAAAATATATCATTTACAAAATAACTCATGGAAAATCCAAAACCTATCATAAATATTTATTAAAGCTCATGAATACATTTCATTTTTACAAACAACTAAAGCCCATGTGGAATAAAAATCCATAGCAATATATAATAACTTTGTCCCTTTTGTAGGACTCACAATGAGAAAGCCAAAGGATAAACCCAAGTAGAGAGAACCACCAAGTCAGAGGCCCACCAAAGTACTTAGCCCTTATGACCAAGCCCAATATGAAGTCTCAGGCAAAATAGCCCATATGTGCAAACTGACCCAGTTGGTGAACTCCATTTAGTTCTGCCTTCCGCTAGAGATCACCTCAAGAAGCAACTAAGTTCTTAAACCAAATTAGGAGCTGGCCACCTATCCCATCAGCCTCTCTGCCACTACCATTTCTGACGTGAACAGTACTAAGGGACTGGGCTGACACCAAAAAGCTAAAATGCAATAAATGTCATTCTTCCTTCCTATGTTTCAGTTACCGCAAGAGGAAGAAGCCATGACCAAATCATCCAAATTTTAGCAAACTAGTTTCTTTAGTACTAAAAATGTCTAAAACTAATTCATGAACCAAGCCCATGAATTCCTAAAGCAGAGACCTTACATGGGAAAGTAAGAGGTTTTGCCAAGTGACGCTCTAATTTTGCATTTAGCCTCTTTAACCTTTTTCTCATTAACTTTTTTTCGCTGTTACTCAAAAGATCACATTAACTTCTTTATTAATTTTCTATGGCACAATTAATCATTTGTGGCCAACGTGAAGCACTACATGTAATCATAAACTCTAATTATCTATTATCTATATTGAAAGCTCCTTTAAACATTGTGTGTCATTTTCTTTTCATTCTTCTAAATAAATAAATATATATAATTTATTTCATATATATATGTGTGTGTGTGTGTGTGTGTGTGTGTGCGCGCGCGCAATAAATTTTGCTACTCAATCATTGAGCCACGTCATCCACTTATTTTCTCTTTTAAACTTTTCTTCTCACTACTCTCAACCAAAAAAAAAAAAAAAACCCTCTTCTTCTCCCTATTAGTTCACACCTACAGTTACACTTTCTCCAACCTTTCCCATCTCTCTTTGCCTCTTTATCTCCCCCACTACACTCTACTTCACTGTTACACTACCTTCATCCTTTTCTCTTTCTTATAATTTGACTCTTCTTCTTCCCATTTTATTTTGTATAAATTTGACATCATTTCATTCATTCAATCCATATTTTTTCCACACACAAAAACTGTGAGTATATATTCTCTCTCTCTCTCTCTCTCTCTCTCTCTCTCTCTCTCGGTAAATTTTTGTTCTTTCTTATAACTCTAATTAAGGTTGATGGTTTTAAAAAAAAAAAAAAAAGTGATATGTGTTTTGGTATTGTGTTTTTCAATTTCCCATTACAATGTCTTCTCTCTTCCTTTTCTAACTTTGGTTGAATTTCGGTTTGGGCTAATACTTAGTTTTTTTTTGGAAATAGGAATTTGGGTTTATATCAAAACACAATCTACATGGCTATGAATTTGAATATGCCTACCAATTGTTTGAATAATAAATTATTATAAAGTTTATCTTTTATTTCTTTGGTTTCATTTTAATTTTGGTTAAGATAACATTGTAATTTTGTGATGAATTTTTTTTTTTTTTTTTGGAAAGAATTTTGTGATGAGTTTTTATTATCGTGATAATCTATATATTCCTTAAGAGAGAGAAATTTGAATAATTAATTTGAAACTTATAAAGTTTAGTTGTATATTAGGCAAATATAACACACTATAATAGAAGTTAGAAGGATGTTCACCTTAAAAAATGTTGATAAAAATAAATAAATAATAGAATGATATATTTGTATAGGTAAAAAGATAAAATAAAATAAAATAATTGTAAATTTTTTTTAAAAAAAAATAACAATACTTAAAGTAAGCATTACTTTTTATATATTGTTGGAGCATTATAATATTAATTAATTAAAATAAATAAATATTAAAACATAAATGTAATAGATGTGGGAGTGAATATGGAAGATGAGGAGTTAGTGAAAATGTTTAGTCCCACATTGAAAAGGAGAGAGACTAGTTTGTTCTTTATAATTGTAGTGATTAATTGGCTAACATGAATTGTTTCAGATATTGGGCTAGATACGTGCGCAAGGAGGAGGTGAAAGGTGGAGGTATCAAAAATGGAAATGAATCAGCCTCTTGAATCCTCCTACTTGACCTACAATGAGATGAGTGAGGAAGAATATAGTCTCCATCAAGAAAAAATAGATGAGTATACAAATGGTAGATGGAAAATCGGTGGTGGATCAAGCACAAGACTTCCAAATGATTGTGGCATAAATATTGGAGACAATTTGGTGGTAGCTGGCTTAATTAATAAACTACCATAATCTTGGAAGGAGTTCCAAAAGACTTTGCGGCACAAACAAAAGGAGACATCCTTGGAGACTTTGATCACACGCATCCATGTGGAGGAGGAGGCTAGAGGACAAAATACACTCATGACACAAAAGAGCAATGGTAATTCCACCACAAAGGTAAACCTTATTTCAGGTAATAATAATATGCCCAAAAATCATTTTCCTAGAAATGGTCAATTGAAGCCTAAAAAGAGAGCCTTTAAAAATAATAATAGACCTCAAGGAAAAGGAAACCTGAATAAAAATTACAATAAGAATCAAGGACTCCTTTCACAAGATCAATTTAATAGATCCTGTTTTGTCTATGGCAAGAATGGGCATATTACTCGATTTTGCAAATTTCGGAATCATGAATCTGTCCTGCAGGTTAACGTAACCAAATAGCCTTTAGTGGCTATGATTACAGACATCAATATGGTGCAATATGTTGAAGGGTGGTGGGTAGATTCTGGTGCTAATAGGTACGTCTGCTATGACAAAAATTGGTTCAAGTTGTACGCTCCTTTTGAAGAAGAAAAAACTGTTATGCTTGGTGACTCTAGCAAAACCAAGGTTCTTGGGAGTGGTGAGGTTGAATTGAAATTCACTTCTGGACGTGTGCTAACATTGAAAGATGTACTTTACACTTCGTCCATGAGGAAGAATTTGATGTCAAGTTTTTTGCTTAACAAGGCTAGTTTCAAGCAAACTATGGAATCTGATAATTATGTAATCACTAAAAATGGATTATTTATGGGTAAGGGTTATGCTTGTGATGGAATGTTTAAATTAAATGTTGAGAATAATAAAGCATCTACCAGTTTAGTTTATATGCTTTCTTTTATTAATTTTTGGCATGCTCATTTGTGTCATATAAATAGTAGATATGTGGGAATCATGAGTAGTTTAGGATTAATTCGAAGACTATCAAAAGATTTTGAAAAATGTGAAACTTGTAGTCAAGTTAAGATTACAAAAAGGCCTCATAAAAGTTGATAGGCTAAGAATGTATTGACCCCTTGTGATGAATTAACCAATTAATTAGTTAAGTTAATTAATTAATTCAATTGGCATGCAATACGTGTGGTAGCACAAACAAATCACTAATTAAACTAAATGCAGCAGAAAATAAATTTGACACAGATGATTTGTTTACGAATTGAGAAAACCACCGAGGCAAAACCCCAACGAGTGAATTTAAGGTCACCACTCTTGAGAATCCACTATTATCACAACAAGCGGTTACAAGTAAAGGAATCCCAGCACCTTATACCAACCTACAGTTGAACTCTTACCCCAATACCCAATTGGACTTGTTCTGTAGTGATAATCTCTCCTTTCAATGCATAGCTCCTAGTACATGACTAACTAATAGATGCGCAAATCCCAGTACTCGACTTAATCACCAACTTAAGAAAGATGTTGGCTACAAAGTTTTTCAGTTCATCACACAATGAAGATCAAGAAACTCCTTGGTCACAAAACCCTACAGTATACAAACACAGCAACTTTTTCAAGAGAAAGATGAACTAAGATAAATTCTGTCTCCAGTCATAATTTGCATGAACAAAACTTTGCTTCACAATCACACAACCTTTAATGGCCCTTAAAATAATCCTTATTATGTTTAGGGTTGTGAGAAAAGAAAGCCCAAACAATCCTTATTATGTTTGGGGTGAAGCTATTTTAACTGCATGTCATGTTTTGAATAGGGTGCCACATAAAAAATCACATACCACACCTTTTGAGATGTGGAAAGGACATAAGAAAATTTTGGGATATTTGAGAGTATGGGGTTGTCTTGCTTATGTAAAGCTTACTAACCCTAAAATTCCTAAATTAGTATCATTGGTAGTTTGTGTTATACTACTGATTGTACTAGACTTGACATTGCATATGCGGTAGGAGTGCTAAGCAGTTTTACAAGCAAGCCTATTAAAGATCATTGGCTAGCTATTGAGCGAGTCATGAGATATTTAATTGGTACCAAAAGTTATGGCTTATTTTATAAAAAGTACCCTGCTGTGATTGAAGCTTTTAGTGATGCCGAATGGAATACTTTGTCAAGTTATTCTCTCTCTACCACTAGTTATATTTTTACCTTAGGTAGTTGTGCGATTTGTTGGAAGTCTAAACAACAAACAATAATTGCTAATTCCATTTTGGGAAAAGCCAATTCCACCTATATTAATTCATTGTGATAGCACTGCCGCAATTGGTAGAGTTAAAAACCGTTACTACAACGGTAAATCCAGACCTATAAGAAGAAAGCACAGAACCATGCGATCTTATTTGAGTAGTGATATCATAACTATGGATTATATTAAATCTAATAATAATCTTGCAGATCCATTTACCAAGGCCTTGGTAAAAGATAGGATCTGGAATACATCAGGGGGGGTGGAACTAAAGTCCATAGAATCATGAGCCATGTATAAGGATACCCAACCCAGAGACCAGAGATCCTGAGAATTGGGTTCAATGGGAAAAACAAATCATACGATGGTCGTAAGAAATGTACTATTTATTTTTTTTAATTATTTATTTTGTAAATAATTTTTTAAATTGTTTATCCTTATGATGTAAGTGCATTTATCCTATAATGTGAAAAGGTTAAGTAAGAAACTTTTAACGAAATTTGTAGCTCATATGAGTGGGGTATCAGAATTACAGGAGCACCCTTAATGAAATTTCACCTATGTGAGTATGGGGTGGAGCCACTCCCTATGAGATTTGGACTTAATCTCAAATACACTCATGAAACTAGAATCAACACACAGCCATAAAGTGCTAGGTATAAAAGCTCATGTCAACACCTAGGTTGTTTAATTTCCCTAAAGTAGTTCTAGTTCAAGTCGGAGACCACTACGACCCTGGAGTTAAGATCGCTGTTTTACTAAGTGAAGGTTCAATGCAGAGCACACCTTCATGATGCATAATGACCTGTTTTTGCCTGGTAATCTCTCTTTAACTAAAAATACTAATAATATTAAAATGAGTGGGGGATTGTTGGCGCATTTTAATATTAATTAATTAAAATGAATAAATATTACAATATAAATGTAATAGATGTGAGAGTGAATATGGAAGATGAGGAGTTAGTGAAAATGTTTAATCTCACATTGAAAAGGAGAGAGACTATTTTGTTCTTTTTAATTGTGATGATTAATGGGCTTACATGAATTGTCTCAAAATAATTACCATATCCATTGGTGAGTAAATGGCATGAATTAATACTCCATTTTTTTTTTAATAGAAAATGAAGAGCCATTAACCCACTTAATGGACTATCCGTTTGAGCCTTTTCATTCTTCAAAAACTTCTTATCTCACCATTAATTGTGTAACTCCAGCCCATCAGATTAATATCCAGTAATTAATCTTGTAATACCCACTACATTAGAATAATGGACCTAATTAATCAGATTAATTTGGGTAGTAATTTCATGAGGCCCATTGAACCTATAAATAGACTCATTCAGACCCAATCCAAGTTACTGCAATATACAATATACACACAAAAAAATAGAGACGTTATTGGCAAAAAATGATGTTCTTTCTGGTGGAGCTTTAGACTTGAATACTTTGTGCAGAAGTTGTTCTAGTCATACAACACTTGTTGGGCTTTTATATCCTGGGAGAGACAAGTTAGAGAAGGTCTGCACCAGTTACAAAGTTTAGCTAACCAAGAGCTTGAATCTTCTTAAAGAGAGCAAATGCCGCGCCTCAGTACAAATAGTGTTGTGTAATTTTTCTCTTTAAATTAATAATATTCAAAAGTATTATTCAGTTTCTGGTTGTGTTATTCCATTATTATTGTGTTTACACCAACATATATTACTCCTCATTACATGTTACAATATATATATATACACACACACATATTCACGCATCGCGTGAATCTGTTGCTAGTGTGCAATTAAAAGGAAAGAAAACAGTTTTTTCTTGTATCTCTCTTCAAACAAACTTTTCATAACACAAGAAAAAGAGCTTGTTAAGGTCAGCATGACGTTAGTTGCGGGAAGCTATCACAAATGAGTGTACTTTAGTTAGGAGGTTACTTATATGTGTCAAAGTTGTGCTGATTTTTAATAGATTGATGTGTAATAATGTATTGTAATTGAGAATGTAGTTAGTTCGTTAGTTTGCTAGGAAAACAAGAATTGGATACAAATAGCAAGCAACTAAATTGAAAGTACTTACTTGGTTAATTAGTTGGCTAGGAATACCAGAATTGTTACAAACTGCTGGCACTGAATTGTATAAAGGGAACAAGGATCTCAATAATGGAATCATTGAAGAATTAACCCAAGCCATTACCTAATCTCCCTTATTCCCTCTCTTATCTCTTCCACACTTCTTGGAGGCCGGGTTGGCCTCAAATTCAACCCAAACTATCTTCCTTTACTACTTATTCCTTAGAAAGATCTTAATAAAACATACAAAGAATTGAAAACACATCTTGGGCACCGTGTGGAATTGGGGTAAAGGTTGAACAGTTTTTGAGATTGATTATCTACTTTGTTTCTTAGAATCATCACATTAAGGTATGCTTTCTATTTTTTGTTCTAGAATTAAAGATTGTATGCTATTTCTCATGAATGAAGTAAATTCTTATGTTGCTTTCGCTATCTTGTTTTGCATTTGATGCAAAACTATGTTTTCCAACAAACAATGCATAGGACTTTTCGTGCATTTGATTGAAGTGAAAATAGGGAGGGTAAAAAATGGAAGAGAGAAATATGAGATTTTAGGTGAGAAGAGTATTTGGTTGTTGTGATTTGGGGGGAGGGGGGAGAGTAAATGGTGGGGCACGGTTGTTTTCTTCCTGGGCCCACCATTTTTCAACCCCTCCCCCCCCCCCCCCCCCCCCCCTCCAATTGGAGAGAAAATGAGTGGAGAAAAGGTTGGTTGGCACACCAGTTTTTTTTCTCTTTTTTTTTTCTTTTCTTTTTATGGGTTATTTGCTAAATGTTTGGATTGCTTATTTTATTCCAAAACAATATTTTTTTCCAGTTATAAAATATTTATATATAAAAAAGTTACGTAATAGGGGCATGAGAGTAAATTTATATAAACTTTATTTTCTATCTCTCCACTTTTCTATTCTCCAACCAAATACAAATAAAGAAAACTAAAGCTTTTCCATCATCTCCCCAATTTTCTGTTCTCCAACTTTTCCATCCCCAACCAAACCCACCCTATGTGCTAAGTGACATTCCTTTATAAAACCAGATTTTCTAAACCAAACATTAAAAACTTGGTTTGACTCAACCTTTCAATTAACTGAGTTAGTTTATATCATCCTAAAACTTGGTTAAACTTTGAACAAATGGGCCTATAAAATTAAATGTAAACTTTGGTAATTTTATCTTAACCTCTCCATTAAATGAGTGAGAATAGCACCAGTGGCTTGGTAGTTGATACATTGTATTTGTAAACTGAAAATCCTTAGATATACCCAAAATACAGCGAAATAACATTTCCTTCTTTTGCATGAATTTAATTAGCAACATCCACAATTACGTAAGGGAAAATACTATGTCACTATTGTAATCCAAAGTGAGAGATCTCCTGTGATGCATTAATGATATTGTGCTGGCTTATTAACTAAGTTCGGATCCAGGTATCGTGATAACTTGCTGGAGGGTCCAATGGTGTTCCAAAGTGTAGTCCTTAAACTCTTCATGTCCTTACTCTTTTTCTCTTCAACCATCACCACTGCCATTGCTACCTTGCCAACACAACAAGAGCTGGATCGAATTTCAGCACTGCCTGGACAACCACCAGTCACATTCTCTCAATTTTCTGGCTATGTTACGGTCAACGAGCAACATGGACGAGCTCTCTTCTACTGGTTGACTGAAGCCACTTCTTTCCCTGAAAAGAAACCTCTTGTTCTTTGGCTCAATGGAGGTTAGTTTAGCTTTTTTCTCACTTTCTTTTAATTTCCACTGACTACTATTCTTTTGTAATTCTAGGGTGATAGGATAATAACAATTATCAATGAAAAGGGAAGGTCATAACCTCATAGGTGCTTCAATATATTTCTGAAAAGGTTGTACACAACTACAAAAACTAATGGATGCTCTAAGGGAATTAGTTTTGAAAAAATTTTAGTTTGTTATCCTTCATGTGAAAAATTAATGGATGCTCTAAGAAAATTAGTTTTGAAAAAATTTTAGAAACTTTTTTTAGGAAAAGAAAAATATAACTAATTTTTTTGACGGGCTTTTATATTACCTATAAAAGTGGTATAAAATTTTCTTAAATGGTTTATTAACAATTTTCTTAAAGGAATTCGTTAACAAAACACATCTTTTGTTACTAACTTGTAACTGTACTAAAATTATGCTACTTAACAAATGATCACTACTCTATTTTGTACCTACCACATGGCTTAACTTCACAAAAGATTGACCCAAATCATCTAATTAATAATTATACATTGCGTAATTGTGCAGGGCCAGGTGCTTCATCAGTGGCATTTGGAGCATCGGAGGAAATTGGGCCATTTATGATTAATAGTACCGGTTCATCCCTTTATCTCAATGAGTATTCATGGAATAGAGGTAACAACCACTATTCAAATAATTAATATTCAGCAAGTTGGTAAACCATTATCTTTGCTAATTTGTGGCTAAAATTTATCATGTCTTTACTTTTTGTGCTCACAGAAGCGAATCTTTTATTTCTTGAATCGCCTGCTGGTGTTGGCTTCTCGTACACAAATACAAGCTCCAATCTTAAAGATCCCGGAGATAAACGGACTGGTACTAGATTTTGATGATTTTTTATTATTATTTAATTTCCATAAAATTATGTTGTAAGTGAATCCTACGCGTTACCAATTTTGTGACACAGCTGAGGATGCTCTAGTATTTCTAATTAGATGGATGTCAAGATTTCCACAATACAAACATCGAGAATTCTACATTGCTGGGGAGAGCTATGCTGGTATATATATATGCAACAAATAACTAATAACTTATTACTACATAATTATGAGTAATTCTAAATAATCTTAAGCTAATGTTTTCATTCTTTTTATAGGGCATTATGTTCCCCAGTTGGCAGAGAAAATTGTCGAATATAATAAGGCACTCTTGCAACCCGCCTTCAACTTTAAAGGATTTATAGTAAGCAATACATAATTAACACAAATTTAAATGCCAAGTTTGATCATAACTCTAATTAAAAAAATTCAATCAAATTATGCAGGTGGGGAATCCAGTATTTGATCATTACTATGACAAAATTGGAGTTGTAACATATTACTGGACCCACTCAATGATATCTGATAGAAGCTACAAAGATATTCTCAGGGAATGCAATTTCAAGGAGGTAAATCAATCGTCGGTATGTAATGGTGCAGAGACATATGCCGAGAAATATGAGCTTGGATTCGTAGATCAATACAGTATTTATACAACACCTTGCGTCACATTGATTAATGATACTTGGGCTCCTCCAAGGCTCAAAAATATTTCATTGCATCGAAGGGTTTCTGGGTACGATCCATGTGCTACGAATTATGCGGAGAAGTATTATAATCTACCGGAAGTGCAAAAGGCAATGCATGCAAATGTTACTGGAATTCCTCACAACTGGATTGCGTACAGGTTTTCTATTTAACAACTCGATATTTTTTATTTATGTATTTATTTTTTAATAATTTGATAATTGAGAGAGAGTGATTTGAACCTAGATATCTTCATTAGAGACATTAATGAAAATGTGAGTTGAGCCATAAGGTTATTAACTTTGTTTGTTTATTTTTAAAATTGAAAACATAAACCTAAGTGTTTGATGAATGCATCTAATGCTTATATATACTTTTCTATTTTGCAGTGTTGGCATCCACGACAATTGGACAGATTCTGATTTTTCTATGTTGCCGACATACAAGAAGTTGTTTGCAGCTGATCTAAGAATCTGGGTTTTCAGGTAAAAGTTTTTAAATTCTAGGGATAGAAATTTTTGTAATTAAAGTAAAATATGGATTTTATATTAACATCACTTATATTAACACACATTACGGTATTTGTGCCCTAAACTTTGAACTTTTTATAAATAGATATGAATAAATAAATTATATATCACAATGCATGAGAAACGATAAAACTCGGCAAAAATTTCACCATTGTCTCACTTTTTTTTCTCGTCCTTGAAAACTAGAGTAGAAATATGATTTCCCCATAGTATTTTGGGTAGTGTAAGTTGTGTTCGTTGGAAGTACAAGGGAAAGGCAAGTTGTTTGTTGTCTACTAGTCCACGTGTTTGAGGTTCTATTGGGGAGCTTCTCCATCATAATTTGGTACAATATATTGCAATCTCGATGAAGAATTTTCTTGGGTTTTGTGCACTAAATTGCCACAGATCAATATTTGTACCTGGGTACTTGCTGTCACAGTCACTGGGTAAACATTGGCTTTATCATCACGTTGTAAGTAATTTTCGGCCGGCCGGTGACTTGGATTGGGCTACGTACAACTACAAGTGACAAGACAATATTAAGACATTACAACAATAAACAAAAATATTATGGGTCATTTGGTAATGTTATTCTAGTAATGTTATTTATATTTTTTTAAAATAGATGTGAGTGGAAAAGTGTATAAAAATATGTATAATATTGTTTAAACACTGAAAACTGTTGCTCAAAACACCCTACCAATTAACAGCTTCTATGTTTTTGTTTAAGACTAAAAAAATGATAATTTTTTTAATTTTTTAACAACTTTTTTAATTTCCTATAAAATGTTATTAAAAATGAATAATTAATATGTGTAGTAAGAACATACATCAATCGACCCATTTAAGAAAATCTATAAGAATAAAATTTGGATACAACCCATCAAAGAAGAAGAACAATTCTCTAACCTTCTTTTTGATTCATTAACATGCGCACTGTAAAACTATTAGGTTATGGCCCATTAAATCATCTTCCCTGACCTGATATTTGATACATTTTCCGCTCAAAAAGAGGCACTCTACTCGTACTTTTAGGCCTCTATGGCTCTAAGCAATTGAAAGTCATTGATAGTCTGAACAATATCCTTACTCCATACCCTTTTGTTGAAAATCAATTTCACAATGTCTAGTCACATAACATCCCAATGAAAATTTAACATTAGAAAACAGTAAGATTACAAAATTTTTCACAACTTCTCCTTATAATTGTGATGTAACAGAATGTGAGTAGAGAAAAAAAAAAGTGGTTCATATGAAAATAACAAACAGTCAATTACAATTTATCATGTAGAATAATTATTGTAAAAACTATGATTTTTTATGTGATACTAGAATTACTCTAATATTAGTGTTGATAGTTCCTTCACTATAGATTTCATCTCTTGATTTGAAAGGCAATAAACTTGGGCTTGCCTAGCCATCTCCCTAGCTTGTACACTTCTTGTTGTACCAAACTTCAAATTTATAGCCAGAGTCCTTTAGCTACAATTTATATTTTGAACAACTTAAGATTGAATGATTTATCGTAATTATGAGAGAAATTGGTTATCTTTTATCACTCTGTAGTCTATACTCTATATGCGGCACTTGCATGCAATTTTTTTTCTTTTTTCTTTGTTTATAAAATCTTGCATGCATATTATGATCCATTGTGTTTACCTCCCATGCATTATTGATAACTTACTGTTTATAGCCTAAAGCTTTTGTTTATAAACATACTCAATTCCATATCGAAAAAACAAATAAGCATAATAAATATTATGAAGCTTTGGCTACATGAGAGGTCGTGGTGATACAAATTAAAGAGTAGTGTAAATGCAATTGCTTTTGATTTGAAAAGTAATTAAGATGTAGAAACAAAGAGGAAGATCTAATTTTTAAGGCAATTGCTTCTATATTGATGCAGTGGGGACACAGATTCAGTGGTGCCAGTGATTAGCACTAGGCTAGCCCTCAACCATCTCAATCTCACAGTCAAAACTAAGTGGTATCCATGGTACGCAGATGATCAGGTAATTAAACACAATTTCTTACCAAAAATCAGTCAAAACCTCGAACACACTAACAAAAATATATAGATAGGTAGATAAATATTCACAAAGAAATGTTACAATAATCTGAAAATTAAACTTCTTTTATAGGTAGGAGGATGGACAGAGGTCTACGATCAGCTAACTTTTGCTACAGTGAGAGGAGCTGGCCACGAGGTTCCAAAATATCAACCCCAGCGAGCACTCGTTCTTTTCAAATCTTTTTTGGCAGGGAAGGAATTGCCAAAATCTTGACAAATTACTTGGGGGATGATAACTAAAGAAAATTGATTATCTTTGTGCAACTTATTAAGTGTGATTGTTTCATGATTTGGATTGATATATTACAAATCTAAAATTAGTGCCTCTATATATGGAACAAGATCCTCTCCATTTCAAGTCACAAATCCAAAAAATAAAATCTTAACCTTGTTTGAGAAAATTGAGAGGATAAACCGTGGCATTTTCACTAATGGCTTCCCTTCCCTATGTGTCATGCCAGTTAATTTAGAAAACCGAGTAACCCGATTTCAATCCTAAATTAAGGACCAAAAGCAATTGAAGTGCATCGCAGATACCAGTGTGAGATGAGGAAATAATTACTCTAAACCCTCACCGAGGCCTGGAGGCATTCCCAAGCTCTGGACAAGATCACTCACCCTTCCTCATGGCCTGAAAAATATATTGGCCGAGACTTTCGGTTTTATAGCAAAGGTGGTAGAAGAGTTTCAATCACAAAAAAACTGAACTTCTCACCTAGACACTTCTGATGTGCGTCCGTGTACGCCTCAGTAACTAAAAGCGAAAGTTTCTGCACCTAATTTAAAACATATATGTTTTTTTTAGTAAGTATATGCATAAACCCTAAACCAATTGGACACTTTAATTTCCTACATTTTTAAAGATTCTGCACAATTGGAAGGTTGACAGACCCCCTATTAACCAATTAAGTAGTTTAAAATTTTTTCCAAAATTTTTTCCTTCTTTTCTAAATATACTAACATAATACCCGTGCGATGCACAACTTTATCAAAATTCATATGTAAACAATATTTATTAAAATTAAATAATAAAATAGATAACAAAAATAAATGAATATTTTACTTTTTAAGTTACATAATGAATGCATATTGTTTGCGAGACAGAGTATCTCTCTCTCTCTCTCTCTCTCTCTCTCTCTCATATATATCTAAAATAATTGAATGGAAGATGGTAGATAACTATATAACCAAAATAAAAAGATTTTGAATAATATATTGAGCTTTAAGGCTCAAGTAAGCACCAATGTATATTTAAATGCAAAAACCTTGAGATATGATGAGAATTGAGAAGTAATACCAAGTAACATCCCTTGTGAACAATAAGTTGTATTATTTGATCTCAACCTCTATCTCTCTATTATTATCAAAACAAAATAAGTCCTACAAAATATATATATATATAGTCATAATTTATAATTTATAAATTCTATATTTGATTTTAAAAGAAAAAAGTTTAAGTAAAAGCAAATAAATGAAACCAAGAATTAGATATAAATCATATGTACTAAAAGCAAATTTAGTAAATTGAGTTGGTGATAATATGAGAATAACAATTAGTATTTTAAGAAATACAAAAAGTTAGAATAGAGTGACTAATCATATATGGGTAACTACTAATTAATATACAACAATTTTGGCAACAAAAAAAAAAAAAACAAAAAAAAAACAAAAAAAAACAAAAACAAAAACAAAAACAAAAACAAAAGTAGAGATGATAAAGATGAAAATTGAATTTTTGTCCCTGAGAGTAATAAGTAATTCTAATCAAGTTAATTAATTTTTAAAAAAATGTCTAGATAAGTATCCTCCTTTGTTTTCCATGCCAAATTGATAAACAATACTATACTGAAAAAGCATTCATATAATTATTTACCTCATAAAGAGTTTTTTGTTCTCTTCACATATCTGATCAATCTTGTTGCATAGGAAACCTGCAAATACCTAGCAAGGACTTAAAATCAAATTATGTGTTTTACCTACCACATAGAATGCAGTGAGAATAATGGCCCAGCAGCATCAATTTGTAAATATATATACATATATGGATAAGAATCATGCATTGTAATTTTATGAGTGAAGATCGATGACCTAACTGAGGCTGAAAATATTATTTACAAAAAAAAACCAAGAATCACAAAGAACAACAAATTTTATTTCAAAGCGAGACTAATAAATCAAGAAATAAGCATTTTATTGAAAGACTCAAAACGCCAAGGAGATGGATTTTATGAATGGTTGAGGAAAATTGGTGGCGCTTCATATGTTGTTCTTTCTCTGGTTTATATATTGTTATTAGCATTAGATGTTAGCAGCTGAAACGGGATTTAGCTAAAATAATCCAATTAAACTGTAGATTGATATTGAGGAAATATTTCATTCAATTACTTTAAGGATATGTTCATTATCCATTGTAATTTTTTATTAACTGATATATAAATATAAATTACCTAAGCTAAATAAGAATTGCAATTTGACTATAAATCATTCATCACAAACCAAGCACTAGATGCATATATCTAGAACTATATTAATTTTGATTTAAATGAAGATACTTTTTTTTTTTTTATAATCTAAATGAAGTTACCTTTATCTTAAAAATCTTATCTCGTATGTATATCTTTTCCAATTCTAAAATCTCTCACAACTCCATAATTAACGTTAAAAAAAATTATATGAATTATAAAAGATGAAGTAGCTGATATGTGGTAAAAGAAATTTACGTAAAAATCAAATAGGAAAACACAAATTGCTACTTTATCCCAAAAAAAAATGATAAGAATAGAATTTGGTGTTGCTACTTAGCGCAACCACAACTTCTAAACCCTTACCGCAAAATTGGTGAAGTCACTTAGTGCAATCGCAGCTTCTAAGCCTAACTTTTAAACGTACGTTTTTTTAAAGAAATTAAACGTTGAAGAATTTTGGATTGTAATATTAAGATTTTTAGTAACTTAAAGGATTAGATGAAGAATTTGGATTGTAATCAAATTATAAACTTAGAAATTATAGGAGAATAAGATAAGGACAATATATATATATATATATATATATATATATCTATTTTTAAAAAAATCTAACAAAATTTATACAATTTGGTGAAGTCATTTGGCGCAACCATGATGTCTAAGCCCAACTTTTATTATACGACTTCAAAACCCAACTTTTAAACGTACTTTTTTTTTGTTGTTGAAGAAATTAAACATTGAAGAATTTTGGATTGTAATATTAAGATTTTTTGTAACTTAAAGGATTACATGAAGAATCTGAATTGTAATCAAATTATAAACTTAGAAATTATAGGAGAAGAAGATGAGGACAAAAAAATATATATCTATTTTTTTTAAAATCTAACAAAATTTCACTTGACGCAATCACGATATTTAAGCCCAATTTTTATTATATAGTATATGATTTCCAAGATATGCACTCAATAATAATTGGATCCTTAAATGGGCATGTTTCTTAGCCTAAAATCAAATGGTTGAGCATCATTAGCCTAAATCAAAGGAGTTCATATGTGGTATTAGCAAAGGCACAATATTCTACTTTAGTACTAGAGCGGGCCACAAGGATTTGTTTCTTGCTTTGCCAAGAAATCAAAGAAGAACCAAGAAGAAGCAATAACTAGTGGTGGACCTATGATCAGTGGGATCTCCTACCCAATCAGCATCCGAGAACGCACAGAGAACAAGAAGAGATTGAGCAAAGTAGAAAAGGTCATAGAAGAGAGTGCCTTTTAGGTATCGAAGAATTCGCAGAACATCAACATAGTGAGTTGATTGTGGAGTAGACAGATACTGGCTTACCTAGTGAACAACATAGGAAATGTCTGGACGAGTGATAGAGAGATAAACTAGGCTGCCAACCAATCATTTGTAAAGAGAGGGATTAGGCAATGGTTTCCCCCTTGAGGGAGTCAAATATGCATTAAGTTCAACTAGAGTGTCAACAGCCTTGCTATCAGTAAGTCTAGCTCGATACGAAAGTTCAGAAGCATACTTGGCCTGAGTAATATAAAGACCATTTGTGGAATGAGTGATTTTAAGACCCAACAAGTAGCTGAGATGTCCAAGATCTTTCATCTCAAATTGTTGACTGAGAAAATCTTTGAGTTCTTGAATGCCACTAAGGTCTTCACCAGTTATGATTATATCATCCATATATAGGAGAAGCAAAATGTTGTCTTTGTCAGTGTGACGAAGAAATAAGGTAGAATCATAATGATTGGCAATGTAACCAAAGTGAGAGATGGTAGAGTTGAACTTGGCAAACCAAGCTCGTGGAGCTTGTTTAAGGCAATAAAATGTACGTCAAATGTGACAAACCTTGTTTGATTCAATAGAGAGACCAAGAAGAGGTTGCATATAAACTTCTTCACTTAGATTCCCATTAAAGAAGGCATTTTTAACATCCATCTAAAAAAGATTCCATTTACTGGCAGCGAGAACAGCTAAGAGGGCACGAACAGATGAGATTCAAGCAACTGAAGCAAAGGTCTCTTCATAATCAATCTCATACTCCTCTGTAAAACTTTTTGCAACAAGATGAGCTTTATATCGTTCAATGGACCCATCAGAGCAAGTCTTGATCTTGTAGATCCACTTACAACTAACCACAGATTTCTCAAGGAGGAGAGTCACCAAATCCCAAGTATGGTTTTTAGATAATGCATCAAGTTCCTCTTTCATTACAATCTACCATAAAGGGTCAGTGGAGGCCTCAGGATAGGTGTGAGACTCGTGCAATGTAGCAAGGGTAGGGGAGGTGGAGGTGGAATGGATCTTACCCGTGTTAAGTGACGAGGTGAAATGTCTTGTGCAAGATCTTCAGATGGAGCAGGAGCAAGGGACCCAAGCTCATTTTTTACCTGTTCATTTTTTAGGTAGCTCATTTTTTACCTGTTCATTAAAGGGTGATCCAGGAGAGGCATCAAAAATATCTGGTGGTTAGACAGAAAAGTCTATAGGAGGATCAGGAATAACTATAAAAGGAATATATGGCTCATCTGGAAAAGATCAAAAATAGAGAAGGTAGATAAGGAGGCATAGAAGTGAAAGAGCTCGACAAATGAGCAATGTTCCCAAAAGACAACATTGCAGGAGATACGAAAACGATGAAAGACAGGATCATAACACCAATACCCCTTTTGAGTTTCACCATAGCAAAAAAAAAAAAAAAAACAAAGTCTAGACCAAGGCTCAAGTTTGTTATACTCATGTGGCTGAAGATGAATGAAATAGGCAAAATCAAAGGAGTGAAGGTGGTGATAGTCTAGAGGTGACCCAAAAAGGCGCTCATATGGAGCTTGATTTTGGATAACAGGAATGGAAATGCGGTTAATAGCATGAAGAGCAGCTTCGCCCCAAAAAGGAGCAGGAAATTTAGCAGAGAGATGGAGAGCCCGAACAGTGTCAAGAATGTGACAAAGTTTTCGTTCGGCTCTACCATTTTGCTAAGAGGTGCCTAAACAAGTTAGTTGATAAACAGTGTCATAGGAATGCAAAACAGCTTGGAAAGCATATTGAGTGTATTCAAGAGCATTATCAGATCGAAAAATTTTGATACGTTTGGAAAATTGAGTTTCGACAATTTTTGCAAAATTAGAATATACTTGCAATAATTCATAACGATGTTTCAAATGAATTTCACTAGTATTGAAAGGTAAAGCTAGTTGTTTTCCTAACTGACATGAAACATAATCAAAATTTTCTATGGACACTGAACCTAACAAACCTCTAGAAGCCAAGTGTTGTACCTGAGAGGAAGATGCGTGACCAAGTTGGGCATGCCAAAGTGCAAGGGAAGGAATGGAAGAAACTACAGCAGCTGTAGCTGCAACAGAAACAGGAGCAACAGGTGGAAGACAAAGGTTATCCACAAGAAACATACGCCCGAATCTAGGACCGGTCACAAGCTCCTGTCCCGTCCTCGAATCCTGCACAATACACCCAGAATAATCAAAGATAATGCGATAACCCAACTCAGCTAATTGTCCCACAGAAAATAAATTATAAAAAAGGTTAGGAACATTAAAGACACTAGACACCGAGAGGTTGGAGGTCGAGATAAAACCTATATTATGACCAAAAATTGTGGAACCATTAGTTGTGCGAATATCAAAAAGGTGTGGTACAAGATCAAGTTGAGAAAATAAGGATGAGTGAGGTGTCATGTGGTTGCAACAAGTAGAATCCATAAGCCAAGAGGAAGGAGACATGCTAGATAAGAGAAAAGGAATAAGATGCATTACCAATCATACAAATGGAACTAGCAAAGATGTTTTAAAGGTCAACTATGGAAATGATGATAATGGATTCAGAAGACTTAAACTATGTGGAGATGAGAGCCATTAATTGGATACTCTCAGTGTTAGCAATAGTAGCAGTAGAAATGGAAATAGCTGATTTGTATGATAGCAAGTCTCAATATTATGGCCAAGACATTTGCAAAATTTGCAAAAATGTTTGTTGGATTGTTGGTGACGATTGTTGCAATAAGAAGAAGACATGTCTTTATTCTTCATTTAGGAGTAAAATATGCAAAAATGGATTGCAACAATGAAATCTATGTGAAAAACTAGGTAAGGAGCACCTAGACTACAAAAAGTCAACAATTAACACTGGTCAAAGTCAATGGCGGCTGACGTGACAAGTCAACAGATGATGTAGGCGTGATGACGTCAGCGGCTGATGTGGCGCTAATGTAAGTAAATGGCATCAGCGTGATGAAAGCAGGAGACTGTGCATGTGTTGATGACGTCAACTAGGGGTGATGTGGCAATATGACTCACAGATGACGTCAGCAGGCGCAAAGGAGGCGTGTGTAGCACATGAGGCACGTAGATGACGCAGCAGAAAGTTCTGGCCACGCGTGAGGGCGCGTGCACATCCAATGAGGTCGATTCTTTGCTGACGATGTAGGTCGAAGAAAGACAATTTCAACAGTGACGACAATGACTGGATTAGGGCAACCCTTATGGCGCGTGAGGTGCGTGGAAGAATTTTTCCGAAACTTTGACCGACGGGTGGCGTGGATCGTCAGATGGTGATGATTCTAGAGGCATTGTGTACAGTGGTTGAAAATCTACACGATGATATTTCTTATGTCCTAATTAGCGGTCCAATGTGAGAGATCCGACAGAGGTAGTGGCCTTAGTGGTGGTGAGCTAGCTTCTGACAGTGGAGAGTCAACCTTGAGGACGTCTAATGGCCGCAGAGTAGTCAGGAGAGGGCACCGAAAAGGTTTACTAACCAGAGAAGTTAAGGCAGTGAAAAATACCAACAAAGACAAGATTACAAGACATAAGAAAATTAAAGCAATGGCTCTGATACCATGTTAAAAATACTAAATAAATGTATTGTAATTCTCAAGTAATAAAATATACAAGAGTGCCTTTATATAAGAGGCAGAGTGCGTAGTACAAGTATGCGTGTAATACAAGTAAACAAGGTGGGCCTAAAGCCCACAACCTATTACACGTTAACAGACCCAATGGCTACAAAGGTTTTCAATAAACAAGAACACCTCATCCAAGATTAATTACATTGCTTTAGGGTTCATGTGGTTATTTCAAAGGACTTGAGCGATTATATTTGCTCTTGCAAAGCATCTTATCAAGAAATCCACATGCTAAACCAATGTTCCATAAATTCTGAACAATGATATAGGGAGATCCAAAACAGAACCTTTCAAGAATTTAATAGATGTGAGAAGATCCTGCTATAATAATACATTTTACATTTTTTTTTAGGACCATCTCCTCCCCCAATTTATAAGGGATGGAGAATGAAGTGCTAAGTTCAATCTCATACCTATTTATAATAAAAATAAAATAGGTAAACTACACAGACCTCCTTTTAAGATTTTACCAAATGACACCGCCCCTAAAAAATTATGGAAGAAATGACACTCCTTTCCTTGAAATTTGTATAAATACAAAAGATAAATCCCTAAATGACTTCCCAAATGAAATATTTCTTTTTTTTTATTAAAAAAAAAATTCCTATCCAAAAAAGGCCAAAATGACACTTCTACCCTCTTGAGGTTTGTATAAATAAGTAGGAACTTTTTTTTATAATAAATTGAAATATTTCATTAAGGAATTCAGTAAGAGAGAGCATGGACTAGTTTGTTGCATTTATACAAACCTCAAGGGAGGAGTGCCATTTTATTCATAATTTAGGAGTGTCATTCAGAAGACCTCAAGGGAAGTAGGTTTAATTTACTCAAATAAAATTGATATAAAGATGAAGTGAGAAGTATGTGTAACTTGAGGATACTCACCTAAGGTCCTAATTCCATTGCAGCCTCAGTGATCTCTATGCGTTTAGGTTGCTGGTTTCCAAATAGTCTTACCTAAAAGCGTCAATTAAGAATTATTGTAAAGTTCATTGAATAAATAAAGTAAGGCCCGTAATTAATATTAAGACGTGATTAATTCATTAGAGGCTTTTTCAGACAGCACTCAGAAGGAAAGTACCGTCTGTTCGTGACATATAGCAGCAAGCATTTTGGGGCAAACAAACATCCATGAAAAACAAAATCATTCCACAGGGTAGGAACTAAGAAGTGACATTAAGAAGATGACCCTTTATTTGCACTACATTGGAAACATACATTGTAAATAATAATAACAAAGATATCAAATGAAACCAACTAATTAAAATGCCTACATGATCTTTAATTATCACCTTCCACAATGATTCCGATCTTGCTTGGTCATGACTCTACCCTTGAAAGACAGAAATTTATCCTTATATCTCACTAGATATAATATAGAGCATTCATGTAAGTGATGCTGAAATCTACTTTATCTATTTTAACTCATTATTTCACAACTCTCCCGACATCTCATTTCTTGTTTTTCACATCATAGTCAAATACTATTCATTTATTTATTATTTTCTGCCTCTTCCTCCCTTTCTCTCTCTAACTTCGTCTGACCCATCAAATGGACCCCCACCCAGCTCTCTTCATCTCCTATATTTTCTCTCTCTTTCCTTCTCCTCTGCTTTTGAAATTTTTCTCACTCACGCCTACAGCCAAGCTCTCTCCCCTTCTCCCACTCATCTGAAATCAACTTTCCACCAGAATGCCTCTCTTCTCCATCTTCCCAGCCAAACCTAAAACGTCTCTCTCTTGCTCGTCCTTCTCACTCTCTCACTGTGGTTTGATATGATTTTTGGTGGGTATTCGGTGGTTTGATCTGATTTTTGGTCTCTGTTCTTTGTGGGACCAATTGAGTGGTTGGCGGTGGCTAGTGTTTTTTTATTTTTATTTTTTCTTTTCCTTTCCCGGCTGGTGGTGGTGATGCGGTTGTGGGTTTGAGTTTGTGATTTGGTTTTGGTTTTGTGATTTGTTTGTGAATTGTTTTTAGGTTTGTGATTTTGGTGGTTGGGGGTTGAGGTTGTGGGTGGTGGTGAAGGTGGCAATGGTGGTTGTGGTGATGGTTGAGCGGCTAGTTGTTGAGTGAGTTTTGTGGCTACTGAGTTGTGATTATGGTAGCTAGTGTTTTTTTTTTTTTTTTTGTGGCGGTGGCTCAATGGGTTGTGGGTTCTTGTTTTATGTTTTTTTATTTTATATTTTTTTTAACCAGTGGTGGTAATTGGTGGAAATGGATTTGGGGCGCAAAGAAGAGAAGAAGATGGAGGCAGAGATGATAAACAGATGGAGAAGAAGATAAAGAAAGTAGAGAGAGTAAGAATAAATAAAAAAAAATAGAGAAATATTACTTAAATGAAGCTGTAAAAAAATAGAATATTTGATATTTGTTGTATTAAAACTGGTCTAGTAAAATAAATAAAGTAAGTTTTTAAGTTTCTAAGTTTCTAAAAACTAAATTTTGTAGGTTCTTTGCTGGAAATGCTCTAAACTTCTATTGATGGCAATTACTGTGGCAAGTTACTAAAAAAAATTTTACACATATAGCAGTTCCAATAAAGCATACTTTTTGGTTGTTTAAGAGCTAAAATAGCTTTTTAATTAATGCCTATGATCAATTAGCAAAGTAATATTAGTCTCAGGTTAAGGATGCACGTCCAACTCTAGGTCATCATGCATCTAAAATGCCCAAAACCAATAAAGTTGATTGTCCTAATAAATTTGATCTAAGGCTGAAAAAAAAAAATTTCCCCCCCTAATCCTATATATGATAAACCCAGGTATAGAGCAATACTTTTTCACTAAACATAATTTGAAAGGAGGGGAGGATGAGGGCCACTAGGCAAGTCTAAGTCCAAATAATATAATAAGTACTCTTACTCTACATATAACAGTACCATCGAACTTGTTATCTTCCATTAAGCCTGTTAAGTTATGATTTTTCATGTAACATTTATGTCGACTTTATTCTATGATAAAAAGTATTGTAATTTTATTAATTTATTTCCTTATATTTTGTGGGATTTATTTGTAATGTATTTAGTATTAAGTTGGTGAATATTGCTCAAGTTGATCTCACAACTTGGCTCGCGAGTGGTGCAACCCATGAAGGTCACATGAGGAGCACATGCCGCAAGCTGAAGAGATAAGTGCCAAGCTGTATTTCGCAAGTCACTTCACGACTCAGGCCAAGTTGCAAGTGACCTGCGAAACTCTCTGTTTTGAGGATTTTAAGTGTAATCTTTCATCTTCTTTACCATACTATACATACCCTCATTACCTACAAAATTATAAGGGGACTATTTAGAAGAAAACCCTAGAAAGATGTCTACAACACACCCACCCTTGTTAAAAAGAGTTACTCATCCTCAATAGAGAAATCCTTGTAGTCTCTTCTCCTTCCCATCTCCCTTTGTTATATCTTGAGAGGAGATTTGTATCCAAATACAACCCACACCTATTCAAAGTGTAGAGAGTGTTTTAGAGCTTGAGAAGCATTTCGGATTTGCTAAAGAAGCCGGCGAGGCTTAGCGGATGCAATCCGGCGATATTGCGGGATTCGGATAACTAGTGAAGACAAGACTCCGAAAAGTCCGTTGGTAGCTAGAGTTTCGAAAGCTCAAGTACATTGAATAGATTAGGCTTAGAAGGTTTTTCTAATATTCGTGTACTCCAGCTTATTCATTAGTTGATCGATTTCAACTTTGGGAGTCACGGAGAGATTTTTCACTGAGTTTTTCGATTTCCTCTACAATAACAAAAAAATATATATATTGTAATTTACAACTATGTTTTTGTTGGCTTTAATTTCGTATCAAATTGGATTATATTTATGTTCAATTATTTCCCTGTATTTTTTGTGGGATTTTATGTAAAGGTTGTATGTGAGAGATTGGTGAAGATTCTGTGAAGATAAAGAATTCATGACTAGCTCGTGACTGGCTCGCGAGTACCAACCTGCGAAAGGCCACGTGAGAAGCACATGCTGAAATTTGAAGAGTCTTAACCTTCAAATTTTTTTTTTTGAAATAGTTTCAACATATGACGTCTGCTCCTAATAATAGCTCTTTATCATCAGACCTAGACACCAATTTGTTTTAGGTGTAGGAGGAGATTGAATCCCAGATCTTTTATTCAACTATTAGAAATTTTACCAGTTGAGTTAACTGGAACTCCCCTCCCCCCCCCACACGCGCGCGCTGCGCGCGCGCGCACACACACACACACATATATATAACAACAAAAATATTATTAAGAGTAGGGATGGCAATTTGTGTTCACGTGTCAGGTTTGAGTCGTGTCAACTTATAAACATTCGACTATATGGGTCAATACTAACTCGACATGTTTATTAAACGAGCCAAGATTTCTCAACCCTAAGACGACCCATTTATTAAACGGGCCAATCGTATTGACTTGTTTATCAAATTTTATCAAAATTTTAAAAAAATATTATTAACCAAATTGATCTGATTTTGAAAAACCAACGAGTAACTGCATCACAAATAATCATTTAAAATTAAAGCATATCTCAATATCACAAATAATCAATCATAATATGTCAGAAAAAAACACAACAACTAATAAGTTTATATACCTAGGGTTTAAAGGGTATATTGGTAAAATGTTAATTAATTAAACAAGTCATATAGAACAAACGGGTTCCATAGGTTGGACATTAACCTAACTCGTTTATTAAATAGATCAGTTGTGTCAACCTGAATATAACACTAACTTATTAAATCTCAACTCATAACTTGCTAATTTCATGTTGTGTCCAATTTTGTCATCCCTAATTAGGAGTATATGCTGGAGGGAACATAGTGGGTCCGTTTGAATACAGCTGAAAACTGAAAACTGAAAACTGAAAACACTGTAGCAAAATAATTTTTAAATGTGTGAATAGTATCGCGGGACCCATTTTTAATGAAAAAGTTGGTAAAAAGTGAAATTTGTGGGTCTGTAAACAGTGCACAAATGCACTGTTCAAAGACAAAAGTCAACAACTGCGGCTACTGTTCACATGAACAGTAGCCGCACAGTACCCATTATACTCCCTCACACGCCTGAAAAAAAAAAAAAAAAAAAAAAAAAAAAAAAAAAAAAAAAAAAAAAAAAAAAAAAAAGGACAAAACGCAAGCAGAAAACGCAAACTCCAGAATAAGTGCAATCCAAACGGGGGCAGTATAGTGCCTTAGAGAAAATTACAAGCAAAATATAGCCTAAACCCTAACAACAACACAATTTTGCAAGCCCAACACAACTATATTCCCATGAAATGAAAAAAGAAAAAAAAAAAAAAAAATCTCTTGATTTCCTAAGAAAAGTAGACAAGATTTCCAACAAAACTAGCTGATATCATGAAGATTCAAAAAAGACAAAGCAAATAAGATCCAAACAAAAATTAGACATGTGTTTGTATCGTATAATGTCTAGTACACTAATGCTCTAGATAGAAACTTAACCACCAAAAGTGAAACTAAAAGTTCAAATCTGATTCAATTATGTTAATAATAATTCGTTAGATTCTTTATTTTTTTTCTTTAGTTGGGACTTCTACTCATATGTTATATATCCAACACTTTGGACTTACGTTCATTTGTCAAGTTCGATCAAATTGTATGTAATATAGGTAGCACACTTATTCAAGGTCACTCATAAATTATCTAATAATCATTCAAAATGATTAACAATGAATATGCTATTTCCTCAGTTTTGAGGATCAACCAAAAGATTTTCATGAGTTCAGCTAAATCAAAATTTGAAATTTGTCTTAAAACTTGCAGATCAAATAATTAAAATTGATCAATCAAATTTGGTGAACTACTTTCATTGTAAGCCAATATGAAATGGATTTAATATTTGTGGAAGGATGACCAAACTCCAAGTCACATTGACAAGACAAACAAGTTTTTCTAGGACAATCTACCACATGGGAGATTGGCCAATTAATTACAAATAATTTGTTAGCATAAAAGTAAATTAACAAGCCAGTTTCTAAAAATTAAAATTCCAAGTGGTTTTCCTGTGTGTTGAAATTCTTACTTTTTTTTTTTTTTTTCCTTTGCACCATCACCACGTATTCTTTTCACTTTCCTTATAAAATAACTATAAAAAAAAACACATGACATATTGAAATTGATAGAACATAAAATAGAATACAAAAAGTATGATAGGAATTTGTTTTCTTTCTATATTTTGGTCATAAACAAAAATTCTCTATCCCATTTTTCGTATTCCACTTTATACTCCACAAATAATGATTCTCACATGTCATGATTTTTTTTTTCTATTTTAAATTTTGGTTATTTTATAAGGAAATAAAAAGGAGTATGTGGGAAGTTGTAATTAGTAGAGCATAAAGTAAAATAAAAAAGTGAGACATAAGATTTTTATTTATTTGTCTTGTGTTCTATTTTAAGATGTCCCAAAATATATTCCTCTTTGAAAAGTTAATAGACATAAAATTGATTACTTCTCTAAATTACCCTTTACTTTATTTAAACACAACTCTCTCTCTCTCTCTAAAGTTAAATTGAATACTGTTCTTCTCAAAAAATATTTAATATTGTAATTTTAGAAACCCATGTCCCTTTTTCTTTTTTCTTTTTTTTGGGAAGACAATGTTAGGGTTTGTGCCCCAAAAATCCAATTTATTATCATATTTTAAGTAATTAAATTATTTAGTTATATGAGACTATTATACATAAACTAATTGGACATTATCATACAGTCTTTGAGATGCATTGTACGTGATTTATGTGGTTTAGTTACAAAAGATATAAATGACAAGTCCCTCATAAACTCAAAAACGTAGTTCGTTGTCGAAGATAAAATTGGGTGTTTCATCTATGAAGACCTTAACAAGTCAATCAAGATGATTTGTCTTGATCATAGAATTGGAGACTTCTAGTTAATGTGATGGTGTGTCTTAGTGCTTAAGACAAATTAAAGGGGACCACTGTAAGATTGATTATTTAATTAACAATTGTTACATAAATAATAAATTTCACGACTTCTATTTTTATAAACCCTCAATCCCGATACGATTGTGACCACTTTCATGAAATATACTTTGCTTTGACTTATCAGAAATGAGATCTAATATGACGAACAAAACCTTTGTATTCTAGGCAACTGCAAATAGTATTAAAGAAACACATATTCTCAAAATTGAATCCATAGTCTATTTCAATAGAGACATGAAATATACCATTGATATAAGTTTAATGGGAATTGGTTATTCAAAGTACTTTGATGATCACTTCAATAAAAAAAAAAAGTTACTAAATTTTATATTTAATGAAAGATTAAATTTCATAAAATATATAAATAACTAAAATATTAAGCTGTGTACTCAAGGAACAAAAGAGTAATTCACAAAGTGACAGTTTATTATAACTTTGTTCATTATGGATGTTTCATGAAGGGTTCAAATGATATCATATTAAAGTATTGAAATATAATTTATTAATAAGGCTTAAAGTGCAACTATATTTCCATAGTGATACTTGTTATATAATTAATGGTAACCTTGGACATGTCAAGAGTTGATGAAAGTGTTAGGTTCTAAGACTTTAGGATCTTAATGTATTAGAACTTCAATGTGTAATGTTGGCAAACCATGATCAAAACATTTAGTCTAGTTTTATGTTGCTCAAAGTGTGGTTATGTGTAAAGTTGGAATCGAGTAATTGCAGGAAATTACTATTCAATTTTTGCAAGGCTTGATCAATCGAAAATTAGACTCAACCAATCGAAACTCGTGCAGATTTTTTTTGCAAAATTTTTCAACTTAGCCCAAGCCCATATGACGTATAGGGTTTTATGTTTTACTTCAAGTATAAAAAAAAAAAAAACCCTAGCCACATTTTAAAGGTTGTTGATATGCTCTGTGTGTGAATCTCTTGTGAGATCTAGAGGTGTTTGCCTTCATACACACTTAGGGTTATCAAGATCAAGATTCATGTCAAGAGATTGATGATCGTTTCAGTTGCTACTTAAAGAGCTTAAAGAAAACATAAGTGGGAGTACTTGTGGTTGCTATGGATCAAGGAACAAAGTAGTCCGTAAACTCGAAGCTGTCAAGTGGTCGTGGTAGTAAATTTTCTACTCGAGGTAGCAATAGGATGTTAATGGTCTAAGTCGCTATTGTAAAATTTCAATTCTTTTATAGTGGATCTGTTTTACCTTGAGGATAGCTAGGTTAAATCCTCCCCAGGTTTTTTATCAGTTTGGTTTTCCTATGTTATCATATCGTTGTATTCTTTAATTTCTGCATTGTTTACATAATATGATTTACTTGTGTTAACCTAGATTTGAATAATTTACTTGAGTAATCACTTGGCTAAATAACTAGGTTAAACAACTTGTGTTTTAAGGGATCTAAAAACGTATAAGTGGTATCAGAGCAGGTTAGCTCTAGTATTTAGATCCTTTGATCTAAGAGTTGATCTTTGACTCCTGTTGTCCTGAAACATGGTCACTCTCTTGTAATCCCACCTTACTTTGATGGGAACAATTATGCCTACTGTAATGTAAGGATAAAAGCATTCTTGAAATCTATTGATGAGAGAGTTTGACATTCCATTGAATACGGATGGGAAAAGCTGACTACTCCTATAAGCGAGTAGCAAACTTCTTAGAAAGAAGCAGCTACTTTTAATAGCAAAGTCATGAATGCTATTTTTAATACTGTTTCTATAGAGGAATTCAAGAGAATCTCTAATGTTGAAGTTGCTCATACTGCATGGAATATTCTTCAAACTGTGCATGAAGGCACAAAGGCAATTAAGATTAACAAATTGCAGCAGTTAACCACTAGATTTGAAAGTATTAGAATGTCTGATGATGAATTCTATGCTAAACTGAATGATATTGTTAAATTTGCTTATAATTTGGGTGAAATCTATGATAAACCTAAGATTGTTAAGAAGATTCTTAAATCCTTGACTGAGGACTTTAGACCCAAAGTGACTGCCATTACTGAGAGTAAGGATGTGGACTCCATCCCTGTTGATGAACTTGTAGGATTTCTTCAATCCTATGAGCTAGACCTACCCAAGACAAACAAATCCAAATCAATGGCTCTTAAGTCAGTTGATGATGTTGATGGGAATGGATTCGATGATGAACACTTCTATAAAGATTGCATATCTTGCCAAGAACTTTAAAAACTTTCTTAAGAATAACAACAGAAAGGCAAAAAGTAAAAACAATGTTGAACCTAGAAATTTTAAGAGGAATGAACCCACTAAATTGAATAATACTGATAAACCTAAAGAAAAAGTAGATCAAACCTCTAATAATCATATAGGTCAACAATGTTTTGGTTGTCAAGGGTATGGTCATATGAAATCAGAATGTCCTACACTCCTGAGATCAAAGGGTAAAGCAATGCCTGTAACCCTTAATGATGATGAAATTTCTAATCATGAGTCTGGTAGTGATGAGGATGGAAACTTCATTACTTTCACAGCTACTGTTTTAGTTGATGAAAGTGTTATGATTAATGAGAACCCTTTTGATGGGGAACTAGTTAAAACATACGTAAGATGGAAAGAAAACAATTTTCACTTGTATTTCTCTTCAACAAATTTTTCATTAGAAAAGAAAAAGAATGTGCTAAGGTCAACATGAGATTAGTTGTGGGAAGCTGTTACAAATGAGTGTACTTTAGTTTGGAGGTTGATAATGTGCCAAAGCTGTGCTAATTTTGTTTTTCTCTTTATCTCACATGTTTTGTTTCTTTTCTCATTTTATACACATGTTTCTTGTTTATTTAACCTGTCATTGTTTTCTGCATGATATCTTGATGCATCTTGCTTAGTGCCTTTTAGGAAAGACAGGTTAAAGCCAAGTCAAGATTCCAAGACTTCTTCTTGCAACAACTTCCAAGCTTCAAATCTTTTAGACTAAGCTTACTTTCTTTGTAATCAATTGGGGAGATTGTTAGTTTTATTTTCTCTCATAATTAAGTTTGTGGTTTTGTCATAGATTGCTAAAGGAGGAGATTGTTAGGGTCATGTTTTCTATATATTGGCTCATCCTTTGATAAAACGCACTTTACTTGTAGTTGAGTTGATCTAAGTTGGGTTTAATGTATCAACAAGTGTGTGAAGTTTACTTTACAAGTGGTATCATTAAAGGTATGAAGATTAATTCAAGAAATGAGTGAAGAAAAATTGTTTCATTAAATCTCGACCCTTGTTTCGACACTAGCATCTATCGAGACATAATGAAGAATTCTCAACACAAGCTCGACACATCTTGAAACCCTAGCCTCCTCCTACAAAAGAAAGAGATATTGTTGTTTTTCTTGAATGCCTTTGGGTTCTATAACCAAGCAAAGTCTCTAGCATCAACATTGAAGATCTTATTGATGTTTCTATGTGAAACTATTGCAAATCAACTATAACAATCAAAGGGTTGTTGTGGAGTTAGTCACATACTAGGACCCATGCAAAGGAGTTAATCACAGATTGGAGATTTGTGCAAAAATGGAAGAAGTCTTTACAAGATCAAGTCCAATTAGGTATTGAAGGAAAGGTTCAACTATATATTGGTATTTTGAGATAACCAAGGGTAATGGTAAGATTCCTTATACTTGTAACCGTTTTGTTAAGGACATATTTTATGTAGTTGGCTAATCCTTTGACAAAACGTACTTTACTTATAATTTGGTAGATCTAGGATGTATTTAATACTTCAAGGAACAAGTTCAAGTTCAAGTATTGAAATCATGTAAGTCTGTCCAAGAAACAAGTGAAAAAGTGCTGATTTTTTAAAACTCGATAGCTGCTCAACACCTCTTGACAGCTAGGCTATCTATCGAGCTCTTCAGTTGATTGTTATCACAATCTCGACACCTCTCGATAGCTAGGTCGATCGATCAAGAAATCTTCTGTTCCCTCGATAGCTCCTCGATAGCTTTCGATAGCTCGTAACAGATAGACTCGACACCTCCTCGATCGATTGAGAATTACTGAGCCTTACGAAATTTAGATTTCTAGATTTGATTTTCAGCCCATGCTGACATGTATGTGTAGGGTTTCTTTTCTCACAACCCTAGACCTATATAAGACTTATTTTAGAGGTCGTCACATAAGAGAATATAAGGAGAACATATGTAAAAGGTGACCGATGCCTTATTCTCTCTGAAAGAAGCTACTGCGTCTTTTGCGCCTGAGGATTTTGTAACCAAGTGCTTCTTGATCTTCATTATTGATGAAGTGAAGAACTTTGCAACCAACAATCTTCTTCTAATTGGTGATTAAGTCGCGTACTGGGATCTGCGCTATTGGTTTGTCATGTACTAGGATTCGTGCATCAAAAAGGTGGCGTTCATATATTGAAGAGTTTAGAGGTTCTGAAGCAGTAGAAGGTTTCTGCTGTGAGTTCATCTACGGGGATTGCAAAGTCTAGGGACAAATGTTTTGTACTAGATCTGAAACTTCTCTTTACTATAGTTGATTGCTTTTTGGGAAGGTTTCCCCCCAGGTTTTTTACTATGAAACTAGTTTGTTTTATTAGTTTTTTTAGGTCATCATATCTTGTCTTATTTATTTTTCCGCTGCATGATTTTGACATGATATTGATATTTATTTGTTTTAACAAGTTTTATTTATAATAAATCTAATTAACAACTTGGATTTAAAACTTGTTAATTCTATTAATCGGGGTCTAAATTTCCCAACAAATGGTATCAAAGCGGGTACACTTTGATTGGATTAATTTCCTAAGTGTGATCCTTGACCCCCATTGTCATGAAATCTCTTGATTGTTTTGATGTGCATGATCTTGTGTTGAATGATGATGATGATATTCAAGATACCTATTGCAAGCTTTCTAATTTTTATATGAAATCTCTTGAATATTCTACAAAATTAAAAGCTAAATTTAAAAAGGTAAAGCTTGAAAAAGATGATTGGATTGCAAAATTGGATGAAGCCAATAATTTGAATGAGAATTTTAAAAATCAAATTTCATCTCAGGTGGACAAAATTAAAAGTTTGGAAAAGTAACTAGTTGAATCTAAAAGTGAAGTTGAAAAATTAACTAGTGCCAAACTTCTTGTTGAGCCTAACTCAAAAGAAAAGGATTTTTATATTCCTCCATTTAAAAGGAATAATCAAGAGTTGAAGGCAAATATTGCTAGGATAGACAAAGGTAAACAATTTGATGTTAATGCTAAAGTTTCTAAACCTATGTCTAAAACTCCTCCTAGGTTGAATGATAAATCTGAATTTGTCCCCATTTATCATCATTGTCATATTGTTGGTCATATTAGGCCAAGTTGTCCTAAGTTGAGGTCTTTGTCAACCTCTAAGGTTAGACCTCCTTCTAGGAAGCCAAGTCATGTTTGTCACCATTGTGGTGTTTTTGGACATACTCATCCTAATTGCTCTAAGTTGTATCCTCATAAGCAATTGTCCAAACAGTCACAAGTTTCCTCTCAAAGACCTACACCTTTGTTTGGAGAGTTATTAAAAGTTTTGAGCTTTTTAACTCAATTTCAAGAGAATTTTAATTCTTCTATGTCCTTTAATAGATATACTAGGACATGTGCCTTTTCATCTTCACGACCAAAGACTCGTGCTGTATGGGTGAGAAATGAGCCTAAGACTTAATTGTCTTTTCTGTTTGTCCTCTGCTTTAATTCTTTCTATCTAAAGTAGGACTCTTTTTGCTTGATTTCTTATCTATTTTTGGAATCATGCTTTCATGCATTTGCACCTTTCTATCATGCTTTCATGCATCTGCATCTTTCTTTCATGCTTTCATGTTGTTTGTTTGTTTTTTTTTTAGTTGTTTAGTTTTTATTTTGTTTTGTTTTCAAAATAAAAATAAAAAGGAAAAATCAGAAAAATACGAAAATAATGTGTGTTTTGTGTACATTGGTACCTGTGTACCTTGAATGACCATTGAATTTTCAAAATAAAAATAAAAAGGAAAAATCAGAAAAATACAAAAATAGTGTGTGTTTTGTGTACATTGGTACCTGTGTACCTTGAATGACCATTGAAACAAAGTTTTCTAAATTTTGTATCTCTTGTAACTTAGATGAGCATCTCTATGCACAACTAAGCAAGTGAACTTTGTGGCTTTTGTTCGTGATGAGTAAGATTAAGTAATTTCTTGTACTTAACACTCATATCACTCTTTTTGACAGGAAGGACTAGAAAATCCTAAAAGAAATGTATAAATAACCATTTCACTACTGTTGCCTGCCAATCCTGATAACACATCTGTATGCTTCGGCATAGCAAAAGTGTGATATCAATGACATTTGTATACTTCGGCATAGCAAAATTGGAATGTCAAATATCATTAGGTATTTCTTTTCTTTCTCTTATATGCCCATGCATTATATGCTCAATAAAAGAAAAATATGCAAAGAAAAATAAAAAGCAAAAATATCAAAAATGCTTTAAATATGATTGCAAGCGTGTATTCTAGGAAATGTGGGAGTTATAGGATGTACCTTGAAAGTGATAGTCCCCATCAAACGGTTATGATTGTGTGTGAGTTAAAGTGATTTTTTCATATCTCAAATCGTCATAACATGTATACACTTATGTTATCTTGCGATGTTTTTCACACACAATACGCAATATTCTTTGCTACTTTTGATACATGTGTAGGTACAATGTGATTTGGCCATCACAAGGTTTTACATGTGTTAATGTATGCTCACTAAAATGTCTTAACTTGTTTTTAAAATATAAAATTGGTTAGACTTGTTTAGTGTGTGTGTGTGTTTTGGGATCTATGTGCATAACATTTTTCTTGTTGAAAGATTTTTTTTTCACATGTTTTGCATCCTTCTTTTATCTTGTCATCCATAACATCTTGTTTCATTACATTCATACACCCCCTTGATTGTCCTTGATCATTTTTATGCTTCTTGGATGAAGCTTTCTAGTTTCTTGTACCCTTTGTCAATCATGACAAAATAGGGAGAAATTGTGGAGAATATGTGGTTTCTTTTTAAGATTCTACATGTTAGGGGGAGAAATACATGCCTCTGTAAAGGAGAGATGTGTTTCATCTTGGTAGGGTGAGTGCTTACCTCCTTCTTCTTGTACACCGGTCTTGTGATCATGTTTACATACATTGTACTTATCTTTGATATATATGATGAGGCCAAAATGGCCCATTACCATGAAATTTTGAAATATTTGGGCCAAAAACACTGTTTCGGAAATAATTGGGAATGTACCATCTTTTTGAGTACTCGAGTTCACCAAACTCGAGTACTGTGTTTTTTTCCTTCCACCGTGGCACGCTGACATGGCACTTTGATCTAAAAATTTCGCATAGTACTCGAGCTTCAGGAGCTCGAGTACTGTTCTCCCCGTATCAGACTAACACTTACCCACACTTACACCATTACGCCCTCCTATCAGACTTAACACTTTCTAAATCTCAAATCTCCCTCTCAATCTCGCCTCCCTCTGAAATCTCCCTCTCAATCTCGCCTCCCTCTGAAATCTCCCTCTCAATCTCGCTATCTCCCTCTCAATCTCCCACACGCTGTCAATCTCCCTCTCAGTCTCGCTCTCGCTCGCGCTCTCGGTCTCGCTCTCGCGCTCTCGGTCTCGCCGTCGTCTTCGGCACCACAAGCTCTCTTTCTCTATTTCTCACGGATCTCGCTATCTCCCTCTCAATCTCTCACACACTGTCAATCTCCCTCTCAGTCTCGCTCTCGCTCTCGGTCTCGCCGTCGTCTTCGGCACCACAAGCTCTCTTTCACTATTTCTCACGGCAACACAGGTACATCACTCAAACTTTTCTCTTCTTCGTTGACCTCTCTATTTCTCTATTTCTACTTAATCTTAATGCATATAGGCTCCGGGATGTGGGTTTCATTTGAAATTTTTTTTTTTCTGTGGGTTTGCTTGGGTGTCATTTGATTTATTGTGGGTTTTGTTGGGGTTTTGTTCGTTTGTTTGTGCGTTTTGTTTCATTGTATTTTCACTGATTTGTTCATTTGTTTATACTCTAAGCCATTTCTGTAATTTCCTCTAATTTGTTTTTCCTCTTCTTTTAGTTCTCTGTGTTAGCATAATTTCTTTTTCACTGCGCAATGAATAAATACCTAAAAGACATTTATGGTGAGTCATGTATTTATCACTACGCAACAAACCATGTGGATTCACAACTTGGATGGCAACATGACACATCTAAAGACATAGATATCAGAAACTTCAGCCTTTCAAGCATCTTTTTTTTTTCTGAGAAGGCCCAATCTAGACCACTGGCCCTTGGTATTTAAGAAACTACTGGTACTTGCTTTTAAGAGGGGGGAAATAAATTATACTTTTCCTCCCAAAATTTGGTGTAGGTTTGATTTTGGTCCTTTAAACTTAAAAACTTCAGATTTGCTATGTGAAATTTTAGAAATAGAACAATTTGCTCCCTTCATCTAATTTTTTGTTTCAGTAACTAATGGTATGCAAAGGCATCCCATTTTTAAGAGAATTAATTGAATTACCATATTTGTAAGGGACCAAATTCGAACCAACCTCATTTTTAAGGGACCAAAATCGAACCAATTTCATAGACACAGAGAGATGGAATTTTTTCCTTTTTGAAATTTCAAGGATCAAATCCGAGTTTTTTAAATAAAAGGACCAAAATCGAACTTATCCCAAATTTCAAGGATCAAAATCTAACTTTTATAAGGCATCCATCATGAATATGTTACTGTGAAAGTCATAGCAAGAAATGAGCAATTCGACCTCATAAAGTCAAAAATCATAAGCACCCAGTTGCCATACCGGATTGAATCTCTCAAAACCAGCCAACTATAACATCAAAACTATAAAGCATGAGATATATAACATAATTGAAAAGTGATAGTGTAACTATTGGTGTAGGACCCAAGTTAAGCCCAAAAAAAAAATGTAAAACAGTGAAGTCAAACCAACACAAAGTAAATAAACACAACCGGCCTCTTCATGAACAGGAAATACCAACTCCTTTGATCCTCGTTACCAAAACAAAAACAAAAACAAAAAAAAAAAAACAAAACTCAAATTGAACTTGATGAAAGAAATAAACTATATATGAATGTCTATCTCAAGCAAAAAAAAAAAAAAAAAAAAAAAAAAAAAAAAAAAAAAAAAAACCTATATATGAATGTAAAACAGTATGCTAAACTTGATGATGGAAGAATGGAAAGAACTAGTTTGATAGTTTTTATTGATGAGGGCAATAAAAATTGACCTGGGTAGTCCTCAATTGCTAGCTGTTCTCTTGCACAGTTTCACAGCTTTCCAATCTGCAGGACTTGTGTGTTGCACTTCTTCTTCTTATTTCTGCATGTATCTGCTATAATATAAACATGTATATTTTAACTTTAAAGTCCATAATGTCACTTTTATTTTTACTTTAAAAATTTTGCATAGTTTTTTATTTTTATTTTTATTTTTGTGTGTACTTGGATGAATTTTTATTATTTGTATTTAAAATTTTGTTTTTTTATTTAGTTACACGGATAGTATTTTAACCCAACAAGATATTGTCAAAACTTCCACTGTCACAACAATTTCAGTTGGATATGAATAGAAGCATTCTTTATTCATCTATTTAGTGATAACATATGAACATAAACTATTAATTTGTAATTCACAATTTGGTTTAGCATGATTCATACAACTGAGTTATATTCCAATCAAATTTTCTAAAATGCCCTTATATAATTATAATTATACTCATTGTAGTTTTCACTTATTATCTATAAATTAAATAATTTTACAATTAATATATATCATTGTCCGTTGCTTAAAATTACTATTTCATAATTGTTTTAAAAAAAATAATAAACAAATAAACCTAAATAGATCCCCTGTAAATATTAAATTCTAATATATGATACATTTACTTTCTTGAAAAAAATATGATATATATATATATATATATAAGTTTGATTAGGAATAGCTATTCCAAACGTGTTCTTAGGTTTAATTTATCAATCAACCAGCTCCAACAAGGTATTGTTTTTCTGTTTCATCCTCAAGCAATTTTGATTGATTGCTATCTATTTGTTGAATTGACTGTGTGAAGTTTTTCAATGCATCCAACAACTTTTGTAAATTGTGGTGGATGTGGACCTTTTTGAAAGATATCATGAGCATAAGGTTCTTTGGTACACATTAATACTTGAAATGATAAAGAAGATAATTTGAGTTCAGTGGATGTGTATTTAGCTTGTATCCTAAGAATAAACAGTTGTTGACAAAGCCAATTTCATTCTTAGCCTTTAAAAAAAAAATTGAGAGTAATTTTGTTGGGCAACCCATGTGGTTGGTAATTGCTACTTTATATAAAATTAGTGGAGCTAGTCTTTGTATTTTCAAACAAAATATGCTTTGTATTTGACCTAATGGGCCATTAATCATTAATCACCTTTAATTTATGCCAGATATGGACCCACATATAGCGGGACCCTCTATAGATGATGTCTTGACGAGGCAGGATATGCATCGTTCAGGCGAGGTATGCACTTGTCCAAAATTGTTGTCAATATACGTAGTAGAAAGATTTTTGGCATTTAAGTTTGAAGCGTAATTGTTCTGTGCTTAGTGAATGCTATTATTAATACTAAGTTGCTCTGTTTGCAGGAAGTGCCAGGTTTATTGACTTGCCGTCATCGAGAAAAAGGTTTGCTTGAAGGTCTGCTTGAAGGTGGGTTAGACCCACGTATTACCGCTCATATCACGGATGCAGGATTAGATGGACTACTTCGGGTCCCAAATATAGACATTGACCATAGCTTGATCACGGCTTTGGTGGAAAGATGGCGGCCGGAGACACACTCATTCCACTTGCCCCTCGGTGAGATGACTATCACGCTGCAAGACATAGAGGTTATAATGGGGGTTCCTGTAGATGGGTTGCCGGTGGTGGGATTTACCCATATGGATGATTGGGGTGACCTATGTGCCAACATGTTAGGGCATAGGCCGCCGAGAGGTGTTCGTGGAGTTACAGTCGTTAAGAACGGTGGAGTAATGGAAGGGCCAAGGATAAAAGCCAAATGGCTTGAGGATCAGTTTAGGGACCCTCTCCCGGCTGATGCCAGTGAGGAGCTTGTGCAGCAGTATGCTCGGTTTTACATACTGGAGATGTTGGCTGGTATATTGTTTATGGACAAGTCTGGCGAACGGCACTCAATTAAGTATTTGCAATTTTTCAATCCAATTAGCAATGGAAAGAGATATAGTTGGGGTAGTGCAGCGCTAAGTTGGTTATATAGACACCTTTGTAATGCATCAGAGAAGGGAGCCAAGCAGACTGGCGGTGCCATGCTATTGGTGCAGTTGTGGGCATGGGAGAGGTTTCCACACATATCTCCTGTGATGAGGCATCCACACCAGGCACTGCCCCCAGGTCCACTTGCTATCAGGTATGTAGGATCTTAGATAGTTACCATTTAAATTTTTGTATTATCTTTTGTCGCATGGGAATTATGTGAGTACCTAATATGCAAGTTATGTTTGTGTTGTTTGGTAGATGGAAAGGGGCTAAGATAACAACTGAACATCCAATGCACGTCCTACGCGCCTATCGTATGTCGCTCACTTTGCTACGGCCAAATCAGGTATCGTGCGTTACAAGTAGGAATCGCTTTGGCATGTAGTTGTCGTACTTACAAGTGGCAATGAATAAACATTTTTTATATCAGAGTTAAACATTGTTGCTATGTATTGTTCACATCCGTTACACATTTTTTCTAATTATATTGTTAATATGGTTGTTTGCATCTGTTGGATCATTGCAGATTGTTTGGGAGCCGTACAGAAATTATTTGGGTTCCCTGCCTGCATATTGTACGGCAGGCCAACGCATATGGAGGTCTATCGTGCCGCTGATGCATTTTTGGGTGGTCGAAGGCCATCACCCAGAACGTGTTCTCCGACAGTTTGGGATGAAGCAAGACATACCGATCAATGTCGATACTTCAACTGACCTTCACAAGATAACACTTCAGGGCAAGCATGAAAAAGACTGGGTTGCTGAACATAGAATACATATTGCTAAATGGGCGGCGCATGCCACAATTGCCGATGCACCGCCCTTTCATGGGGAGATGAGCTACAATGACGATTATATGGTGTGGTTTCGTCCTCGCACTGTTCGCCATATCACGAGAGAGACCTCATACTGGGACACTTTGGTAAGCTTACAAACACTGTTCTGTTATAAACGTACCTCGCTTCACATAGTTTAGTTCAACCTACTAACACTATTCTTGTATACTTGTGACAGGTTGAATCACAGTTGAGGATTATGGAGAAGTGCGAACCAGGGTCTGAGATCTACAATGATTGTTTTAATGCCTTGCGAGCTGTTGAAGAGCTCGGTCGGTTGACATTGGACGATGCACGCACTACGGGCAACACAAGTGAACCGGCTGTAGGGCGTGGTCGGCAAGCAGGTAGACGTCAACGGCAAGGAGGCCGTCAATCTAGTCAGCGTCCCACCTCTAGTCGGCTTCAGACACCCGCGCCCACATCTGGTCGGCGTCAGACACCCGCGCCCACATCTGGTCGGCGTCAGACACCCGCGCCCACATCTAGTCGGCGTCAGACACCCGTGTCCACATCTGGTCGGCGTCACACACCCGTGCATGACCACACAATGGAGGAAGCTGCTCAGACAGCAGATGACATGTGTTTGGACATTGGTTATGACATGGGCTCCATGGCGCACGATGATGCGGGTCCATCCCATACATTTGCCCATGGGGACACATCTCGGTTCCCATCCATGAGGAGCGATGATACCTGCCCACCCACATCCCCTACTACATCTCTATTGCCCACCGCCCGTATGTCTCCCCCAGTGACTACCGGCACTGCCCCTGCAGATGTACATGGTAGAGATGAGATGAGATTCATGCCCACTCCTAGGCAACCCACCCCTGGTGCTGCCCCCCCTGAGTTTGTGCATACCGAGTTCATCCAGACACAGATACCCGCCGCCCCACCAGAGGCTTCACACATTCAGGATCGGCCGCGAAGGCCGCAACGGACACGGACACATCCTCCTGATTGTGGGACTGGACATGGTACGATACTTCGATTCAATACCGATTACATATAATAGATAAATGATTTGCATATTAATATTTGCTTGTGTTCTTTTCAGGCAAGGTGAGACCAGTCAAGCAACCAGTAAGGAGAAGAAAACGGGAATGATTTTCGATGGACAAGAATAAATTATGTAAGTTATTTTTCAGTTGCACAACTATATTACACTGTCCTTTATTTTCTCAGCAAAACTTTTGTCTACTTTATTCAACTAGTCGTTACTTATCTAAATAATGAAATGAAAAAAATAATTCAACTAGTTGCAGCATCAGTTGCAGTGTTCTTTTTATGATTATACATTCATGTTTGCAGGATGACCGAGCTGTTTTTGTTCTTCTTTCAGAATGCTATAAGAAATAGTTCTCTGCAATTGGCCTCATTGGAGCAAGAAAAGGCTGATGTGAATGTATTGAAACTGGCTGAAGATCAAAAGGTTTGTGAGTTGTTTCTAAGTGTGTAAAGGATAACCTAAATATTTCCTTGTCATTTTGTCCAAAGATAGATTAGTTATACCTTACAATTGGTTTCTTACACAGAGGCAAAAGGAGGAACTCCATAAGAGAATAATTCAATTACAAAAGCAACTGGATGCAAAACAAGCACTGGAATTGGAAATTGAGAGATTGAGAGGGCACGGGTGCGTAAAGGTTGTTTTGTTATTGCTCATGCCGATGGGAACTTGTATGTGTATGAAAAGGCAAGCCTTGAACTCTTATATTTCTCCATGTTGTATGTTTTGATTTGAGCATGTTTTTACCCTTTTCTTTTCCTTTTATTTTTTCCTAGGGCAAAGATGGCGCAAATGATTCTTCATTCCCTTTTGTCAAAGATCCAATGCAGTTTTCTACTGCGCATGCATGTTACAGTAAGGTGCTGGAATTGATTGCTATTTATCAAGTTGTTTTGGTTGTTCTTCATATATGGATCTTTCCTTTCTATTATTTGTTTCTTTGTTTAAATTGTTTTTTTTTTTTTTTAGACAATGAGCTCTAGCTCAAATGACACCTCCTCCCCTTGTAATAGTTGGGTGTACTATTCCACCAGATGCATATGATGCATGTGTAATTTACCAATAAAAAAAAATGGTGTTTGTAGAGGTGAATTGTGAGATTCCATAACTAATTAATTGTTAGGCAATATGTGGCATGTAGTTTTTTTCTTTTTAGAATTTAGCTTTGCAAATTGTGTTAAATTTTGAATAAGGCATGACAATGCAACATTTTTCTTGCCCTGGTTATTAGATTTCAATTTGCTAATAGTGGACAGACACCTGCATTGTAATTGAATAGTTGTAGGAGTCCTGATGTTACTTTAGTTCCATCATTCAGATTTCAATACGTCAAATACATTGTGCTTGGATCATTTCCAATGGTAGACTCCTAGTCTCACATTGGCATTGATTGGGGGACTTCACATGTTAATTCGATCTTCACTCTCTCTGGTTGTTTTAGTCATGTCTTTTGTTTATTCAAATTTTCCATCTGTATATTGATATTTAAGTTGATAGCTTCAACTAATGTTTCATCATAGGACACCATTTTGTGCCTTGACAAATGGTTTCCATTCAATGTAATATTCCCGTTGTCTAATTGGTACAATTGGCCCATGCATGCATCCGTTTGCTATGATATAAATTCCAACTGGTACTTGGACTTTGGGCACAAAATTGGTGATTTAATTGCTCTACATTAGGATCTGTGAAGTTGCCTTTGTTCCAAAATTAGCACAAGGAGTGGAAGTCTGTCACCTCCTCCTAATTTATTTTCAACTCTCTGTCTAGATTGTAAAAGCTTATATCTTGGTAGTGTTTGACTTTGCAGTAGGTGATTGTTTATGGTCAGTATCATAAGAATAACAACATTGTATGACTAAAACACATTAAATGAGTGGTGTGTTTGTGTGTCTACCTTCCATTGAATGTTATGAGAATAATATTATTTGCTTGAGAGATTTTCTGTATTTTGTGTTGGTGCCTTTGCATTCATGTTTTAGGTGGGCAGCAGTAGGTACTAGGTTCAACCTAGACCACAGTATTATGGCTCAATAACCAGGAAATGCCAAAGTGCTTAATATTACATCATGCATGTTGCACTATGCCTGGTTCTCGAACATACTTCCAAGGTTTGAGTCTTTCTTAAGTTGTTATAGTGTTAGTTGAGCAAGGTCAGTTTTTTCAGGTTTGTGAAGGTTTTTGTGCAGGTATATTGGTAGCATCCTTTAAGTGACTTAGCTGAGTACTCACTTCACCTTTTTACTTGTCACTAGGCTGAATATTACTTGACATATATAAGGGATACATCTGATGTGTTGAATAATTTTTTTTCTTTCTTCACTTAACATTTCTTTGTTAAACATTCATGGAATCGTTACTGTAGTATCAGCCTCAGTAAGTGTACAATTCTATCAATTGGTATACTGAACATATTGAGCCTGAGACTTATGTGTAAGATTATTCTAATTTCTTGTAAGTTTTTTCTACTGAATCAGCTATTAGAAGATAATGTAGATGATGATTCCCTTGCAAAGAGTGATGATCATTTGACTTCAACAAAGATGGAGGCTGAAGCCAATCATGGGTCTTCTGCTGTCCCAAATAGTGCCGAAGATAGTAATCTTAAACGGATGAAACCTTCATCCGTATCTTCTGTAAGTAGTTCAGTTGGATAACCATTTATGTATGCATTTCTTAGTTCTAGATGCATTTGCATTATTAATTTACTGCATTCCAACATTCTCTAGAAATTTAAAAAGTATTCTTGCTTTCATAAGCAGTTCTCCTCACCCTCAAAAACCTTTATCTTATGTAGCAGGCCAGATTGTCATGCATATGCTATATAGTATTGAACCAATGACATTCTTTTGTATTTATGTGTGATAAGTTGGAAGTTTAGAAATTGAATTTCCTTGTGAAGGGCGATGGACTAAGAAAAAGCAAGTTTGTCAAAAGGCTGGATGTTCCTGTTAGTGAGAGTGTCTTTGGTGGAATAGCAAAAGCAGAGCTCTCAGAAGCTGAAAAGATACAACATCAGCTGGTGCAACAAGACTTAAAGATGGAGCATGCAAAAGAAATGAAAAATGCATTGGCGTCTTATGTCTACGAGATGCGTGATAAGGTATAACATCAAAATTCAGAATGAATGGTTGAGTTATAATCCCAAATCTAAAGCCCCCTTCTCAGGCTAGGGGAGCCTGCTGAAAAATTTGAATCATACCTATTTCACCTTAGCAAAGCCTTTGTAGAATATGCTATAAACTTGTTATAGTTGTGTATAGGAACTATACACATTGTCCTATACACAACTTGTTATTGTATCTGTTTCAAGGGCAGTGTGTTTACACTCATAAACACATTGTCCTTTTTCATCAATAAAACTCTTATTATCTATCAAAAAAAATAAAAGTTGTGTATAGGAACAAAACTGATGTTCTCATATGGCATACTTTATTCAATTCCTTGATGTAATGAGTTTATAAAAAAGTACTTGTATAAAAAAAGAGTGTATCAAAAGGTCAATGTGGTGTGCACCTTTAGACTTGTAGGCAGTGGGTTATTTTTTATTTTTATTTTTTTTTCTGGGCCTGTTCCTTTGAGCCTTACTTATGTCAAGTCTTAATCATGTTTGAAGTACGAACCTTACAACTTTCCCCATTGTAAAAATATGCCTTTTCTTATTTCCCTTTTTCACCTGAAACATTTGTTAATGCTCTTTAATGGCTGCATTTGAAATTTCTTTTCCCCTATGATTTTGATGGAAACTAAGACCAAAAACTTGCAATCTGTGTTCATGAAAATTCTAGCTCACAATGTTTATTTATGAATTTTTCAAAAATATGTATTTTACAGGATTTGAAATGAAAATTTACTTATGAATTTTCCTCATATATTTGACTGATGATTGAATCTCTGAATTTGAATCATTGGTGACCTTAAGAAGTTTCAACTAAGTGGATATGACTTGAACAGGGTCCCCATATCTGTATCCTGTCATTCTGTCATGATGTCCTGGTAAATTTTTTTCATGTCAAGTCCAGCATTGTCTTGGCCCATATCTAAATTTTCATATGTGAATCTTGAATTATAACTGAATTGAATTTAGGTATTTGGACTGTTTTATTAGACTTGATCGTTCTAGATGTTAGAATAACACATTATGTGAATAGATATTACATACATACTGTGGCTTTTCCACCGAGTTGGAGAGGGAAGGGATATCCTATAATCTTCAACAGACAGAAGAGTGGCTTTATGAGGATGGATTTGATGAATCTGTAGATGCTTATACTGAAAAGCTGGAGTATCTTAAAAAGGTGATAAATAATTTATAATTTTTCTACAAATTTAATTCTTATTTTTCCCCTTAAATGATACTTTTGGGTTGTAACAGCTGGTTGATCCCATTGAAAACCGATATAAAGAGGAAGAGGCACGAGCCCGAGCTAGTAGGGATCTATTAGATTGCATCACAAATTATCGGATGGTTGTAGAATCACATCCTGTCAGTGAGAGAGATGTGGTATGATCCTTGTCCATTATTTCATTGCTGGTGAAACAGTCTTTGTGACTAGCTTCACAGTTCACTATTTGATTATTTTATGTTGCAGATCATTGATGAATGCAATAAAGCAGAACAATGGTTGCAAGAGAAACTCCTACATCAGAATTCTTTGCCTAAAAATGCTGATCCAATATTATGGTCAAACGAAATCAAGAGAAAGTCAGAGGCCCTTGACATGTACTGTTCTCATACTTTATTATCTTCACTTCACAAAGTATTGATTTAAAAAAGCTGAGAGATGGGAGTTCACATATAGAGTTTAAATTGCTGACTGCTGTTCATACTGAATTTGAGTTATAATCTTTTTATTTAAAGAGGTAACAAAGAGAATGATTTTGGATAGATAATTGTGGAGAATGCATGCATGTTGAGAATCCATAACTGACCCTTTAAAGTTTTGGGATGAGGGTTTTGTTGTTTTGTATTAGTAATTAGTATATGTGGACTATAAATTTGATTGGATAATTATAAAAATCAATAGGTATCACATAAAATGTAATGGTAGCAGGTGTCTAGCTCAGTAACAGCTGCCATATATGAGAAAGTTATGTTACTGCTGCTGTGCTGCCTTTGCTTTCATTTAATATTTACGTGATATTTTTCTCAGTATCACTTCATGTTCCATCTATCAAAGAACACATCAAATGCAATCCCACACCAAATCCTTGAAAGAAGTTTATTACTCAATATATTTGTACTTAGCTGCTAGTAGATTTGGTCGTGTGAAGATCCTATCCTACAAACATCTGCCTTTATATAACTTTAATTTTAATGGAAATTTTTATGGAACTTGTGTATTCTTTTCTCTTTTCATTGACATTTTGTGTGTGTTTGTTATCTTTCATCTTGTTGCTTTTTCCATTACATCTTTTTCTTTTGGCTTTCTCCACCTTTAAAATTAAACCTGATGCCTCCACGGATTTGTTGTTCAGGACATGCACACACATAATGAGATCCTATGCTTCTCCCCCCAGTTTTGAGGATGAAGATGACTCAGACCAAAGAGACAAACCAGTAACTTAAAAGACTTTTGGTTGTTTTGGTTTATGTCATTTTCATGTTAGTTACTGTTTCAAGTACTGAAATTTTAATTATCAATTATCTTCATACACAGGATACAGTTAGGGAGGAGCCTGCAACTGTCAAGGTTGCTGCGAACCTCGTCAGGCTACTGGCCTATAATAACAAGGTCTGAGTTTACTGCTTTAGTTTGTTCAATATGATTGCTTTCTTGCTTTGGTCAGAGCAATATATAATTGTTTCATTGCCACTCTTTGAATGCACTGGTTTTCTTCTTTGAAAGTCATATATCTATTCATGTTATGGCAGATTGAGTATCAAAATAGGAATGATTTTGAGATTTTTTTTTTCTTTTTTTTTAAATTCTGTTGGAGAAGAATACGACTCTTCATGAACACAAATATTAATACCAACATAAGCCGGTTGTGGGCTGCACCATGCAGTTTATGGCAATAAGAAAAATTTATTTGTGAAGGTTAAAGAATTTATATGTTGTGGTAGAAACATATATGTAGCAGTAACAGTATGATGACTATGATTAACCATTTGTTGGTAGTAATGTAAATGTTTTCCCAATACAAACATTGCCCAAGTCCTTCGTACTATATATTTGATCATATTGCAATTTTATTTCAATCCAATAGAAGACATGTATGGAGTCACTCTTCTTGCCTCCTACTGAAGATCATGTTTCATTCTGCCCTTTTTTTTTATTACAGTAACTTAATAAACACAAGCAACTAATATATAATATTCTTACTTAAGGTTGTAAATTTAGCATCAATAAGAACTAAACGAGTTACTTAGACTTTCACTGCTGGTGGCATTGGAGTGTGGTGGTTATTAAACTATTTCTAGTTTACCGAAATACTTGCTTTGTCACTTTGACTTGGCAGAACATGTTACAAACTGGCATGATTGTTGGTGGGTGGGACAAGTATGAAGGTGGTAAAATTTATGGAGTTCCTCTTGGTGGAACAATAATAGAGCAGCCTTTTTCAATTGGAGGTATGCTTTTTCAATTGGAAGAGTCATGATAACAGTTAATTCTTTTCTTTTCATTTGTCATTACTTATTACAAAAGGAGGAATATGTGTGTAAGGATGGAGTATGAGGGCTTCTCCATTTCTTGTAACTCATACTCTCTCATTGCTCATCCAATATATATAAGTATAAAACTGTTATTTTTTGCTGTGCTTTTTAGGCTCTTAATTATTTTTTGGTGTTTTACTGCAGCAATTTGTGGTTAAGGCTGTTTCCCTTGCCATTGCACGTGATGGAGCTAGTGGTGGTGTTGTTCGTACTGTCATTGTAAGATTTGTGCTAAGCATTTCCAAGTAGATTCTTTTTCACCGTTCACATGCTCACAAATTGACTGAAACCCCTTGGTCTTTGATGTTCCTGCAGATAAATTCCGAGAGAGTGACAAGAAATTTCTATCCTGGTGACAAACTTCCACTGTGGCATGAGGAATTGGAGCCACATAACTCACTGTTGGACATACTGAACTCAACTAGTCCTGAGCCAATGAACATATGAAGTGGAGGAATCATAATGTTGATAGGCCTCTAGCCTCACTTTATTTATTTCTCTTTACTCTGCTACATCTGTTTTCCAAACAGGAACGAGATTTTAATCATTTTATATTTCATAATGGTTCATGTACCATATCATAACCAATCTATTTCTTATTCAATCTAGATGGGTTTAAGTTTATTGCCTGGTGTCATCATAATCTCCTCTCTGGGCCAATTAGAGGTCTGTGGAAACTGGAAATATATATATTTGCACCTCATCGACGGTGACGTTTTTGATTCATATTTGCACCCCATCTGATTTGATAATCTCATCCTATAAATGAAAGCTAGAATTTCATAGTCGAATTTCCTCTCTTTTTTCTCAATAGCCAAACAAAGATTATGCTAATTAATGAGCACAATGAAATCAAAGACTGAACAACTTGTATTACTCGGCTATTGCTCGATCTCCTATTGCTCTATTCGTTTCACCGATTCCAAATAGGCTCAAATCATTTACACATCGTTAATTGATGTTAATGTCAGTTTACTTTCTTAGGAAATGCACAAAATAATGAAAACTGAACTTTTATAGCTAAACAAAGACTAGGCTAAGTAATGAGCAAAATGACATTAACAAGGTTTTAATTTTTATACAATAATAGGCGTGCAAGCAATAACTAATACTACAATTTTTATATTAACTGCATATTATTATTTTGTTTTTTACTTCATCTAAAAAAATAGTTAATGTTATTATAATTTTATTAGGAATTTATTTTTCAGTTTACCTTAAAGATAAGAAGTTCACATTAGTGAAGTACAATTCTGAAATTTCTAACCTTGAATGAGTAAATGCTATCGATATGATTTATGTTTTCATTTCTTTATTTAGGTTTAGCATATAGCTAGAAAATACTTCTTGTCAATTTTCATATTAATTTTATATTGATGGTTCTAAACTATTAATGCCAATGAGGTATAGCGTACATTATACTTGCAATTCTGGCCGTATATAGATTACAAGGCCAAGATTCAAAACCATCTGGATGTGTGACTATGTGGTAATAATAAAAAGATGTTTCAGTTGACATTTCTACAATTTTATTATGTAATTAAATTTAATACTCGTTTTGAGGTGAAAATGGCCAAACTCATTACACAGTTAAATTTGCACTATATATATAGAACCATGTATGTATCAGCAGTTGGACACAGTTAAAATTACAAAACTCATTACATGAAAGTCATGCATAAAAATCTCATACAAACACAACCTAAAAACTCATTGAGGTCATTTAACTCATGCAAAAAAATTTAAAAACTAAGCATTTAACAAAATACCTCTATGTACTGGTCACAAGAGAGTTGACCCAATGGAGAAATGGATAGCACGTTGGTTGATGGAGACACGGACAAAGCTGAAGGACTTGTAGATGGTGACCAAACAGTCAAGAGCATGGGAAAATATCTGACGCGCACATGGACGTTCTGAAGACCTTCGGATTGACATTCGGACTGAAAATGTCTTAATGCTGATGGGTTGGCATTTGGTTAAATGGTACTCGAGCTCAAAGAACTCGAGTACCATTAACTATCATTAACTCAGACCGTTGGAACCACTTCAGTTCGTATGCGAGTAGGTGGAAAAATTGTGGGAGCCGGTACTCGAGTTTCAAGAACTCGAGTACCTTGTTAAATCCAAATTTCGCAGTGTTGGCTTAAATGGTACTCGAGTTCTTTGAACTCGAGTACCATTAACAATAACTCAGACGTATGCGAGTAGGTGGAACCACTTCAGTTCGTATGCGAGTAGGTGGAAAAATTGTTTGAGTCGGTACTCGAGTTTCAAGAACTCGAGTACCTTGTTAAATCCAAATTTCGCACCACGCTGTGTGTTTTTGGCTTAAATGGTACTCGAGTTCTTTGAACTCGAGTACCATTAACTATAACTCAGACGTATGCTAGTAGGTGGAACCACTTCAGTTCGTATGCGAGTAGGCGGAAAAATTGTGGGAGTCGGTACTCGAGTTTCAAGAACTCGAGTACCTTGTTAAATCCAAATTTCGCACCACGCTGTGTGTGTTTTGGCTTAAATGGTACTCGAGTTCAAAGAACTCGAGTACCATTGAGTGGGTACTCGAGTTTCAGTAACTCGAGTACCTTGTTAAAACTGCCAAACTTCCGCACCTAGCTCAGTTTTTTTTGGCTCATGTTTTGTAAACATGTCAGGCAGATTGGTACCCGATTTTCACAAACTCGAGTACCAATCTGCCCCAGCTGCATTTCAGTTCAATATTTTTTTAAAATATGGCAGCTTGGTACCCGAGAAACTGCTTTGACACCCCATCATGCTCATTCAGATTGCAAACATTGCTTGGTTTGTGTACATGAGTTTGACATCAGTTTTAAGCTTCAGTTTGTAACTTTTCTAGACAAGTTTTTAAAACTTCATTTTCGTTGGTTATTTTTTCTCATTTTTTTCAATTTTTTTTTATAAGTATATTGTACCCCACCATCATAAAAACAAATTTAGCAAAAGACCTACATAAACGGTTCCCAAATATAGGTCACATAACGGTTTGCATGTGTGTATAAGCGAGTAATTTAGAACAAATTCTTTCATGAGCTATATTCAGTTACCAAGCTTGGAAAAAGTTGGTTAGCATTTCTACTTTGAAGGAGAAAAGGGGGAAAGGACTAAGGAGACACATCACTCTACACTATCATACAGCATAATCTACATATATAACCACCATTGTTGTATTTTACATTGAGAATGGTTAATATACAATCACTGTTGAAGCTTAATTCTTGCCATCCCTGAGGCTGTCTTGGCTGCATTACTCTTTTGCTCCCTTTGATGACAACGTTTTGTTGCCTCTTTTGCTTCCTGAGATGCAGTTTGCAAACTCTTTTCATTCTCAATTTGGAGAAGCAACTATTTGACACAGGAAGCCTCGTCACGAAGTGAGTGAAGATGCTGAAGCTTCCCTGCAGCAATAACACGCGAGAGCTCCCTGTAATAGAGAAATAGAGAATAGGTGGGTTAAAAACGTAAACAAATTTCAACCAAAATTACTTAGTAAAATTATTTTAATCTTAATCATTCTTTTGGCTGTATAATTATTTTAATGCAGTAATGCACTGATGCAACACATAGATTAATAAATTATAACTAAAACTTCCATTTCACAAACTAGCAGCAATCCTTTTTGGACTCTTAAAACCAACCCTAATCATCTACATTACGTGTCTGGAGAAATCCTTTCAAAATTTTGGAATACTTAATAGAGAGGCTGAAGAGGAAACCTTCCTATTTATAAACATTATCCTACACCAAGTTCTATGTTTCAACTTGAAGAAAACCCCTTCCTGCGTCCAAAAAAAACTAAAAAACCTGTAAAGGTAAATGTACCTGTTTTTGTTCTAAACAATGTGAACACCAGAAAGTCCCATACATTTTAGCTCCTATGGAGTTCAGATGCTTTGCAAGGGAAACAGCAAAAGGACTTGAAGTTGTAGTGATCTCTGTTGTAAAGTATGGCAGGTCAATTTCAGCCAAGCTGTTGATATAGACATGAAATAGGAAAAGAGAAAAAAGATTAAGATAAGTAATTCCTTGTGGGGAAAAAAAAAGAGAAAAGAAAAAGAAAAGAGGGACAAAGCATATTAAAGCATTGAAATTAATAATAGTCAATTATCTAACCAAGTGAGTTAGATTTCTTGTAAGATCAATATGGAGATTGAGGCCATATATTCAAGATCCACCAGTTGCCCATGTATCTTATCAAATATCAATTACCCAAAAAAAGTATTCACTCTAGATTTCCAATGACGAGACCTTTTAAAAAATAAAATCATTGCTTTAACTAGAATTACACGTGTGCCTGATAAAATAAAGGTTAAAATATTCTTTTCATCCTTCAAATACAGGCCAAGTTCTCTTTTTATCCTTTAAATATATATATAATAAAATTTGTTTCCATCCTTGAAAATTAAAACTGTTTCGCATTTTTTCCTTCTATTTACTCTCCTTAAGATTTTTTCCAGCATGTCAAATACAAGGGCAAAAATAGAACCTTGACGAAATTTTAGGAAACTGTTTTTTTTTTCCCTTGAAATATAATCTAGGACGAGGTTCTATTTTTGTCCCTAAAATATGAATTTCATTAGAGACACTGACAAAAAAACTCAATAGAGGTGGATGGAAGGACAAAATGAGGAAATTTTGTAAATTTTCAACGACAAAAATAGAACTTCTACATTTGTACCGAAGAAAAGTTTTGATTATAATTAGTATAGTAATAGAACATGATTTTTGCAGTGCAATCTTTGTTGAAATTAAAGGAAGGACCGGGGGGAGGGGGGGGGGGGGGGACGAGATCTTTCCATTTTGGAAATAGAAGTCTATCTAAGTGAATGTACTTGCCCTTTGTCTAAATCAAAACTAGGCTTCTTGACATGTCAAGCAGCGACAACGGAAAGAAGAGGAGATAAACAAATAGAAGCTGCCATTTCGCTAAAATCTTCACATAGCATTTCCAAATAAGTACCAAAAAAAAAACTCCATTATCGCTCCCATAGCACTTGGTTGCAATGGTGTTTTATTAAGAGGAAAAAAGGAAAAAGAAAAGAAAATGAAGCCAACAGAACATGCTCATGTAAGAAACAAAGATGCGGTAATAATCTGTAAATAGAAACCATTACCTTGAAGAAATAGGTTGAGAAGTACCGTACGATGTGTTTAGGGTGACAAATACCAAGCTAGCTATACATAGCTGTAAACCAACCACTTTTTGTATCTCTTCCAACCCAAAATCCTACAAAACAACCCCCAGAAACATCTTATTATACTTAAGAACCAATTACAGCAATTTCAGCAACCGAGGGATAGAAAGAAAACAAAAAGCTCACCCTTAAACTGATGAAAAATAAGCTGAACGACAACAAAGCTGACATTAGACAGTATGAGCATGATGCTCCTCAAAATTTTGTTCCTAGAATGTACAAAAAATATGCACTAGCAGCCGCCATGGAGGTAGTACTTCCAAGTATAATTAAACGACCCGTATGTTCATCCATTCCAAAGGGCAAGTTCTTTCTACTCAACTGTAGACCCAGTGATGCAACTAACCCATATGCAACTAACCCATATGCAACCATCCCTATAAGTGGAAGAGGAACACCAGGCAAAATGCAAAAGCATTGAAATTGAAACCCTCTGTCAAACACATAACCTGCAATGTATTTCGTATAGCAATTTTCCAGTCAAATAAAACATTTCTGCCATGTTCAAAATGAAGTTGCTATGCCTGGAAGTACTTACACAGACACACACACACACTCAAGAAAAAGAAGAAGCAAAGAACTAGAATATATTTGATAATCGAGATAGTTTTATAAATGAATTGATCTGTTCATAAACAGCTCAAACGCAACTTGTAGAAAAACTTGTTTATGTTAGTATATCTAGCAAACAAGCCAAGCCTTCGTGAACAAGCTCATAAATATAAGGCATGATTTAAATACATATAACACTATAAGTTAATTTTTATACATGTATAAAAGGTACTTCAATAGACCTGAGATTAGATGGTGTAAGTTTGTAAATACATTATAAATTAGTTCCACATTTAAATCTACCTAGAATCCAACTGAAAGCTAAAACATAGAACCATGGCATTAACAGAATGCATATAAATTATAACTAACAAATGGATTGAATGTCCCAGCAATCTGCCTTGCAAATAAGATTCAGAAGTAAATAAACGGACATAGACAACCAATATTGTAAGTGTATGAGTTGTTGGAGACAACTTTGTATGAGTTTTTGCATTTTCGACAGATATGTAAAATCCCTGTGAAATCCAAGGTGGGGTTTTTGCCCATGTATGTCAAACTAGATACAAAGAGCCGTGGCAAGGAAATTCTATGAAAACTAGATCAATTTAGGTTGTGCCATTTCACAGATCTGAAGTCATTAGCTAGTCATTTTATAACTTTTTTTTTTGTAAGAGGGTCTCCCCTTCTAAAAATTATGAGCACGCATCAGCATGAATCCTAAATGTTTTTGCATGTTCGACAGATATGTAAAATCCCTGTGAAATCCAAGGTAGGGGGTTATTTATTATTTTCTTGAAAAGAGAAAGAAAAGAAAGAAAGATTGTGGGCAAGTGTTTGGAAGAATAATTGCATATGGAAAACAGACTTTCAGAAGAGAGATTGATTTGTTGTAACTTAGCTCCATAAAGCAAAATTCCTAAAAATAACACCATTTAAAAATTTCCATACCACTTAATCACACTTTTAATTACTTGGTTCAAAATCTAACCAGTCAAAGAGAGTTCGCACAAGGAAACAATGACAGTGGGCAATATGAAACTACTAGAATAAAGGGCAGATACAGCAATATAAACTTCCAGATCTGATATCGAAGCTTCTCAAAACTTCACACGCATAAATCACACTCCAATAACTGCATGGTCTATTTGTTACCAATCACTAGTTTTAACTTGGATAACTATACTAACAAACCATTCAGCAAAAAGCATCTCATGAGACACTAAAACCAAGTTTCCATAATTCATTATGAAAAAACAGTGATCTCATGACAATAAGCTTTCCACAAGGAAGCAATGAAACTATGAACTGCAGTGAAACACACCCAAAGGCCATTAGAAAAAGAGCATAAGTTGACAGTTGTTACCTAAACTAGAATCTATGCAATTAGAGAATAAATATGGGAAACAAAGTTTGGATAGGGCTGCCGAATCCTAAACACTAATGAATCCATGCAAGTCCACACACAATAATAAAGGCTTACACACAAAGAGTATTCTTTTCTCACTAATAGTTTATGTTAATGGTTTACTATTAACACTATATCAATAACACTATAAGAATATTAATGGTTTACTATCCCTACAGTTCATCACATTACTATTCCTTTCTCATCCGTAGAGCATTAGCATGAAGTAAGGGGCACACCAATCAAATCACCAAAAATATATATATATTCCTCTCTCATGGTATTAGAAAGTTCTAGCAAGACGATTTTTAGTGCATGATTCCATGTTCAAGACAGAGAATAGTAAAGATAGCACAGAAATTTGTATTTGCTTACTTGGACCGACATCGATCATCATCCCTTTTTGCTCGGTCAAAAAGAAGGATAGTAAGAAATATCACATAGAAGAAAGGTAGGAACTGCAAAAAAAACAATAAAAGAATGAGTTACACACAAAAAGAGAGGGAAAAAACACACACACACACAGCTTACATGATTGAAGAGAGCTGGGACAGTCCAGAAGAAAGCAGATAATATTTCTGGTACATAATGGAAATGCCGAGATAATCCCCACCTGCAGGAGCCACAGAAAAGCATCACAAAATTAGTTTTAGTCAAAAGCCAAATTTCAGTATTCAATTCCAATAGATGAACACGTTTGGAATAGCTATTCCTAATCAAACTTATATATATATATATATATATATATCATATTTTTTTCAAGAAAGTAAATGTATCATATATTAGAATTTAATATTTACAGGGGATCTAGTCAGGTTTATTTGTTTATTATTTTTTTTAAAACAATTATGAAATAGTAATTTTACGCAACGGACAATGATATATATTAATTGTAAAATTATTTAATTTATAGATAATAAGTGAAAACTACAATGAGTATAATTATAATTATATAAGGGAATTTTAGAAAATTTGATTGGAATATAACTCAGTTGTATGAATCATGCTAAACCAAATTGTGAATTACAAATTAATAGTTTATGTTCATATGTTATCACTAAATAGATGCATAAAGAATGCTTCTATTCATATCCAACCGAAATTGTTGTGACAGTGGAAGTTTTGACAATATCTTGTTGGGTTAAAATACTATCTGTGTAACTAAATTAAAAAAAAAATAATTTACATACAAATAATAAAAATTCATCCAAGTACACACAAAAATAAAAATAAAAAACTATGCAAAATTTTATAACATATTTAAAAAAAATCATAAGCATTTGCATGTGACAGAGGACTGGTTGTGTCATGAGTTCTAACCCTACTGGCTGATGATTCTTTACTGTTTGTGGAGCAAAGCATGAAGCATTTCATCAAACACATAATTTGCATTACAAACCCACAAAAAGATAACAAACCCAAAACAAATCATTGAAAATACTATGAAACAAAACGCACAAACAAAGAACAAAACCCCAACAAAACCCACAATACATCAAACGAAACCCAAGCAAACCCACAGAAAAAAAAAAAAAAAAATCAAATGAAGCGCACATCCCAGAGCCTGTATGGATTCAGATTTAGTCGAAATAGAGAAATAGAGAGGTCAACGAAGAAGAGAAAAGTTAGAGTGATGTACCTGTGTTGCCGTGAGAAATAGAGAAAGAGAGCTTGTGGTGCCGAAGACGACGGCGAGACCGAGAGCGCGAGCGAGAGCGAGACTGAGAGGGAGATTGACAGCGTGTGGGAGATTGAGAGGGAGATAGCGAGATTGAGAGGGAGATTTCAGAGGGAGGCGAGATTGAGAGGGAGATTTCAGAGGGAGGCGAGATTGAGAGGGAGATTTGAGATTTAGAAAGTGTTAAGTCTGATAGGAGGGCGTAATGGTGTAAGTGTGGGTAAGTGTTAGTCTGATACGGGGAGAACAGTACTCGAGCTCCTGAAGCTCGAGTACTATGCGAAATTTTTAGATCAAAGTTCCATGTCAGCGTGCCACGGTGGAAGGAAAAAAACACAGTACTCGAGTTTGGTGAACTCGAGTACTCAAAAAGATGGTACATTCCCAATTATTTCCGAAACAGTGTTTTTGGCCCAAATATTTCAAAATTTCATGGTAATGGGCCATTTTGGCCTATATGATGATGTATGTTTTCTTCACCTACCTCTACATGTGTTGTTTCTTTTCTATCTTTGTACACATGTTTCTTATTACTTTTATGGAATCTATTATTTCTGTTTCATACTAAGATGTCTTAATGAGTTTTGTTTAAAGCGTTTCAAAAATACAGGTTGTCAAAGTCTATTTGCCATAAACTCTCTTCTTGCAAAGCTTTTCAAGAGTTTATGTTAAGATAGATTTTATTGTATTCAACAAGTGAATATGAGTTAAGTGATTTATGACTTCTCTCATGTACTCATTTGTTTATTATGGTTTTGTCATGAATTGCCAAATGGGGAGATTGTTAAGGACATATTTTATGTAGTTAGCTAGTCCTTTGACAAAACGCACTTTACTTGTAATTAGGTAGATCTAGGATGTATTTAATACTTCAAAGAACAAGAGTTCAAGTTCAAGTATTGAAACCATGCAAGTCTGTCCAAGAAATAAGTGAAGAAGTGCTGATTTTTTAAAGCTCAATAGCTGCTCGACACCTCTCGACAGCTAGGTTATCTGTCAAGCTCTTTAGTTGATTGTTATCGCAATCTCGACACCTCTCAATAGCTAGGTCGATCGATCGAGAAATCTTCTGTTCCCTCGATAGTTCCTCGATAGCTCGCAACAGATAGGCTCGACACCTCCTCGATCGATCGAGAATTACTGAGCCTTACGAAATTCAGATTTCCAAATCTGATTTTCGGCCCATGCTAACATGTATGTGTAGGGTTTTTTTCTCACAACCCTAGACCTATATAAGGCTTATTTTAGAAACCGTCACGTAAGAGAATACAAGGATAACATATGCAAAAGGTAACTGATGCCTTATTCTCTCTGAAAGAAGTTACTGTGTCTTTTGCGCCTTAGAGTTTTGTAACCAAGTGCTTTTTGATCTTCATTGTTGATGAAGTGAAGAATTTTGCAACTAACAATCTTCTTCTAGTTGGTGATTAAGTCGCATACTGGGATCCGCACAATTGGTTAGCCATGTGCTGGGATTCGTGCATCAAATGGGTGGCGTTCATATATTGAAGAGTTCAAAGGTTCTGAAGCGGTAGAAGGTTTCTACTGTGAGTTCATCTACGGGGATTGTAGAGTCTAGGAACAAAGGTTTTGTACTAAATCTGAAACTTCTCTTTACTATAGTGGATTGCTTTTTGGGAAGGTTTCCCCCTAGGTTTTTTACTGTGAAACTAGTTTGTTTCATTAATTTTCCTGGGTCATCATATCTTGTCTTATTTATTTTTCCGCTGCATGATTTTGACATGATATTGATATTTTTTTGTTTTAACAAATTTTATTCATAATAAATCTAATTAACAACTTGGATTTAAAACTTGTTAATTCTATCAACTGAGATCTAAATTTCCCAACATGTTTGTCCTTAATTAGTGGGTTAATGGGAGTGATGACATGAAATTCACCCGGTGGAGTTTTTGCCTTGTGAGAGGTTTTCCCCATTTGTCAACAAATTACCATGTCAATTTAATTTCCGTTGCACTTAGTTTATTTTGTGATTTCTTGGTGTCTCCACAATTTACATGTAAGTTAACCTAATTAATCAATTTGGGTAATTTAATTAATTAACCAGGGTCAATCTATAACCCTACACAACACTTTGAAAATATGTTCATTTGTCAAGTTCAATCAAGTTGCAGGTGCACCAAATATAAGGTCACTTATTAGTCATCTGTTAATCATTTTTCATTTGTCAAGTTCAATCAAATTGTATGTAATATATAGGTAGCATACAAATTCAAGGTCACTCATAAGTCATCTATTAATCATTGTAATCTATATATATAATGATAAGTGAAGCTGAGAGAAAATCCAATTAGATTTCAATTGAATTCTCAATTTTGCGCCATGTGTCTTTTTTTTTTTTTTTTTGGTCAAGTGAGTTAATTGGATTCTCAATTTTGCACCATGTGTACTATCTAAATTTTTAAAATTTTGTGTCAAAATAAATAATATATTAATACAAAATACAAAAACCAAGAAGACCACAAAAATATCTTAAACAATAACATTTTGCCTGGACACTTCTATGTAGACTCTCTCTCTCTCTCGAATGTTTCTCTAAATATAATATTATCTATATCTATATATATATATATATATATATATATATAATAGGTAAATTTAAGAGAAACACAAATTAAGTGTCAAATGGAGTTCTAATTTTGCACCATATGTTTCAATAAATTTTTCTAAATTTAGGTGTCAAAGGACCACACCATAAATTGTCTTTAACACTCTCTGTCTCTTGGCTCTTCACGTTTCTATTTTTTCTTTTTTCACATTAATCTCAATCACTCTAAAACTCATTGTCTCAGTTCTAAAGAGAACCTCTCTTCTCTAAAAAACGAGCCTCTCACCTTCGCTAAATCTCAGATTAGAGTTCTCTCTTTTTTATTTTTTTTCTAGAAAAAAGAAGCAGAAGAAGGAAGATGAAGCCGACTTCAGTATCAAGAACGAAAAAATTCCCCTTCGCCCATAAACAACACCTCCAATGGAGTTCCAGAGCTTCTTCTTCTCTTAGGTCTAGGATTTTTTATTCTTCTCTGTATCTTTCTAGAACCTTCCCTGCTTCTTCTTCCACTCCTCCTTCTGTGTTCAGTTACCGATCTCTCAACTTCTCCTCTACGGTTCAATCTCTCCACTGCTCCGCCTCCATGGAAGGTACACTCTTTCTTGGCTCTTTTTCTTTTGCTTAAGTTTTGTTTGGTTGCCAAGAACCAAAGAATTTTCTTTTGTTTAAACGTTGTTTTTTTGTCAAGAAAATAGGATGAAATAAAAATGGAACTTCTATATTTTTTTATTTGGGTGATATTTATGCTTTCTTATTTTGGTTAAATTCCTATTTTTTTGCCTAGAAAATGGAGAAATGAAAATAGGATGAATATTTTTTAGTTGAATTTGTGATTTTTTTTTTTTTTTTTTGGTGCAATTCTTGCAGGTGATCTCATTTTGATGGTATTTTATAAGAGTAACAATGGGTAAGAATTTTTTTCAAAGAAAATGCCCATTATAAAAAATAATTACCTAATTTTAGCTTCCTGCAGGATATTTCTTGGTTTAAAGAGCTTCTAACATGTCCCCCCTCTCTTCAATTGATGCATTGATCAAATTTTGGGTTTGTGTAAAGGTTATATCATAGTAAAGGATGTTTTTGAGTTTCTTTTTAGCTATCTTGAATTTCGGCTATTTTACTATTTTTTGGAGGTACTTGAGAAGGTTTGCCTTTTTTTTTAGCAGACTGACAAATATGTCTTTCTTGCAGGTTATACTCTTGATTATTTTGACAGTCCCTTTTGGCTTAGAAGCAAAATATATATTTTATTGAAGCTTGTGTCTGGAATAACAAGTGTTGGAGTTGCACTTCATCTTCATGTGTACAATTGTGATGCTCCAGTCTCAGTTTACGTGTACCACTTTTATTTCCAAGCTCTAATTTTAACAATTCTTTGTAATTGTAATTAATCATGGTTAATTACATTGTTGTGCATCACCTTCAATAAGTTATGTCTTCTTAATTATATGTTCTTTTGAGTACAAATTGAAAGAAAAAGGTATAACTTTCTTGGTTTTAGTGTTCCTTTGCTCTGGCAAAAACTTAATAGCATTTTATTTTTTAAAAGTGAGAAACCAGGCTAGACCTTAACACATGGTCTTAATCATTTCGAATCTTATTGTTTCTTTATCAGGTTGAGGGCAAATTATAAATACAAAATGGAAAAGCATACAGCCATAAACACGAGTACTTTTACAAGCACCTATGGGAGCCAGTCATATCTACATCTTGGTGGAAGTTTACTGACCTTGAGAACATGCGTGTCTTAACCCAATTCCTTGAAGTTGACACATTGAGTTGCAAGATTCATCCATAATTTATTATCTTAAAAGCTTTATATCAGCCGTGCAGTTACTATCCATTTTCCTAGCCCATGATTCATAGGCAAAATCGGTTGGTCAGTTACTAGACATTGTTGGTTAAAACGTTGAAATTCAATAGTTTTATGCATTTTTGCAATGTGAGAAATGGCGTGGAATTGGAACAAGAAATTAAGGAAGTCAATGTTACAATCTATTCAAGCAGAGTGTAACAAATGAGTGAATATGATTTCTTTGTCAAGAGTATCTTTGTTAGTGTTATTCGTATATAAAATTCATACCAGAGTTTTTTTTTTTTTTTTAAGTCATACTTGAGTAACTTAATCATCCTAATAAGCTAAAAAAGTTAGGATGTGGCTTTTGTTTGTATTTTTGGCCTACAAAAGAATAATTGATGCTTTGATTTTAGAGTACCAAAAATAAAATTTAGTTTAACTATTAAATTCCGTTAGAGTACTTGAATTTTTTAATATTGTTGTCAACTGTAATGTTTTACAGTATTATGGTTGGTGTACTCCACATAATCAGTTTTTGTAATACAAGAATCACATGCATACTATTTTGTAAATTTGCAGAGATGCAAGCAGAGTTGCCTAGAAGAGAGAAAGCAGCCAATATTATGCGTTATCTAGATATTGATATCTTCATGAAGGTAAGAAAGAAGTTGTTGTGAATGACTTATTCTCTACCTCAGTAAATGATAGATAGTCTAGCTCAAATTGTGTGCCTGTGCTCAAAGTAAGATTTAAAATATAGACTCACCTTTTCTGGTCTAAAGAAGTCACATTCGTTGTGGTTGACAAGTTATGTGGTTTTATTTTGGCTTCTACTGTTTTAAGGGAGCATTAACTGAAGGCCAAAAGGCAAGCTAACAACATTATAGATTATTTATTGAAGGCAACATTAGCATGGAGTGTCAAAGTTCCATTACAATTTTTCCCAATTTATCATTTATTTGAGTTCACTTCATTACAGGTATTGGGATTTGAAGTGTACACTGTTACCATGGTTGGAGATCAAATGTTAAAGGGGTATGTCAGCCTCAGGAGGACAAAGAAAGTGTGCTATAGCAGGCAAACTAGATTAAGAACACCAATTTACCTTAACTTTTATTAATTGAAATAATTATGTCTTTGATAATTAAATGAAGGACGAGGTCTCTTGCTCAAAAAAAAAAAGTGAAAGTTGAGATGCTGGTTGGACCAGTAAAAGCACTATTTATGGATGAGATATCTATTGATTTGGATTGCTTGACAACTTTTCAAATAGTGAATTTGCTTAAATAATGTATTCACATTCTCCATTGAACTCCTGTCATCTCACCTCCTTCAGCCAACAGTACAAGAGACTTTGATCTTTTTTATGATATTATTCTCCCCTTTGATGGCCAGATTGTGAACCAAGGTCCCTGCAAACTCGAGCTTGATTTTTCGAATCCAATAGAAATGCTTGATCTCTGAAAGGTGAGCATCACATGGAGATTCTCATTAATCCATATGCATAATAAAATGTTTATATATAGGTGACATCACATAAAGACCAAAAGCAATATTCGGCATGTTAAAATAAACCATACTGTTTTGTTGAAATTGTCGAGGCATTTCAATCATTCCATGTAGGAAGGAGTTTAATTAAATTTGAAAAATAATTAAGGTCAGTAATTAGTTTATGTTTTGCTAAATTGTACACATGCATTGCTTAGATTGGCATTTGCTTTTGATTTGTGTTTTTTATTTTTTATAAAAATGTGGTTTTTGATGTATTTGTTTTTGGTGTTTAATGATGGTATAGGAATGCAGTGATTCTTAAGCCAGTGACTCAGGTGAATGAATTGAGGGAATTGGGTACACGCCCCTTTTCGAGAAAGTAGAGAGTTCATTTCTTGGTGGTTTTTGTTATTATAATGTATTTTCACTATTTTGTATGGAACGAATGATTCTTGTGGATGTTAAATTTGCATTTGTTAGGGTGCATTTAGGTTTGAGGATTTAAAACAAGGTTTTTAAGAATAGTTGTTTGAATAATTGTTAGGTGATTTTGTCCAGTCAAAACACTTGCAATATTATGAATTTGAAATGATATCTAAAATCTAATCATTTTATGTAAGGTGACTTAACCCAAAAGGGGGAAGAAAGCGTTACGCTTGAGTATTAGATTTCTTTTGTTCTCAAAAGTGTTTGAAATTGAAAATTTTTTAGATCCAAACATGCCATAAAATTCAGTTTGGCAACTATCCCTATTAAAGGATAAAATAGTAATGGATATCATTTTGCATTTTCCTTTCCACCTTTCTGAGAAGCAAACAAACTTAAACAATTAGTTAATTATTTTTCTCCATGCAAAAATGTTGTGTTGTTAACTCATACTTTCATCTACATGTGGTTAAAATGAAAGTCACCATTCATTGAGATTTATTTTTGCTTTTGTTAAATGTGAAATATATTTTTAAAATTTTGTGCATGTACCTTGGCAACATGATTTTACTCTTATAACATGGTCTTTTTTTTTTCTTTTTGTTAAATTGAAATATATTTTTAAAATCTTGCGCATGTACCTTTGCAACACGATAGTTTACTATCTATGGGGAATTCCAATTTCAAGTGAATAAGTGATGGATTTTTTTTTTTTTTTTTTTGGTGGTGTTCAGTGTTGTGTTGTTTCAAGCCCTTCAAAGAATTGAATTTTTATATAGTTGTAGTTTTGAAAGTGTATCTCTCAATTTAGAGTTGTGTTTTTGTTGTACAAATCCCTTTTTTTTCCTTTGGTGTCCAGATTTGCTACCATCTCTAGCCTGGTGTGTAGCTTTGTATATGTGCAATTTTGTCTCTTTTCGGTGTTTTATATTGTTTTGAATTGATTGTATATGATTCTTGAGTGATAAATCAAATAATTCATCAAAAGAATGAATTAAAGTTTTAGGGTATCTAATTCAGCTTAATGTTTGGTTGCTAAGAAGGGTAGTTGGGTTGCTATAATTTAATAAGTAACTTGGACATTAACACACACACACACACTCTCTCTCTCTCTCTCTCTCTCTCTCTCTCTCTCTCTCTCTCTCTCTCTCTCTCTCTCTCTCTCTCTCTCTCTCTCTCATGTATGTTTAATAACCAGTGCTAATATAATTAATACCACTACTATTGACCATTCATGTGCGTAAGCAAATGCTCAATCGATCTTGAAATGTTTAAGTTGGTTAATAGGTTTTTTTAATTCTCTTTTTTTCTTTCATTGTAGCACGGCTCAAATAATAAAATGCAATATTTTGTTTTTTTATTCATTTTTTTATCTAATGCCATCCTCCAAGTGATAAACCAAAAAAAAAATATTCTTAAATAATAAAATGCAATATTTTTTTTCATTATTTTATCTAATTCTATCCTTCCTATGATAACCCAAAAAAAAAACAAAAAAAAAAAATACCAATAACATCACTACAATTAACCATTCCCGTGCTACCGCACGGTTACATACTAGTATGATTAATAATGAATACGCCCTTTTCTCTGTTGTGAGGAATAACTAAATCATTTTCATGAGTTCAGCTAAGTCATATATTGAAATTTGTTTTTCAACCGGCAGAATTAATAATTAAAATCGATCAATCAAATTTGGTGAACTACTTTCAGTATAAGCCAATATGAAAGGGATTTAATATTTGTGGAAGCATGACCAATTACCAAACTCCAAATCACAACCACCGGACAAACAAGTTTTTCTGAGACAATCCACCACATGGGATATTAGCCAATTAATTACTGATAATTTGTTAGAATAAAAGTATATTAACAGGCCAATTTCAAAAAATTAAAAGTCCAAGTGGTTTCCTTTGTTGTTGAAAGTTTTCACGATTTTGTTTTTCCTTTGCACCCTCACCTTGTATTCTTTTCACTTTCCTTATAAAATAACTAAAAAGATAAATAAATAAACATATGATATATTGCAATTGATGAAAAATAAAATAGAATAAAAAAAGTATGGAGAAAATGGGCAAATGCCCCTTTCAAAAAAAAATTTTAGCATTTTGCCCTCTTTCTCAAACTAATTAGGGAAATGTCCCTCTTTTGAAAATCGAGTTTCTCAAAATCGATTTAGGCCCTATAGCGGCGTTTTTAAGGAGCCTATAGTGACGTTTTAAGGACCTATAGTGACGTTTTGTAACTCGATTTTCATAAAGTCGAGTTACATGCAATTTTTTTTATTTTTTTTTACCTATAACTCGATTTTATGTATATCGAGTTACAAAACGTCACTATAGATTCTTTAAACGTCACTATAGGTTCCTTAAAAACGCCGCTATAGGGCCTAAATCGATTTTGAGAAACTCGATTTTCAAAAAAGGGGCATTTCCCTAATTAGTTTGAGAAAGAAAGCAAAATGCTGGATTTTTTTTTTGAAAGGGGCATTTGCCCATTTTCTCCCAAAAAGTATGATATATAAGGAATTTATTTTTGGTCATAAACAAAAATTCTTTATCCCATTTTTTTATTCCACTTTATACTAATCCAATCATGATTCCAATGTGTCATGATTTTTTTTTTCTTTTTAAAATTTTGGTTATTTTATAAGGAAAAGAAAAAGGAGTATGTGGGAAGTTGTAATTAGTAGAGTACAAAGTGGAATACAAAAAGTAAGACATAAGATTTTTATTCATTTGTCTTTTATTCTATTTTAGGATGTCTCAAAATATATATCTCTTTGAAAAATTAAGGGTAAACTACATATTTGGTCCCTAACTTATTTTTTATATGTCAATTTGGTCCTTAAGCTTTTAAATGTGTCAATTTAGTCCCTAACCTTTTGGTAATGTGTTAAAATGATCCCTACCGTTAAGTGATAAATGGAAAATACAGACATGGCTAACAGTTCAAATACAATATTATTTTTATGCTGCCTAAGATGCCACATGAACTGCTAACTCAGCAACTAAAATCCTTACTAATCTAATATTTAACGAGCAACTCAGTTAAGCCCCACTCCCAGTCATCACCGGTGTTGTCCTTTTCTCTCACATTCCGTCTCTTCCCGATTCACCACTGGAAAATTCTATGAAAGTAGCATATTGGGGTGTGGTGGGTTGTTGAAGAATGTTGCGCAAATTGGTAGTGCTATCAAAGAAGGAAAAGAAGGGAACAACTTAAGTTTATCTTAATGTGTATGATCTCACACCCATGATTTGCTATGCATATTGGCTTCGCCTTGGGATTTTAGTGACATTCCAATTGTTCCAATTCAGATATGTGGGTCTGCTTTGTGTAGAATCGATGTTTAAATATTCGAAATTCTTTTTTGGGTCAATTTTTGGGTGAATTTGTTATGAAAATTTTCTTAAATGGTTTGATTATGATTTTTGGGATCTGGGAAATGAGTTGTTTATTGTTAAAGCAAAATTAATGGCTATGGAATGTGAGATTGTTTCGTTGTTTGGGTATTGAGAAAAAGAAAAAAAATTACTAAACTCAGATTTATTTAATTTTGCGGCTTAATTAGGGTTGAGTTTCTCAATAGTCTAAGAAAGAAGAACATTCTAAGAGAAACTTGTTTCATTCACCAGCGAAGTGAGAGATGTCATGAGAGCAGAAGACAGCACCGGTGACGATTGGAGAGGGACTTAAATCTCACCTAATTGGGTGGTTGATCAAATATTAGATGAGTTCGGATTTTAGTTGTTGAGTTGGTAGTCCATGGCATCTTAGATAGCATAAAAATAATATTTTATTTGAACTGTTAGCCACTTCAGTATTTTCTATTTATTACTTAACAGTAGAGACCATTTTGACACATTGCCAAAAGGTTAGGGACTAAATTAACACATTTAAAAGCTCAGGGACTAAATTGAGATACATAGTAAAGGTTAAGGACCAATTATATAATTTACCCAAAAATTAATAGACATAAAATTGGCTACTTCTCTAAATTACCCTTTACTTTATTTAAATGCCATTCTTTCACTAAAGGTTAAATTAAACAATGTAATTTTAGAAACCTATATCTTCATTTATTTGGAGGACAATGTTAGGATTTATGCTTTAAAATCCAATTTATTGTCATATTTTAAATAATAGTGTTTAATTATATGAGAGTATTTGTAAATGAACTGATTGGACATTATCATATAGTCCTTGAGATGCATTGTATGTAATTTATGTGCTTTAATTAAAAATGATATAAATCACAAGTTCCTCATAAACTAAAAAACGTAATTCGTTGTCGGTGATGAAATAAGATGTTTTATATATGAAGACTATAAGGCCTAGAGATCTATTATATTTTCATAGTGGTACTTGTTATATAATTAATGGTAACTTTTGGCTTATCAAAGAGCTAATGGAAGCGAAGCCTGTTGGAGTTAGAGCCTTATTTGTTCATTTGGTCTCATCTCAAGCCACATACTAATGACCAATTGTGTTAGCCCAAAAAGCAAGTCCAATTAATTAATCAATTGATTAATTAAAAAGAGTTATTAAATAAAAAACTGCCTAAGTACAAATCTCTATATATATATATATATAAAGAGAGACCTCATGTGGGAAAGTATTAGATTCTGCCAAGTAGCGCTCTAATTTTGCATTTAGCCTCTTTAACCTTTTTCTCATTAACCTTTTTTGCTATTACTCAAAAGATCACATTAACTTCTTTTTATTGTTACCACCGCGCACCCTTGGTGCGGTGGTCACTCCACAAGTATAAATGCTTGAAGGGTGTGGAGGGCAAGGGCCGAGGTTCAAGTCTCCAAGAGGAAGTTTCACATACATATACGCTTAGATTATGCTAGAATAGAAATTAAATTAGTCCAAATCATACCAAACCTTATGAAAAGCCCAAGCCCACTTATTCTCTTACATATTATAACCCAAGCATGATCCATTTTCATGTATAAATGAAAGCCAAGACCCTAACCCACTTACAAACTCTCTTTCTCCTCCCCCACATGTAGATGAAACTTGAAAGCTAAGATCCTAACTCACTTAGAAACTCTCTTCCTCTGTACAAGCTTCCCTTCATACTACACACACTCTTCAACTTCTATGCAAACAACAGTTTATAGTCCAAATTCAGTGATCTCATCTACCCATACCAACGTTCCTACTCATTTTTCAAGTTTAATTTAGCTCTTTTGTGTAAACTAATAGAGATGTGCGGTCAACGAAAATATGCAATCACTCTAAAAAATTTATAATAAAAAAAATGTACAATCTAATCTCAACAATCTCACCACTCTATTTTCTCTTCCTCTTCCAAAACTTCTCTCTCTCTCATTTTGAGTTGTATATTAGGATTTCCCAAATTGAAGACAATATTCAATCTTACTAATGGGTTACACGTTGGAAGGATTGTCTTCTAAGATAATGAGTGCTTCTTTTGCTATGTTAAAGAAAATGTCAACTAATATGCAATATGGCATAGTCACCAATAATCATATTACATTCAACTATATTCATATTAAATTTTGAGTTTTCTGGAATGCTAGGGTACTAGATCCATCATAAGCATAAAGATGATCATAAGTTCAAATATTTGCAAACAATTGAGATAGTACTATCATAGATTCTAACAGCATTTGTCCCTTCTGAAAATCTAAACAATTGATAGGATTCTAGCTACAAATATTTGGCATATAATCTATGATGCAAAAATAATTTTGATATCCCATATGGTAGAAACTAGAGCGGACTATAAAAATTTTTAGTTAGATGCATACCATTTATTTTTTAAACTCTTCCTATAGTATATATTATTTCAGTTTGAGACCAATATACTTTAATTATATTTTTTATGAAAAGCTTGAGACCAACATACTTTTAGGCAAAATTTTCCCGTGCATCACACGGGTTACTAACTAGTGTTTCTAAAAATAGTTTCTAAACTAATGCCCTTAGGGCATTTATTAAATTTTCCCAAAAATAAATGCAAAATAAATCAAAAGCTAAATTTAAATTACAAAGCATTTAATTATCTAAATTACGCCAAATCAACAATAGAACTCGACAATGATTGGGGCCAAAACCCCGGCTCCCGTGAGGGAATCCCATGCACAGGCAATAAGTATTGCATGCATTTTTTGCAATAAATGCAAGAACCTCCTCCCCCCCACCCCCCCCCCCCCAAAAATAAACTAATCTATATCTATATATATTTAAAAGTTAAAGCGTAGCATTTATTATTGCTACGCTCCAGTTGAGCAACATCAGAGGCCATGTCACTATTTTTTTTTTTTTTTTTTTTTGGTTTTTTATCTTTATTAATTGCCTATTGCAAAATTAATCATTTGTGGCCAACGTGATGCACTACATGCAATCACAAACTCTAATTATCTATTTTCTATATTGAAAGCTCCTTTAAACATTGAGTGTCATTTTCTTTTCATCCTTCTAAATAAATATATATATATATATATATATATGAAATATTTCATATATATATATATATATATATGCAATAAATTTTGCTACTCAATCATTGAGCCATATCATTCACTTATTTTCTCTTTTAAACTTTTCTTCTCACTATTCTCAAAAAAAAAAAAAAAAAGTTCAACAAAAACAAAAACCTTTTCTTCTCCCTATTAGTTCACACTTACAGTTACACTTTCTCCAACCTTTCCCTTCCCTCTTTGCCTCTTTACCTCCCCCACTACACTCTACTTCGCCGTTACACCACCTTCATCCTTTCCTCCTTCTTATAATTTGATCTTTTTCTTCCCATTTTATTTTGTATAAATTTGACATCATTTCTTCCATTCAATCCATATTTTTTCCACACACAAAAACTGTGAGTATATATTCTAATTAAAGTTGATGGTTTAAAAAAAAAAAAAAAAGTGATATGTGTTTTGGTATTGTGTTTTTTTACAATGTCTTCTCTCTTCTTTTTTATAGCTTTGGTTGAATTTTGGTTTGAGCTAATACTTAATTTTTTTTTTGGAAATAGGAATTTGGGTTTATATCAAAACACAATCTACATGGCTATGAATTTGAATATGCCTACCAATTGTTTGAATAATAAATTATTATAAAGTTTATCTTTTATTCCTTTAGTTTCATTTTAATTTTGGTTAAGATAACATTGTAATTTTGTGATGAGTTTTTTTTTTTTTTTTTTTTTTTGAGAGAATTTTGTGATGAGTTCTTATTATCAATGATAATCTCCATATTCCTTAAGAGAGATAAATTTGAATAACTAATTTGACACTTATAAAGTTTAATTATATATTAGGCAAATATAACGCACTAAAATAGAAGTTAGAAGGATGTTCACCTTAAAAAAAATATTGATAAAAATAAATAAATAATAGAATGATATATTTGTATAGGTAAAAAGATAAATATATATATATATATATATATTTGTAAAAAACTTTTTTTTTAAATAACAATACTTGAAGTAAGCGTTACTTTTTATATATTACACTTCATTACGTGTTATAATATAAATATATATATATATATATATAGACAAAATTTAGCTACAAAATTGATTATTATCTAAGGCTACAACCTTAATATCTTTTTATTGAAGGTAAATTTTGACAAATCCACCATTGGATTATATGTTCTTCTTATATCCTTCATGCTTGCAAAATTTCTAAAAAATTAAAGATTAACAGCTATGTCATCAATAAATTATTTAAATTACAAGTTTTTGTAGTTTAAAATTATGCATAAAATATAATCTTATAGATCATATAATAAATAATATCTGATTGTCACAAAATTTGACATATGTAATAAAAGCGTAAAAAACATGTAGTTCAACGGTTATATTTTCAAAATATAATAATATTTATGATTGTAGCCTAAGGCTATAACAAATTTTGTAACTATACGTTGTCCTATATATATTCACACATCGCGTGAGTCTGTTGCTAGTGTACAATTAAAAGGAATGAAAACAGTTTTCTCTTGTATCTCTCTTCAAACAAACTTTTCATAACACAAGAAAAAGAACTTGTTAAGGTCAGCATGACGTTAGTTGCGGGAAGCTGTCCCAAATGAGTGTACTTTAGTTAGGAGGTTACTTATATGTGCCAAAGTTGTGCTGATGTTTAATAGATTGATGTGTAATAATGTATTATAATTGAGAACGTAGTTAGTTCGTTAGTTTGCTAGGAATACTAGAATTGGATACAAATAGCAAGCAACTAAATTGAAAGTACTTGGTTAATTAGTTGGCTAGGAATACCAGAATTGTTACAAATTGCTGGCAATTGAATTCTATAAAGGGAACAAGGATCTCAATAATGGAATCATTGAAGAATTAATCCAAGCCATTACCTAATCTCCCTTATTTCCTCTCTTATCTCTTCCACACTTCTTGGAGGCCGGGTTGGCCTCAAATTCAACCCAAACAATCTTCCTTTACTACTTAATCCTTAGAAAGATCTTAATAGAACGTACAAAGAATTGACCACACATCTTGGGCACTGTGTGGAATTAGGGTAAAAGTTGAACGTTTCTTGAGATTGATTTCTTAGAATCACCACATAAAGGTATGCTTCCTAGTTTTTGTTCTAGAATTTAAGATTGTATATTATTTCTCAAGAATGAAGTAGATCCTTTTGTTGATTTCAATGCATTATTTTGTATGTGATGCAAAACTATGTTTTCCAATAGACAATGCATAACTATTGGTGCATTTGATTGAAGTGAAAATATGGAGGATAAAAAATGGAAGAGAGAAAATATGAGAGGTTTTAGGTGAGAAGAGTGTTTACTCAAAGTGATATGGGGGGAGAGAGAAAATGGTGGGGCTCAGTTATTTTCTCACCCCACCCTACCCAAAAAAAAAAAAAAATTTAAGAGAAAATGTTAGTCAGCCCACCAGTTTTTTTCTCTTTTTTTTTTCTTTCTTTTTATGGGTTATTTTCTAAATGTTTGGCTTGCTTATTTTATTCCAATTTTTTTTTTTTTCAGTTATAAAATATTTATATAAAAAAAAAAAGTTACGTACTCTATTTTTCATCCCTCCACTTTTCCATCCTCCAACCAAACACAAATAAGGAAAACTAAATTTTTTTTTATATCTCCAATTTTCCATCCTCTCTCCTATTTTCTATCCTTCAACTTTTCCATCCCCAACAAAACCCACCCTATGTGCTAAGTGACATTCCTTTATAAAACCAGATTTTCTAAACCAAACATAAAAAAACTTGGTTTGACTCAGCCTTTCAATTAACTGAGTTAGTATATATCATCCTAAAACTTGGTTAAACTTTGAACAAATGGGCCTATAAAATTAAATGTAAACTTTGGTAATTTTATCTCAATCTCTCAATTAAATGAGTGAGAGTAGCACCAGTGACTTGGGAGTTGATATATTGTATTTGTAAACTGAAAAATCATTAGATATTCCCAAAATACAGTGACATAGTATTTCCTTCTTTTACATGAATTTAATTAACAACATCCACTATTACGTGAGAGGCAAAATACTACATCACTATAGTTCCAAATTACTGGATGATTACTATTGTGATCCCAAGCGAGAGATCTCTTGTGATGCATTTATGATATTGTGCTGGCTTATTAACTAAGTTCTGATCCAGGTATCAGTTGGCTTGCTGAGGGTACAATGATGTTCCAGAGTGTAGTCCTTAATCTCTTCATGTCCTTACTCTTTTTCTCTTCAACCATCACCACTGCCATTGCTGACTTGCCAAAACAACAAGAGCTAGATCGAATATCAGCACTGCCTGGACAACCACCAGTCACATTTTCTCAATTTTCTGGCTACATTACTGTCAACGAGCAATATGGACGAGCTCTCTTCTACTGGTTGACTGAAGCCACTTCTTTTCCTGAAAAGAAACCTCTTGTTCTTTGGCTCAATGGAGGTTAGTTTAGCAAATTTCCCACTTTCGTTTAATTTCCACCAACTACTATTCTTTTGTAATTCTAGGGTGGTAGGATAATAACAATTATTAATGAAAAGGGAAGGTCATAACCTCATAGGTGCTTAAATGTGGATTACTATAAAGAGACGCAAATAATATATTTGTGAAAAGGTTGAATACAACTACATATACTCATAAATAAATTTTTTTTTCTTTTAAGTAGAAAGGTTATACAGTTATATGTATTTTGTTATGCTTCATATGAAAAGGTAACGTATGCTCTAAGGGAATTATTTTTAAAATATTTTTAGAAACTTTTTATAGAAAAAGAAAAATATAATTAATTTTTTTGACGGATTTTTATATTTTCTATAAAAGTGGTGTAAAATTTTTACTTAAATGGTTTATTAACTATTTTCCTAAGGGCATTCGTTAACAAGACGCATCTTTTATTACTATCTTGTAATTGAACTAAAATTATGCTACTTAACAAAAGATCACTACTCTATTTTGTACCTTCCACATGGCTTAACTTCACAAAAGATTGACTTGAATTATCTAATTAATAATTATACATTGCATAATTGTGCAGGGCCAGGTTGTTCATCGGTGGCATATGGAGCATCGGAGGAAATCGGGCCATTCAGGATTAACAGTACCGGTTCATCTCTTTATCTCAATGAGTATTCATGGAATAGAGGTATCAACCACTATTCAAAATAATTAATATTCAGTAAGTTGGTAAACCTTTATCTTTTCTAATTTGTGGCTAAAATCTATCATGTCTTACTTTTTGTGCTTACAGAAGCAAATCTTCTATTTCTTGAATCACCTGCTGGTGTTGGTTTCTCGTATACAAATACAAGCTCCGATCGTTATGATTCTGGAGATAAACGGACTGGTACTAGATTATAATGATGATGATGATGATTATTATTATTATTATTATTTAATTTCCAAAAAATTATGTTGTAATTGAATCCTATATGCGTCACCAATTTTGTGACACAGCTGAGGATGCACTAGAATTTCTAATTAGATGGATGTCAAGATTTCCACAATACAAACATCGAGAATTCTACATTGCTGGGGAGAGCTATGCTGGTATATATATATATATATATATTCAACAAACAACTAATAATTTATTTATTATTACATAATTATGAGCAATTCTAAATAATCATAAGCTAATGTTTTTATTCTTTTTATAGGGCATTATGTTCCCCAGTTGGCAGAGAAAATTGTCGAATATAATAAGGCACTCTTGCAACCCGCCTTCAACCTTAAAGGATTTATAGTAAGTAATACATAATTAACACAAATTTGAATGCCAAGTTTGATCATAACTCTAATTAAAAATTTTCAATCAAATTATGCAGGTGGGAAATGCAGATTTGGATCATTACTATGACAAAATTGGAGTTATAACATATTGGTGGAGCCATTCAATGATATCTGATACAAGCTACCGATCAATTCTCAAGAATTGCAATTTCAAGGAGGTAAAGGAATCACTGGAATGTGATAGTGCACGGAGCTATGCCGAGCAATATGAGCTTGGATCCATAAATGAATACAGTATTTATACACCACCTTGTGTCACATCAATTAATAATACTATGAGGCCTCCAAGGGTTTCTGGATACGATCCATGTACTAAAAATTATGCGGAGAAGTATTATAATCTACCAGAAGTGCAAAAGGCAATGCATGCAAATGTTACTGGAATTCTTTACAACTGGACTGCTTGCAGGTTTTCTACTTAACGACTCGATACTTTTTTGTTTTTGTATTTACTTTTTAATAATTTGATAATTGTGAGAGAATAATTTGAACCTGGACATCTTCATTAGAAACATTAATGAAAATCTGAGTTGAGCCATAAGGTTATTAACTTTGTTCATTTATTTTTAAAATTGAAAACATAAACCTAGGCATTTGATGAATGCATCTAATGCTTATATATACTTTTCTATTGTGCAGTGATGTTATCATTAGCAATTGGAAAGATTCTGAATTTTCTATGTTGCCGACATACAAAAAGTTGTTTGCAGCTGGTCTAAGAATCTGGGTTTTCAGGTAAAAGTTTTTAAATTCTAGGGATAGAAATTTTTATAATTAAAGCAATATCGATTTTATATTAACATCACTTATATTAACCCACAAAACGATATTTGTGCCCTAAACTTTGAACTTTTTATAAATAGATATGAAAAAATAAATTATATATCACAATGCATAAGAAACGATAAAACTCGGCAAAAATTTCACCATTGTCTCACTTTTTTTCTCCTCCTTGAAAACTAGAATAGAAATATGATTTCCCCAAAGTATTTTGGGTAGTGTTAATTGTGTTCCCTGGAAGTACAAGGGAAAGGCAAGTTATTTGTTGTCTACTAGTCCACGTGTTTGTGGTTCTACTGGGGAGCTTCTCCATCATAATTTGGCACAATATGGTACAATCTCGATGAAGAATTTTCTTGGGCTTTGTGCACAAAATTGCCACAGATCAATATTTGTACCTGGGTACTTGCTGTGACAGTCACTTGGTAAACATTGGCTTTAGCATCGCGTGGTACGTAATTTTTTGTCGGTGACTTGGATTGGGCTACGTACAACTACAAGTGACTAGACAATATTAAGACACTACAACAATGAACAAAAAGATTATGTTTAAGAAAACCTGTGCGAATAAAATTTCGATACGACCCATCAAAGAAGAACAATTCTCTAACCTTCTTTTTGATTCAATAACATGCGCACTGTAAAACTATTTGTACTAGGTTATGGCACATTAAATCGTCTTCTCCGACAAAAAGAAGCACTCTACTAGTACTTGTAGGCCTCTATGGCTCTGAGCAATCATTGATAGTTTGAACAATATCCTTACTCCTTACCCTCTTGTTGTAAATCAATTTCACAATGTCTAGTCACATAACATCCCAATGAAAATTTAACATTAAGAAAATGTCTACGATTAACAAATTTATCCCAACTTTTCCCCATAATTGTGATATAACAAAATGCGAGTGGTGAAAAAAAAAAGATTAAATATGTGAAAATGACAAGCAATCACAATTAAAAATAATTGTCGTAAAAATTGTGATTTTTTTATATAATACTAAAATTACTTTAATATTAGTGTCAGTAAAAGTTCTTTTGTACAACGGCTCTTTCACTATAAATCTTCATCTCTTTATTTGAAATTCCCCATGTATGCTTAATGACCATAAACATGGCCTTGCCTAGCCATCTTCCTACCTTGTACACCTCGTTGCATGCAAATTTTCTTTTTTCTTTTTTCTTCTTTTTTTAATAAAATCTTGCATGCATATTATGATCCATTGTGTTTGCCTCCCATGCATTATTGGTAACTTCCTGTTTATAGCCAAAAGCTTTTGTTTATAAACATACTCAATTCCATAACGAAACAAACAAATAAGCAAAATAAATATTATGAAGCTTTAGCTACGTGAGAGGTTGTGGTGATACAGATTAAAGAGTAGTGTAAATGCATTGCATTTGATTTGAAAAGTAAGATGTAGAAACAAAGATAAAGATCTAATTTTTAAGGCAATTGCTTCTATGTTGATGCAGTGGAGACACAGATTCAATGGTTCCAGTGATTGGCACTAGGTTAGCTCTCAGCCATCTCAATCTCACCATTAAAACTGAGTGGTATCCATGGTATGCAGATGAAGAGGTAATTAAACACAATTTCTTTCCAAAATTTAGTCAAAACCTACAACACACTAACAAAAATATATAAATAGGTAGATAAATATTTACAAAGAAATATTACAATAATCTGAAAATTAAACTTCTTTTGTAGGTAGGAGGATGGACAGAGGTCTACGATCAGCTAACTTTTGCTTCAGTGAGAGAGGCTGGTCACGAGGTTCCACTATTTCAACCCAAGAGAGCATTCATTCTTTTCAAATCTTTTTTGGCAGGGAAGGAATTGCCACATTCTTGACAAATTACTTGGAGATGATAACTAAAGAAAATTGATTATATGAGCAACCTTTTAATTAATGTAATTGTTTCATGATTTGGATTGATATGTTACAAATCCAAAATTAGCGCTTTTATATATGGAACAAGATCCTCTCCATTTCAAGTCACAAATCCAAAAAATAACATCTTAACCATGTTTGAGAAAATTGAGAGGATAAACCGTCGCACTTTTACTAATGGCTTCCTTTCCCTATGTGTCAAGCCATTTAATTTAGAAAACCGAGTAACCCAATTTCAATCCTTAATTAAAAACCAAAAGCAATTGAAGTGCACCACAGATACCAGTATGAGATGAAGAAATAATTACTCTAAACCCTCACCGAAGCCTGGAGGCATTCCCAAGCTCTGGGCAAGATCACTCACCCTCTCCTTCATGGCCTGAAAAATATAAGGGCTGAGACTTTCGGTTTTATAGCAATGGTGGAAGAAGAGTTTCAAACACAACAACAACAAAAAAAAAAAAAAAAAAAACCCCTGAAATTCTTACCTTGACCCTCTTCTGATGTGCATCCTCGTACACCTCAGTAACTAAAAGCGAAAGTTTCTGCACATAATGGAAAACATATATGTTTTTTTTATTATGGAAAACATATATGTATAAGTCTCAAATAGTATCAGAACCCTAAACCAATAGGACACTAAGTTTAAACTATTTCCTACATTTTTAAAGATTCTTCAATATTCGAAGGCTGACAGAACCCCTATTAACCAATTAAATAGTTTGAAAATTTTTCCTTCTTTTCTAAATATATTTCCAAGATATGCACTCAATAATAATTGGATCCTTAAATAGGCATGTTTCTTAGCTTAAAATCAAATGGTTGAGCATCATTAGATACTTATCAAGATTTTTTGTTTTTGTATGATAAGTTAGTGTTCCCCAGAATAATGTTTACTGATTTTTCCACCCTTTACCTTCATTCCAGAAAATTCTCTTCAACAGTTTTCCAGTTAATATCTTTCCAAAATTTATTCTTAAAAGCAAAAAACAAAAGTATATTGACAAGGTTAAATTGAACTTTCATCAGTCGAGCCAAGCCATGAAACCAAACCAGAAATTTCCCCTAATAGTCACCCCAAACTGCTAACTTTTACATCATATTCTACTTACGTAGTTTCAATTACAAGAGGTATACAAGCTATTATAATAACAATACATCTAAATGGCAATGGATCAGTAACAGCAATGAACATACCCATAAGGATACAAGGACAAGAATAAGATAGTGAAAATGCAGAGACCCAATGGCTAAAAAGGTTTTCAATAAACAAGAACACCTCGTCCAAGATTAATTATGTTGCTTCAGGGTTCATGTGGTTATCTCATGGGACTTGAGTGATTCTATTTGCTTTTGTATAGCATCTAATCAATAAATCCACATTCCAAACCAGTGTTCCATAAATTCTGAACAATGATATAGAGAGAACCAAAACAGGCCCTTTTAGGAATTTAATAGATGTGAGAAGATCCTGCTATAAGAATACGTTTTACATTTTTTTTTTTTTTTGGACCATCTCCTTCCCAATATATAAGGGACGGAGAATGAAGTGCTAAGTTCAATCTCATACCAATTTATAATAAAAATAAAATAGGCAAACTACACAAACCTCCCTTAAGATTTTAAGAAATAACACCGCCCCTCAAAAATTATGGAAGAAATGACACTCCTTTCCTTAACACTTCTATCCTCTTGAGGTTTGTATAAATAAGTAGTTAGCAAGTTAGTTGTGGGAAGCTGTTACAGATGATTGTACTTTAGTTTGGAGGTTGCTGATGTGCCAAAGCTGTGCTGATGTTTAATAGACTGATGTGTCATAATTGAAAGTAGTTAGTTTGTTTGTTTGTTTGTTTGGAATACTATAATTGGTAACAAATAGCTAGCAACTGAATTGAAAGTACTTGGTTAATTAGTTGGCTAGGAACCTAGGAAAACCAGAATTGTTACATATAGCTAGCAACTGAATTGTATAAAGGAAAATAAGGATCTCAATAATGAATCATTGAAGAATTTACCCAAACCATTTCCTAATCTCTTATCTCTTCAACACTTCTTGGAGGCCTGGTTGGCCTCAAATTCAACCCAAACTATCTTCCTTTACTACTTAATTTTTAGAAAGATCTTTATAGAACTAATTAATAAAGAATTGATCACACATCTTGGGCATCATATAGAATTAGGGTGAAGATTGAAGGTTTCTCAAGATCGGTCATCTACTTTGTTTTTCAAAATCACTACATTAAGGTATGCTTTCTATTTTTTGTTCTAAAATTCAAGATTCTAGCAGACAATGCATAAGACTATTGGTGCATTTGATTGAAGTGAGAATAGGGAGGATAGAAAATGACAAATAGAAAATATGAGAGATTTTAGGTAAGTAGGGTGTTTGGTTGAAGTGATTTGGGGAGAGAGATAGAAAATGGTGGAGCTCGGTTGTTTTCTTCCCAAGCCCACCACTTTTCAGCTCCCAAAATGAGATGAATATGTGTGAAAAAAAATTATTACAAATGAGATGAATATGTGTGAAAAAAAAAATTATTATTATTACAAGTTTGTTGGCCGACCAGTTTTCTCTTCTTCTTCTTTTTTTCTTTTTATGGGTTATTTGTTAAATGATTGGCTTGCTTATTTTATTCCCAAAAAAAAAATTCATTTATAAAATATTAATATAAAAAAAAAAAGTTATGTAACAGAGGCATGAGAAAAAATTTATACAAACTCTATTTTTCTATCCCTTCACTTTTCCGTCCTCCAACTTAACACAAAAAAGAAAAACTCACTTTTCCATTATCTCCTCCAATTTTTATCCTCCCAATTTTTCATTCCCAACCAAATCTCCTGGTGTTAAGTGACATTCCATTATGAAACTAGATTTTCTAAACCAAACATAAAAAACTTGGTTTGACTCAACCTCTCAATTAAATGAGTTACTATATATCATCCTAAAACTTTTTTAAGCTTTGAACAAATTGGCCTATAAAATTAAACGTAAACTTTTTTCATTTAATCTCAACCTTTCAATTAAATGAGTGAGAGTGGCTCCACTGGCTTGGGAGTTGATACATTGTATTTGTAAACTAAAAAATCATTAGATATTCCCAAAAAACAGTGACATAATATTTCCTTCTTATACATGAATTTAATTAGCAACATCCACAATTAGTTGAGGGAGAAAATACTATGTCACTATAGTTACAGATTACTGAATAATTACTATTGTAACCCTAAGTGAGAGATCTCTTGTGATGCATTTATGATATTGTGCTGGCTTATTAACTAAGTTCGGATCCAGGTATCAGTTGGCCTTCTGGAGGGTCCAATGGGGTTCCAAAGTGTAGTCCTTAAACTCATCATGTCCTTACTCTTTTTCTCTTCAACCATCACCACTGTCATTGCTACCTTGCCAAAACAACAAGAGCTAGATCGAATTTCAGCACTGCCTGGACAACCACCAGTCACATTTTCTCAATTTTCTGGCTATGTTACGGTCAACGAGCAACATGGACGAGCTCTCTTCTACTGGTTGACTGAAGCCACCACTTTTCCTGAAAAGAAACCTCTTGTTCTTTGGCTCAATGGAGGTTAGTTTAGCTTCTTTCTCACTTTCTTTTAATTTCCACCGACTACTTACTATTCTTTTGTAATTCTAGGGTGATAGGATAATAATAATTATCAATGAAAAGGGAAGGTCATAACCTCATAGCTAGGTGCTTCAATATATTTGTGAAAAGGTTGTACACAACTATAAAAATTCATAAATAAATTTTTTTTTAAGTAGAAAGGTTATACGTATTTTGTTATGCTTCATGTGAAAAATTAATGAATGCTCTAAGGGAATTTGTTTTGAAACATTTTTAGAAATTAACTTTTTATAGGAAAAGAAAAATATAACTAATTTTTTTGACGGACTTTTATATTTCCTATAAAAGTTATATAAAAGTTTTCTTAAATGGTTTAGTAACAATTTTCTTAAGGGAATTTGTTAACAAAACACATCTTTCATTACTAACTTGTAACTGTACTAAAATTATGCTACTAATTAACAAATGATCACTACTCTATTTTGTACCTACCACATGGCTTAACTTCACAAAAGATTGACATGAATAATCTAATTAATAATTATACATTGCGTAATTGTGCAGGGCCAGGTGCTTCATCGGTGGCATATGGAGCATCAGAGGAAATCGGGCCATTTAGGATTAACCAGACCGGTTCATCTCTTTATCTCAATGAGTATTCATGGAATAGAGGTAACAACCACTATTCAAAAAAATTAATATTCAGCAAGTTGGTAAACCTTTATCTTTGCTAATTTGAGGCTAAAATCTATCACGTCTTTACTTTTGTACTTACAGAAGCAAATCTTTTATTTCTTGAATCGCCTGCTGGTGTTGGTTTCTCGTACACAAATTCAAGCTCCAATCTTAAAGATTCTGGAGACAAACGGACTGGTACTAGATTTTGATGATTTATTATTATTATTTAATTTCTCAAAAAATTATGTTGTAATTGAATCCTTTGCGTTACCAATTTTGTGACACAGCTGAGGATGCTCTAGTATTTCTAATAAGATGGATGTCAAGATTTCCACAATACAAACATCGAGAATTCTACATTGCTGGGGAGAGTTATGCTGGTATATATATATATATATATATATATGCAACAAATAACTAATAACTTATTATTACATAATTATGAGTAATTCTAAATAATCATATATAAGCTTATGTTTTCATTCCTTTTATAGGGCATTATGTTCCCCAATTGGCAGAGAAAATTGTCGAATATAATAAGGCACTCTTGCAACCCATTTTCAACCTTAAAGGATTTATAGTAAGTAATACATTACTAACACAAATTTGAACTCCAAGTTTGATCATAACTCTAATTAAAAAATTTCAATCGAATTATGTAGGTGGGAAATGCTCTAATTGATGAGTACTATGACTTCATTGGAAAAATAATATATTGGTGGAGCCATTCAATGATATCTGATGCAAGCTACCGATCAATTCTCAAGAAATGCAATTTCAAGGAGGTACATAAATCACAAGAATGTAATGCTGCAGTGCGCTATGTCGAGGCTCATGAGCATGGAAACATAAATGAACACAGTATTTATACACCACTTTGCATGGAATTGCTTAATAATACTATGAGTTCTCCAAGGCTCAAAAATACTCTATTGCATCCAAGGGTCTCAGGGTATGATCCATGTACTATACATTATGTGAGGAAGTATTATAATCTACCAGAAGTGCAAAAATCAATGCATGCAGATGTTAATGGAATTCTTCGCTACTGGACTGATTTCAGGTTTTCTATTTAATGACAACACTTATTTTATGTATTTACTTTTTAATAATTCGATAATTGGGAGAGAGTGATTTGAACCACGAACATCTTCGTTAGAAACATTTAAAAACATTTTAAAAAATGTCATGTTAGCTATAAGTCTATTTATTTTGTTTGTTTATTTTTAAAATTGAAAACATAAATCTAGGCGTTTGATGAATGCATCTAATGCCTATATATACTTTTATATTGTGCAGTGCTGATGTCAACAGCAATTGGACTGATTCTGAAATTTCTATGTTGCCGACATATAAGAAGCTGATTGCAGCTGGTCTAAGAATATGGGTTTTCAGGCAAGAGCTTTTAAATTCTAAGGATGGCAATTTTTATAATTAGAGTAATATCAATTTTATAATAGATATGAATAAATAAATTACCATTCATAATGTGTGAAAAGCGATAAATCTTAGCAAAACTTTCACCATTGTCACATTGGTTTTCCCCCTTGAAAACGAGAATAAAAATATCATGATTTCGCCAAAGTATTTTTGGCTAGTGTAAATAGTGTTCCTTGAAAGTGCACGGGAAGGGCAGGTTGTTTCACTTGTTTGTTGTCTACTAGTCCACATGTTTCAAGTTTTATCGGGGAGCTTCTAGATCATAATTGAAGAAATTTCTTGGCTTTTGTGCACTAATTGCCACAAATCAAAGTTTGTACCCATGGACCATGCACTACAAAAAACTGGTGCTATAGTGGCGTTTTTTTTAGTGGCGTTTGCAAAAAACGCCACTATAGGTACCCTATAGTGGCGTTTTCCATAAACGCTATTATAGGGTACCCTATAGTGGCGTTTGGAGTGTCCTATAGTGGCGTTTTAAAAAAAGGGTCTATAGCAGCGTTTTCAACGGTCTATAGTGGCGTTTTTCAAACGCCACTATAGGTCCTGGTCATACGAGGCCCTATAGTGGCGTTTGACAAACGCCACTATAGGCACCTTTTTTTATTTTTATTTTTTTTTCGGTTGGGTGGACCTATAGTGGCGTTTGCCAAACGCCACTATAGGCCCTTGTAAGAGAAGCACCTATAGTGGCGGTTGTCAACCGCCACTATAGGCACTTTTTTTTTTTTTTTTTTTTTTGCTAGGATTTTTTAATTTGTGCATGATGAAAAGACCTATAGTGGCGTTTGTCAAACGCCACTATAGGCCTTCCTGTAGTGGCGTTTGTCAAACGCCATTATAAGCCCTTGTAAGTGTAGAACCTATAGTGGCGTTTGACAACCGCCACTAGAGGCACTTTTTTTTTTTTTTTTTTTTTTTTTTTTTTTTTTTCTGCTGGGATTTTTTAATTTGTGCAGGATGAAAAGACCTATAGTGGCGTTTGACAAACGCCACTATAGGTTCTTAAAGATAAAAATAATAATAATAATAATAAAATAAAAAAATGTTGCGTTCACTACATTTTTACAATATTTTCACAACAAATCATGGGTAGTTAGTTGTTATTGGTTCAAATTTGAATTTAGCACTGAGATTACTTTTTTAACCCAACAATAAGAACTAGTAATAACCCCCCATTTAAAATTTGTTGTAAAAATATTGTTGTAAAAATATTTTATGATATATTCCAAACTATTTCTTAAAATAAAAAAAAAAAAAAAAAAAAAAAAAAAAAAAAAAAAACTCAATCCGTAAAACAAAAACTATGATATGTTCTAGGAATATGCCATAGAATATTCCTAGAATATTCTATGGCATATTCTAAACTATTCTTAAAAAAAAAAAAAAAAAAAAAAGTGTCAAATCCGAATGGATTGTTCAGCTAATGTATATATATATATATATATATATATATAAATGTATATATTATTATATATTTATATTTAAATGAGAAGTGTTACATTCACAATATTTTTATAACATTTTCACAACAAATTATAAGTGGTTAGTTTTTATTGGTTCAAATTTGAACTGAACACTAAGATTATTTTTTTACTCCAACAATAATAATCAATAACAATATGCCACTTAAAATTTGTTGTAAAAATATTGTAAAAATGTTGTGAACATGTCATTTCTCTATTTATATATATATATATATATATATATGAGGTGTTACGTCTACAACATTTTTACAATATTTTCACAACAAATCATAAGTGGTTAGTTGTTATTAGTTCAAATTTGAACTTAACACTAAGATTACTTTTTTTTCTCAATAATAACAACTAGTAATAACCTGCCACTTAAAATTTATTTTAAAATTATTATGTAAATATCCTTTATATATATATATATATAAAAGAACCAAACAAAAAAAAATTAAAATTCGAAATTCAAAATTCAAAAACCCACCTAACCCCACCTACCCCCACTCAACTTATATCCTTGTCTCCACGTATAACTTCTTCAGCCTTCTAGCTTCTTTCTTTTATTTTCTTTTCTTTTTCTATCTCCCTTATCTCCACTTCTTCAGACTCCTTTGTCTTCTTTTCTGTTTCTTTTCTCTTTCTCTCCTATTTGATTTTATTTCCCCTATTTTATTTGTGGTAGTGTTAATGTTAGTGGGTTTTGGATTTGAAGATGGTGTTGCAACTAGTTAATTTTGTTCAAATTTGTAAATGATGCTACTATTATGGGATTTGTGATTGAAGGAAGAATGCTATTAGTTGTATAGTTGCAAGTAAGTATTTTTTTTTTTTTTAAATTTTAATGCTTGTAAATTCTATTCCTTTTTTGATAATAGTTTTGGTCTATTCTTTGTCTACTGTCAACTTTGCTTCGTGGGTCTCTAAGGTTTAGAAATCTCAAGTGTTGTGATAATATCTTTCTCAAGTAGTGAAAAATTCAAAATCAATTTGATGATTTCTTTTTGTAGGTTATTGGTCTGTGGTGGCTGAATGTGTTGGGGTGGAGTTGCTTTTTTTTTTTTTTTTTTTTTTTTGTGTGTGTGTTTGATTTTGAATTTTTTTAGGTGGGTTTGTGTTTTTATTTTGCATTTCCCGGGATAGCCATAGTGTTTGTATTTGGAGTTGCTAATTTTTTTTTTAATTTTTGGATGTGAGAATGTTGTGTTTAATTTTGAATTTTTTTAGGTGGGTTTGTGTTTGATTTTGAATTTGCTGGTATAGCTATCATGTTTGTATTTTGTTTTGTATCTTTTAATTTAATTAAAATTGTAATATTAATTTAATTACAATATTAATTGAATTAAAAAAAAAACTTTTTCACGTCAAAAAAAAAATTTCTTTTGATTACCAAAAATTAATTTTTGGTAATCAATTTTTTTTTAGTGGTTTTTTTCGCTATAGTGGCGTTTGTAAGTCTATAGTGGCGTTTCACAAACGCCACTATTGTACCGTCACTATAGACCTATAGTGGCGTTTGCAAACGCCACTATAGGCCAATTTTTTTTTAATTTTTGAAAAAGGCTATAGTGGCGTTTGCTAGGTGTCCTATAGTGGCGTTTGCAAACGCCACTATAGGGTGGTTCTATAATGGCGTTTTTATAAAACGCCACTATAGGCCTATAATAGCGGTACAATAGTGGCGTTTACAAACGCCACTATAGCAAACGCCACTATAGGCAAAATGGGCCTATAGTGGCGTTTTTAGTACCTATAGTGGCGTTTCACAAACGCCACTATAGGCTCAGTTTTTTGTAGTGATGGTGCTTGTTGTCACAGTCACTTGGTAAACCTTGGTTTTAGCATCACGTGGTAAGTAATTTTAGGCCGGTGACTTGGATTAAAGAGTGGTGTAAATGCAATTGCTTTTGACTTGAAAAGTAAGAAGTACAACAGAAAGAAAGATTTAATTTTTTAAGGCAATTGCTTCTATGTTGATGCAGTGGGGACACAGATGCAGGGGTTCCAGTAACTGGCACTAGGTTATCTCTCAGCCATCTCAATCTTACAGTTAAAACTGAGTGGTATCCATGGTATGCAGATGATCAGGTAATTAACCATAATTTCTTACCAATAATCCAGCAAAACCTACAACACACTAACCAAAATATATAGATAGGTAGATAAATATTCACAAAGAAATGTTACAATAATCTAGAAATTAATCCCTTTTTTATAGGTTGGAGGATGGACAGAGGTCTACAATGAGCTAACTTTTGCTTCAGTGAGAGAAGCTGGCCATGAGGTTCCACAATATCAACCCAAGCGAGCATTCATTCTTTTCAAATCTTTTTTGGCAGGGAAGGAATTGCCAAAATCTTGACAAATTACTTGGATATGATAACTAAAGAAAATTGATTATCTTTGAGCAACTTATTAACTGTAATTGGTTCATGATGTGGATTGATATATTACAAATCCAAAATTAGTGTCTCTATATATGGAACAAGATCCTCTCCATTTCAACTCACAAATCCAATAAATAAAGTCTAAACCATATTTGAGAAAACTGAAGATAAACCATGGCATTTTTATTAATGGCTTCCCTATGTTGCATGCCATTTTAGAAACCAATTGAGTAACCCAATTTCAATCCTTAATTAAGGACCAAAAGCATATTTAATTTTAAAGCCATTTCACATTTTAAGAAAAAACACATTTCTAGCCCTTGGAAAATGAATGACAATTTCTACAACAAATCTAACCGAGTGAAGGAAAAGACATCCTTTACAATTTTAGGAAGACATGTACAGGTAAACTAGCTGCACACTAATTCCAAATATCTCTACTTATCAATCTGAAAAGTAAATTTCAGGATTCAAGGTCATAGAACAAGCAAGTATTCCTGCCTTGGTTCATAATCGAATACAAAATTGAAGTGCATCTCAGATACCAGTGAGATGATGAAATAATTACTCTAAACCCTCACTGTGGCCTGGAGGCATTTCCAAGCCTGAAAAATATAATGGCTGAGGCTTACAGTTTTATAGCAAAGGTGAAAGAAGAGTTTCAGACAAAAAAAAAAAAAAAAAAAACTGAAATTCTCACCTGGAGACTCTTCTGATGTGCATCCTTGTACGCTTCAGTAACTAAAAGCGAAAGTTTCTGCACATAATAATGGAAAACATACATGTTTTTTTTTTAATAAGTCTCAAACAGTGTCCATCATATTAATCAGAACCCTAAACCAATTGGACACTTTAATTTCCTACATTTTTAAAAATCCCACCTCTCAAACCCAAACCCAAACCCAAATCTCCAAACCCTAACAAAATCAGCCAATAACCAAATAAACAATAGTAAAGAGAGATTTTCAGCCATAGATAAGAGAAAATAAGTAAACAAAATAGTAAAGAGATAAAAAAATAAATAAAAAGAGAAAAGAAATGGCAGCCACCGTTGGTAGTGGCATCGCCACATATCGCCACTATCAGTGGTGACCCTCTCATGATCTTTAGCCATGGACTTGGCTAGGTCCGGTTGAGGGAGAGAGGACTCAGAGGAGTAAATCTTTTTTTTTTTTTTTTAATTTTAACTTATAGCTACAGTGAGAGTATTCACACTAAAGTCGCCAAAATAACTAAAAACCTACCGTGATTGTGGCTTTTGAATTAATGCACTTTCTAAACCACAAATCTGTAGGAAAGGAAGGATTTATGGCAGCCAAGCTTGACATGAGTAAGGCTTTTGATAGGGTGGAATGGTGTTTCATCCAAGGTGTAATGGAAAAAATGGGCTTCAGAACTAGGTGGATAAACTTGATTATGAATTGTATCACCTCTGTTTCATATTCAGTTCTTATAAATGGTGTTGCCTATGGAAATATCAAGCCAACCCGTGGGATCCGACAGGGTGATCCCCTCTCCCCTAGTCTTTTCCTCCTGTGTATTGAAGGCCTCTTTGCCCTCATCCATGAAGCTGCCCGAAACCAGAACTTGACTGGTATTTCAATTGCACGTGGCTGCCCAAGAGTGACCCATCTATTCTTTGCGGATGATAGTATTCTCTTCTGCAAAGCAAACCCTGAAGAATGCAAAGAGTTAAAGCTGATCCTCCGTAGATATGAAGAAGCTTCGGGCCAAAAAATCAACACCGACAAATCCTCAGTGTTTTTCAGCCCAAACACAAGTCAAGATATTAAGGATGAGATTTTAAACATTTTGGGGCCAATGCAAGACTCAAAGCACACTAAATATTTGGGTCTCCCATCCTTCATTGGAAGGTCGAAGACACAGGTTTTCTCCATCTTAAAGGAGAGGATTGGGCAAAAATTGGCTGGTTGGAAAGGTAAGCTCCTTTCAATGGGGGGAAAGGAAATTCTCATCAAAGCAGTGGCTCAAGCGATCCCAACATACACTATGAGTTGCTTCCAACTCCCACAAAGCCTATGTGATGATTTGGAGAGTTTGATGCGAAACTTTTGGTGGGGTCAAAAGCAAAACGAAGCAAAAATGGGCTGGGTCGGCTGGAAAAGAATGTGCATTTCAAAAGCTTATGGAGGCATGGGGTTCCGGAACTTGAGAGCTTTTAACCAAGCCATGCTTGCAAAGCAAGCGTGGAGAATCCTTTCAAACCCAACTTCCCTAGTCACTAGGGTCCTTAAATCAAAGTACTTTCCCACGGGCGATGTTCTAAATGCCAAACTAGGGAGTTTGCCTTCATACTCTTGGAGAAGCATTCACAGCAGCCTTGAAGTCATAAAGAATGGATCTCGATGGAGAGTAGGCAATGGGAAGATGATTCACATTTGGGATGACAGGTGGCTGCCTACCCCATCCACTTACAAGGTTATTTCTCCCCCAAATGGCAATCCTGTTTTTCCCATGGTTTCGGCTCTTATTGATCCTATTTCGAAGTGGTGGAATGTCAACTTGGTTAGAGCAACGTTTCTCCCTTTTGAGGCTGATACTATTCTAAGAATTCCCTTGACTCATAACATGCCTGAGGATAAGATAATCTGGTTGGGTAATAACCGTGGTGAATTTACAGTGAAAAGCGCTTACCACATTGCCTACAATCTTATTGATGAAAAGAAAGATGGTGAATGTTCTTCAGGGGACCCATATAAATCACTTTGGAAGAGACTTTGGCATCTTAATCTCCCTGCCAAGGTTAAGATTTTTGCTTGGAGGGCTTGTGTCAACGGTCTCCCCACCATGGAAGCTATCTGTAGCAGAGGAATCAGCAACAATAAAGGATGTCCAATCTGTGAAAAAGCCCCGGAAAGCATTAATCATGCCCTCCTCAACTGTGACTTCTCCACCCTTGTATGGAATCAATGGCCTGAAAACCCCTTAGGCACACAAGTGGTGAGGTGGTCTTTCATTGACTCTGCCATGTTCATCCTTTCCCATCACTCCCAGCAAGATCTGGAACTTTTCTTTGGAATTGCCTGGGCCATATGGCATAATAGGAATAAGGTAGTCCATGAGGAAAGCTGCCTCTCCCACCAGCAAGTTTGGCATTTGGCTAAGAGTGTGGTGGAGGATTTTTGCAATGCTGTTGACTGGGACTTCTCACAACCAAGACCTCTTCCTATCAAATGGAGCCGCCCACCCCCAGGTTTTTTTAAGGTTAATGTTGATGGGGCAACCGCGGATCATGGTGGGAATTCTAGTGTTGGAGTAATTGTCAGGGACTGCACTGGTCAGGCAATTGCTGCATTTTGCAAGTCCCTAAAAGCGCGCTATTCTGCTGATTTGGTGGAGATTATGGCTTTGCTTCAAGGTGTTTTGCTTGCCCAAGAATTGCATCTCCCTCGGGTCATTTTGGAGTCAGATGCGCTTACAGCAGTCCAAGCCATAAATGACAAAGCCACAGGCAGCAGCTCCGGTAATCTTATCCAGGAAATTCTGCAGATTAGAAACTCCTTTGAGTCTTGTTCTTTTCAGCACACTGGTAGAGAGTTCAACCAAGCTGCGCATGAGTTAGCCCAACTTGCTCGCAGGACTGGGAGTTCCCAGCTATGGAAGGGAGTTACCCCTCCTTTTATTTCATTGTTAATTCAATCAGATATTAGTAATGTTTAGTCTTTGGTTCTGCTTCTGCAGTTGCTTTGTATGGCTGTTTTTCTTCTTCTGGTTTAATGAAATCAGGTCCACTTTCAAAAAAAAAAAAACCTACCGTGAATACTCTCACAGTAAAGTCGCTAAAAGCCTAAAAAGGAGTTCAAAGTAAATCTTGCAGTCTCATGAGCTGCAAAATTACAAGTCCTCCGGACCCACCAAAATTTAACAAACATAAAACAAGAAGACAAACAACGGATATTACTGATGGTTGTGCTCGTAAGCCAATCAGGGATATGCTCTGAGCATGATATGGCATCGAAGCAGTTTTTTGCATCTCCTTCAAAGAGGACAAAGTTCCATCGCTACGACAACTAAAGCGAACCTTGAGCTGTTTAAGGCAACATCTACATTAATTTTGACCCAATCTCGAGGTGGAAGAGTCCAGGTTGCTGTGATTTGCACCGGTGGGGGTTGGATGGCCGGAGAAAAAACCTTTGTTATTTCAAGGAATTTCGCTTGGATATTTTGCCTGGCTTTGATGGGGTCTGCTTTGCCCTCCTAAAACAACATGAGATTCCCGGTCTTCCATATTTCGTCAATGATTATGGCCATGTTAAGGGAAATGGTCCATTGCTCCCGTATAGGCATGGGAGAATTTGGTGGAGCCATAATCAGCTTTATAATATCTTCATTGCGGTCAAAGAGAGAGGCATCTATTCTGAGGCCCCAGCAAAGTGGCATTCAAAGAAGAGGTGGATACTGGTTTCATCACCTGAGTTACAAAGAATGCAAGTCGGATCAACATGTTGGAGCCTTCGTTGCAAATTAGCTCTAGTGGGGATAGCATTAATGCCTATTCTCCAGATAAGCATTTTGAGTCGTTCAGGGAACCTGGCTTTTCACAGTTTCTTCCAATGGGCCTGGGGTTGAACATCACTGTTCGATTGGGTAAAAGAAACTTTGTGGACAGATTTGACAGAGAAAATTCCTTTGGAGTCTGGTAGCCAGATTAGCCTATTTTGTCTAGGAGCAACAGGGATAGGAATGGTAAGAAATTGCATGAGCAGCAGTGGAGGTGAAGATTTCATGTACCATACCTGCATTCCAGCTTCTAGATCATAATTTGAAGAATTTTCTTGGCTTTTGTGCAATAATTGCCACAAATCAAAATTTGTACCTATGGTACTTCTTGTCAGTCACTTGCTAAACCTTGGCTTTAGCATCACGTGGCAAGTAATTTTAGGCCTGTGACTTGGATTAAAGAGTGGGGTAAATGCAATTGCTTTTGATTTGAAAAGTAAGAAGTACAAACAAAGAGAAAGATCTAATTTTTTTAAGGCAATTGCTTCTATGTTGATGCAGCGGGGACACAGATGCAGTGGTTCCAATGACTACCACTAGGCTATCCCTCAGCCATCAATTAAAACCGAGTGGCATCAATGGTATGCAGATGAGCAGGTAATTAACCACAATTTCTTACCAAAAATCAATCAAAACCTCCAACACACTAATAAATATATACAGATAGGTAAATAAATATTCACAAATAAGTGTTACAATAATCTAGAAATTAAACCTTTTTTTATAGGTATGAGGATGGACAGAAGTCTACAATGAACAAACTTTTACTTCAATGAGAGGTGCTAGCCACGAGATTCCACTATTTCAGCCCAAGCGAGCATTCATTCATTTCAAATCTTTTTTGGCAGGGAAGGAATTGCCAGAATCTTGACAAATTATTTGGAGATGATAACAGAATAAAATTGATTATCTTTAAGCAACTTATTAAGTGTAATTGTTTCATGATTCGGATTGATATATTACAAATCCAAAATTAGTGCCTCTATTCGCAGAACAAGATCCTCTCAATTTCAAGTCACAATTCCAATAAATAATATCTTAACCACGGCATTTTTACCAATGGCTTCCCAATGTTGCATGCCATTTAGAAACCAATTGAGTAACCCAATTCAATCTTTAATTAAGGACCAAAAGCATATTTAATGTTTCTATAAAGCCATTTCACGTATTTATGGAAAAAACACATTACCAGCACCTAGAAAATGAACGACAATTTCTACAACAAATCTAACCGAATGAAGGAAAAGACATCCTTTACAATTTTAGGAAGACATGTGCAGGTAAATTAGCTGCACACTAATTCCAAAGATCTCTACTTATCAATTTGAAAAGAACATTTCTGGATTCAATGACATGGTACAAGCAAGTAGTCCTGCCTTGGTTTGTAATAGTATACAAAATTGAAGTGCATCTCAGATACCAGAGTGAGATGAAAAAATTATTACTTTAAACCCTCACCAGCGCCTGGAGGCATTCCCAAGCTCTGTGCAAGATCACTCATCCTCTCCTTCATGGCCTAAAAAATATAAAAGCTGAGACTCAGTTTTGTAGCAATTAACAAAGGTGGGAGAAGAGTTTCAAATACAAAAAACTGATTCTCACCTGGACACTCTTCTGATGCGCATCCTTGTATGCCTCAGTAACTAAAAGTGAAAGTTTCTGCACATAATGGAAAACATGTATGTTTTTTTATATAAGTATGGAAAACATATATCTGTAAGTCTTAAATAGTATCCCATCCATCACTGTAATCAGAACCCAAACCAATTGGACACTTTAAACTATTTCCTACATTCTTTGAAGATTCTGCACAATTGTAAGGGTGATGAAACACCGCATATTAACTAATTAAATTGTTTTCTTCTTTTCTAAATATATTTCCAAGATATGCGCTCTATAACAATTGGATCATTAGATAGGCATGTTTCTTAGCCTAAACATCAAATGGTTGAGTTTCATTAGATAGTTACCAAGATTTTTTTTGTTTATGAAGTGTTACCTATAAAAATAAATAAATAAAATTTACTGGTTTCTCTCCCCACACCCCCCCCCCCCCCCAAAAAAACCCCCCAATTCCTTCTTTCCAGAAAATTCTATTCAAAATTTTTTCAGTTAATATATTAACAGTCACCCCAAACTGCTAACTTTTATATCATATAATCCTTACATAGTTTCAACTAAAGATATATACATGCTATTGTCATAACATACGGTGAAAACGGCAATGGATCAGTAACAGCAATGAACATGTCCTTATGGGTAGAAGGACAAGATAGTGAAAATGCAAAGACCCAATGCCTACAGAAGTTTTCAATAAACAAGAACACCTCATCCAAGATTAAGTATGTTGCTTCAGGGTTCATTTGGTTGTCTCATGGAATTTGAGTGATTCTATTTGCCTTTTTAAAGCATCTAATCCAGAAGCCTGAAGCCCACAGTCCCATTTGAGTGATTCTATCTATTATAAGAATACGTTTTACATTTTTTTTAAGACCATATCTCCCCAATATATAAGGGATGGAGAATGAAGTGATAAGTTCAATCTCATACCTATTTATAATAAAATAGGCAAACTACACAAACCTCCCTTAAGATTTTACAAAATGTCACCACCCCACAAAAATTGTGGAAGAAATCACACTCCTTCCTTGAAGTTTGTATAAATATAATAGATAAATCCATGAATGACTTCCCTAATGGAATATTTCTTCTTCTTTTTTTAAGATTCCCATCCAAACAATGGAAGAAATGACACTTCTACCCTCTTGACGTTTGGATAAATAAGTAGGAATTTTATTCTAATAGAAATTTAATATTCCATTAGGGAATTCAGTAAGGGAGAGCATGGACTAGTTTGTCGCATTTATACAAACCTCAAGGGAGGAGTGTCATTTCGTCCATAGTTTAGGAGTGTCATTTGAGAGCCCTCAAGGGAGGTAGGTTTAATTTACCCAACTAAAATTGATATAAAGATGAAGTGAGAAGTATGTGCAAATTGAAGATACTCACCTCTGGTCCTAATTCCATTGCAGCCTCAGTGATCTCTGTGCGAACGGGTTGCTGGTTTCCAGATAGTGTTACCTAAAAGCATCAGTTAAGAATCATTGCGAAGTTCATCGAATAAATAAATTAAGGCCTGTAATATTAAGACATCATCAAATCATTAGAGGCATTTCCAAACATCACTAAGATGGAAAGTATAGTCCATTCATGAAGAGATATAGCAGCAAGCATATGGGGGGCAACCAAACATCCATGAAAAACAAAATCATTCCACGGTAGGAACTAGAAAGTGACATTTAGAATGATGACCCTTTATTTTCGCTACATTGGAAACATACATTGTAAAGAATTATAACAAAGATATCAAATGTTACCAACTAAAATGCCTACATGATCTTATTACCATCCACAATGATTCCGATCTTGCTTAGTAAGGACTCTACCCACAAAAGAAAGAACTTTACCCCTTAAAACCCACTGGACACAATATAACCTATGAAGCACGGGTGCGTTTCAGGACTCGGGTGCGGGTGCGGGTACGGGTGCGGGACTCGGCAATTTTTGAAAAAGGTGGGTGCGGGTGCGGCGGGACTCGGCGATTAAAAAATTATTTAAAATATTTTTATATAAAAAATTCAAATAAATGGTAGAATTTATTATTAAAAAATAATTATTTATGATTTGTTTTTAATAAAATCAATATTTTTAGTAATTGTAAAATAAAAACCACATTTCAAGAAGGTTACTTTAACCACTTTTCAATTCCCAAACCCACCCACATTAAATAATTGACTTTTCCACCTACTTAATATATACTTTTCAGTTTCAGTTCCCAAAAAACAAAATCTTCTACGTAACAGTCTTCTTCCATCATTTTTTATTTTTTGGTGTCTTCTCATCTTCTTCTTCCTTCTCTCTTTCTTTTTTTTTTTCTTCTCACAAGGCCAGATGAAGCAGAAGAGTGGCAGCCGCTGCCCATTTCGGCCTGTTTCGGCGGCTGTCTAGGCCGGAATCGGCCATATCGGCCTGTTCCGGTAGCCGTTTCGGCCGGAATCGGCCGTATCGGCATATTTCGGTGGCCGTATCGGTTCCTGTTCTCGCCGGAATCGGCCCGTTTTGGCCAGAATCAGCGCGAATCTGGCCGATTCGGCGTGAATCTGGACCAGTCGGCGCGATTCGGAGTGAATCAAAAAAAAAAAAAAAAAAAAGGGAAGAGTCGGCGAGTCGGACGCGGGACACCGCGTCGGGCCGCGTCGGACTCTGGTGCGGCGACCTTGGAGCCGCGTCGGTGCTTTCCAGAATATAACACAAATAAATTTTCCATTTTTTGCAAACTCTTTTGATAAGGCAAACCAAAACAAAAGCTAAAACCAAATCTTTTTTTTTTTTTTTTTGGATAAGTAAAGCTAAAAAAAGCAAAAACAAATCTTGACATCATGGAAACATGAGCAAATAATTGATCTAACAAATGAACATTTCACCTAATGAATGTCCAAAAGAAATATGAGCAAATGACATTTGTAGAAGCAAGCCACTAAGAATCATGTGCAAGCACTCGCGTGTGAGCAAAAAGAGAGAGAGAGAGAGAGGGAGAGAGAGACTAATTACCTTGATTAGCTCACCTTCACAATAACCATCAAACTCAGCTCTGCAAAACAAAATGATAAAAACTATTAGTAATCATCAACACAGAGGTCGAAGTTCAGAAGTAATGGGTGTAACATATAAGCCTTACGCAGCAAGTTCTTTTTGCACCCGCACTGCCTCAACTTGGACAACCATTTGTGCTTTCTTCACTGTCTCATAAAGATTCTGCATGTTTCCAAAAATTCCTGCCTACAATAAATTAGCAAAGTAATATTAGTCTCAGTTTAGGGATACAATTCCAACTACAGGTCATCATGCAACTATAATGTCCAAAACCAATAAAGTTGATTGTCCTTATAAATTTGATCTAAGGCTGCAAACAAATTTTTTTCTCCCTATATCTGTTAGTCTATCTCACTTTCAAGGGAAAACATCATGATACACCAAGGTATAGAGTGATACTTTTTCACTAAAAATAATTTGAGGAGAGGAGGGAAGGATGAGGGCCACAAGGGCAAGTCCCAAGTCCAGATAAAATAAGTACTCTTACTCTACCGATAACTGTACCATCTGACTTGTACTACTCTCACCGTAGGTATTATGATATCATCCAAAACTTGAGACTCCTCTGAGGCCTTGTTTATGACTGAATACAATGCAATAGAAGCCATTTCTTGTCAGTCTGAGATGCATGCCACAGTATGAGAAGTTTGTGTTTAAAGCAATTTCTAACTCTAAAATCTAGAGAAAGAAAATGAAAAATAAAAAAAGGATGCAGTGCTTCATGGCCTTGCAACGATAGAGAAATTCAGATTTTTTAACTCCAGTCACAAACAAATACAAGGCTCCAACTTCTTCAAACATTTATTTTTCATTAGGTTTCAGACCTCATACACTATTGCCCACAACCGCAAGGAAATGAACTTTTGGGTGCACAAAATGATGCAGCCAGCAAAGAGCTCAAGAAAAAGTGAAAAATAAGATTAACTACCACAAGATTCAAGAATTGTGGTCTAGTTTCAATGTGGGTCCTTTTTGGCAGCTTTCATATGCTACTTTAGTTATTATTGAGTCTGAAAAGTATTAAAGTTCTTTAGGTTAGAACGTTGCAGGTTCAGATTTAATTAGGTGTCCTAAAATCAGGGGTATTTTGATCGTTTTCAGATTTTCTAGAACAGGTTATGATAGGCTGCGCCACAGACCTATATATAAGTTTCAGTCCCAATGGAAGAGATGCCCATGAGGCTAATTTTATGTTTTGAGTTCTATTTCTATTAGGTTTAGAAGTTCTTAAATAGTCTTTTTTTTCTTGTTTCCCCTTTTTTTTTCTTTTGTTTTTTTGTGATTAGGAGTCCGAGACTTTATAAGAAAAGGTTATTTTGGAGTCCAAATTCTAAGAAAGGGTTTAGCACTAACCTATATAAAGGCTTTTATGTAGTCAATAATGGAGATGGATAGATTGGATTTAATAAAATCAATGCAAGTTAAGGGCGTGATTGCCTAAGGTTTATCTTTCTTTGTTTCTTGTTCTATTTACTGTCTTGACACCAAACATCCATCAAATTCATTCAATATCCAATCTTTTTATTACCTAACCCTACCTAAATCCTTAAACGTAAACCCTATTCAAGAACCGTGCAAGATCTAATCAAAAATCCTAATTTAATAGTATTGAATTTCTAAGGATACTATATCAAAATTGGTATCAAAGCCCATTGAAGCTCTTGTCTTGCATCAAAAAACTTAAAACCCATGACATGGACAAACAGCAACTCTCCAAAATCTTGACACGGGCATGGTAGATAAGCGCATGGTTGTGATTTTATTCCAGTGCACATCTTTTGTATGTCTCTATAGATGTGTGTTTATATGCATGTGAAAAAGCTAGTGTAAAACAGTTATGGAACTTAAAAAAAAATAAAGGAACACAGTTCCACCAGTCCCAAAATAGGGATCAGATAAAGCCTGAAGTGTCATGTTATCAAACACCCAATAACCCCTTTTGTTAGGGACTAATGTCCTACATACCATAGCATCAAATGAGGGTCAGGAAATACATATATATATATATATATATATTTATATATATTACTTTTGGATTTCTCATTGGCATGCAACAGAGAAACTTCTTACTACATCAAAATATCATCAAATTTGATTAAGAGGCTTCTCAAGAACTTCAAGATGCACCTAAAATAAAAAAAAGTTCCTCCAAATGTTCATTATTAATACTTGGTGTGCATTTGGGAAGCAATGAAAATTATAAATTATTTTACTATTTAACTTATTTTTGTTACTATTCATGGGCCCCATTGCACTTTTTAATACTATTCATAGGCCCCACTATACTATTTCAACTAACTTTTACCTTTATTTACAGGACTTTCAGCAATAAGTTTTCAATTTCAACAAAATAAGCAGTATCCAAACAGACCCTTATATTCAAACAAATTTTGATCCTTGATAGTTTGTGTTCTAATATTGACATCAATTGAACTAGAAGTACCAGTTCATATGAAGGAATGGAAATACAAAGAATCAGAAATACATTAAAATATGATCGATCAAAGAATGTAAGTATATGAATATGTTAGGCATAAACAAGGCATATTGAACTAGTCTAAAAATGGATACGACATCTATCTAGACATGCAAAATGCTACTTGAATCTCTAAAACTTACTATATAGAAACAAGCAAACAATTAAAACCTACAAATACTTCAGGACCAAAAGAAAAAGTTAATTTCATCAACCTTTGAAGGTGCATCTTCACTCTTCTCATTGTTTTCCTTTTTTCCTCCAAATAGACCACATACATGAAGAGATCTATGATTATGGCCATATTTTCCCCGACCACACCGAGAAAACACCTGCATACCCACTGAATTTGAGCTTGAAGTTAGGTTACCTGTAATGAGCAAGACAAGAGTCAGTTACCACCAACTCTTTTACTATCATAAATGATTCAAGTACATGGTTCAGAGATCTAGAATCCTTATAAAATAACTGGAAAAGCCAAAATTCAAGAATGAATTGTTATGGGCATGAATCATTATAGAGAATTTGAATACCAAACTTCTCTAGGCATAGTTTCCTAAGCCACAATACCACATTCTACAAACATATAAGAAACTCAAGAAAGCATCATATATCCAATTAGTTATAACAAAAGTAAGATCCATATTTACTTTTCATCTTCTAAATCCCGTCTTCCTATTGTTTTTCCTTTTTCCTTTGGGGCTGGGGAGGGAGGGGGGGGGAGGTGATTTTTTTCATTACAATGTTAAATTTTTAACCCTTTTTTATGAATAAGCTGATTTTATTAGACAAACAAGACTATTAAAAATCCTAACAGCTATCATAATACACTTTTCAGAAAGTATTCCACTCCATAAAATCTATCAGTAAAGACCACTTTACTGATAGTTTGCAATCCTCCCTTTCAACTTATGCAGTCCCCACTACAAAATATTATCCCAGCTGAAGATCAACCTCCTACAGAGACACATTTTCATCAAACACAGCCAGATTCTCCTAAAAAGGACATTCAAAGAGACATGATCCCTACACTCAATTGTCCCCCTGAAAAAGAGACACAATGAGTCACCTTGATAACTCCAAGAAACCAATTTTTCATGAGCAGTTAAAGGATTCTTAACGGTCAACCAAGATATACATGCATGCTTTGGCATAGAACCCAAGAACCAAATTAGTTTGCTCCATTCAACTTTTTACTGCCCAGCCCTGAAAGCAGATCTACAAGTGAACTGGGAGGGAACCATTGAACTCCATCTGTATCACCAAAATCAACTTGAAAATTGCTTGAACAGTGATTAACTCATATGATATAACTGGAACCGCCCCCCCACCCCCACCCCCCCCCAAAAAAAAAAAAAAAAGACTCCAATAACCATTCTGCAAAACATTTGAAACCCAAGCATTAACATTGCCAGCAGCATTATCTACAACCCCATAGCCAAATCTCTCATAAAGATTTCCCTCATGAGTGCCAGTTATTCAGCCGTAAAATCGAATCTCCTTTGCCAACCTAATTAATAATTAAAGGTCTAATAGCATACCTTAATTTTAATATCATCCAAAGTACAAGCCAAGTTTTTCACTTGCATCTAATCTTAAGTTGTCCATCTTCTCCAGCATCCAGTTCATCCGTGTCACTTAGTGTTCCAACTTACAAATCTAGGGTAGCATGTCCTAAAAATTAATACCTACACATATGGTAGATTTTCTCTTCTCATTTCAAAGATTGTTAGGTCACCCTCATCCTACATTCTTTGTGCAAAGGTAATTTTTTTGTCAAAGACACTATTGTAGAGACATTAGCTGTTCTGTGAAACTATAATATCCCATTTCATTGTGTAAGTAATAACCCATTGGGCAAAACTTAAGCACAGTACTTAGGTGGTATTCCATAAGTTACCCTCTTAAGATTCAACTATGTGGCTTTTTTCTCAATGGAAGTGTATTTTAAGATAAGTACAGCCACATGGCTGAATCTTAAGAGATGAAACCCAAAAACAGCACTTAAGTATTGTGCCTAAGATTTGTCCTAACCCATTTCTGTCAGTGTAATAGCTTTAACCCACCAAAAAAAGACACTCCCTAGACCCATAATGGCTTAATTTAATAAATTTGGACTTAAAAAAAGTACCCGAAATCATAAAAATCTCAACTTGAACTGGCTATCAAATTCATAGAAGTTCAATTGCATACTCTAAAAACAATCCCAGAAAACAAATGCAAAATGAGCAATACATGATTGATCTTAACTAAAACCCACTAACAAAAGAAACCCACACCCCAGAAAATACTGATATCAATATATTTTGTTTCCCATTTGAAAGCATTATTCCCTAATATCCTAAGTTTTCTCAGCAAACAAACAGGTAATAAAGAAAGAGAGGAAAGAGAGATACAGAGTGAGAGTGATGAAGGGCAAGGCTTTCTCCAGTCATTTACTCCTTGTAGGTTTGATATCTGACCAACCAGAGACATCGTCGACGCCATTGCTCAACACTGTGAAAAAAGTGAGAGTTACTTTTCTTTTCTTTTTTGAGAGGGTGAGGGAGTTACTTGGTTTTTGCTTCGAGAGGATAATGTATAGTTTTTTATTTCTTTGCTTCGTTTCGTTTTGTTTTGTTTTGTTTTTTTTTTTTTTTTTTTTTTTTTTTTTTTTGAGTGTTGAGAATCACTGTCACTTGCAGTTTAGCTGACACAAAGGACAGACAAATTATAGTTGAACACGTAGACTGAAATTCTAAAAGGCAAGGTTATTTTATTTGGGCAAAGTCCTCGTGCCCGTTGGGATAATAACACGTTGTCGTAACTAGTTCAATGCACTACTCATGGAGACTAGAACCAAACTAAGGCTGTGTTTGGCAACATGTAAATTATTTTTCGAGTGTAAAATATTTTCAAGTAAAAATATTTTTGGGAAAGTAAAATATTTTCTAGTGTTTAATTGCATTTTGAAAATTGTATTAGAAAATATTTTCAAGTATTTTGTAACATTTTGAAAATGCAAATTTTCTACTAGTTTCTCACATTTTCTCAAGCTTTTCTCAACTTCCAAACAAATTTTATAATAGAAAATTGCAATATATAAACTTTTTAAAGAAACAAAAATCAAAATAAAACCATTAAAACTCTCAAACTCGGTCAAACCAAAGAAATGGAGGAAGAAAGAGTGAGAGATGGAGGGAAAGAGAGAGGTAGATTGAGAAACTTAGTTGAAATCGAGTCAATGGGGGTTGATCTAGAGGTGATGACAATGATCTTTGGAGGTGACGACGAGATCGATCATGGGTGGGTCGATCTAGAGGGCGACAGTGACAAGATCGAGAGAGGTGGAAGAGACGAGCTATAAGGGGTGGCGACGAGAACAAGATAGTCAAATCGGGGTGGGTTTAGCTAGGTTCATCGGGGAAATGCAATGCTCGGAGATGGATTTAAGCACGACAAGGAAATAGTACTGATCGTCACGTTGAGGGGAATGAATGGCGCGATCTGATTGGCGATGGGTTTGGGTGGATCAAAGATTAGACCTCTCTCTCTCTCTCTCTCTCTCTCTCTCTCTCTCTCTCTCTCTCTCTCTCTCTCTCTCTCTCTCTCTCTCTCTCTCTCTCTCTCTCTCTCTCTCTCTCTGTTTTCAGTCCGTAAAATGAGGTTTGAAGGTAATTCTAACATGTAAAATAGTTTACACTTGAAGGGCTCTCGTTTTACAGTCAAGGGATTTGATTTTCCCTTTGACTGAGTTTTACATGTACTCCCAAGCACACATGACGATGTAAAATATTTTTTAACTTTTATTTTCACCCAAAACAAACACAGCCTAAGTCCACTTTATTACACTCCTTTGGATATTTTTACTTAGGTACAATTGGAGGCTAAAAGCCTAAAAGTGAACACTAATATCATTTAAATGATATTTATTATTTAGTTAATATTTTATATTATAATTTTTTTTTAAATTTATTATTCTTACTTTTCAATATAAGTAATTCATTTAATGGTGACCTCTTTGATATAAGATTTATATTAATCCATACTTTTTTTTTTTAATATAAATATATTTGTTGGCATTTCAACAAGATAATATAAAACGAGTACATGGTCTTATTACAATCAAATTGAAGGTCTTGTCCAGTGTTATTCAAGCATGATTTGGGCATTGGGCTGATCCGAAATAAGCATGCACACCGATAGCCATTGGACTTTTCCCTTGGTCCCAACATTGAATTCTGGGCTAGCGCCAAAAATCATCTTTGCACAGAATCTCAAAAAACACCAATTAATAAAATTACTCAATTCATTTCGGCTTAGCATTGTCTCCCCTAAATTGAATTCTAAATATAATAATTGAGTAAATAAAAGATATATAATGATTATATTAATAAATTCTTCATTGAAACTCATAAAAGTCTTTTAACCCTTTCAACTATAACAAAGGGGGAAAAATTCTCTTTTCATTTTATTTTTTTTATATAAAATAAAATTTCTACTCTAACCTAAATTAAGTGTATATGTGTGTAAAACTCTTATTTTGAGACTTAAACCCCAGTCCTTGCCTCCCACACCCTACAAGCACTTATTAAACGAGTTGAAATGGGTTATATTGTGTCAATCCATTTATTAGGGTATGTTTGGTATGATGTAATAGCTCTTGTAATAGAATAGTTATTTACATATAATAACAATTCGGTCATTTGGTTGCATTTTTATTACATGGATTAGTTATTACAAATGAATAACTTTTCTTTAAATTAAAGAATAGATATTCATCTTTACAACGGATGTAATAATTATTCTTTAGTGCTTATAATAGATCTTAAAATTAATATATTTTCAAACATATAATTTTCCTTATACATCATCTTTTACAAGCTTTTTATATGTAACAACCAAACTTATGAACAGTAATAGTTATTTTATTACAATATCTTCTATTTCTAGTAATAAAGATTATTATTTTTAATGTAATCTTCATTCAGTGTACCAAACATGCCCTTAATAAATGGGTTATGTTAGAGTAGAGTAGTTTTGACATGATTATTAAATAATTGAGTTAAGGTTGAGCTATATATTTTCAACTCACCATACCATGACGCAAGAGGAGCACAAACGCTAACAAATTGCCACCCTATTCTAATTCCCTCCACCCTCACTTGTTATAACTTATAAGCCAGAGGAAGAAAAACAAAATCCACATGTTTGGTCTCACTTTCATCTAAGCCAATAATTTTATTATACTCATCTTGAATCTACCGTTGACTTTACAAAATGCGACACGTGAATCAACCATCAAAAGATTCTAACAATATGTTAACACAATAATACAAGAGGGATTTAGAATAAGGACTATTGCACCATGCAATTACCACACTATGTGAGATATAAAAGTTGATGGGATTTTATATTAAAAAAATATATATATAAAATAACTTTTTTACCATATTATCTTTTACTACTGCCTAAGGCATTATACATTCAATTTTTTAAAGTCTTTTGACATATAGGGGAAGCAAGCAAGCAAGTATTTAAATTCAAATTGTTCATCGAGGATTGAGCAAGATTTTCTAAACCACATTAATTTAGCAGATGACATTCAGAACTGCATTACAATATTTTCATTTTTCTCTTTAACCATGGCTTTAAAAGACCAAAGACTAAATGAAAACGACCGTAACTTAGCCCCTAAGATAACTAATTTTTATATGTCATCGAAATATATCACACTTCCTTCACGTGAGAACGGATCCGGGTAAAATCCATTCCCAGGTGGAGTGATATATCTCAATGATACTAAATACCTTCTGTCATACAGTTATTAGCCTCAAGATCCATCATTGAATTAAATGAATCTGAAAAAATTGTACATCATAGGTTTGTTGAAACTTCTGTGTTGGCCAATCTGTGTGCAGCTCAACATCTTGTTCATAAAGAAAAGTCTAGCAATCAATCCATGTATTCAGGAACCATGTCTATGTGTGACTAAATAATTAATTGAAAAAAAAAATTATAATTCCCATATAATTATAGTCCTAAGTAGTCCTAACTCTATTCAGCCAAAAAAAAAAAAAAAGTCCTAACTCTCTTAACAACGGGTGGCTTAGATTATTAATTTTTTTTTTTAAAGCAAGTCATTTGAAAATTCTCAAACACTATAGCTCTTCATAGTCATTGTTGCGAATTATCTTCTTTTGATAAGCAGTGTTTGATTAGGTAAAAGAAAATTTAGCCAATGAAAGATCCTTCGTCCTTATTAGCTTGAGGGAGTCGTCAACTCTTACAGGCGGCTACTTTCTTGACTTGTTCCAACACAGAGTTTGTGGTCATTTTGGAGTTTTACTTTTCTTTACAAAAAACGACATGACAAAGCATTCTTTGCAATCATTTTGATCACACACTACATGGTTGGAGTAGCAGCTAAAACTGCAAATACAATTAAATACAATGATAAAATAACATATCATTAGCCATTAGGTATAAACCATGGTTGTTTCAAATGGTATTGCACCTTGTTTAGTGCGTTGTTGAATGTATCAGCGTGGGGAGATGGTACTCCATGATGCCTGTGGGGGAGAGTTGCTTTGTCATTTTCTTAAAATTGTCCTTACATGTCATAATTAAACATTAATACCATTTCTCATACTTGACCTTGCTCATTTAAGAATTAATGCTTGCGGTGCCTCCAATAGTGTTGGAGAATTTTCAAATGATCTAGCGGATCAATAATTTTTGATCCACAATTGATCCAAAATTCTCCGACAATATTTCTCGTACTTTTAAGTCTTTTTTTTTTTTGCAATATGTTGTGTGTTTAATTTTTTTTTTTCTCATTTTTAAATTTGGTTACTTTATTAAGATTTTTTTTTTTTTTGCTCCCTGAGCATTGAGTAATTACTCATAATTATATTAACAAAATATCATCGCCACTATAATAAGAACAAATTAAAATTATTCTGTTCCACTTTATACTCTATCAACTACAATATGACTTATTTGGTTTTATTTCATTAAACTTTGATTACTTTATAAGAAATAAAAAAGACATATAGTAGACTACGATTAATAAAGCATAAAGTGGAACACTCAAAAGTGAACGAGGTTTTATTCTTGTGTGGTCCCAAATATTTAACAATCCTGGCCCATTCCACATCGGGCCCAAGGTCCACGTCGAGGAGGGGCAGAGCCCGAGGATAAGCGGACGAGGCCCAAATGGCTAAGGGACCTCGCCGAGGACGCCCACATCCTCGACAAGCCGATGTTGATTGATAGAAGCTGTCACTCGTTCATTAAATGCATGCCACCAACACTCTGGCCGCATTAATGGTGAAGTGACCAGTGAACAGTGCAGCCTTGGTTACTCCAACTAATACAAAGCCTGCAGAGGTGACTAATGGGACAAGCCCTCAGATATAAGTTCAGATGACCGACAAGTGGACGGCATAGATCAACTAAACGAGACTATATAATAAATAGAACCTCCAGCGCCAAAGAAGGGGGGACTCTTGGATAGAGAGATAGAAGTAGTTTTCAGGGAGTCCGAGGACAACCCTTATCTTTGTCAGTTCTAAAGAAAAGTGATCCTCGGACTGAGCCGAGGACGAACTTTCTTCATAAATACTTAGCAAAAATCACTGTTATTATCCTCCCAAATACTTAGTCAAATTCCTTTATTGTTATTCCTATGAATCTCACGTCAACCATAGTTTGCTTTGCTGGTGTTTAGCCCTTCTACCCATGCTCTACAAATGTTATTGTTTGGGTCCAAAACAATTTAAGTCCCTACAATTCTTAAACACGTCTGATAAAATAAAAATTCTTTATCCCACTAAAATTGTTCCACTTATACTCCCCTAACATATGTCCTAATTTTTCTTTTTTAAACTTCAGTTACTTTGGAAAGATTAAAAAAAAAAAAAAAAAAAAAAACACAGATGACAATATTACAATTAATGAAGCATATAATGAAACACCTAGACATTATTTTTATCTGTTTGGCAATGATAATAAGTGTATAATGAATAAAAATAATGTGTCCACTTTAAGTATTACATTTTATCTTCTAAAAATAAGTAATACCTTTTATACTCTATCAGTTGATTTGTCATGAGTAGGGATGACAATTCATGATAAGAGCCGTTATGTTCGTGTTGTATCGAGGTAAGGATTTCAAATATATGGCTCAACACTTACTCAACCCATTTGATAAATGTGTCAAACCCCCTCAACCTGAACCCTAACACAACATTTCTATTAAGCGTCTCGACACAAAACAACTTATTTCAACTCATTTAATTAACATGTGTTGGATGAACATAGACTTAACCTATTTCTGCCCTTTTAAAAAATAACCCAAAATTATTAAGATATTTTTATATTTAGTCAATGCATAGTTATAATAATTATTTACAAATTATTTTTTATAACAGCATCAATTAAAGTACTAATAGCATTTCAAAATTTTCTTATTACAACCCAAATTCAAAAACACATAACCTAAAAATTAAATGAAAAGAATTTTTTTAAAATATAGTTATGGGCAAATCACCTTAGGCACTTTGGAGTTTCAATTAAGAATTTAGCAATTTAACCATTAAAATTATTTTAATTACTTAATTTTATGTTTAAAATTTAAATTTATGTTAGATAAAATGATATTTATTTATATGAATTACGTTATTTTGGATTGATTGTGACTTACATGAATTGACAAATTTATTAATCGTGTCTAAGCAAGTCATTTCGTCTTTGACATGAACTCATTTATACTCAACGCTAAACCACAAAAAAGTCATGTTGTATTCTAGGACCGTGTTACATTGGACACCCTATTCATATGTCTATTTTTTTTTTCTTTTTCTTTTTTCATGTTAAACTTTGATGCTTTATTTGGTTAGGAGAATGAAAAATTAGAAAAATCAAAATATTCGTGTATTCTTTTTCTTTTCTTTTTTCCTTTTCTCTTTTCTTCTCAATTTGGTAGGAAAAAAAATGGTGAGCCGAGTGTAACCTCATTTTCTTTTCTCTCCTCCTTTCACACCAATCAAACAAATAATAGTGTATGATTTAAGCATGCATATCATCTTCCATGCTCTCCCTAACGGATAAAGATGAATACTATTAGTTTCTCAAAAAAAAAAGATGAATACTATTAATTACCGGTTACCACCTATCTACTGTATCACACTCACATGTCCACGTCACACAACGCACGTCTGTACCTTCTAGCAAGTGAAAAATAACTTCGAAATACAGCGAAACACACAAGTACTTTCTCTCTAAGAATCATAATAAGGCCAAGGATCAAGGGCTAAGGAGTGGTCACCCACAACATTGTTACATAAATTGAGAGACCCATCGGTTCTTTTTTTCTTCTCTTTCACCTTCTCAGCTTCTATGGAGGTTCCTTCCAAGATTCTGTGACATTATATATGTTACATACTTATAATAAAGCTCCTACCATGGTGGGTATTTCACAGTGGCACAAGACAACTACTTCATGTAAAATGGTAATGGTTCCTGATTTCTTTTGGGTGTAAATGACTATTTTTGGTTGAAAGGATGTGAACTTTGTAAAATCTGGTAGAATCTTTCAGCTTTTGTTGGCCCCAACAGTACACCAAGAGGCTATGAAAAGCTTTTCCCATCATCTATTATTCCTAGTGGTTAGGCAGGTAGAGTGGTGTCACACAAAGTCCAGAAGGTAGGTGTGGATATGGGAAACCTTTCTATTCAATAGGAACAGTGACACAAAACTTAATTAGTTTACCCCCTGCCCCTAGAAAGAGAAATTATAAATGTCAAAGGGATACCCTTTCCCAATCCCAAACTATTCAATGAATTTAATTATGCAAAGGACAACTTTGTAGAAGTTTTTGGCTGGAACCAGAAATTGGGTATTGTTCTTACTTTTATCTGCTGAGTGCTGGAAAAGCTTATTGGGTGTAAAAACAGAAAAAAGACAGACATCCTTGACATCAAAGCAAGACCAAAAACAAGGGGTACAAGAGTAAATTCACATTCATTGACCTGGTATAATTATAATAATGTGAAAACGAAAAGAGGAACCCATTGAGAAAAAACACCACCATCACAAAACCAAACCCAAAGCCTAAAAATAGGGGGTACTACCAAAAAAACAAAAGAGCAACTGCAACAGCACACATCAGATACATATATCATTAACAGGCTATCATTCATACCCATTTAACTCTCTGCTTTTTTTCAGCCAAGTCCTCAACTTTCTCTCTCTAAAAGACTATCTTTATCTCTTTCTCTCTCTAACACACAGGCCAACAACACATACAAAGAAAGAAGAAACATGGAAACTCCACGCACCCTCACCTCCCTATCAAAAAACAAAGGAAGAGTCCACACCACCCAACTCTCTCTCTCTTCAATGGCCCAGCTGGACCAAAATTTATGTAGAAGAAAAACAAAAAAGAAAGAAAGAAAGAATGGGAAAGAAAAGAAAGAGAAGATAGATTTAGATGTCTTCAAATGTCCTCCAACCAAACCCACCTCACATACTCACTCTCTTTCATAAAAAAAAAAAAACCATGTTGCCAACAATACCCTTCTGCAACCCCCCAAAAAATCCCCATCTTCATCACTGTCTCTCAAAAGAACATTATTTTTCACCGAGTTATGTGGGCTTTTTTGGGTTTCTTTGTCTAGGTCAGAGTTTTCACAGAGAAAACAGGGAAAGCAAGAACCTTCTCACCTCTTCCCTTCTTTCTATATCTTTCTCTTTCTTATTTGTCTTTCTTGTATCTTTCTCTCTTATCTTTCTTCCTCTCCTTCTCTCTTTCTTTCTCTCTTTCAAAGGTTCATTCTTTATCACCTATCTCTCTCTCTCTCTCTCTCTCTCTCTCTCCCTCTTTCTTTTTTTCATTACCCATCTTCTCTCTGTGTTTCTCTCTCCCTCTCTGTTTTCTCTCTCTTTAGTTTTTGGTTCTTGGCTTTTGGGTTGATCTGATGAAGAAGATGAAGATGAAGATGAAAGGGGTTGTTGCAAAGGAGTCTTCCCCATGTGTTGTGGGTGAGGACCCAAGAACCAGGTTGAGGCATCAGAGTCTCTTACTGGACTTTGAAGAGCTGCAGAAGGTAATTTCTTTTGTGGGTTTCCATGGATTTGTAATTTCTTTTGTGGGTTTCAACAGATCTGATGTTTTGTTTGATATTCTGAAGGTTTAGTGTTTTCTTCTTCTTCTTCTGGTTTTATGGTTCTCTTTTTTTTTTTTTTTTTTATGGTGTTTGGTTGCTTAGAAAATCCGAGTGCATGAAAGAGAAAATTAATATTTTGGATCTTATTTTTGATTTTGTAGTTTTAAACTTTTGATTCCAGGAAGCAAAAGATCTTGACTAAGAAAGCCAAAAAAATTGATTTCTTTTTGTGTGTTAAAACTATTGGTTTCTAAATTTTATTTGCTTGATTTTCTTACCCTATCCTCTGTTTAATTGCTAAGAAAATTTGATAAAAGAAGAAGTGGAATTGAAGTTTTATATAACATTTTTCCTGTTGGTATGTCTGGTTTTTTTCAAATATAATGAGCACCCATCAACATTCCTAATACAATTTTCTTTTCTTGGGTGTTCATATTGCTATCTTCTTTGTATTCCAATCTTTCCCGTCATCCTAACTGATCAAAAGGGAGGTTTTTGTTTTTAGTATTTAGTACTCGTGAGTTCAATCTGTTATTCCCTGGCTTGGCACCTTTGTAGTTGTTGTTGCTGACTTTTTGTTCTTTTTTGTTTTTGATGAATGAGTTTTGGCTGAGGGGAGGGAGAGATTCTATCCTCTGGTTATTGTATTTGTTTATTGGCAGTCCTTTTACATTGATTATATGCTTTAGATTCCCATAAAATACTTATATAGTGTAGAAGGTTCAACTTTATTTTGTAGGTTTTTCTTTGTAATTTCTGAGAAAATTGCCTTCGGGTTTTCCTTGGAAATATTTTTTGCCCCTACATATGTTTGTGTTTTCCTCTTGCTAACTTGATTAGATATTTCTTGTTGGGTTTATGAGCTCATGGCTACTGTGAATTATGTATGGCTTTTATTTTCTTGAGATAGCCAGATATGGGGATATATATAATATTGAAGCATATTTCAGGAAACGGAAGCCATGAAGAATAAACTACAGATGATGAAACAGAAAAAATTGACTCTCTCAACGGAAGTCCGGTATGGATTGTGCCTTTTCAAATTTGGTAAATTGGGATAATCTGGGGCCACATTTTAATATCTCTTTAATTGCAGATTTTTGAGGAAACGATACAAATACTTGATTACAAACCAGTCTCCAAAACCACAGCCAAAGCAAGATTTTATGCAGCCACAGAAGTTTGATACACGAAATAATGGTGCTACAAAGGGGAAGAAATACAGTAAAAAAGAAGCCGCATTGCGACACCCAGTTCTAGTTTCTGATTTAAACCGAAAGGAAAGGATTTACAATGGAGGAGAAGCCACCTTGAGGAAACCTGCTTCAATTTTTGACTTAAACCAGAAAGTTAGGGCTTTCAATGTAGAGGAAGCTGGTTTACCAACTTCTGCACCAAAATTTGACCTGAACCAGAAGGAAAGGATCTATAGTGGAAAAGATGCCGCTAAGCGAAACAGTACTCCAGTTTTCGACCTGAACCAGATTTCGGTAATTATTTAGCAACCATTGTGAATGATGAGCTTTAAGTTATAGCATTTGCTATTTCTGTGAGCTAATGGCTTCTGTTGATTTTGTTTTACTGTAGACAGAGGAAGAGGAAATACAGGCTGATTGTGAGCCATTGAGAACAGAGGAGTCAAAGAAAAGTTTACTTAGAGGTGGGAGTGATGAGCAACTCAATGATATGAAGATATCAATTTGTAGGAATGTCGGAAATGGGTCAAATCGAGCAGGAAAACGGAAGATTTCATGGCAAGATCAGGTGGCTTTAAGAGTTTGAGATGTTTCTTCAATTGCAATTGAAGATCCTATACTTTCTTGGGGGTAAAAAAAAATGTTGCCATATCTTGTTGTGTACTTAAAATCTTCTTTTTTCTTTTGTAGTTTTGTTGGGGTTCTTCCCTCCAGTGTAAAGTCGAAATAGTTTTATATATATTGAACATATAGACGAAACAATGGAATTGATGCTCAGGAATCGAATGGGTGTTGACATATCTTTGAACATCTCTTTTATTATTCTTTTCCTCCAATTAGTTTATGAATGCATGTGGCTTCTAAAAGGAACTTGCAACTCTGTTCATTCTGAGAGAGGGGGGCTCTGGGTATTTGCAGATGGTCTCAAGTCTCAACGTCCATGTCACAACAAATAATATGACGTGAAATTTGGACAGTTTCTTAGGTGTTGTATTGTAGGTTCTAAATTAAATTTACGATGTGACTACATTGGCTAATGTATTAGGAAAGATATTTTCTTCACCTAACAACAATTAAATTCAAGTAATATGGTTGAATTTGATTGTGAAACTTAAGTTTCAGCATATTAGAAACAATTAAATTCAAGTCATATGGTTGAATTTAATTGTGAAACTTAAGGTGTAGCATATTAGAAAAAGTTTTGTCCATTTATGTTGAAACAATGTCTACACCCTCTGTTTAACCTCCGTAATCATGATCATGTAACATGCATGTTCTCTCCCTTGCTGTTAAAATAGCACTATAATTTTGTGTTGACAGAGGGGTATTTCTTTTTTATTCTATCTAAAACATAAAACCCCTCTGCCAATTATGGCTGTGACAAAATAATCTCTTACCTTCCCAAGAAACAAAGATGATTAATTTGGGCTCTGGTGGGAACTGCCACATTTTTTTTTTTTGGGCTGTTACATTTCCAACTATTTCTGGAGGATACTAGTAGTATTGTATAAAGTAATTGTTAATACATATTGTTAGTTGTTGGTTGGAAAGGAAGGAAAGCAATGGCCACTAAGCAGATGAATGTTGTTTTCTTGGTGGAAACAAATGGAGTAATAATGTTGCTTCTTATTCTTTGGCTACTCCTAGTGACGTTGTTTTCAGCTTACGCAGGGAACTACCACTTTTATGTTACTTTGCTGTTAAGCGATTGGAAATTGTTTTGTGGAAAAAGGATGGGAAAGCGAAGGCCACTACTAACCAGGTCGAGAGTTAATAAGTCTTGGCGGTGGAAAATGAATCGGAGAATATTAATATTGGTAGTTATGGTTCAAATGATATCTAACTTATCAATAGCAGTTGACGCTGTAGATTGTAATCGATGTATACAGTATACTAAAAGCAGTGTTAATGATGATTTTTATAAGAAAATAAAATTACATTAATCACAATCTCCTGCTTATAAAATTTGTTATGTTTGTATATTATCATGTGGCTATTTGTTTGGCATCAGCCTATAAGCTCGGTTTTTTATTTTTTTAGTTTTTAATTTGTTTTAATTTTTATATATAGTTTTTTAAAACCTCAATTTTTCCAACATTTTTTTTTTCCAGATACAAACATACTTTAGTAGAATTTCAACAAAAAAATAAATAAATTATCCACATGAACTTACAGCAGAGGTAATGAACCACCCTGGACTTTTTTTTTTTTTTTTTTTTTTTTTTGCCTTTTTAATTTTGCAAAAAGACCCCAAATCTATAGTCCCTTGTGATCCTATCTGCAGCCTAATGATAATGATATGTCATATGGGGCCACTAAATATTTACTTTGTACCATTAAGAAATTGATGCACTTTGACAAGTCACATATTAGTGGCCTTGACTATAGTAGACAGAAGACTTCACATGATCCTCATTGCCGGCAACTAAATTCAGCTCTTTGTTTATTGGGAAATATACTATTAACAAAAAAATATCCAAGTTTACAGCCTCGTAACGTTGAACAGCTAATTGTAAACAAACAAAAAGGCTAACCAGAAAACAATTAGGACTTTTTCATTACATAACAACTGTAGGTCTATAACATTTTTCATAATTGTTTTCCACGCAATAATGTATAAAGAAAGTGGCGTTAATGATAGACTTAAGTGAAAGTAATGTTCCAATTACAATAAGTGATGTCAATAATGGTGAAAAATGTTATGTCCCAAGCATTACTTTTGTCTATTTAATGCATACGGATCCCTGATCCCATAGGTTGGCTACCAATTCAAGCAAGCTTGTCAGCAAATCAACTGGCCTATTTTTAGAGAGTAATATCCTACAATCCCCTCCAGTCAAAGTAATATCCTACCAAGTATTGTAACAAGTAGTACAGTAATGAGGAATTGACGCCGAGATAGAAGGAATTTATAAACTACCATTGAATCAACTACCAATATGAAGTTGAAGTCTGCAAAACCTAATAACTATGCTAATCTGAGAGCTTCATGAACCGCCTACAATTCAACTAGGCAATTGGAAGTAAATACAACTTTAAATTAAAAACTCACCAGCCAGGTGCCATTGGGATCATATATAATACCTCTTGCTCTAGACAAGCCTGAATTACCTTTGGAGCCATCATATATGCTTAACTTGACCTGACCAAATTCTGGAGGGGTCATGAAATCTAAGTAGGAATTTGACTTACTAAGGGAGTAGAGAGTCAGAAAATGTAATCATCATTTAGTCAGTCAGGTTAACAAATGACAGTTGTCCTAAATGGAAACTGACCAAACTTAGGGACTACCAAATAAAATACACGGTCTAAATAGAACAGTCATATATTTCACAAGTTAAACAGACAACCATAGTCGCAATCCCAAACCTGAATCTCATACTGGATATGAACCTGATTAATCTGCATCTACAATAACAATTACTGGTGTCTTCTTAATTGCTTCTTTGGCCATAACATCTGCTACAGCTTTTGCCTTTTGAGCAGCATTTGACTGACTTGTTTTTTCAGCTACCAAATTTGTTTCTTGTGCCTTCTGAGCAGAACCAGATGATGCTGTACTGACAACTCCATCTTTTTGACCACATTTCTGAAGCCGAGCCCTGTGCTTCTTCCCCTTTATATGAGTCTCTATCACTACTCGAGAGTAAGCACCTTTTTGACACATTTCACACCAAAACTTAAACATCTTGTTCCTTTCAAACCCTTCTGTTTTGGCAGATCCCTGCTCTGCTTTTGTGCTGTTTGTCTTCTCAGAATCTTCTGCAGTTTGGTTTTCTGGCAGTGTAACTCGCTGATGTTTACTCTTCAAAGATCCTGTCATCTCCATTTTCTGGCCTGAACCACCCCCAGTTTCATTCTGCTTAAGTGATTTCCCTTCTACTTTTGCCTCCTGTCCTGAGGTCCCAAAATCAGTGTTCTCTATAAGCTTTGAAGGCATTGTAGTTTTTTTTGTCGTTGGTGTGGAGCTGGTACTCCTGCCTGTTCTCTGAGCTCTAAGCCCTGCTTCCTTGGCCTTGTGCTTCCTACCTTGAAGGTGTTCATTCAAAGCTCTCTCACTTAAGGCACTAACATGACAGATAGCACAACTCCACTCCTCCTTGGGTCTCTTCTTTAAACCAAATGGTGGGAGCTCACTAGTGCCCCCTGCAGATGCTGTTTCAGCTTTCCGCTTTGCTCCAGAAATATTTGGAGTGGGCTTAGCCTGCAATAGAATACTCAAACACAATACATAAGAGGAAACTCTTGTATATAATCACCTGGTGAACAGTGAAACCTCAAGCATCATTTCTCGTGTAAGTCATCCTCCACATTTAACAGTATAGGATAAATCTAACTTCCAATTACCTTATTTTAAGCAATTTAACAAGAAATATAATGTTTTGGAAATTAGACCAGATCTGAACATTGGAAAGGAGAACTAAGGATTTAGCATGAAGTATTTTTTATTATAGAGTTGGGGAATGTTGCTCTATGTCATTTCTCAAGGGGGAAATCCAGGTCCTACCCATAACACTTTCATCAACCACACCCAATTCAACAATAACCAAGCCTTAGTCCCAAAATTTTGGGACCGGCTATGAATTCTCTACAGACTAGTCAAGATCAGCCACATGTATTGTTTTCCGCCATTCTAATCTATTTTGAAGTTATTCTATCTACTACTTCCTTAACTGTATGTCATTTTCACTCACTTTAACAAAACTTTTGGTATTTCAATAACTATTTCATTCACTCAACTTAAATTAACTTACTCTTTCTCATTGTCACATTAATCACTCCTCTCTAAACATAACCAAACTATCTCAAGTGACTCTCCCTTAACAGGGGACTCCCTATCTTTAACATTGTGTTTGAATGAAGAAATTGTTAAATACACAATTTTACAAATGACAGGGTTTACATCTCCATCATTTACAAATTTCATTATTTGGATGTAATGTGAGACTAATACTTCATATACTACAGAGACATCTTTTTGCACATGCCATCATTTTGCATAAACCACCATTAAGGAAAAAACCAAATTGTCTTTGATCAGCTTTAAACCCATCATTTTCACAACAACCCTTCTCTCATGGTTGTGCTCCAATCTGTTCCGCACTAAATCTTCCTTCTCCCCCTTCCTCTTTTTCTAATCTTCTCTCCCACTTGACTTCCATGGCCAAAAACCTCGCTCTCTCTCTCTCTCCCTCTCTCCTTACTTGATTGATGGTGGTGGCACAGGGTGGTTTGGCAATAGCTCTTGGCTATAGCTGTAAGTAGGTTCGGGTTGGGGAGGGCTTATTCTAGGATTTGGGCTTTCACAACCGCATTCAACATTCATGGGTGATGGTTTTGCAATGGGTTCTGTTAATGAAACTTACAACAGTCAGTAATATGCCGGAGGCAGTGGTTTTGATTTGTTCCTTGTACAATCATGGTTTTACTGTTGTGGGTGTTTAGGCTGGATTTGCCTGATTGAGGTGGAATTTGTGGTTGGGATTTTGGCCAAAAGTTTTAGAGGAAATTTTAATTTTCCACCTTTACAGCCAATCTCAGAATTTAAAATGATGGCTTAACCTCAAATTCTAGGCTTCTAGCTACAAATACCTTGCCCAAACACACAGTAAGTGGATTTCCTCATTTTGAATCGTATGTTTACTTTTATTTACTTATCATCTTGAACACTTTCAATTCAGCTACACTTTTCTACTTCATCCACCTTGCTATTATTCTATAATTCACATTTTCTTAAATCCCTGTATCTTTATACATTATTTATCCAAGATATCAAAATCTTTCGCTCTTAGGTATCTCTTGGCCATCAAGTCTTACAGCCTCTTCATCTTTTTTCTACTTTGCTAAACTTTTTTTTTTTTTTTAAATATAAATAATGGAATTGTATTAATCAAACGTCCAGGTACACCAGGGGTGTACATGGATAACAGTGCATCAAACACATAAATTACAAAGATCAAGCAATTCTAAAAAATTAGAACAAGGAAAGAGATTAAAGGAAGAACACTCCAGCAAGGTGTGAAGAAGAAGAGATTTAAATCTTGAAATAGACCGTTCCTCCCCTTCAAAACATCATAAGTTCCCGTTCTCACCAAATACACCATAGGACAAAATGTGGGACAGCCCTTCATAAATCAGCGCTCCGAAATTCTAAAGTGTCTCACCAAAATTCTAACTTGACATTAATTCCACATCTAGTTCCATGCACAACCTATATCATCTGCAAATGGCATATACACTAAGCAACTTCCTCTTGAATTGATTCAATGAGCTTATCCATCACTAATGCAAAGAAATATTGACTTAATGACGATTCTTGGTGCAAACCTAAAGTCATAGGAAACTCATTTGTGATGCCTCCTTTTGTTATCATACATATTCTTAATCAACTTAATATATAAAGATCTTTACTTTTTATATTTTTCCATTAGGAGTCTAAATACGAAAATTGCTTCCATGGTAGATAGCCCTAGTATTAAACCAAATTAATTCTCTATTGTTCAGTGTCTTAACCTATATTCAATTGCTATCCCAAATTTTTATAACGTAACTCATTAGTTTAATTCCTCGGTAATTTGCAAGTTTTGAATATCTTCCTTGCTCTCGTAAATAGGTATTAGACTACTTTGCCTCCACTCACAAGGCATTTTTGTTAACACTTAAGATCTCATTGAAATTGTTTGTCAATTAGTATACATCCAAGCATTTCCAATCTTTAATAAAATTTCATAAAGTCCCATGACCTTTCATATTTTCATTCTCCTCAATGCGTCCTTAACCTGCTCATCAAAATTCTTTGAACAAACCTATGATTTATATCCTCAATTGGGTTACTCAATTCGCGCTAATCTTTTGTATTGCTTCCATTAAAAAGTTTATTACAATAATTTTTCATCTCTTTTTAAAAAGCTCTTTAATGCAATTGAAACTGTTCAAGTCTCTTCTTTTCATTTCCCTTGTTTTGGCAAGGTTATAAATGTTCTTTTCTTCATCATTCATCCCCAACTTGCTATACAACTTACTATATAATTTGCTTAGCCTCTTGGACAACATTTTTTGCTTTACTCTTCACCACTATATTATTTTCACAACCCAAATTTCCTCTACATCTAGGTAGGCTTCCATAGCTCCTTTTTAATCTAATTGATGCTTGAACCTCCTTACTCCACCCCAAAGTCTCCTTAGTTGATCGCCCAAATCCTTTAGATTCTCCAAAAATATCTTTAGCCACTCCTTTAATACAATTAGACATGTCATTCCATCTTATCATCATCTTTGTCTAAATTTCACTTTCCTTCTTTGATCATTTTATCTTTAAACATATTTTGTTTCTTCCCCTTCAAAACCCACCATCTCATCCTTGGGTTTCTTTGTCTTTTCCTTCTTCTAATGCAAATATTACCACCACCCTATGGTAGGTAATTATCTATTCTGGTATACCTTACCATCGTTACAACATCAATCCTTAGTTCCAAATTTTTGGAGTTGGCTATGGGACTAAGCCTTAGACCTAAATCATTACAACATCTCATGATGAAATTTATTTGACTACTGATTGTCCCACTTTTGAAGATAATTCAGTGTGATTCCCTCTTCCAGAACCAAGTGTTAGTTAATATCCAATTATACACTGTTACAAAAATATTTAGGTCTCCTCTAATAAAAATATTTTTCACATTTGGTAACCCTTAAATCAATTCATCCATATCCTCCCCAAATTTTTGCTTTATGTATTCTTCCAATCTTATTTAAGGAGCATAAGCACTAATTAGGTTAATGGCCTCTTCTCCTAGGATAAGTTTTATTGAGATAATTCTATCTCTTATCTCCTAACCTCAACAAGTTCTTTTTTAAGACTTTTACCTATGATTATATATACCCCATTTTCATTCTTATCTTGTATGTTCAAAATCTGTAGATTTCTCACCTACCGATTCAATCCCCAAAAGATATTATATTTATTCTCCACCTAGTTATTGTATATACTATTTCCATTAGTTTCCCTTATAAAAGACCCTATATTCTAAGGCTTTGGTTGGTTGGAAGAATGGAAAATGTTAGGAGGATAGAAAAGTGGAAGAATAAAAAATATTTGTGTTTGGTAGAGAGGATGGAAAAGTTGAAGGATTAAGAGTAAATTACTATTATGCCCTCATTATAAAAAGCAGAAGGATGGAAAGTAGGGATAATTTTCCATTTTTCTTCTCAACAACATTTTCCTTGCTCTTTTTTACCCAATTTGGAAGGAAAAAAACTAATGAGCCTAGCTGGGAAAATCAATCCACCCCATTTTCTTTCCTCTCCTTTTTTCACTCCAACCAAACAATAGAAAATCACATTTGTTCCTCCTTTTCCCTTCCCCCTTTATCCATCCTCCCCCTTTTCACCCCAACCAAACATAGCATAAGTGCATACATCCTATTTTCTTGGACTAAATTATTTACCTGCATCTGTTCATCAAAGTGCGGTCACTTTGACCCATCTTTTACTAACCCTTCCCCCTTTTTCACTACATCCGGGGTTCAGTAAAGGACACCCTAACATGTATCTGTAATGCATTCATAATAGAGTGACTGTATTTAATGATGAACATCAACCTAAGGCAACCTATATCCATTTTAAAGCTTAAGACCAGTTGTGAACCAAATATATGATACAAAACACATACACAGACAGAGTTATCACCTACAAAAAATAATAGGGAAAAGTGGATTTCACAGGTTTTATTCTAGAAAATATGCTCATTGACTGCCTACATTTAAAACTAAGGAGTGCATTTGGGGGATTGCTTGGAAAAAGAATATGGAAAATGTCAATGACTCTGACAGTGGGTTCCTCTAACATCTAGCACTATAACTGTGTCAGGCCTAAAATGACAACAGATAATTTTCATTAATCACTTCCATGTACTACGAAGCAAATAAGGTAACAGTTCCATCAAAATCAACTTGTAATGTCATAAAGTGAATTCAAATCAAATTGTGATTCAAGTTGTATTTAGGAGGATACTTTAAAAAGTTCAATCTATTAAAATAGGACATTAGATGCACATAAAAATAGATTGTTGATTGTTTAAATTCATACAATTACCCTAAATTTTAAAATAAGCCTTAAGATTTATTAGGTTATACCATATCTTGTTCATTTCATAATCTATAGAGCCTGAAAACGTCACTCACATGTGGAATTTGACACATGACACACATAAGCAAATTAATTTTATTGGAAAGTCTTCTTTTTTTTTATTTTAAGAAGCACACACGCGCACACACACACACACACACACATATATATATATATACGTATGTATGTATTTTAATTACACAACAATGAATAAGTTACACTTCCTTAAATTAACTTCTTAGGAAAAATTTGTAAAATAATACTTTTTTTAATATTAATTACTTAAATTGCCATTGTTTTGAAGTTATTTGGCGATATAGCCTTTTTCCTAAAATCATGTTTGAAAACACAATTTCACAGAAGCTCATCCAATTGAGGACAATATTAAGTGAAAATGTGTTTTGAAAACATGATTTTATAAATTAAAAAAAAAAAAAACTACGTCCCCAAATAACTTCAAAGCAGTGTTAATTTAGATAATTATTATTAAAATAATATTATTTTACAAATTTCGTCTAACCTATTACTGTATTACATATACAAAACAAAACAAAAAGGAAAAAAGAAAAAGAAAAAAAGAAGCAATTACTTTTAACCATACTTCTTGTTAACATAGGATTTGAGAATGTCAATTTTTTTGACAGCATTAAGGATTTCAAATCATAAATCTTAAGATCTTTGAGACAACTGTAGACTTCTATCAGAAAGGATTCATGACTAAGGTTCTTTAAGTCCGACTTGCATGTGTTAAGCATGCCGCCAGCGTTCATCCTGAGCCAAAGGATTCATGACTAAGATTCTAATAATTTTGGTTAAGTTATTTGATTCAATTTGTAAATCATAGGATTTTGACAACTATAATTTATAATCATATTTGTCAAAATCTTATGATTTGCAAAAAGAATTTTTTCAACTTTAGCCAAAATAATTTGAACAGCAGTTTTGAGAAAGTTTAACTTAACGTAATTTGAACAACAGTTATAAATCTGTTGTAGGAGAATCCTTCAGTTTTCTCTTTGAACTTAAGATAACATGAATTTTAAGTACCATTAAAGGCTTCTTTTTATATATATAAATTTTAAAAAGACAAAATTGCAGTTTCTACCTTTCTGTTTAGTAAGGAGGATGAAAAGGTGAAATGATGGAAAAGACAGAAAGGATAGAAAGAAGGGAGGGTGGAGTAGATGCTAATTTTTCATTTTATGTGTTTGGTAGGAAGGATAGAATGTTTTTTTTAATTAGCTAAGAAAGTGTAATGACAGGAACATTATACTTGAACATAAAATTGAAAGGCTAAATTTATACTCACTTAATTATGTACAAAGGAGACTTGTTCGAAGTACACCTTTACATGGTTCGATGCAGTCAAATTTTGCCGAGGTTTTTTCACCACAACGGCCTCATTGGTTTCCCAAAATTGGGAAATGAGCTGCACCAGTGCATGGGGGGTGCATGGGAGGTGCCGAGCTGCACCAGACTCAGTTTTTTGACTCAGTTCTACGGTTCTACTGATTTTGTCAGTTGACTCAGTTACAAAACAGAAGTCCAGAAAATTACAACCTCACAAACATTATCTGAAATATAGTGGTGTGAAAAACTAAGGAAACAAAAACGGAGGACTCAGTGCCAAAAATGGCTTTTATGGGTGGCAATGTTGAAAACAATCAACGATAGCAAAGCAACGTTGACTGTGCACAGCATCACCACAACCACAAGGCCAGATCGGCAGATCACATTTACATCTCTCTATCCTAGTTGAGAATTGAGATCGGGTGCAAGATTTGACAGAAGAGAAGGGGAACTTGGGAAAATTATATATGAGAAGGCCGGTCAGAAATTTTAGGCAGTTTTCTTGATCTCTTGCCAACCACTGCATCAACCGAGTCAGTTTTGGCAAATTTGTGACTGATCACCACCACCGACTCGTCAGAAACTGTTGTTTGCCGATCAGTTTGGTTCTGCAAGAAGTTCAATGCCGGTTGGTGTATTTGGTGACCTGAAGGTCCTGAACAGCTCTAGTAAAGTACTTAAAAATGTATGGACGAAGGTAGGGCAGCAACCAGTAGAGCCTACTGCATATGCACATGGTAGCTTTCTCCAAGTGAACCCACACATGAAAAATCAATAACCAAGGATCATCAGAGGCATCAATCTAGATTATTTTGTGTCTAGATCACAATAACATCTCTATAAAAAATGTTATAGCAAACATTTGTAGCTGTAGCGATCTAGTAATATAATCTACCTAATCAATGACTATGATGCCCCTTTAGGACTGACTTTTAAAGTGATGTTCCAAAGTAGAAGGGCTACCAGATGCATATTTAGCAAGCCTAAATACATGTGATGCAATTCTAAATATGAATGAGAAAAAAAAAAAGCTATTATTTTCCTCTTAAGCTCATTCTTTTTATCTCTCATTCATATTCAGTTTTGCATCACATGTATTTAGGCTTGCTACATATGTTGCTGCTCTAGCTATCAAACTAGTTAGTTCAAACAGAAAAGGAAAATCATATAGCTAGTTCAAGCTATCAAATTAGCAAGAACACACAAACTCAATCCCTAATTGAAATGGAGCAAAAAACCACAAAAGTTCGTTAACAATTCTTTCATTTCTCAAGAACAAGTTGCCATTACAACTACAGAAAACTCTTAAATAAGACAATAGGATGCTGCTCTAGCTAAAACGAGATCATAACCGCTAATTCAAATCTAAACTAACGATTCTACATCTGTGCAACTATCTGTCCTGCAGTTGCACACTCAAACACATACATATAGCATGCATTAAAACATGGATACATTATGGAAATGTGCACACAAACATGCATGCAAACACACATGTTTATGTGATGCTAGTATAATTTTATATATATTTAGATACATCTACGTACAAATTAACCAAGGAAAAAACTAAAGAAAAAAATTATAACAAACTTCCAATGAATATATCCCCTAGGTACGCATTTGTTTGCATTTATTGGCCTCAAAATGTTTTTGAAGTGGAGGCCTTTTACAATTAAGTTTGAAAAGAGTGTTTGTCAACCTAGAGCAAAAGGTAATTTTGGATCCATTTATTTGACAAGAACCTCATTATGTATAAGTGAAAATTTGACACCTTTCTCTTTATATGACCTAAATCTAGCAATATTTTCCTAATATTAGGAAAAGCTTTACGTCACAGCTACATTGACAAACTTTGTAACTTCAAGAGGTGAATATAGCAATTTCAAATTGGACAAAAGTTTTCTCCATACCAATTTGGAGGAATTTCCTCTAATCCATTACATGGTGATTCATAAAATCACACACATTATTTAAATAAGTCACACAACTCATTTAAGAAGTCATGTGACTAAAAGTATATATGGGTGGTTTTATCAATTGCCACATGGTGGGTTAGAGGAAAACTTTTTCCTTTCAATTTAAGATCCCCAAGTGTTCTTAAGAGTAACTACACCATAAAGTTTATAAAATCATATCCATTCACTTTGAATGAATGGATTGAATTTTGATACATTATCAATAATTTAAATAGATACCAAAATGGAATAGTCAAAGTTTATTTAAACTTTTGATGATGTGTCAAAATCCAATCTTTCATAAATGAATGGATAAGAATTTAGGAACTCCAAGGTGGAGTCACAAAGGAACTCTGGAGGATCTCAACCCTAGTAGTTTCACCAAAACTAGTTGAAAACACATTGAGACAGCATATAACATAACATCAACAAAAAGGCGAGATGTAAGATTGGTAACTAACCAGTACAATCAACTTATCCTTGTTGGTCTCTGATGGGGGCCTGACATCGACTGGCATAGGTTCCGGTAACCTCGGCGGTGGCAGCATTGGAAACATATCGAATGCGTTGATACAACTGGGAAATGCAAAGCCACCATCAAATGTGTGCATTGACAGTCCATACTCGAACGAAATCCTGCCCTCCGCTGAGAGCCTCCGCAATGCCATCTCTCGCTCTATCATCAGCTCCCTCCTCACCTCTGCTTCGAGCAGTCTACGCCGAGTTATCTCAGCAGCAATTATTTCCTCTCTAATTCGCGCCTTCTCCAGCTCACGCTGTACTATTGCTTCCCGGGTGTCATTAGGGTTTTGAATTTGCTCCAAGTTTGGTCTTGGACTGGTGGTTGAAAATCCAGCTGATACTGATATAGGATTTGCTAAAAAATTCAGTCAATTACATTAAGGAGAAAGTTGTGCTCTGTTTGCTAAGAAAGTTATGCTTTCAGTAATTGGGCCTAATCAAAATTTCATAAATTTCCTTTCCTTTCTCTTTCCTTGGTTTTCTTAGCAAGCAAACAGAAGAGACAAGCATTACATATACATATATAAAAGAAAACAAAACAGATCATTTTATAGTAAAAAGGTTCTCTGAAAGCTTTATAAAATTAGCTAAAAATAAAATCATTCAATCACATGAAAGAGAAAGTTAAACTCTGTCAGCTAAATAGTTATGCTTTTTCAGTAATTGAACCTCATCTAAATTTCAGGTATTTAAATTCCTTTATTTTCCTAGGTTTTCTTAGCAACCAAACGGAAAAAGAGATGCACTTGATAAATCTTTCATAATAAACAAAAAAATTTAATAATTAAAAAAAAAAATAGTTCCATTCACAGGGAAAAGCTATTCTGAAGCTTAAACTTGGAAAAACATTCTTTTTATTATTATTTGTTTTGGGATATTGAAATATAAAACAGGAAAAAAGAAATAGAAAAAAAAAGATAAAGGTATAGAGGAATAGATAGAGAAAAGAGGAGACCTCTCAAAGCTTGTTTGGAGACGTAGTTGAAGGTGGAAGGAGCGGTGGGATGCGGTGGTAGTGGTTGTGGTGGTCGGTCATCAACAGCTCTAAACTTGAACTCCATCACAGACACAGATCTGTACACAGATCTTGAGAGTGAGAGAGAAATTGAAATTTTGAGAGTGTGGGTAGTGCTGGAATCAATGAAGGATGTGTGACTGTGAGCACTGGAGTGGGGAAGATAAAGTAGGCGCGTGACTGGAGATGCCAAGGATGTGCGTGGTGGGAAGGTCAAAAGGTTAGGGCAGAGAGAGAGAGTCGCGTATCGGTATCTCCGTGCATATGTATGAAATTGTGAAAATAAGGTGTCGTGTCGGAAGTCAAATCCGTACTCTTGTATTTGTGTGCGAGTGTCCCAACTCCCAACCCGGGAAGTAGTTTCAGTTCTAGTGGGTGCGTCCACACCGCAGAAAAGTCTCACGTGTGTCCCTCTACCTCATTTTACCTGTATTTTTTTTTTTTTTTTATAATCCCTCGTCTTACTTGAATAGTTCATACTAATAAACTCACTTTTGAATTTGAAAAAAATATTTTAAAAAAACCTCACCTGTACATCTCATATTCTAGGATTGCACAGAAGTTATTTCGCATCGACATTCCAATCAGGTTTCACATAGCTCGAATTGCTAAAGGAGGTGATTGACAAGGGCGAATGTGGTGATTGATGCACTCCTTTCCAATGTCGGTCAGCCAGTTTGTCAATCATATGTTTTGGATCTTGACAATCATCGAACAGATTGTCAACCTTATATATATACCGATTTATTTTACAAAATACTTAGAAAAATACCCAAAAACCAAAGTTCAAATTTGTGTTACGAGATTTCCACACCAACCCAAGTCAAATTTGAGACTTCCTCCCTCACACCCACAACAAAACCAACCACCATTTCATATGTTGTCTTTAATCTCCAAGTAAAAGTTGGAGTCATTATATCTTCCATTGTTTCTAACTTCGCCTACCCCTTTTCTTAGATTCAATTACTTGGATCGAGCCCAAAAAACTCGCCCAACCAAGACCAACAAACCTACACCTAATGGGTTTGATTGATATGGTTCAGGTCTAACCAACTAAAATGGTTCAACTACATAAACCCAAAAAATCCAACCGTTTTAACCAATGAACAACGCTAATCATGACCATATCAAGCAAAGCAAAAGATATTTGAATTAAACAAAAACCAAAAAAAAAACAAAAAAACAAAAAAAGAGTAAAGATTAAGTATAATGCCTAAAGTGCATTAGACCAGTTGCCATAATACACAGCCCAAAGTGGACACGTGTCATCATCAAAATGGATCTAGTATATTGGAGCACACTAGACCCAAGTCAAGTCCTTAAATCAAAACCCTAGAAGTTTCAATCGCTCACGATTTTATCTTACACACCATCGCTCTTTATTATCAACCTTGAAATTAAAAACGGATTGGCACCAATATATGATATTATAATGGATGGCTTCCATGAGCTCATGAATACCAAGATCAAAAGAAGATAAGGAGGAAGAGTCGATGAGGTTGTCCAAGCCTACTCACGTAACCCTTTCACTTTCAATTTGATCCGATAATCAAGATCACAATGGCAAGATATAAGGATTGACTAATTTGTAAGATCGTGAGTTCTAATATGGTCATAGTTTTTAGACCCAGATCGTTCAATGAATCGTAAAAAGAAGGGGTTCAAGGTTTTTGAAGTTACACCGAGATTGAACCGAGTTTGAATCGTGATTATGTCATAATTAATTTAAATATAAACAAATATATTAAATTAGTACAAATAGAAAAAATAACTAAAATAATCCAATTAAATATAGAGACATATATTTATTTATATATTATTGATCAAAATCCATATAATTTTTTAAAATATTTCAACTAATATATCAATATCAAACCCAAATCACTACTCAATAATAATAATAATAATAACAGCTACATTTTTTAGAATATTATATTTATAATATGAACCTAAAAATAATAAAAAGAAAAGAAAAGAAAAGAAAAAGAACAACAAAAAGAAAAGGAGAGTATGATATACACTCACGGGGGGAAGGATTCAAAATTGAAATGACATATAGTAGTGACATTTTCAACTCCCACCTTCAATTTTCCACTATCCTTTGTCATTTCCAGTGCTAGTCACATGCTTGGGTTCATAAAACTAAAAATCAGTACCAAAGAAAGCAGAAAACATTAGCAAAAGAGAAGTTAGTCATGTGGAGGTGAGGACGAAACGAAGAAGAAGAAGAAGAAGAAAAAAAAGAAGGGGTTCGTTTAGGTGACCTACGACATGCTGAAGGCTGCTTGCTATGAGGGTTGAGTTCTTTATTTGTGTTTTCTTCTTCTTCTTTGTTGGGCTTCTTCTTCCTCTGCTTCTTCTTCTCTGTGTTTTGTTTCCCTATCATTTGGTTCCAGATCTTAAAAAGCCCAAAGTACTACTGAAATTTCAAATTTCAGCCAGGATTGGCCAAAACATTGCCCAAAAAAAGGAACCGTACTGTGAAAACTAGCCACGATTCTTAGAACTATATGGTCCAAGGTCCACGGTTAACCTGGTCGGACCGTACGAACCAATCCGATTTTAAAAACCATGAATATGGTAACTATTGTACCAGGAATATCTTAAAAGGAAACACATTGAATTTAAAAGGAATGCATATTTCATTGTTCATTAAACCATAAAAATTTAAAAGGAATGCCAATCCGCTGTACTTGCCTCTGTCCTGGATTCGCCCCAGAAGGTTACCTCTGACGGTGCTTTGCTCATCCCTTCAATGTTCCATGTGGGCCGAGGAAGTGGTTGTCCTCGGTGGAATTACTGACGAGTAGGCTCGTCCTCGGACATATCTTTCTTCCTCAGAGTGGGCCTTGGGCCTAAAGTAGATTGGGCTGGAGTCACCAAGTTCTCTGGCCCCACAATAGCCCCTAAAAATCTTGCTGTCAGGCTCCTTGGACTGAGAGGAGAATTTTGACGTTCTCGGGCCTCTGCTGCGACTTGTTGAGTCTTGTCCTCCATGAATATCAGTGCCCTTTCGCCTGTCCAAGGCACGTTTCTGACGCCTTGGTATGCGGAGCGTACTTGCATTAAATTCGGGCGGCCCTGTGCTCCCCACTTTCAATGGTGTGATGATGATCTAACGGTGGTGATCTTCTTGATTATTTGGGCGGGAAAATTTTGCACGGTTGTTGTTTTTTATTGGGGGTATAAATATTCGTTTGAATTGATCCGCTCATTTACTTTCGCATTCAAGGAATATTATACACGTACTTTGAATCTAGTCACGTCTTCAACTGAACTCGCGACTTCTTTCAGCACAAAAAGCCTGCCCGAGGAGCTTTTCCTCATTTCTGTAAGTCCTCTTCTCTCTTTCCAATTGCATTCCCCCCTCTTTTTGGGCTTCTTCCTTCGTGTCTCTTAGTTGTTTGTGGGAATGGGTAAGCTCAAGAAATTTGTTGAATCTGAAGAGGCGATGGATAAATTTATTGCTGATTATAGGATACCTAGCACCGTAGGTTTAAGGTACTGCGAAGAGGGGGAGTGGAGATTTAGGAGGGAAGAGGGAGAGGTGGTGATTCCCATAATCGCCTTCTTGGAGGGTGGTATGCGGATCCCCATGGGTCAGGTAATGATGAGTTACCTTAGGCATTTCCATCTCGCCCCCACCCAATGCGACGTCAATATGTTTAGGATTCTGGGCTGTGTAGATGCCTTAAATGAGGAGATGGGGCTCAGACTAACCCATCATGATGTGTATTGGTGCTACAACCTTTAGTGTCTGAAGGACAAGTCCTACTATATGAAGACAAGGGAGGATAGAGTACGGCTTATTCAGTGCCTCTCCTCGTCCAGCAAGGGGCTGGATAAGGACTTTCTCATCGTGTCCGGTGAGTGGCATGATGGCCTTCACTGTCCCACGGTGGAGGGCACGCCAGGTGGGGTACTCGGAGTAGGAGAGGGTGTTACCTTCTGGATTTTCGTTGCCTGCTTTATTTGGTCGCTAATAATGATACGTTTTTACTTCCGCAAATCTGCACGCTTTCGAGTGTCACATTGGCTTGGTTAACAAGGAGGACTTCGAGAAGGTGCTAAGGGCGGAGATCTTCGTGAATGAAGCTGAAAACCAGGTTAGGGCCGTTCACAAGATTCTGAGGTACGACCCTATTCAGAAGTCGTTTGCCGCGCCAAAGTGTGTGATCAAAGCCAAAGATCCTCGGCTCCGGAGAATTACCGTGGTCGAGGACAGTTTCTTGATTCTGGAGGGGTCCTCCATTTCAGCAGGTACCCCGTTGGCGGGTTCCTCTACATCCTGCCCAGCTGCAGAAGCTGAGGGGGGAGGTGAACAAACTAAGGAGGGAAATGCCGGCTTGGATCCTACCGAGGGCAATTTTGGCGTGTTCGAAAAAGTTCCCCTGTCTGAGGAGCCATCTAACGACTTGGGTGACCAGAGTCTAATCGAAACAGGCCTCTTGTCAGCGGGGGATTCTTCTTGGGCGAAGATGGGTCTCAAAAGGAAGTCCCAGTCCAACTTGCTCGATCTACTTGAAGGCCAGTCAGGGAAGCATCAGCCTAAGTTTCCTCCTCCTTCACCCAAGTCTCAGCCGGTTCAGACTAGGTCGGCTTCCACACAGCCCAGGCTTCCTCTTCCTCCACCTCGGCCGAGCCCATCATCCAGGCCCGAGCTCTCTGATTCTAAGCAGAGGAAGGACAAGGGTAAAAGGCCAATGGGAGGGGAGAAGCCCCATTCCCCCCAAGAGGAGGGCGATACTCGTCGACCCTCAAAGCATTTGAGGATTGGTTCTCAAGGTCAGGACAAGCAGGCCGCCGCCCGCCCTGAGGCTAATACCTGGCTCCCAGCCCCAATGCTCCATGGGGTGCCTCTGATGGATAATGCCTCTCTTAGGGACTTCCAAGGGGGTGAAGGCACACTTGTAGCCGACGCGTTGGAGAGGTCCCTGCTACTCCCTGGGGACATGGCTGAGTTGGAGGCTTTGAAGAGTAATGAGGTCTTTCTCAGTCTCAAGTGATACTTAGGAATGGTGAGACCTTTAGCGCATACGATACTTCTGACTTCGATTTTCTTTCCCTTCTGTTCCCTTCTTACTCGTGCATTTATTTCAATTGGCAGGCTGTTCAAGCCACTTTTAGGTTGAAGGAGGCCTTCATTAAACAAGACAAGACTACTGATGTAGAGCGTGATAAGCGCATAGCGGCCAGTCGGACCCTTAAGGCCACCGAGGCTGATCTCGCGAAGGCCCGAGAGGAGTTGAAGGAAGTAACCAGGGCTCGAGTCAGCGCTGAATTAGGCCTGACTGGTGCCCAAAGGCAGGCTCAAGACCAGACAAGGCGTCTGGCTGGGGTGGAAGAGCAACTGAAGCTTGCAAATGAGCTGATTGTTGATCTGAAGAAGCAGGTAGCTGATGCTGAGGGGGCCAAGAAGGTGGCTGAATGGGCCAAAGAGGAGGCTATTAGGGCTAAGGTTGAGGCGGACTTTGGCAGAGAGGAGGCCCAGGCCTCCAAGGAAGAAGCTGAGGCGGCGGCCTACAAAGCTGGGGTTGTCGAGACGGAGGCCGCTCTCAGAGCCCAAGTCCCTAGGGTATGCAGGCTCTACTGTTCTCAGGTCTGGAGTGAGGCCCTCAAACAAGCTGGGGTTGAGGCCTCGTCCGCCCTGTGGAAGGAGGAGAGTGTGTATTACCCCTCTGCCATTCGCGACGTCGTTCCTCCCAGTTCTGAGGCTAGGGCGACTACTGAGGAGACTGATGCTACACTTGGTGAAGGAGCCGAGGAGGCCACGGTTATTACCGAGGCGGTTGCTACAGCTTCTGACAATCCTGTCGTGGGAACGGGTCCTCTCGGGGTGGTTGAAGCAACCAAGGGTCCCAGCGAAGAAGTACCCCAGGAGACAGCCAATCTTTCAGCCAATATTAAGGCCTCTCTTGCCGAGGAGACGGCGCCCTCTGCGGCGCCCCTGTAGGCTGTTCCTCCTAGTCGGAGTTCAGAAGACCCTAAAGCCTCCACAAATCCACCGCTCACAGGGGGGAAGAAGATAAAGTTGAAGAAGTAGGCCCCACGGCGCCCTTGTTTTGTCTCCCTTCTATATATATATATATATATATATTTTTTTTTTTTTGGGACACTGTAATGGCACTTATGCCTCGTCTTTTCTTTTTCTTCTTAGATGATTCGACATGATTCTTGTTGTGTACTTTCTATGAACTTAATGCAGAGCGTGTTTTGTTTTCTCCTACTTGTCAGATACTCATGGAATTTGTTGAAGTAGTTAGTTTCCCCACAGGTTTGAGTCCGAGGATCATGCAAGATCCTGGTTCTGTCTAACGCTTATCATTTCGAAGTAACTAGTTTCCCCAGAGGTTTGAGGCCGAGGACCATGCAATACCTTGGTTCTGTCTAGCACTTATAGGATTTATTGGACTAGTTAGTTTCCCCACATGCTTGAGTCCGAGAACCATGCAAGACCTTGGTTCTGTCTAACATTTATAATTTTGAAGTAACTAGTTTCCCCAGAGGTTTGAATCCGAGGACCATGCAATACCTTAATTCTGTCTAGCACTTATAGGATTTATCGAACTAGTTAGTTTCCCCACAAGCTTGAGTCCGAGAACCATGCAAGACCTTGGTTCTGTTTAACATTTATAATTTTGAAGTAACTAGTTTCCCCAGAGGTTTAAGTTCGAGAACCATGCAATACCTTGATTTTATCTAGCACTTATAGGATTTATCGGACTAGTTAGTTTCCCCACAGGCTTGAGTTCGAGGATCATGCAAGACCTTGGTTCTGTCTAACATTTATAATTTTGAAGTAACTAGTTTCCCCAGAGGTTTGGATCCGAGGACCATGCAATACCTTGGTTCTGTCTAGCACTTATCATTTTGAAGTAAGTAGTTTTCCCAGAGGTTTGAATCCGAGGACTATGCAATACCTTGGTTCTGTCTAGCACTTATAGGATTTATCGAATAGTTAGTTTCCCTACAGGCTTGAGTTTGAGAACCATGCAAGACCTTGGTTCTGTCTAACATTTATAATTTTGAAGTAACTAGTTTCTCCAGAGGTTTGGGTCCGAGGACCATGCAATACCTTGGTTCTGTCTAGCACTTATCGTTTTAAGGTAACTAGTTTCCCCAGAAGTTTGAGTCCGAGGACCATGCAATACCTTGGTTCTGTCTAGCACTTATAGGATTATCAGCGTAATAAGCATGTAATCAAGATAGACTTAGAATATGAATTAATAAAGATGTTTTTATTAATAATAATACATTCGCAGGTTATTTACACTCCATGGACGAGGTACAGGTTTTTCATCTAAATCTTCTAAGTAGTATGCACCTATCCCTGCTACTGAGGTGATTCGGTATGGTCCTTCCCAATTGGGTCCTAACTTTCCATAGGATGGGTTCTTAGTAGCGCCTACGACTTTCCCTAACACCAAGTCTCCTGGTACTAGTGGTTTTATCTTCACATTGGCATCATATCCCTGCTTGAGTTTTTGCTGATAGTAGGCCAACTAGATCGTCGCCTTCTCCCTTCGTTCATCGATCAGATCTAGGTTCTCCCCCAGCAGCTCATTGTTACCGTCCGGGGAGAAACAGCTCGTCCTCAGTGTTGGGAAGCTTGCTTCTAGAAGGATAACGACTTCAGCCCCATAAGTCATGGCGAAAGGTGTCTCACCCGTCGATCGCCGTTGTATAGTCCGATAGGTCTAGAGGATGTGTGGTAGCTCTTCTACCCATCTTCCCTTTGCATCATCCAGCATTTTCTTGAGCCCATTGACTATGACCTTGTTGACAGCTTCGGCCTGCCCATTTCCTTGGAGATAAGATGAAGTTGAGTATCAATTTGTGATCCTCAGCTCTCAACAGTATCATCTAAAGGTCTTACTATCAAATTGAAGTCCGTTATCTGAAATGAGGGTATGGGGGACCCCGAATCGTGTGACAATGTTCCTCCAGATGAACTTCTTAGCATCCACATCTCTGATGTTGGCCAGGAGCTTAGTTTTGACCCACTTGGTGAAGTAATATATGCCGACCAACAGGTACCTTTTGTTCCCTAGTGCCTTGGGGAAAGGTCCCATGATATCCAGGCCCCACTGGGCAAACGGCCATGAGCTGGACAGGGGATTTAAAGCGCTTCCCGGCTGATGAATGTTTGGGGCGAACCTTTGACATTGGTCACACTTCTTTACATATTCAAGAGCTTTCTTCTGCATCTTCGGCCACCAATATCCTTGGGTGAGGGCTCGGTGCGACAGGGACCTTCCTCCTGTGTGACTCCCATAGATTCCTTCATGCAACTCTTCGAGTAGTAGTTCCGACGCCTCAGGGTGAATACACAGTAGGTAAGGCCCAGAGTAGGAGCGTCTATACAGCTTATGGTCCTCCGACAACCAGAACCGAGGAGCGTTTCTCCGTACTTTGTCGGCTTCTGACTTCTCCTCAGGTAAGATATTATCTTTGAGGAATTTCACTATAGGGTCCATCTAGCTGGGGCTCACTCTAGCCTGGTGGACGTAGGTCGTGCCTTTTGTTGCATCACTTGCTCTCTCCAGATGCTCAACGAGGATAATCCGAGGCAAGTCCCCTGCCAGGGATGTGGCAAGCGTGGCCAATGAATCTGCATAAGTGTTCCAATTTTTGGGGACGTGTGACAAGCCGAAGAAGTCGAAATTTGACTGCAGGCGCTTTACTTGGCCTAGGTATTCTTGCATCCTTGCGTCTCTGGCTTCCAGTTCTCCGTTTACCTGGCCTACTATCAACCTCGAATCCGAAAACACATCCACTTCTTTTCCACCCATTTTCTGCACCATAATCATACCTTGTAATAAGGCTTCGTATTCAGCTTCATTATTTGTGGCAGGGAACCCAAGTCTTAGGGACTTCTCCACAACAGACTTTTCTGGGGACACTAGGACTAGTCCCATTCCAGACCCCCTTTGATTTGCGGCTCCATCAACGTATACCTTCAGTGTGGGGGCCCTGGAATAAAGATCGCCCCAACCGATTTTCCCTCCATGTCTCCCTCTTCGGCTACTGTTTCTTCCAGTGGTTCAGCAAACTCAGCCACCAAATCGGCCAAGACTTGGCCCTTTATGGAGGTCCGAGGCATGTATTTAACGTCAAAGGCCCCTAGAATCGTGTTCCACTTGGCGATCCTTCCAGTGTAATCAGCAGACCAAAGCACAGACCTCAAGGGCAGTTGGGTTAAGACAACTACCGTGTGGGCTTGGAAATAGTGGGGGAGCTTTCACGTAGCATGGACTACAGCCAGTATGGCTTTCTCCAAGGGCAAGTACTTGATCTAGGCTTCGTGCAGCGATTTGCTCACATAATAGACTGGCTTTTGAATGCCACCGTCATCCCGTATCAGCACCAAGCTCACTACATGAGGGGCCACGGCGATGTAGGCATACAGGACTTCATCGGCTTCAGGATTAGACATGATCGGCGGTCGGGATAGGTATTCCTTGAGTTGCTGGAAGGCCATGGCACAATCCTCGGACCATTCGAACCCCCTCAACTTATTAATCAGGAGGTAGAAAGGCCTGCATCTATCAGCTGACCTAGAAATGAATCGGTTTAGGGCCGTGATCATTCCAGTGAGTTTTTGAATCTCCTTTGGGTTTTGTGGAGGCTTCAGGTTATTGATGGCTTTGATCTGATCAGGATCGACCTCAATCCCCCTGTGGGTGATGATGTAACCCAGAAACTTGCCTGACCTTACGTCGAACGAGCATTTGGAAGCATTCAGGCGCAGCTTGTGTTTCCTTAGGGTGTCGAAGATACGGTCGAGATCTCTAAGGTGCTCGGAGACCACTTTATTTTTTTCCACCATATCGTCAACATAGATTTCAATGCTTTTGCCCAGCAGCGGCTCGAACATTCTTGTCATCATCCTCTGATAGGTGGACCCAGCGTTCTTCAAGCCAAAGGGCATCACCTTGTAGTGGTAATTCCCAACGGGTGTCACAAAGGCAGTCTTCTCCTAATCGTCCAGGGCTAGTGGTATCTGATGATAGCCCTGGAAGGCATCCAAGAAACTCATCCGAGAATGTCCCGCGGTGGCATCCACTAGTTGGTCTATCCGAGGCATAGGGAACGGGTCCTTTGGGCACGCTTTGTTTAGGTCCGTGAAGTCTACACAAACCCTCCATTTTTCGCTTTTCTTCTTGACAACCACAGTGTTGGCCAACCACTTAGGGTAAAAGATCTTCTTGATGGCCCCCGCATGCTTAAGCTTTTTCACCTTTTCTTTAATCGCCTCGGCATGCTCCTTCGATGGGCGCCGAGGTGGTTGTTGCCTGAGAACGACGGATGGGTTGACATTAAGATGGTGACATATAAAGGCCAGGTCGATCCCTGGGGCGTTGCAGGCGTCCCATGTGAATACGTCGATGTTTGCTATGAGGAACGCCATCAACTCCTCCTTTTCCTGAGAAGGCAACCGAGCCCCTAGCGGAAAGATCTTCGGATCATCCCCAATGATTATCTTGTCAAAAGCTTCACACTTTGCTTCTTCGGCAGCCGCATTGGGAGGCACTGCCAGGTCCTTTGATTGCTATAAGCCCTCCTCGGCAGTGGTAGAGGGACCAGTATCAAGCCGCTGCGATGTAGCAGCCACCATGCATTGCCTTGATGTGGATTGGCAACCACAAATCTTGAGGACATAATCCCCTAACGGGAATTTCACCTTCTGGTGCAAAGAGGAGGCGACAGCCCCCAAGGTATGGAGCCAGGGCCTGCCGACGATGGCTGTGTAGGGGGAGTAGGTGTCCACCACTATGAAGTCTACCTCCACCACCTCTGGGCCGATCTGGACGGGTAACCTAATCATGCCCTTTAGGATAACTAGCTTCCCATCAAAGCTTATCAAGGGGGAGGTATAGGGTGTCAAATCTTCTGATCGCAGCCCCAGCCCCTTGTAGAAGTCGGGGTACATGATCTCAGCTCCGCTGCCGCCATCCACCATTACCCTTCTCACATCGTAGTCCTCGATCCTGAGGGTGATGACCAGTGCGTCGTCGTGGGGCTGGATGGTCCCTATCTTGTCTTCTTCTGAAAAGCACAAGGTTGGGTAGAAGCTCTTTCTAGCCTTCTTCGACTCCGATTGGGACCCCTCGACCTGTGTCTAGGCCACGGACAACACTCGCGAGGGGCGCGCACTTGTTCTTCCTGGCGCAGCCAGGATCACATTGATTGTTCCCGTCGATGCCCTTAAGGCAGTGTCCTTCAGGGGTTCCTGATAGTTCTGGCCTTGGCGGCCACTGGAATGGTGCAAGAGGTGTTTCAGTTTTTCTTCCCAGACCAGGTGGTCCAAGTAGTCCTAGAGGTTCCTGCAGTCCTCCGTGGTGTGCCCGTGGTCCTGGTGATATTGGCAATACAGGTTCTAATTGCGCTTCATGGGGTCTCCAGCCATCTTATTTGGCTCCTTGAAGTATGGCTCATTCCTTATCTTTTCCAGCACCCTGTGTACTGGTTCTCGGAATACGGCGTTGACAGCCCGGGCGTTGGCCGACCCGGATTGCCCCGCAAAATTTCTCCTCGGGCGGTTATTGTTGTATCGGTCCGACCTAAAATCCCTTCTCTCCTAAAAGATAACCTTTTCTTTTCCCTTACTTTGCAGCTGATCCTCTTCTACTCGCTTATATTTATCGATCCGGTTCATCAGCTGGCACACACTGGTGGCGGGTTTGCTGGTCAGAGATTTCCTCAAGCCATGCCCCGTCGGAAGGCCGTTTTTGAAGGTGCTAACGGTGACAGCCGTATACTTGCCGTCCAGCTCGTTGTATATCTCCCAGAATCGGTTCGAATGGGCTTTTAGAGTTTCCCCCTCGTGCATGGTTGGTGCCAACAGCGTGCTCAAGGGCCGAGGAGTTCTGCTGTTTGTGATGAACCGGGAGCCGAAAGCCTGGGTCAACCGCCTGTATGAGCCTATGGAGTTCGTTTTGGGGCCGTTGAACCACCTCATCGCTACTGGCCCCAGGTTGGAGGGGAAGACTCTACACATCACACCTCATTCTTGGAATAGACGGTCATCCGTTGGTTGTATTGGCTCACATGCTCTACGGGGTCCGTCTTGCCGTTGTAAGCGGTGAAGGTTGGCTGCTGGAATCGCCGAGGAAGCGTAGCCTCTTCAATGTGGCGGGTGAAAGGTGACTTGGAGAGTTGGTCCAACGCCCTGCTTATGGCATCACTCCCCACACCTCTGGGGGACAGGCTTCTATGCTTGCGCTTCTAGTAATGCTCCTTTTCGTGGGAGAAGGTTTCGCTTGGGGGGGTCCTTAACCTCCGTCTATAGTCATCATCGCCATCCTCGTCGGAGGGAGTGTCGGGACTAGGATAAGATCGTCTTCGTTGTGCATGGCGCAGCTTTCTCCTCAAATCATCTATCTCCCACTGCATGACCACTTTATCATCTTGTCTCTTGGACACATCACTTTTGACCTCTTCCAACTACATAGTCTGGTCGTCATTTCGCCTTTGTAGCGCGTGGCTCCCCCCGCGGGTGTGGTTTCCACTAGTCTGTGTGGTGTGCACGCTTCCCTCTCGAAACTTCCCATTTTCTTCGTTTCTGCCACGCTTAGAGTTGGGGAAGGTACCTTGTGGTTGGGACCTCGCTGGTTTGGACTGGTGGGATCCTGCTTGATGAGGGCCTGTTCCTGCCATGCTTGACCGTTGCTCTAGCTAACGCACAAGTTCTCCCCACAGACGGCGCCAATTGTAGGGTCCCGATTCAAGCGCTCTTCCTTGAGAACGAGTGGACTCGAACCTGACTGGCCCTATACAATAGATTTATAAAGGGCGGGTCAAAGAGTTAGGCCTTAGTTAAAGTGGTGCGATTAAGCATGGTAATGCATGGCTCGATTGACATGGATATAAACTGAAAGTATGAAATTGAGCTCCTCGACCTCTTCCTCTAATAGTATCTTTCTTATATCTTTCTTCACACTGGGTTACAAGGGTTTTTGGCCAAGTACTATAATCTTTTTCTCTCTAAAAACTGCCGTCCTCCTCTTTGGAGGACTTGTTACATTTTATACCCCCCTCCGGTTAATTTCTGCCCTCCATCTGTCGATCATGCAAGTCATCACTCCAACGCCTGTCCCATCAACCACCTTCTCATCCCTTCTATGGGTTATAGCAGCTGATGTAGCACTGTTCAGGGGTCACTTCTCCATTTAATGCGGCCATAACGTTAGTTGGGGGTATTAAATGTGGAGGTGACAGTTTCTCCTAGGATTACTCCTCCGCCATGCTTCTATGGCCAATCCGCTGTACTTGCCTCTGTCCTAGATTTGCCCTGGAAGGTTACCTCTGACGGTGCTTTGTTCATCCCTTCAATATTTCGTGTGGACCGAGAAAGTGGTTGTCCTCGGCGAAATTACTGGCGAGTAGGCTCGTCCTCAGACACATATTTCTTTCTCGGAGTGGGCCTTAGGCCTAAAGTAGATTGGGCCGAGGTCACCAAGTTCTCTGGCCCTACACTAATAATTTATAAAAATTAAATTCATCAACCTTTTATTATTAAAAAATATACACTATTTTTTACCACAAAATAAACTATCTGTATTATCTTTATCTATAAATAACAATTAATAAGTTGAAATTTTATCAACCTATTATAAACTTACAGTTTACACAGTATCTTAAGTCTATATAATTTTAAGTTTTTTACCGAGCTAAGCTTGGTATAACATCTGAGTCATTTAACATTCTACTAAAATATCACTCATCATCAGACGCTTGTGATTCCAAAACACTCTGTCCAGGAGTGGAATTAGCAATCCGCACTGCCGCACCAGATATAATTTTTTGCAACCGCTTATCTTCCACCTTCATAACCACCTTATTCACCACTGTAAAATCCAAGACCCCAGCCAAAACTAGTTTCCCAATAATTTCACCAAAACCATTTGGTGCTTTGGGTACATCAAGACTAACATCATCCAACATTGAGCCATAAAGTAAACATCCAAGCTCTATGTCTCCATCTGCAACAACTTTCTCAGCAAACAGATACTCAAGAAGCTTCGCAACTGGTTCAGAACATGGTGGACTTTTCTCTAGTCCAAGGGAAATAGCTTCCTTGACAACCTCAGGGTGGTAAGCTGGAGAATTTAGTTCCTTCACACACTTAAGCGCTCCATCCAAAAGCCTGACAATGAAATATTCCTCAACAAGATAAACTGTTTTTCTCTGAAGATTATTCAACCTTGCAGTTGTTTTGGTCATGGGGAGGAAGCCACCTGGGCTGGTACCCACTAGACTCTCTGATTCTGAGTATTTTTCAGTGATATTTTTGGCTTTTACCTGCAAAAAATAAAGATACAGAAAAGGGATAGTTACACATTTACAAATCAGTACAACAAGAAGCAAATCGGAAGTTTATGGACACAACTTTTGTATAAGAAATTAGCTATGTGTACCTCTTCAGGCCTGGCAACCCAATTGTTTGCTCTCAAATCGAGCAGATCACGAATCATGAACCTCAGTAGTGGGGCCAGTTGCATGCTAGTGCTCATATCATTCAACTGCCTAAAGTACACATCATTTTTACAGCGTGATGTTGGGCTCTCATCAAACTGCTTACCAACAGTGATTAATAACTGGCATAAGGCTTCAACATTTTCTTCATCGGGTTGAAACTTGCTATCAGCTGGTCCAAGAAGATCCTGTTCACGTAAACAAGTAACCATGAGCCATATAAATAACAATCAATATATTTACAATATATTTGAACAATATATGGCATAAGCCTATTGTATAGAAAAATCTTACATTTAGAAAGAAAATAAAGAAGGCAAAGAGAAAACACATAATGGATTTAACATGGTTCAGCCTACATCCATGACAGAAATTTTTTAACAATTACATTTTTAATTTATATTTGTTGGTTTGATGATAATGAGCAATCATCATGAAGTAAGTTGAAATTTTATCTTATCTATAAAGTTTATATTAAAAAATGTATATATAGTAAACTCTTGAAAATTCTATCTTATCATAAAATAAAATTCATCTTTTATCAAATTCCATAATGGAACCTTGAAATTTTCATTTTACCAATTTGGACAATTCTTTTTTAAGAGTACCTTTGGACTAATCCAAATATTTGGACCTCGTCTAATATCAGGTTCAATTATTTCTAACAAGATATAGCGAGTTGGAATGAGAACCTGAACGACATGATGAACAATCCTTTCAACCATTATCTTCTGCTTCATGAGCTCTCCGATTAACTGGATGTTTCCAAGAAAACGACGCTTGAGCATTCTTTCTCTAACCCTACGGCCCATTGTTTGCTCTGGAGCAGTCATACGCCGTATTTCTTTTGTCAGTTCGTCCACACCCTCAAATGTCTCCTGGCATTTATTCAATAGGACTCGCGTGACAGTTATGTTTCTACCATCAGGTTCATCAGATGGGAAACTCGGGAGCTTTTGATTAAGATCAGAACACAGGAGAGCGTACATGGGACAATATGCAGGTTCTGTCACAGCCTTGTTATATATCAGTGTGACAGTCCCCTGTATTGCAAGTCAAAGGAAAATTTTCACATAAAGGCAAACAAGAACAATGTTTCTAAAATGTGCCATTTGGATGTGTTAATTAATGAAACTTAAGGAAAAAAAAAAGCTTAACCACTAAGGTTTCAGCTGAATTAATTGCACTGTAAACTGGGTGATCCTGTAGCCGATCAAACTTAGCTGGGGTATGCTTGTTCAGTATCCTGCAACGGAATAGAAATTAGTATTCAGCATCACCTGCATCTTTTATAACTAAATGCTTTAAAACCAGGGCTATGCATTTGGGTTGGGGTTTTTCTTTGGTGGGGGATGTGCAAGTCACTGATAATAAAAAGGAATTACCGGATGACATTAAACAGTGCTGTCATTAGGTTCCAGATTATTATGATATAAGTTGTCTTTACTGTTTTGAAACAAGTTTCAAGGTCAACAGCGGCAGCTAACAACAAGTAAGGATATAAGAATGCAACGATTCTTTTAATCATATAGGCAAATAGCAAATGCATCATCAACATCAATTTTATCCTATCTAAGGAAAGGTTACTATTAGAATTGTGCGGTTAAATAATTAAATTTATCATATCCTAAGAGCTTTTGGGACAATTGGTAATTTAACAGTTGCAATCATTTAAAACATACCCTGTACATCGCATCTTTTGTTAAGGACAGTACTAGTAAAGAGTCTTTACAAAAGACGATTCAAGAGATGGAGGTGGAGATTTGTTAAGTCTAATCCATGAAAGGAATAAATTTGGAGGTTTTCTAGTTAGTTTTGCAACCCCACATTTAGCTAAAAGAATAATATGGAGGTGCAATATTCCTATATATTAAGAATTTAAGAGTACTGTTAATCCCACATTGATAATAATAAGGTAGAGAGGTTGGATAATCCCTATAAATAGAGTGATGGTTTAGTCTGATAGAGCATTTTTCTGACAGCATCTAGAAATTTCAAGATTTGGATTATTGTTAAAACTTGAAAAGGCTAACAAGGTTCAGAGTCAACAATCCATGTTAACTATTGATCTATTCATAATTTCATATAACAAAGGGAAATCAAAGAGTTAATCAGCACATGAGGTAAGAATCATATATCCTACAGAACCAGCATAACTATAATATTTTAATATATTACCTATCTGCTGCTGTTTTCAAGATACGTTCGTTTTCAGAGAGATTTTCCCTTCTAGCTGACCATAATAAGTCAGATTTTTGTTGAAGTCCTTCCTGATTATTAAAACAACAGCAACAATCAAACTCAAGTATTCGAAGTAAAGCCAAGGGAAAGCTACAAATACACAAAGGCATAATTTTGATGTAAAAATTGCCCAGAAAAAGAGGCAAAGGATAAATTGCTAATTCTGAAATTCATACATACTTTCAAAATTAAATGTTGAAATTTCATTTAGACACAAGACCAAAAGTATCCATTCTAAAGCTATTTTATATACAGTATAACAGAGTCTATTTCCTATCAGAAGTAAGGGAAGGATGTAAGCAAAGTTAAAAAGATCCAATTAATCATGCTTATATTCATGCATGTTTACAGCATGACCTACATACATACATGCATGGTCTCAATTCAGCCAATCAAAGAGGAGAAAGTGAATCTATGATAATATATCTTTCTTTTAAATCTTGACACTTGAGAGGTTGCACAATCTCAGTATAGCCTTTGTGACGGCTACAATGTTAAACTTTTGACTTCAGGATATAAATGTAGTAATTTTATGAGTGTGTTTAGATTTTGCTTATTTTCAACAACTTATTTGCGTAGTGTTCATCAAAAAGTACGATTTTTGATCATTTTTATGTTAAATGTGTTCAGGGGCGGCCCAACAAATTTGGAGGCCTATGGCGATATAATTAAATGAGACATTTTTGTTATAACTTAAATAATATTTAACTAGTATTTAATATCATAATTTTTTTTTTATAACAAAAATCTATTCCTTTCAATTTGTAATATGCTTTTTTTTTTTGGGAAAAATGCTAAAGCTATAACAAATTTTACTAAAAAAAGCTTTCAAACGATGTAGAAAGGAGTGCGATTAATGACACCTCAAGAAGATAATAAACAAGTATTTGAATGAATGATGTTAGGGATATTATAAATTTTATAATATGAGGCTTACAAAAATGTATCACTAATCACAAAAAATAATTAAAAAATGCATTTTTTTTTTTGAGAAACAAACACACGCACGCACACAAGGGAGAGGGAAAGGGATTTTAACACAAAGGCATATTACAACTCTACTCAAAAGCCATGGTAACTTTTAAGGGAGAGTGTGACAAGTTATACTACACATAACACACTCTTTTAAGCAATGTGGGGCAATTCAAAAATGCATTTAATAGGTTATTGATGTTCACATATCATATTAATTGTCACATTAATTTGTAAAGTTTTCAAGTAAATAAATTAATAATATTTCTAACATTTTCCTATCTAAATTATTTCTTGTGATTAGTGAAACATATATTTGTAAGAAAAAATGCTAGAGATACAATTTTTTTTACAAAAACTTTTACAAACTGATGATGTGGTAAATGATTATAGATAAATAAAAAAGTGATGTTATCGGTAGGTCTAGATGAGAACCAGTAAAAAGTTGGCTATAACAATAATTTGTAAAAATGTTGTAAAATAGTTTGTAACTGTAGCATTACTCTATTTGTAAGACTCATGTATTTAAAGTTGTATTATCTCTAACATTACTTAATTCTTTAGGACTTCTTAAAAGTAGAGGAAAAATATAAAACTATTTTTTTTTTTTTTCTATATCTCCAATTTTTTTTTTTTTTAAATATATCAATTTTTCCCCCAAAATTTGGGGCCTTCCTCTAGTAGGGGGCTCTAGGCGGTGGCCTAAGTAGCCTGGGCCTAGGGCCGGCCCTGAATGTGTTACACAAAAAGTTAAAAGTTAGATTATTTGCAAAAAAAAAAAAAAAAAATGTTTAGACAAAAGGAAAAAAAACAAAAAATTTTTAAAGCAATTCCCCAACACACAATCACATGGTAATCCGTTTACCTCTAGTGACAAACTTTTAGCTTTTATGTACAACTTTTTAAAATTTTATTCTTTCTAATTTTTCAAAGTTCAAGAATATTTCAGCACATTTTCAATAGAAGCAATCAACAAAAAACTAAATAAACTGATACTAAAGTAAAATAAAGTGCTGAAAGTTTATTTACTTTTTTTCTTCTAGGCAACCATCGGTTTCTGGTCTCCGGATTATTTGTCAAATGCTGATTAAATTGTACCTAAAAAAAATGAGAATATATGTTAGTAAATAAGATTTTTCTTTTGTTGAGAAGTGCAAGTAAAGTTATGGAACCAACCAACCGACACTACAGTGTGTCCGGTCGTGACAGTAAACTCATTAACAAAAAGTAAAAGATTCCTAGAACGTAAATTTCCTACTTAAAAGACCCTACCAACCAATACACCAATTTAACACTAAATTTTATAACTTGGTAAACTGGCGGATCATGTAAGTTGTGAGGAAAAAAAAAAAGCCCTGTTCATGAAATCTAATATAAGACATATGGCAAGTGGTGTCATATTGGGTCTAGTATACTGGATGCTAAATCCAAGCCATGTTCGAGAAAAATAATAATAGGTCCGTATTAAGAGTGGCGGGCAGAAAGTATTAATATGAGCATGTGTGCTATTTTTATCACATATCCGCATTGTGTTGGCTCTAGCGCATTAGAGCTAAGTCTTACTCTTATGAAATGGGGTATGAAAGCTTAGGGGCTTGTTTTTTTAAAGGGTATTCTTAGGGACCTGATCACAAAATCCTGCAGAGTCTCACTATTTAAGAGTACATAATCTAAAAGATTCACTAATAATATTAATAGTTATGTAATAATACAAGTTAGTATGAGATTTGATGATAAGTACTGACCATCTTATTCTTAGTAACATCCGAGTGAGGCTTAACATCAGATGCCACTAATTCCGGAAACATATCTAGCTCTCGCTGCTGCGTTGTTGCTTCTTGGATGTTGTTTGGATTTTGCTTTGAAGGCATTGTAGTTTTTTTTGTCGATGGTGTAGAGCTAATACTCCTGCCTGTTCTCTGAGCTCTAAGCCCTGCTTCATTGGCCTTGTGCTTTCTACCTTGAAGGTGTTCATTCAAAGCTCTCTCACTTAAGGCACTAAACTGACAGATAGCACAACTCCACTCCTCCTTGGGTCTCTTCTTTATACCAAATGGTGGGAGCTCACTAGTGCCCCCTGCAGATGCGGTTTCAGCTTTCCGCTTTGCTCCAGAAATATTTGGAGTGGGCTTAGCCTGCAATAGAATGCTCAAACACAATACATAAGAGGAAACTCTTGTATATAATCACCTGGTGAATAGTGAAACCTCAAGCATCATTTCTCATGTAAATCCCACCCTCCACATTTAACAGTATAGGATAAATCTAACTTCCAATTACCTTATTTTAAGCAATTTAACAAGAAATATAATGTTTTGGAAATTTGACCAGATCTGAATATTGGGAAGGAGAACTAAGGATTTAGTATGAAGTATTTTTTAGGTGTAAATGCACTGTCCCTACATTTTAGGCCATTTCTCGATTTGGTCCCTAAACTAATTTTGCTCCTAAGTCAGTCCCTGAAATTAGAAAATCGATTTTATTTTGGTCCCTGCCGTCAACCCACTAACAAAAAATACATACGTGGCAAACGGCGTGTCCTACTTGTTGACATAGCGCTGACGTGGATATTAAAATATTATTAAAAAAACTTATGTGGATACTAATTTCAGTCCCTGAAATTAGAAAATCGAGTTTATTTTGGTCCCTACCGTCAACCCACTAACAAAAAATACATACGTGGCAAACAGCGTGTCCTACTTGTTGACATGGCGCTGACGTGGATATTAAAATATTATTAAAAAAACTTATTTAGCATTTTTGAAATGCCACGTCAGATTTAAATTAATAAAAAATTAAAACAAAAAATCCAGGTCAGAAATTTTAAAACAAATAAAAAAATTAACATTAATTTAATTAAATTAAGAAAAAAAAAAAGCTTTTTCAGTTTAAACAATTGAGTTCCTATCCCAAAAAAATAAAAATTTTAAATCTAAATTTTTTTTTTATCTTAAATCTTTTTTTTTTTTTTGGAAGAACTTATTCATGTTCTTCCTCATAGTATGATTCATATTCTTAACAAAATTAATATTTATTTTCTTATCATTTTCTGTATCTTTCTTGTGCTTTCTTTATAACTAAATACATCAAAAGAAAATAAATTAATTGAATGTCTTTCTTGTCTTTTTTTTTTTTTTTTTTTTTTTTTTTTTTTTTATAATTCCTTTCGTTATTTTTTCTAAATATGTTCTTGTTCTTTGTGTTCTTCCCCATAATCAATCTCCAGAGCAAAGAACCAAACCCCAAACCCAGATCTCAACCATACTCCAAACCCATATCTCCAGCAATCAAATCCATAAACCCAAGCAACCAGTAAAGCACCACCACCGAATCAAATCTTCCTAAATCTTCCAAAATTTCCCAGCAACCAGCAAAGTCTTAACATCAAATCCACTAAAAACTTCCAAATCAACCTTAGAGAGAGGAAAAGAGTGAGGGTGAGGTAGAGAAAGGTGTGAGAACCACTTATCTGGGCTTCACAACAACAAAAAACCACCACCGATCTGGGCCACGACAACACAGCACCACCGCCGATCTAGGCTGCAACAACACAGCACAGCACAACATAGCACACCTATTGTCTTGGTGAACACAGCACACCCGCCACCCAAATCGACTCACCACCCTACCCGACTCCACTGCCTCCATTGAGAGAGCTATTTTTGGATTCTTCAAGAAACCCAAAAACTCAGTGGCTCCAAACCTAAAAGCTCCACTGCTTCAAGAAACCCAAAAACTCAAAAAACTCCAAAAAACCCAAAAACTCAGTTTCTCCAGGATTCGGATTCTCTAGGAAAGCCAAAAACTCGGCGGCTCCAAACCAATCCACCACCCAAACCCTCTCCGGCATCTACTCGTTGGTTCTCTCTCTCGATATGTATCTCCCTCTCTCTCACGTTCTCAATCTCCTTTGCTCTCTTTCTCTCTCAGTCGGGTTAGGGTAGGGATTTTGGGATGGTTCTCTGGCCATGGGTGGTCTGGGTTTGGAGCAGATGAAAAAGAAATCAGAGAGATAGAAACTCAATTTTGATCTGGGTTGGGGTTCGTGGGATTTTTTGTGATAGGAACTCAATTTTTTAAACTGAAAAACTTTTTTTTTCTTAATTTAATTAAATTAATGTTTATTTATTTTAAAATTTCTGATTGGATTTTTTTTTAATTTTTTATTAATTTAAATCTGACGTGGCATTTCAAAAATGCTAAATAAGTTTTTTTAATAATATTTTAATATCTACGTCAGCGCCATGTCAGCAAGTAAGACACGCTGTTTGCCACGTATGTATTTTCTGTTAGTGGGTTGACAGTAGGAACCAAAATAAAATCGATTTTCTAATTTCAGGAACTGACCTAGGAGCAAAATCAGTTTATGGACCAAATCGAGAAATTGATCAAAATGTAGGGACCAAAAGTGCATTTACGCCTTTTTTTTTTTTTTTTTATAGAGTTGGGGAATGTTGGTATATGTAATTTCTCAAGGGGGAAATCCAAGTCCTACCCATAACACTTTCATCAACCACACCCAATTCAACAATAACCAAGCCCTAGTTCCAAAATTTTGGGACCGGCTATGAATTCTTTATAGACTAGTCAAGATCAGCCACATGTATTGTTTTCCGCCATTCTATTCTATTTTGGAGTTATACTATCTATTACTTCCTTAACTGATATATCATTTTCACTCACTTTAACAAAACTTTTGGTATTTCAATAACTATTTTGTTCCCTCAACTTAAATTAACTTACTCTTTCTCATTGTCACGTTAATCACTCTCTAAACATAACCAAATTATCTCAAGTGACTCTCCCTTAACAGTGGACTCCCTATCTTTAACATTGTGTTTGAATGAAGAAATTGTTAAATACACAGAATTTTACAAATGACAAGGTTTACATCTCCATCATTTACAAATTTCATTATTTGGATGTAATGTGAGAATAATTCTTCATATACTACAGAGACATCGTTTTGCACATGCCATCATTTTGCATAAACCACCATTAAGGAAAAAACACAAATCGTCTTTGATCAGATTTAAACCCATCATTTTTACGACCACCCTTCTCTCATGGTTGTGCTCCAATCTGTTCTGCACTAAATCTTCCTTCTCCCCTTTCCTCTTATTCTAATCTTCTCTCTCACTTGACTTCCATGGCCAAAAACCTCTCTCTCTCTCTCTCTCTCTCTCTCCTTACTTGATTGATGGTGGTGGCACAGGGTGGTTTGGTAGTAGCTCCTGGCTATAGCTGTAAGTAGGTTTGGGTTGGGGAGGGCTTATTCTAGGATTTGGGCTTTCACAACCGTTGAACGGTGATGATTTTGTGATGGGTTCTGTTAATCAAACTTACAACAGTCAGTAATATGAGCGGTTTTGATTTGTTCCTTGAACAATCATGGCTTTACTGTTGTGGGTGTTTAGGCTGGGATTGCCTGATTAAGGTGGAATTTGTGGTTGGGATTTTGTCCTTACAAATTTTGGCCAAAAGATTTTGAGGAAATGTTAATTTTCCACCGTTACAGCCAATCTCAGAATTTTCAGTTAACAGAATTTAAAATGCTGGCTTAACCTCAAATTCTAGGCTTCTAGCTACAAATACCTTGCCCAAACACACAGTAAGTGGATTTCCTCATTTTGAATCGTATGTTTACTTTTATTTACTTATCATCTGAACACTTTCAATTCAGCTACACTCATTTATGAATATGTTACTTCTTAACAACCAACATTCAATACACTTGAGCATAGCTTATCTAGATTCTAGTAACATTCTTATGAAAATTTTCCAAAAGGTTTTTTACTACACAATGCTCCCTATATGCTTCTCTACTTCATCCACCTTGCTGTTCTTCTATAATTTACATTGTCTTAAATCCCTGTATCTTTATAAATTATTTATCCAAGATATCAAAATCTTTCGCTCTTAGGTATCTCTTGGCCATCAAGTCTTATAGCCTCTACATCTTTTTTCTACTTTTACTAAACTTTTTTTTTTTGATAAATAACGGACTTATATTAATCAAAAGTCCAGGTACACTAGGGGTGTAAAAATTAGAACAAGGAAAAAGATTAAAGGAAGAACTCCACTCCATCAAGGTGTGAAGAAGAAGAGATTTGAATTCTGAAATAGACCATTCCTTCCCTTTGAAACATCTTAAGTTCCGTTCTCACCAAATACACCATAAGGACACAATATAGGATTGCCCTTCATAAATCAATGCTCCGAAATTCTAAAGTGTCTCACCAAAATTCTAACTTGACATTAATTCCATGTCTAGTTCCATGCACTAAAGCTATATCATCTACAAAGGGCATATACACCAAGCGACTTCCTCTTGAATTGATTCAGTGAGCTTATCCATCACTAATGCAAAGAAATATTGACTTAATGATGATTCTTGGTGCAAACCTAAAGTCATAGGAAACTCATTTGTGATGCCACCTTTTGTTATCACACAAGCTACAACTCCGTCATACATATTCTTAATCTACTTAATATATAAAGATCTTTACTTTTTATATTTTTACCTTAGGAGTCTAAATACGAAAATTGCTTCTGTGGTAGATAGCCCTAGTATTAAACCAAATTGATTCTTCGTTGTTCAATGTCTTAACCTATATTCAATCACTGCCCCAAATTTTTATAACATAACTCATTAGTTTAATTCCTCAGTAATTTGCAAGTTTTGAGTATCTTCCTTGCTCTTGTAGATATGTATTAGACTACTTTACCTGCTCATCAAAATTCTTTGAACAAACCTATGATTTATATTCTGAATTGGGTTACTCAATTCGCGCTAATCTTTTGTATTGCTTCCATTAAAAAGTTTATTACAATAATTTTTCATCTCTTTTTAAGAAGCTCTTTTATGCAATTGAAACCGTTCAAGTCTCTTCTTTTCATTTCCCTTGTTTTGGCATGGTTATAAATGTTCTTTTCTTCATTATTCATCCCCAACTTGCTATACAACTTACTATATAATTTGCTTAGCCTCTTGGACAACTTTTTTTGCTTTACTCTTCACCACTATATTATTTTCACAACCCAAATTTTCTCTACATCTAGGTAGGCTTCCATAGCTCCTTTTTAATCTAATTGGTGCTTGAACCTCCTTACTCCACCCCAAAGTCTCCTTAGTTGGTCGCCCAAATCCTTTAGATTGTCCAAAAATTTCATTAGCCACTCCTTTAGTACAATTGGACACGTCATTCCATCTTATCATCATCTTTGTCTAAATTACACTTTCCTTCTTTGATCATTTTATCTTTAAACACATTTTGTTTCTTCCCCTTCAAACCCCACCATCTCATCCTTGGGTTTCTTTGTCCTTCTTCGAATGCAAATATCTATTACCAACCTATGGTAAGTAATAATCTATTCTGGTATACCTTACAATCGTTACAACATCAATCCTTAGTTCCAAATTTTTGGAGTTGGCTATGGGACTAAGCCTTAGACCTAAATCATTACAACATCTCATGATGAAATTTATTTGACTAATGATTGTCCCATTTTTGAAGATAATTAAGTGTGATTCCCTCTTCTTGAACCAAGTGTTAGTTAATATCCAATTATACACTGTTACAAAAATATTTAGGTCTACTCCAAAAAAAATCTTTTTCACATTTGGTAAACCTTAAATCAATTCATCCATATCCTCCCCAAATTTTTGCTTTATGTATTCTTCCAATTTTATTAACATAATTCTATCTCTTATCTCCTAATCTCAACAAGTTCTTTTTTAAGACTTTTACCTATGATTATATATACCCCGTTTTCAATCTTATCTTGTATGTTCAAAATTTGTAGATTTCTCACCTACCCATTCAATCCCCAAAAGACATTATATTTCTTCTCCACCTAGTCATTGTATATATTATTTCCATTCGTTTCCCTTATAAAAGACCCTATATTCTAAGGCTCTGGTTGGTTGGGAGAATGGGAAAATGTTAGGAGGATAGAAAAGTGGAAGAATAAAAAATATTTGTGTTTGGTAAAGAGGATGGAAAGGTTGAAGGATTGAGAGTAAATTACTATTATGCCCTCATTATAAAAAGTAGAAGGATGGGAAGTGGGGATAATTTTCCATTTTTCTTCTCATCAACGTTTTCCTACCTCTTTTTCCCCCAATTTGGAAGGAAAAAAACTAATGAGCCTAGGTGGAAAAATCCATCCACCCCATTTTCTTTCCTCTCCTTTTTTCACTCCAACCAAACAATAGAATATCACATTTTTCTCTCCTTTTTCCTTCCCCCTTTATCCATCCTCCCCCTTTTCACCCCAACCAAACATAACATAAGTGCATACATCCTATTTTCTTGGACTAAATTATTTACCCACATTTGTTCATCAAAGTGCGGTCACTTTGGCCCATCTTTTACTAACCCTTGCCCCTTTTTCACTACATCCGGGGTTCAGTAAAGGACACCCTAATATGTATCTGTAATGCATTCATAATAGAGTGACTACATTTTATGATGAACATCAACCTATGGCAACCTTTATCCTTTTTAAAGATTAAGACCAATTGTGAACCAAATATATGACACAAAACACACACGCAGACAAAGTTATCACCTACAAATAACAGGTAAAAGTGGATTTCACAGGTTTTATTCTAGAAAATATGCTTATTGACTGCCTACATTTATAACTAAGGAGTGCATTTGAGGGATTGCTTGGAAAAAGAATATGGAAAATGTCAATGACTGACAGTGGGTTCCTCTATCATCTAGCACTATAACTGTGTCAGGCCTAATGACAACAGATAATTTTCATTAATCACTTCCATGTACTACGAAGCAAATAAGGTAACGGTTCCATCAAAATCAACTTGTAATGTCATAGAGTGAATTCAAATCAAATTGTGATTCAAGTTGTAGTTAGGAGGGTACTTTAAAATGTTCAATCTATTAAAATAGGACATTAGATGCACATAAAAATAGATTGTTGATTGTTTAAATTCATACAATTACCCTAAAATTTAAAATAAGCCTTAAGATTTATTAGGTTATACCATATCTTGTTCATTTCATAATCTATAGAGCCTGAAAATGTCACTCATGTGGAATTTGACACATGACACAAGCGAATTAATTTTTTTGAATTTTTTTTTTTTTTAAGAAGCAGGCACACACGCAGATGCGGGAGACGCAAGAATATTTTTATTTAATATTATTTATATTTACAAGTCAATTGTATTTTTATGTTTTAAGTCCTAGTAGTTTATTAAGCTATTAGTATTTTAATTTGGATGCAATGTTCTTTTTGTAACAAGACAATTAGGGTTTCCTAGCCGATTAGAACTAGGGTTTAGCAATCCTTTATAAGCAATTTATTTACTCCTCAAGGAGATAATTGATATTTTGATGAATGAAAAAATGGTCGTTTACAAGGTTTTCAGGTCCGGACCGTTCAATGAACTGTAAAAGAGAAAGGTTCCAGGTTTTTAAGATCGGACCGAGGTCGAACCGTGATGACGTCATAATTAATTTAATAATTAATTAAAATATAAATAAATATATTAAATTAATAAAAATTGAAAATTTACCTAAAATAGTTCCAAATATTTGACTATTCAATCCAATAAACTTTTTTATTTTATTTTTATGGAACCCAATATAAAAGTTAATAGACATTTTCCATGAAATTAATTAGAAAAAAAAAATTTTATAGACGTTTCCAGTTTTTCTTTAAAAAAACAAAAAAAAAAAAAAAAAAAATTTTGAACAGTGGCGAGCCTGGCAGCAGTGGTATTAGTTTGTCTCCCACTAAACTTTTGTTGAGAGACCAAGGGGATGTTTGGTTTGTGCTTTCAAACAACTATTTTCAGTTTTTAAACAACATTTCATGCATTTTCACACATTTTTTCATCTACACGTATTTTCATAAATATTTTCAAACAACAATTTTCAGTTTTTAAACACACATACCAAATGGCCCCAAGTCTCTTGTACTTTACCCATTTCCCCATGAAAATAAAAAAATTAAAAAAATTAAAAAAAAAAGTTAATAGACATTTCCGGTATTTCTTTAAAATAAAAAAATAAAATAAAAAAAAACCTTGAACAGTGGCGGGCCTGGCAGCAGTGGTACTAGTTTGTCTCCCACTAATCTTTTGTTGAGAGACCCAAGGCTCTGTACTTTACCCATTCCCCCATGAAATTTTAAAATTAAAATATAAACTAAAGCTAGAAGCCTAGAAGAGTGAGAAAGGAAAACATTGTTCTGTCCACCGGATTAAAATCGAAGGCCAAGAATATAGGCTGTGGTTGACAGTCAGGTTGAGTAAATGAGAAGGCAAAACAAGAAATAACCTGGGAAGCACCGACGCGGCTCAAGAGGAGCCGCACCAGAGTCGGACTCGGCCGGACGCGGGGACGCGGCAGGGACGCCGCTAACCGCGAGTCCGTGCCGCGTCCTGCCACGTGGAAGCGCCGACTCGCGCCGACGCGGCGCGAATCGGGCCGACTCGGGTCGACTCGGCCGATTCGGACGTATCGGCCGAATTCGAAATTTCCGGTTCAGGCCGAAATTTAAAAAAAAAAAAAAAAAAAAACGGTGCGAAATGCACCGTTTGAACTAAACCTAAAAACAACTCAGACACCCACGCACCAAAACACACACTTTCACTCAGACCCTCATCTCTCTTTCTCTCTGTGCTCTCTGTGCTCTCGCGGCTCTGCCTCCGGCGTCGGTTTCCCTCTCTGCCGTGTTCTCTCCTTCAGGTTTGCTCTCTCTTTTCTTTGTCTTTGCTTCCCTTTTAGTCTCTATTTCTCTCTTCTCTGTGCTGTGTTTGTTATGTTTGTTTTTTAACCCGATTTCATCCCTCTCTGTTGTGTTTGTGTGCTTGTTTGTGTGTGTATTTGTGAATCTTAGTTTGTTATTCTACTTATTATGAAATTTTAGCAGTGATTTGTTGCACTTGTTACTTGTTAGTAAATAATGATAGGTGTGCTGATGGTTGTTTAGATACTCATTTTGTGTGTATTTCGGAAATGATGGTGGGATTTGTGTGTATTGTTAATTTGTTATTCTACTTATAAATTATGTAAAAAAACAAGTGCATTTTCTTAATTTTTCTGTAACTTTTATTTTAGGCTTGTAGGGTGACTGACTGGGTGAGGACTTGAATTTTTGTTATTATAATTATTAATATGGTTGCTGTGGACCTGTGGTTTACAAATTTTATCAGTTAGGATAAGACTCTTATATTATCCTAATTGATAAAATTTGTAAATTAGTTAGGATAAGATAGGATTTAGAAGTGATTTGTGAACCTGTGAGGCTGTGAATTTGTTATTTGTGAATTTGTTATTGTGATTTGTGAATTTGTGAACTTGGGTTTGATTTATTATTAATTTATTTAGTTAATAGTTATTATTTGTAAGTTAAATTGAATCTATTGAATTTGCAATGGACGAAGTTACTAGCACAGAAACTTCACCTTCATCTAATCAAGAAGTAAATGATGAATCTCCTCTTTGGCAGTATGTGACTAAAGTAGAAAAACCACCTGGTGCTTCTGTTAAATCAGGTGGAAACACATACTTTAAGTGCAACTATTGTGATAACGTTTATATGGGATCCTACTCTAGGGTTAAGGCTCATTTATTAGGAATTTCTGGCAAAGGTGTTAGAGCATGCTCTAAGACGAAGGGCCATAGGCAGGAAATGCAGCAAATGCATGATAAAGTTAAGAATGATAAGAGAGAGAGGGAACGGAGAAGTGAAATTCCCTTACCCCCACCTCCCCCAGGCCGTGGGCTTGCTCCTATTTCCCCATTTCGAAGACAAGAAGGGAGTGCTAGTACAAATCCGGTTGATAGTAGTAAGAGGAGGAAGGTGGATTCTCCTTTGGAGAGAGCAATCCAGAATAATGCTAGACATGATTTGGATAGCAGAATTGCTAGAATGTTTTACACCAGTGGGCTTCCGTTTAACTTTGCAAGGAACCCATATTATCGTAGTTCCTATGCATATGCTGCTACCCATAACATTCCGGGTTATCTTCGTCCTGGATACAATGCCTTGAGAACAACACTTTTGCAAAAAGAAAGAGCTAATGTTGAAAGACTTTTGAGACCAATTAAGGACGCTTGGCTTGAAGATGGTGTAAGTATAGTTTCTGATGGATGGTCAGATCCACAAAGAAGGCCTCTTATTAATATTATGGCTGTATCAGATGGGGGTCCAGTGTTTATAAAGGCAGTTGATGGGTCAGGTGAGTTCAAAGACAAGCATTATATTGCTGGGGTGTTGAAGGATGCTATAAAAGAGATTGGACATGAAAAAGTTGTCCAAGTCATCACTGATAATGCTAGTGTGATGAAATCTGCTAGAGCTCTTATTGAAAGTGAGTATCCTAAAATATTTTGGACACCTTGTGTTGTCCATACTCTTAATTTAGCCTTGAAGAATATTTGTGCAGCAAAAAACACTGAAAAGAATGAAGTTACATATGAGGAATGTAATTGGATTACACGTATTGGTGATGATGCATCCTTCATACGTGTTTTTATCATGAACCATTCAATGAGGTTGGCAATGTTTAATGAATTTTGTCCATTAAAATTGCTCCAAGTTGCTGACACTAGATTTGCTTCGGTTGTTGTAATGCTGAAAAGATTGAAGTTGATAAAAAGATGCCTTCAAGCTATGGCTATTAGTGACCAATGGGCTTCTTATAAAGAGGATGATGTTGGAAAAGCTCCAAAGGTGAAAGATATGATTCTAAGTGATCTTTGGTGGGATAAGGTTGATTATATTCTTGAATTCACAGGGCCCATTTATGATATGCTACGAATAGCCGACACAGATAGGCCTTGTCTTCATCTTGTGTATGAGATGTGGGATTCAATGATAGAGAAGATGAAGGCAATAATGTATCGGCACGAAGGCTTGGAAGATGATTAGTATAGCTTATTTTGGGCTGTGGTGTATGATATACTCATTGATCGATGGACTAAAAATTGTACACCAATACATTGCTTGGTTTATTCCTTAAATCCTAAGTAAGTATATTTATTTTCTATTTTCCTTAGTTCACCCTTTTAGTAAAACACATGTTTCATCTATATTTGTTTTTTAATTTTTAACTAGGTATTACTCCATTGAATGGCTTTCGGGGAATCCAAAATGCCTCCCTCCACATCGGGATCATGAAATTTCTATAGAAAGGAGCAAATGTTTGGATCGATACTTTCAAGATGAGAGTGAATTAAAGTTGGTGGTGAAGTCTGAGTTTGCTAAATTTTCAGGAGGGAGGTTTCCTTCACCAGATGCCTTGACAGATAGGTGGGCCTTACAACCTTTGGCTTGGTGGCAATATCATGGCTCCGCATTTCCAACTCTTCAAACCCTTGCCCTTAAACTTCTTGGACAACCTTGTTCATCCTCATGCGCTGAGAGAAATTGGAGCACATACAAATTCATTCATTCCTTAAAAAGAAACAAAATGACTCCTGCACGTGCTGAGGATTTGGTATATACGCATTCTAATCTTCGACTCTTGTCAAGGCGCAATGAGGAGTACATACATACAGCAACAAAGATGTGGGATATCGCAGGAGACTCTTGGAATGCGAGCGACATACATGGAGGAGCTGGAATTCTTGAGAATGCAGCCCTTACACTTGATGAGTCAGAGTTGGAGGCCATAGTTATTGGGAATGCTAACACTAGTGCTACTACTAGTAAAAGTGAAGTTCGAAGTGCAGCTAGAAGTGAAGCAATTGATATTGAGGATGAGGATGTTGGTCTTTGATTGTCTTGTTGATTGTCTTTATTTTGTTTTAGTTTCGAACTTGTGAGTTGTAGTCTAATTTCTAAACATTATGGAATGTTTTAGTTTTAATCTTGTGAATTGTATTTAATTTATGAACATCTTGTTTTAATTATTATCTACCATTGCTCTTAAATTTGATATATGTTTATATAATGTGAAAAAGTGTGTTTAGCAATATATTAAAAATATAAATAAATATATTTTTAATAATTTTTTAATCGCCGAGTCCCACCGCACCCGCACCCACCTTTTTCAAAAATTGCCGAGTCCCGCACCCGCACCCGAGTCCCGAAACGCACCCGTGCTTCATAGGAAATAACAAGAGAAGAAAGGAAGACAGAGAAGGCAAAAATGCAGAAATAACAAGAGGGAAGAGAAAATGAAGTATAATGAGATAGAGAAAGAACAAGAGAGAGCGATATAGAGAAGAAGAATGAGAAGAAACTATAATGTGATCTCAAGTCTCAACGTCTAACAGAATGTTTGAAGCGATCACGGTTCTCAGAACCGTGAGGTCCGACCGTGGTTCGCACGGATTCCTGCTTTTTTTCCATGAACGGTTCTTGAAGCTAAAAGAACCGCAAAAATAAACAGTTTGAGTTCTTCCCGGTCGGACCGTACGGTCCGGTCCAGGTTTCAAAACCTTGGCCGTTTTGTCTCTTTTGTTCTGATGCTAACTCCAGGTCCACCTTAAGTGCTGACTCCTATAGTCCATTTGGATAGAACTTATTTTGCTAAAACTAAAAATACTGTAGCAAAATAATTTTTAAATGTGTGAATAGTATCGTGAGACCCATTTTTAATGAAAAAGTTGCTGAAAAGTGAAATTTGTAGGCCCGTGAACAGTGCACTGTTTACGGACAAAAAGTCAACAAGTGTGGCTACAAAAAAAAAAAAAAAAGGCTAAAATGCGTTGAAAGCAAAACATGGACGCCATAAGCCGAATCCAAACCCCACCCTAGTGGTTTCCCTACTTGGTGTTGACTCCAAGCAAGACCTAGGTGCTGACTCCTAGGTTATATTCTTTTATTTTATTGTTGTTTCAGTTTTGTTCTGGTTGTCCTGCGTCTCACACACACACACGTGTGTGTGTATGTATGTATGTATTTTTATAAGTAGACACTCATATATGAATTGATAAGATAGGGGATTAATTACACAACAAGGAATAAGTTACACTTCCTCAAATTAACTTCTTAGGAAAATTTTGTAAAATATTACTTTTTTAATATTAATTACTTAAATTGCCATTGTTTTGAAGTTATTTGGGGATTTAGCCTTTTTCCTAAAATCATATTTAAAAAGACAATTTCACAGAAGCTCATCCAATTGAGGACAATTTTAAGTGAAAATGTGTTTTGAAAACATTATTTTATAAATTAATAATAATAAAAAATACGTCCCCAAATAACTTCAGAGCAGTGTTAATTTAGATGATTATTATTAAAATAATATTATTTTACAAATTTCGTCTAACCTATTACATATAGAAAACAAAACAAAACAAAAAGGAAAAAAAAGAAAAGAAAAAGGTTGCAATTACTTTTATCCATACTTCTTGTTAACATAGGATTTGAGGGTGTCAGTTTTTTTGACAGCATTAAGGATTTCAAATCATAAATCTTAAGATCTTTGAGACAACCGTAGACTTCTATCAGGAAGGATTCATGACTAAGATTCTTTGCATCCGACTTGCATGTGTTAAGCATGCCGCTAGTGTTCATCCTGAGCCAAAGGATTCATGACTAAGATTCTAATTATTTTGGTTAAGTTATTTGATTCAATTTGTAAATCATAGGATTTTGACAACTATAATTTTATAATCATATTTGTCAAAATCTTATGATTTGCAAAAAGAATTCTTACAACTTTAGCCAAAATAATTTGAACAACAGTTATAAATCCGTTGTAGAAGAATCCTTCAGTTCTCTCTTTGAACTTAAGATAACTTGAATTTTGAATACCATTAAAGGCTTTATATATATATATATATATATATATATATATTTTAAAGACAAAATTGCAGTTTTTACCTTTCTGTTTAGTAAGGAGGATGAAAAGGTGAAATGATGGAAAAGACAGAAAGGATAGAATCATAGAAAGAAGAGAGGGTGGAGTAGATACCAATTTTTCATTTTATGTGTTTGGAAGGAATGATAGAATGTTTTTTTTTTTTTTGATTAGCTAAGAAAGTGTAATGACAGGAGCATTATACTTGAACATAAAATTGAAAGGCTAAATTTAAACTTAATTACGTACAAAAGAGACTTGTTCGAAGTAGGCCTCTACATGGTTCAATGCAGTCAAATTTTGCCAAGGTTTTTTCACCAAACGGCCTCATTGGTTTCCCAAATTTGGGAAATGAGCTGCACCAGACTCAGTTTTTTGACTCAGTTCTATAGTTCTACTGATTTTGTCAGTTGACTCGGTTACAAAACAGAAGTCCAGCAAATCACAACCTCACAAACATCACCAGAAATATAGTGGTGTGAAAAACTAAGGAAACAAGAATGGAGGACTCACTGCCAAAAATGGCTTTTATGGGTGGTGTTAACGTGTATAGTGTTGTGGGCTTTAGACCCGACTAGATTACTTGTATAGCATACATTCTTGTACTCCACTCTTACTTGTACTGCACTCATATGCCTCCCATATAAAGACACTTATGTATATTCTTTCATTAAGAAATACAATACTATTGCATTCAGTATTTCTAACATGGTATCGAGCCACTGTTCTGACATTTTTAGCAGTCTTGTCTTTATTGGTGTTACTCCATTCTTAACATCGCTTTCGCCGTCACAACAGTCATAGCCTCTTGCAGTTGAACCTCCGACGTCTTCCAGCTGTTGTCTTTGAGTTTCGGACCTACAGCCGCTGTCATTAAGGAGTCCCACACTGCACAGACCACTGCACATGTCATCACCGCTGTCAATATTGCTCCAATTTCGTTTCTGCAGGTATCACTGAGATCGTCTTGCGCCGATCTACACGTTGGTGGAAGCCTCGCAGCCATCAGAGACAACACGCGCTCTCACGCGCCGCCCAAAGTTTGTGTCAAAGCTCACGCGCCCCATGCGCCTCCACGCGCCACTGCACAACTGGGTTGTTTTTCCACGCACCGCACCATCAAGTCGCGCCCTCACGCGCTTCAACCCTTCTGCTAACGTCATTCTGCCATGTCAGCCCTAGTTGCGTCATCGCTAACGTCACTTGCTTGCATCAGCCACTGACGTCATCGTTTGACTTCTGAGGGTTTGACGTTGACTTTCAGCAGGGTTGACCGTTTACTTTTTTCTTAGCATTGACTTTTTGTAGTCCAGGTGTTCCATACCCAGTTTTTCGTGTAGATTTTATTTTTGCAGTCCATTTTTGCATATTTTGCTCCTAAATGAAAAATAAGGACAAGTCTTCTTCCTTTTGCAACAATCATTGCCGACAATCCAACAAACGTTTTTGCAATTTTTGCAAACGTTTTGGCCATAATATTGAGACTTGCTATCAATGCAACAAATCAGCTGTTTCCATTTCTGCTGCTACAGTTGCTAACATTGAGAGTGTCCAACCCATAGCTCCCGTCTCTGCACAATCTCGGTCTTCTGGATCCACTTTCACCATTTCCAAAGATGACCTTATAAATATCATCGCCAATGTCATTTGTATGGTTGGTAATGCATCTTATTCCTCTTTTCTCTCAGCTTTATCTGGTATGTCTCCTGCCTCTTGCTTATGGATTCTGCTTATTGCAATCACATGATATCTCACTTGTCCTTATTTTCTGACCTTAAACCTGCACCGCACCCTCTTAATATTCACACAGCAAATGGTTCCACAATGACTGGTCATAATATAGGTTCAGTTTCGACCTCCACCCTCTTGGTTCCTGGAGTCTTTAATGTTCCTAACCTTTCTTATAATTTATTTTCTGTGGGACAGTTAACTTAGTTGGGTTATCGCATTATCTTTGATTATTCTTGGTGTATTGTACATGATCCAAGGATGGGACAGGAGCTTAGAACAGGTCCCAGAGTTAGGCGTATGTTTTCCGTGGACAACCTTCTTCTTCCACTTGTTGCTCCTGTTTCTGTTGCTGCAGCTGCTACAATTTTTTCAATTTCTTCCCTTGCACTTTGGCATGCTCGACTTGGTCATGCATCTTTCTTTCAGGTACAACAATTGGTTTTTATAGGTTTGTTAGGTTCAGTGTTTACATAAAATTTTGATTGTGTTTCATGTTAATTAGAAAAATAACCAGTTTTGCCTTTCAATACTAGTGAATCAATATCCACTGATATCTTTGACCTTATTTATTCTGATGTTTGGGGGTCTTCCTCTGTCTCTAATATTGATGGGTCTCAATATTTTGTTGTCTTTGTTAATAATTACTCTCGCTATAGCTGGATTTTTAATATGAAACATCGTTCTGAATTATTGGAAGTATATTCAAATTTTGCAAAAATGGTTGAAACTCAGTTTTCCAAACGCATCAAAATTTTTCGATTTGATAATGCTCTTGAATACACTCAATATGCTTTCCAAGTTGTTTTGCATTCCTATGCACTGTTCATCAACTAACTTGTCTAGGTACCTCTCAGCAAAATGGTATAGCCGAACGAAAACTTCGTCATATTCTTGACACTGTTCGTGCTCTCCTTCTCTCTGCCAAAGTTCCTACTCCTTTTTTGGGTGAAGCTGCTCTTCATGCTGTTCATACTATTAATCGCATTCTGAGTCTTGTTATCCAAAATCAAACTCCATATGAGCGCCTTTTTGGGTCACCTCCAGACTATCACCACCTTTGCTCCTTCGGTTTTGCTTGTTTCGTTCTTCTTCAGCCACATGAGCATAACAAACTTGAGTCTCGATCAAGGCTTTGTTGTTTTCTTGGCTATGGCGAAACTCAAAAGGGATATCGATGTTATGATCCTGTTTCTCATCATCTTCGTATCTCCTGCAATGTTATCTTTTGGAAACATCGCCTCTTTGTTAAGTTCTCTCACTTCCGTGCCTCCCTATCTTCCTCCACTATCTTAGATCTTTTTCTAGATGAGGCACATTCCTTCTGTAGCTGCTCTTGATCCTCCTATAGTTGCTCCTGATTCTCCTGTAAACTTCTTTGTCCAACAACCAGATATCACTGATCTCTTTCCTAGTTCACCCTTTAATGAACAGGTCAAAGACGAGCTACCCAACCCCAACCTTGAGCTTGGATCCCCTGCTCCTGCTCCGCCTGAAGATCTTGCACAAGACATTCCACCTCATCACTCAACTTGGGTAAGATCTATTCCTGCACATTTACTTGACTATCATTGTTACACTGCCCTTTCTACACTACACGAGCCTCACACCTATCGTAAGGATTTCACTAACCCTTTATGGCAGATTGCAATGAAAGAGGAACTTGATGCATTATCTAAAAATCATACTTGGGGTTTGGTGACACTCCACCCAGGAAATCTGTAGTTGGTTGTAAGCGGATCTACAAGATTAAGACTCGCTCTGATGGGTCCATTGAGCGCTACAAATCTCGTCTTGTTGCAAAAGGTTTTACACAGGAGTATGGGATTGATTATGAAGAGACCTTTACTCCGGTTGCTCGTATCTCATCTGTTCGTGCCCTCTTAGCTGTTACTGCTACCAGTAAATGGTACTTTTTTCAGATGGATGTCAAAAATGCAGTCCTTAATTGGGATTTAAGTGAAGAAGTTTATATGCAACCTCCTCCTAGTCTCTCTGTTGACTCAAACAAGGTTTGTCACATTCAACGTGCACTTTATGGACTTAAACAAGCTCCACGAGCTTGGTTTGCCAAATTCAGCTCTACCATCTCTCGCTTAGATTACATGGCCGGTCATTATAATTCTGTCTTATTTCTTCGTCGCACCGATAAAGGCACTATTTTACTTCTCTTGTATGTGGATAATATGATCATAATTGGTGATGACCTCAGTGGCATTCAAGAACTTAAGAATTTTCTCAGTCAGCAGTTTGAGATAAAAGATTTTGGACATCTCAGCTACTTCTTAGATCTTGAAATCACTCATTCTACAGATAGACTTTATATTATTCAAGTCAAGTATGCTTCTGAACTCGTCTCGAACTGGACTCACTGATAGCAAGACTGTTGACACTCCAGTTGAGCTTAATGTGCATCTGACTCCCTCAGGGGGGAAACCATTGTCTAATCCCTCTCTTTACAGACACTTGGTTGACAGCCTAGTTTATCTCACTGTCACTCGTTCAAACATTTCCTATGCTGTTCACCAGGTGAGCCAGTATCTGTCTGCTCCACGATCGACTCACTATGCCGCTGTTCTGCGCATTCTTCGATACCTAAAGGGCACTCTATTCCATGGTCTTTTCTACTCTGCTCAGTCTCCTCTTATTCTCCGTGCATTTTCCTAAGCTGATTGGGCAGGAGATCCCATTGATCGCAAGTCCACCACTAGTTATTGCTTCCTTCTTAGTTCTTCTCTAATTTCTTAGCGAAGCAAGAAACAAACTCATATGGCCCACTCCAGTACTAAAGCAGAATATCGTGCCCTTACTGATACCACATCTGAGCTCCTTTGGCTACGATGGCTTCTCAAAGACTTAGATGTGTCTATATCCTCTGCTACTCCTCTTTATTGTGACAACCACAGTGCCATTCATATTGCTCACAATGATGCCTTCCATGAACGGACTAAACACATTGAAATCGATTGTCATTTTATCCGTTATCATCTTATCTATGGTGCTCTCAAGCTGATCTCAGTCTCTTCTAAAGATCAACTTGCAGATATCTTCACCAAGTCACATCCTAAGGGACGCCTTCGTACTTTGGTTGACAACCTCAAGTTGGTCTCACATCCACCTTGAGTTTGAGGGGGGCTGTTAACGTGTATAGTGTTGTAGGCTTTAGGCCTAACTTGATTACTTGTATAGCACATATTCTTGTACTACACTTACTTGTTATGCACTCATATACCTCTTATATAAAGGCACTCGTGTATATTCTTTCATTAAGAAATACAATACTATTGCATTCAGTATTTCTAATAGGTGGCAATGTTGAAAACAATCAACGATAGCAAAGCAACAATGACTGTGCACAGCATCACCACAACCACAAGGCCAGATTGGCAGATCACATTTACCTCTCTCTATCCTAGTTGAGAATTGAGATCGGGTGCAAGATTTGACGGAAGAGAAGGGGGACTTGGGAAAAATTATATGTGAGAAGGCCGGTCAGTGAAATTTTAGGCAGTTTTCTTGATCTCTTGCCAACCACTACATCGACCTAGTTGGTTTTGGCAAATTTGTGACTGATCACCACCACTGACTCGTCGGAAGCTGTTGTTTGCCGACCAGTTTTGGTTCTGCAAGAAGGTCAATGCCGGTTGGTGTGTTTGGTGACCTGAAGGTCCTGAACAGCTCTAGTAAAGTACTTAAAAATGTATGGACGAAGGTAGGACAGCAACCAGTAGAGCCTACTGCATATGCACATGGTAGCTTTCTTCAAGTGAACCCACACATGAAAAATCAATAACCAAGATCATCAGAGGCATCAATCTAGATTATTTTGTGTCTAGATCACAATAACATCTCTATAAAAAAATTTATAGCAAACATTCGTAGCTGCAATGATCCAGTAATATAATCTACCTAATCAATGACTATGATGCCCCTTTAGGACTGAGTTTTAAAGTGATGTTCCAAAGTAGAAGGGCTACCAAAAGCATATTTAGCAAGCCTAAATACATGTGATGTGATTATAAATATGAAGGAAAAAAAAAAAAAAAAAAAAAAAAAAAGCTATTATTTTCCTCTTAAGCTCATTCTTTTTTTCTCTCATTCATATTCAGTTTCTCATCACATGTATTTAGGCTTGTTACATATGTTTTTGCTCTAGCTATTGAATTTGTTAGTTCAAACAAAAAAAAGAAAAATCATATAGCTAGTTCAAGCTATCAAATTAGCAAGAACACCCAAACTCAATCCCTAATTGAAAGGGAGCGAAAAACCACAAAAGTTAGCTAACAATTCTTTCATTTCTCAAGAACAAGTTGCCATTTCAACTAGAGAAAACTCTTAAATAAGACAGCATGATGCTGCTCTAGCTAAAACGAGATCATAACCACTAATTCAAATCTAATCTAACGATTCTACATATGTGCAACTATCTGTCCTGCAGTTGCAAACTCAAACACGTACATATAGCATATGCTAGTATGCATTAAAACATGGATACATTATGCAAATATGCACACAAACATATGCTAGTTGCAGACTCAAACACGTACATATAGCATATGCATTAAAACATGGATACATTATGCAAATATGCACACAAACATGCATGCAAACACACATGTTTATGTAATGCTAGTATACTTTTATATATATTTAGATACATCTACGTACATATTAGCCAAGGAAAAATGTAAAGAAAAAAATTATAACAAACTTCAAATGAATATATCCCCTAGGTACGCATTTGTTTGCATTTATTGGCCTCAAAACGTTTTTGAAGTGGAGGCCTTTTACAATTAAGTTTGAAAAGATTATTTGTCAACCTAGAGCAAAAGGTAATTTTGGATCCATTTATTTGACAAGAACCTCGTCATGTATAAGTGAAAATTTGACACTTTTCTCTTTATACGACCTAAATCTAGCAATATTTTCCTAATATTAGGAAAAGCTTTACCTCACAGCTACATTGACAAACTTTATAACTTCAAGAGGTGAACATAGCAGTTTCAAATTGGACAAAAGTTTTCTCCATACCAACATGGAGGAATTTCCTCTAATACATTACATGGCAAATCATAAAACTATCACACACTTTATTTAAATAAGTCACACAACTCATTTAATAATTCATGTGACTAAATGTATATGTGGATGGTTTTATTAATTGCCACGAGGTGGGTTAGAGGAAAACTTTTTCCTTTCAATTTAAGATCCCCTAGAGTTCTTAGAGTAACTACATCATAAAGTTTATAAAATCATATCCATTCACTTTGAATGAATGGATTGAATTTTGATACATTATCAATAATTTAAATGGATACCAAAGTGGAATAGTTAAAGTTTATTTAAACTTTTGATGATGTGTCAAAATCCAATCTTTCTAAAATGAATGGATAAGATTTTAGGAACTCCAAGGTGGAGTCACATGGAAACTATGGAGGATCTCAACCCTATTAGTTTCACCGAAACTAGTTGAAAACACATTAAAACAGCATATAACATAACATCAACAATAAGGCGAGATTTAAGATTGGTAACTAACCAGTACAATCAACTTATCCTTTTTGGTCTCCGATGGGGGCCTGATATCGACTGGCATAGCTTCCAGTAACCTCGGCGGTGGCAGCATTGGAAACATATCGAATGCGCTGATACAACTGGGAAATGCACAGCCACCATCAAATGTGTGCATTGACAGTCCATACTCGAACGAAATCCTGCCCTCAGCTGAGAGTCTCCGCAATGCCATCTCTCGCTCTATCATCAACTCCCTCCTCACCTCCGCTTCGAGCAGTCTACGCCGAGTTATCTCGGCTGCAATTATTTCCTCTCTAATCCGCACCTTCTCCAGCTCACGCTGTACTATTGCTTCTCGGGTGTCATTAGGGCTCTGAATTTGCTCCAAGTTTGGTCTCAGACTGGTGGCTGAAAATCCAGCTGATACTGATATAGGATTTGCTAAAAAATTTCAGTCAATTACATTAAGGAGAAAGTTGTGCTCTGTTTGCTAAGAAAGTTATGCTTTCAGTACGTAATTGGGCCTAATCAAAATTTCATAAACTTCCTTTCCATTCTTTTTCCTTGGTTTTCTTAGCAAACAAACAGAAGAGACAAGCATTATATATACATATATAAAGGAAAACAAAACAGATCATTCAATTAAAGTTATGCTCTGTTAGCTAAAAAGTTATGCTTTTTCAGTAATTGGACCTCATCTAAATTTCAGGTATTTAAGTTCCTTTATTTTCCTAGGTTTTCTTAGCAACCAAACGGAAAGAGAGAAGCACTTGATAAATCTTTCATAATAAACAAAAAAATTTAATAATTAAAAAAAAAAATAGTTCCATTCACAGGGAAAAGCTATTCTGAAGCTTAAACTTGGAAAAACATTCTTTTTATTATTATTATTTTTTGGATATTGAAATATAAAAGAGAAAAAGATAAAAGATAAAAGAAGAAGATAAAGGTATAGAGGAACAGATAGAGAAAAGAGGAGACCTCCCAAAGCTTGTTTGGAGACGTAGTTGGAGGTGGAAGGAGCAGTGGGATGAGATGGTGGTGGTGGTGGTGGTGGTCGGTCATCAACAGCTCTAAACTTGAACTCCATCACAGACACAGATCTATACACGCAGAGAGTGAGAGAGAAATTGAAATTTTGATAGTGTGGGTACTACTGGAATCAATGGAGGATGTGTGACTGTGAGTACTGGAGTGGGGAAGATAAAGTAGGCGCGTGACTGGAGATGCAAAGGATGTGCGTGGTGGAAAGGTCAAAAGGTTAGGGAAAAAAGAGAGAGAGAGAGTATCGGTATCTCCGTGCATATGTATGAAGTTGTGAAAATAAGGTGTCGTGTCGGACGTCAAATCTGTCCTCTTGTATTTGTGTGTGTGTGTGTCCAAGTCCCAACCCGGGAACTAGTTTGCAGATCAAAAAAAAAAAAACCCGGGAACTAGTTTGAGTTCTAGTGGGTGCGTCCACACCGCAGAGAAGTGTGATAACAGTAAAGATGTGTTTAGGATCGCATCAAATTCCGCCACTTATTTTACAAGTCTCACGTGTCTCCCTTTACCTCATCTTGCTTGTATTTTTTTTTTTTTGATAATCCCTCGTCTTACTTGTATAGTTCATACTAGTAAACTCACTTTTGATTTTGAATTTGAATTTGAATTTGAAAAAAATATTAAAAAAAACCTCATCCGTACATAAAAGTTATTTTGCACCAACATTTCCATCGGATTTCACAAAGCTAGAATTGCTAAAAGAGGCGGTTGATTGGGGCGAAGGTGGTGATTGATGCACTCCTGTCCAATGTTGGTCAGCTAGTATGTCAATCATATGTTTTGGATCTCGACAATCATCGAACCGATTGTCAACCTTATATATATTGGTGCCACCCTAGACGTAAAGTGAATTCCCAGGACTTGACTGTAAGGCTCATTTGAGCCAAAAGAGGGCATGTAGGGCATGTGTGTGGTATAGGGTTGCTTAGGATATGTGTTACGAAATGCAACGGTTGTGAGAAAAAACATGATAATTGAGTATTAGAACTGGGATAGTATGGATAAGTTGTGGGGATCCAACTCCTCTGTCAGCTCTAGGACTAGTTGTCCTTCTGATATTATAAATAAAGAAGATCACACTGCTGAACAAACATTTTCTATTTCTAAAGTTCATAAAAAATGTTGCTTGCTTTCTAAAAGAAATGATAAAGAAGAAGATGACACTAAATCTGTTTGTCTATTTGATTCTGATTTTCCTAGTATTGAAAACTCTGTTTATCAAAATCAATTAAGAGTTCTGATTGTTTTGAATGAAAACTTTGAAATTGATATGGTTTCATTATACAATAAATTCATGCTTCTAAAAAATAGACCTAGAAGGAAATATTTCCAAAATAATTTTGCTCAGTCTGAAAAAGACCGTGTTAAAAGGAAATGGAAAGAAAAAATGAATCAGTTGAAAAAACATATTTTGTTCTTTGATTTTCTTGAAAATTATTATGTTTTAAAAGATGAAGTTTCAAAAAATCATTTGAATGTGATAAAAAAATCAAATTTTGTTAAAGATGACAGAACTATTATTAGGTCTAGCCATCCACCTCTTGAGACTATTTTGATAACTACTGGCAAAACTAATGTTAAAGCTACTCCTTTCAAAATTGTAGTTAAAGCATTTACCTTTACCTGATCTTTGGTTATCATATTTTTTAGAAACATTTTTCTTTTTAACATAAAAATCACTACTGTGGGGCCTCAAATATTTAACAATCCCGGCCCATTCCACATCGGGCTCAAGGTCCGCGCCGAGGAGAGGCAGAGCCCGAGGATAAGCGGACGAGGCCCAAGTGGCTAAGGGACCTCGCCGAGGATGCTCATGTCCTCGACAAGCCGATGTTGATTGATGGAAGTTGTCACTCGTTCATTAAATGCATGCCACCAACACTCTGGCCGCATTAATGGTGAAGTGACCAATGAGCAGTGTAGCCTTGGTTACTCCAACTAATAGAAAGCCTGCAGAAGTGACTAGTGGGACAAGCTCTCAGATATAAGTTCAGATGACCGACAAATGGACGGCAGAGATTAACTAAACAAGACTATATAATAAATAGCACCTCCAACGTAGGGGGGAGGACTCTGGAATAGAAACACATAAGTGGTATTCAGGGAGTCCGAGGACAACCACTGTCTTCGTCAGTTCTAGAAGAAAGAGATCCTCGGACTCAGTCGATGACGAACTTTCTTCACAACTTTTAATAAAAGTCATTGTTAAGATCCTCCCAAACGCTTAGTCAAATTCCTTTATTGTTGTTCTTATGAATCTCACGTCAACCATAGCTCGTTTCACTGGTGCTTAGCCTTTCTACCCTTACTCTACAAATGTTATTGTTTGGGTCCAAAACAATTTGAGTCCCTACAATTAGCATTAGTTTTGTATTTTTTTTTTTTTTATGTTTTTTATGGTTATAACTTTTGTGACTTTTATCATGTTTCTTTCCCAGTTGCCTGGAAGGAGTAATAGGGGGCAAACCATATTGTTCACAAAAATTACCCATTTCATACTTAGCTTTTCTCTTATTTTTTAATTGGTGTTTTAACAGTTTTTCATCATTACACTTATTAATTCCAAGTTTTTTAATAGTGCTTAAAATATCACCATAAGTTAAATTATCATAATCAATAGAATCATTTTTACCAATTAATTCTTGTTTTACCTTATGAGCAAAGATAGAAGGCAGGCCGTCAATAAACTTTTATTTCTAATAAGGCTTGAGTGAAACGGTTAACAATGTCCAAAGAGGAAACAGGTTCTTTTTTAACAATTGGATTAACATTGGCAGGTGTCTTGTCTTTCAATCTTCTACTTGCCATTGGAACACTGCAGAAATTCACGGGTAAGGAAATTAGGGATGTAGTCTTGAGATCCTTTAATATATTCAATATTAAAATCAAAAACACTTAAAATAGCTGGCCATCTAGCAAAAATATGTTTTGAAGCAATATTTTCAACATCTTTTTCAATAACATATTTAGCACTTTTGCAATCAATACGTAATAAAAACTTTTGGTTTAACAAATCACTTTGAAATTTTGAAATACATAGTACTATAGATAAAATCTCATTTTTAATAGTATTATAGTTTAACTGTGCATTATTCCAGATTCCAGAATAAAAACGGACAATTTATTTAGATGACTCAGGAGAAACTCTTTATTTCAGAATACCACCATAACCAATGTCAGAGGCATCGATTTCAACAATCTTAAAAGCATCAACAGTGGGAATACCAAGATAGGGTAATGTCTTAACATGAGACTTGATTTGTTTAACAAGAGAAGTATGAATATCAGACCAAGGTGGAGGATTACTCTTTAATCGATCAAAAAGAGGTTTACATTGTTTCCTCATATCTTTGTAGAAATCAGCAACATAATTCAATGACCCAAGAAAACTTTGGAGCTGAGTTTTATCAGTGATAACATCAGGAAATTTATCAGCAAATTGAATGGCTCTATCAATAGGACGAATTTGTCCTTCAGAGATGTCATAGCCAAGGAAACGAACTTTTGTTTGAAACAGCTTAATTTTCTTAGCAGAAACAACAAGACCATTTCTTTTGATAGTTTCTAGAAACGAATACAAATGTTTCTAGTGTTCATCAATAGAGCTGGAGTAAACAAGAACCTCATCAATATAAACAATGGTGAAGTGACTGAAATAGTTGAAAATATCATTCATGATGTTTTGGAACTCACTAGGGGCATTTTTAAGACCAAAAGGCATCACATTCCACTCGTAATGACCAAAAGGAGTGGTAAAAGCAGTTTTGTACCTATCTTTCTCATTAATCTGCATTTGCCAAAACCTAGATTTCATATCAAACTTAGAAAACACCACAGCCTCACTCAACCTATGGATCAGGTCATTCTTATTGGGAATAGGATATCTAATCCATTCTAAAACTTTGTTCAAAGGTTTATAGTTGATAACCAGGCTAGGAGTTCCTCTCTCAATTTCAGCATTCTTTTGAACATAGAAAGCAGAGCAGGACCAAGGGGACTTGCTATTCCTAATCAGTTTTCTCTAGCAAATCATGGATTTCTTTTTTGCAAAATTCAACTGTTTCAGTCACTTCACCATTGTTTATATTGATGATGTTCTTGTTTACTCCAGCTCTATTGATGAACACTAGAGACATTTGTATTCGTTTCTAGAAACTATCAAAAGAAATGGTCTTATTGTTTCTGCTAAGAAAATTAAGCTGTTTCAAACAAAAGTTTGTTTCCTTGGCTATGACATCTCTGAAGGACAAATTCGTCCTATTGATAGAGCCATTCAATTTGCTGATAAATTTCCTGATGTTATCATTGATAAAACTCAGCTCCAAAGATTTCTTAGGTCATTGAATTATGCTGCTGCTTTCTACAAAGATATGAGGAAACAATGTAAACCTCTTTTTGATCGATTAAAGAGTAATCCTCCACCTTGGTCTGATGTTCATACTTCTCTTGTTAAACAAATCAAGTCTCATGTTAAGACATTACCCTATCTTGGTATTCCCACTGTTGATGCTTTTTAGATTGTTGAAACCGATGCTTCTGACATTGGTTATGGTGGTATTCTGAAACAAAGAGTTTCTCCTGAGTCATCTGAACAAATTGTCCGTTTCTATCCTGGAATTTGGAATAATGCACAGTTAAACTATATTACTATTAAAAAAAGAGATTTTATCTATAGTACTATGTATTTCAAAATTTCAAAGTGATTTGTTAAACCAAAAGTTTTTATTACGTATTGATTGCAAAAGTGCTAAATATGTTATTGAAAAAGATGTTGAAAATATTGCTTCAAAACATATTTTTGCTAGATGGCAAGCTATTTTAAGTGTTTTTGATTTTGATATTGAATATATTAAAGGATCTCAAAACTCCATCCCTGATTTCCTTACTCGTGAATTTCTGCAATGTTCCAATGTCAAGTAGAATGTCGAAAGACAAGACACCTGCCATTGTTAATCCAATTGTTATATATATATATACCTATATATTTTACAAAATACTTTAAAAAATACCCAAAAACTGAAGTTCAAATTCGTGTTACGAGATTTCCACACCAACCCAAGTCAAATTTGAGACTTTCTCCCTCACACCCACAACAAAACCAACCACCACTTCATATGTTGTCTTTGATCTTTAAGCAAAAGTTAGAGTCGTCATATCTTCCACTGTTTCTATCTTCACCTACCTTTTTTCTTAGGTTCAATTACTTGGATTGAGCCCAAAAAACTCGCTTGACCAAGAACAACAAACCGACACCTAATGGGGCTAATTGGTGCAGTTCAGGCCTAACCAACTAGAATGGTTCAACAACATAAACCAAAGAAAATCCAATCGCTTTAACCAATGAACAATGCTAATCGTGACCATATCAAGCAAATTAAAAGATATTTGAATTAAAAATAAAATAAAAAGTAAAGATTGAGTACAATGCCTCAAGTGCATTGGAGTAATTGCGATTATACACATGGCCAAAAGTAAATTCATGTCATCAGCAAAATGGATGTAGTGTATTGGAGTGCACTAGACCCAACCCAAGATCTCAAATCAAAACCCTAGAGGTTTCAACCCTTCACAAGATTTTATCTTAGGCACCATCGCTCCTTATTATCAGCCTAGAAACTAAAAACAGATTGGCACCAATATACGATGTTATAGTGGATGGCTTCCATGAGCTCATGAATAACAAGATCAGAATAAGACAAAGAGGAAGAGTCGATGAGGTTGTCCAGCCCTACTCGTATAGCCCTTTCACCTTCAATTTGATCCGATAATCGAGATCACAATGGCAAGATATAAGGATTGACTAATTTGTAAGATCTTGAGTTCTAATATGGTAACTATTGTACCAAAAATATCTTAAAAGGAAACACATTGAATTCAAAAGGAATGCATTTTTCATTGTCCATTAATCCATAAAAATATAATATTACACCAACCTTCTCCAATACAATGTAATTTGGGATGGGGCAAGGGAGGTCAAGCCCTCAATGCTAGACAAATTTGTCACCTCAATGTACTTATGCTAATAAATATTACATTAGGGTAACTTACTAATAGGGTTGTAAATGAACTAAGTGTAACCATATATTATACGTTTAGAATTGCTTATTTAATTTTATTTTGAATATGAGTTGAACTCAAGTTAATTACCAAAATAAATATATAGTATGTTCAAGTTTGATTCAATTTTTTTGCCGAAACAAGTTTGAGCTTGTTTATGAGCTACATAATTAACTTATTATTTTTTCATATATAGTGAACACTACAACTACATTTTTGTTATCACCCACAAACCTATACTAATAATTTATAAAAATTAAATTCATCAACCTTATATTATTAAAAAATATATACAATTTTTTACTACAAAATAAACTATCTGTATTATCTATTGTGCATTTTTAGACCCCAGCAAACACAACAGATTAATCTAGTTAATTAACCAAGTTGATTACTTAGTCCAATTTCAAATCTAGGTTAACACAAATATATCATATCAATGTAAAATGTGAAAATTAAAGAACACAAAGATATGATGACCTAGGAAAACCAAAACGGTAAAAAACCTGGAGAGGATTTAACCTATCTATCTTCAAGGTAAACTGAATCCACTATAAAAGAATTGAAATTTACATAATAGCGACTTAGACCACTAACATCTTATTGCTATCTCAAGTAGGAAATTTACTACTACGATCACATGATAGCTCCGAGTCCACAGACTACTTTTTTCTTGGATTCCCAGCAAGTATAAGCACACTCGCTTGTATATATTTATGTTCTTTATTGTAGCAACTGAATGATCATCAAGTTCTTGAATCGAATTCTCCTTCTTGATAATCCTAAGTATATGTGAATGCAAATACCTCTAGATCTCACAAAAGATTCACACACACAGCAAAAGAAACTTTATAAAACGTGGATAGAGTTTTCCCTTTTATACTTAGGGCAAAACATAAAACCCTACACGTCATATGGGCTTAGGGCTGAGTTGGAAAATTCTACAGAAAAACGTTCTGCCTGAGTTTAAATCTCGATCGATCGAGTTTAAATCTCGATCGATCGAGCCAGACAAAATCATACTATAACTTCTACAACAACTTGATTCCAATTTTACATAAAACGCATACACTTTGAGCAAGTCTAAACAAGATTAAAAACCTGTTTTGATCATGGTTTGTCAACAATACAAATTAAAATTCTAATACATTAGTTCCTAAGTACTTAGAACCTAACAAACTCCCCCTTTGGCAATCCTTGATAAAACACAAACTAAAATGCTCAAAGTTTACAAAGAAAAGCCCATCACACAAATAATGCCCATTATAACAAATCCAAGTGTAGACAGCAGCACGACTGAATCAACCTGTATATTTTCTGAAACACTAAACAAACGCATAAACACATAAAAAAATGCATAAACGCATGTGTGGAAAATACAAGTAAACAAAAAATAAACAAACTAAAACAAATAACAAATATGCAAACTAACTCTCCCCCAAAGTTAGATACATAAAAAAATGTTATTTTCTCCCCCTTTCAAAAACAATTTCAACTCCCCCTAAACAAAACAAACAGGTTTTCCACATTTCATCTAAATTTCTCCCTTTTTGCCACGTATTGACAAAGACAACTCATTGTTGCCCAAATTAAAAAAAAACATATACAACAAAAGTCAAGAGAAAATAGAGAATTAAGGGAACACAAAATAATTCAACTCTATAGAAAATAGAGACAACTCCCCCTATGAACAATAAAGGGTAAAAACAAGCTTCTCCCCCTATAAAAATAGGAAGAACAAAACAAGTTTTTGGAAAAATAGTTTTGGGAAAACTTTAGGAGGTGGGAAAAATAAAGACACACAAACCAAACTTAAAAACTAAGTTGATAAGGTGAGGATACACATGAAAAAAAAATACTCTCTTTCAATAAATGCAAACTTGACACTATGTGACCCATAAACAGTTGCATAAGTAGAGAAAATATTTGCACTTTGATTATCCGTCATATCTCTTAAGAAAAATATTTTTTGCAATTCACACATAAAAATAGCATATACTAAAATGTACAAATGACTAAAAAATTAATCAATCAATTTTTAAATCAAGTTGAGTACCCAATTTAGCAAAGTGTATGCATGCAATGTGTGAAAACAATGAGAGATATGACTGCAAAACTACAAGATAGATACAAAAACAATGCAATGCATGTAAATCCTAAACATAAATGATGCATGAAACAAATTTGGTCAAAAACTTAAAAACTGAAATTTTTTAGTTTTGATCGGTCGAGCATCAATCGAGCACCGATTGAGCCAGGCAGATTCAAACCAAAATTTTTTATCACAACTTCGATCGATCAAGCAACAGCTTTGATCGTTCGAAAATCTGGAAAACTCAAAATTTTTGAAAAACAGAGCAATTTAATGTAGAAACTCCTCAAAATAATATTTCATGAATGAAATGCATAAGTATGAGATTAAAAGTTTTTCAAAAACACTTAAATTCAACCCAGATATTCAAAAAACAAGTTTTTCAACCAATTTGTCTCCAAAACTCAAATATCAAAGACATTTTGCATTAAAATCAAGGAACATATAATCTTGGATGACCAAAACAAATTCACACACAATATCATGTACCAAGTTTAACAAATAATAACTTGTGTAGTGTGTGCAATTAGCAATAACTTGAGATACATGTGAGATGATATGTAGATAGTAATCAATCACAATCTCTACAAAATTCATCACATACATTTGAAAGAAACTATCACCTAAAAAGTTACATCATATAACTCTCACATCTCTTAGAAAACAAGCTTGCAATCATGTAAGTTTTTTGATTTATCTCATATTGTACACACAAATTTTATTTGATCAGAAACTTATTAAAAATAGCCGGGATAATGTACACACTAATTTTATTTGATTTAAAGTTATTATAGTCCAATAATGTACACACCAATTTTAGCATTTAAACCCAGGCTACACCTTCTATTCTTTTTGTGCATGTGCTACACTTTTTCGAGCACAAAATATTACGATATACACTAAGGTGTTCATGATTGGCTAATAAACAGTAGTGAGATGGTTATTTATGTTTTTCTTAAAAGGATCAAGTCCGACAATCAAAGGCAAGTGACTTCAAGATCAAGACAAAATGATCAAAAACTATAAACATCTTTCCCACACAATATGCACTACAAAGTTTCAACTAGTAAAGTGTAATAAATAAACTCATCCAAACTAAACAAGGTACATAGACATGTTATGTAAAGATAATATGGCTAATCCTTGATTATAAATCCAAGATGTGAAATACAAAACACGAATTTTTTTTTTTTTTGTTTTAAAAATTTATGACCAAGAACAAAAAACACACATTATGCTAAATGAACAATGCAAAACTATGCATGATAGTGCTTAACTAAGCTATAGAGGGTATACAAATAAGAAATATTAATTTCTTAATTAACCCATGAGTACATGTACAAACTAGTACACACTCACACAAAATCAGAAATAGTTTAATACTTATATAACACATACTATTCAAGTTTCTCCACAATGCCAAGCATGTTCTAAATCAAAAGAGAGATATCATAACTCATGTAATCCTCAAAACAAATAAAATAAGACACAAAACAAAATATTTTTGTCTTTTTTTTTTTTTGAAAATTTTCAATGTTTTTGGATTTTTGAATAATCAAAACAACCTAAGAAAATAAAACAACCAAAAATTAAAAGAAAACATGTCTACAATTAATTGAAAGAATTAAATCAAGGACAAGTAAATAACATTCACCTCAGAGAATCTTTTCTCATCCATATAGCACGAGTCTTTGGCTTTGTAGGAGAAAATCCATGAGAAGTAGAGTATATTTGAGAGATTACACCAATCTTCTGAGAGAGACTAAAATCCTGCAAATTTCTTTCACAAGCCAACAAGATTAAATTTTTCAAAAGAATATGAAACAATCTGTATAGACTTATGGCAGGAGCAATATCATCACATATCCTATATTGAAATACAAAATTTTTCAATTTCAATTTATGACAATTAGGACGAATGTGACCGGAGATACTACAAAAGTGACAAACAGGAACAAATTTAAGAACATCAGTATTCCTAACAACAAATCTAGTCTTAGATTTTGGTTTTTTCCTCAACAAAGAACAATTTGGTCTAATATGACCAACAACACCACAAAGGTGGCAGGTAGGCACAAAAACAGATTTATTATGCTCTCTAACAGTATGTTTAGATATAAGTTTAGAAACTTCAGCTTCTATATCAGAACGTTTACTTTTGTCTAACCTAACAAAATAAGTATTTTCTTTATTATTCCTCTGGGAATGAGAGATATAAACTTTCTCAGTTTTAGGCTTAAGAGAAACAGAAACACTTCTGTTATCAACAGTAGGCTTAGTATTAGTCAAATTTTCAATTTTAACTTTAGATTCAATTAACTCTTGTTCCAAACTTTTCATCTTCTCATCTTGAGAGAAAATTTGATTTCTCAAAAATTCATTTTTTTATTAGATTCATCTAATCTAACAATCAATTCTTCTTTTTTAAGATTAGCCAATTTTAACTCTTCCTTAAATTTCTTAACAATTTTCATATATTTCAATAATTCCTTATGAAGAGTTTCACAGGCATCAATAAGATCAACAGAAACAACAATGTCTTTTTTATTCAAATCATCATAATAAAAAACAGTAAGACACTTAAAATTATCCATGATAACAAGGGTCAAGGATCAGCTCTTAGATCAAAAGATCTAAAACAAAAGAGCTACCCGCTCTGATATCACTTGTGAGTTTTTAAACCCCAACAAACACAACAGATTAACCTAATTAATTAACCAAGTTGATTACTTAGTCAAATTTCAAATCTAGGTTAACACAAATATATCATATCAATGTAAAGTGCGGAAAATAAAGAACACAAAGATATGATGACTCAGGAAAACCAAACCGGTAAATAACTTGGGAAGGATTTAACCTAACTATCTTCAAGGTAAACTGAATCCACTATGAAAGAATTGAAATTTACACAATAGCGACTTAGACTACTAACATCTTATTGCTATCTCAAATAGGAAACTTACTACCACGACCATATGATAGCTCCGAGTTCACAGACTACTTTTTTCTTGGATTCCTAGCAAGTACAAGCACACTTGCTTGTATATCTTTATGTTCTTTATTGCAGCAACTGAATGATCATCAAGTTCTTGAATCGAATTCTCCTTCTTGATAATCCTAAGTATGTGTGAATGCAAATACCTTTAGATCTCATAAAAGATTCACACACACAGCAAAAGAAGCTTTATAAAACGTGGATAGAGTTTTCCCTTTTATACTTAGGGCAAAACATAAAACTTTACACGTCATATGGGCTTAGGACTGAGTTGGAAAATTCTGCAGAAAAACGTTCTGCCTGAGTTTTAATTGATCGAGTCTAAATCTCGATCCATCGAGCCAGATAAAATCATACTATAACTTCTACAACAACTCGATTCCAATTTTACATAAAACGCATATACTTTGAGCAAGTCTAAACAAGATTAAAAACCTGTTTTGATCATGGTTTGCCAACAATACAAATTAAAATTCTAATACATTAATTCCTAAGTACTTAGAATCTAACATCTATAAATAAAAATTAATAAGTTGATGTTTTATCAACCTATTATAAATTTATAGTTTACACAGTTGAATCTTAAGTCTATATAATCTTAAGTTTTATACCAAGCTAAGCTTGGTATAATATCTTGAGTCATTTAACATTATACTAAAATATCACTCATGATCAGATGCTTGTGATTCCAAAACACTCTGTCCAGGAGTAGAATTAGCAATCCGCACTGCTGCACCAGATATAGTTTTTTGCAACCGCTCATCTTCCACCTTCATAACCACCTTATTCACCACTGTAAAATCCAAGACCCCAGCCAAAACTAGTTTCCCAATAATTTCACCAAAACCATTTGGTGCTTTGGGTACATCAAGACTAATATCATCCAACATTGAGCCATAAAGTAAACATCCAAGCTCTATGTCTCCATCTGCAAGAACTTTCTCAGCAAACAGATACTCAAGAAGCTTCGCAACTGGTTCAGCACATGGTGGACTTTTCTCTAGTCCAAGGGAAATAGCTTCCTTGACAGCCTCAGGGTGGTAAGCTGGAGAATTTAGTTCCTTCACACACTTAAGCGCTTCGTCCAAAAGCCTGACAATGAAATATTCCTCAACAAGATAGACTGTTTTTCTTTGAAGATTATTCAACCTTGCAGTTGTTTTGGTCATGGGGAGGAAGCCACCTGGGCTGGTATCCCCTAGATTCTGTGATTCTGAGTATTTTTCAGTGATATTTTTGGCTTTTACCTGCAAAAAATAAAGAATTAGAAAAGGGATTGTTACACATTTACAAATGATCAGGACAACAAGAAGCAAATCGAAAGTTTATGGACACAACTTTTGTATAAGAAATTAGCTATGTGTACCTCTTCAGGCCTGGCAGCCCAATTGTTTGCTCTCAAATCGAGCAGACCACGAATCATGAACCTCAGTAGTGGGGCCAGTTGCGTGCTGGTGCTCATATCATTCAACTGCCTAAAGTAGTCATCATTTTTACAGCGTGATGTTGGGCTCTCATCAAACTGCTTACCAACAGTGATCAGTAACTGGCATAAGGCTTCAACATTTTCTTCATTGGGTTGAAACTTGCTATCAGCTGGTCCAAGAAGCTCCTGTTCACGTACACAAGTAACCATGAGCCATATAAATAACAATCAATATATTTACAATATATTTGAACGATATATGGCATAAGCCTATTGTATAGAAAAATATTACATTTAGAAAGAAAATAAAGAAGGCAAAGAGAAAACACATAATGGATTTAACATGGTTCAGCCTACATCCATGACAGAAAGTTTTTAACGATTACATTTTTAATATATATTTGTTGGCTTGATGATAACGTGCAATCATCATGAAGTAAGTTGAAATTTTATCTTATCTATGAAGTTTATATTAAAAAATGTATATGTAGTAAACTCTTGAAAATTCAATCTTATCATAAAATAAAATTCATCTTTTATCAAATTCCATAATAGAACCTTAAAATTTTTATTTTACCAATTTGGACAATTCTTTTTTAAGAGTACCATTGAACTAATCCAAATATTTGGACCTCAACTAATATCAGGTCCAATTATTTCTAACAAGATAGAGGGAGTCGGAATGAGAACCTGAACAACATGATGAACAATCCTTTCAACCATTATCTTCTGCTTCATGAGCTCTCCGATTAACTGAATGTTTCCAAGAAAACGACGCTTGAGCATTCTTTCTCTAACCCTACGGCCCATTGTTTGCTCTGGAGCAGTCATACACCGTAATTCTTTTGTCAGTTCGTCAGAACCCTCAAATGTCTCCTGGCATTTATTCAACAGGACTCGCATGACAGTTATGTCTCTACCATGAGGTTCATCAGATGGGAAACGAGGGAGCTTCTGATTAAGATCAGAACACAGGAGAGCGTACATGGGACAATATGCAGGTTCTGTCACAGCCTTGTTATATATCAGTGTGACAGTGCCCTGAATTGCAAGTCAAAGGAAAATTTTCACATAAACGTAAACTAGAACAATGTTTCTAAAATTTAACATTTGGATGTGTTAATTAATGAAACTTAAAAAAAAAAAAAAAAAAAAAAAAAAAAAGCTTAACCACTAAGGTTTCAGCTGAATTAATTCCACTGTAAACTGGGTGATCCTGTAGCCGATCAAACTTAGCTGGGGTATGCTTGTTCAGTATCCTGCATCGGAATAGAAATTAGTATTCAGCATCACCTGCATCTTTTATAACTAAATGCTTTAAAACCAAGGCTATGCATTTGTGTTGGGGTTTTTCTTTGGTGGCCGGGGAAGGTGCAAATTACTGATAATAAAAAGGAATTACCGTATGACATTAAACAATGCTGTCATTAGGTTCTAGATTATTATAATGATATAAGTTATCTTTACTGTTTTGAAACAAGTGTCAAGGTCAACAGCGGCAGCTAACAAAAAGTAAGGATATAAGAATGCACCGATTCGTTTAATCATATAGGCAAGAGCAGATGCATCATCAACATCAATTTTATGCTATCTAAGGAAAGGTTACTGTTAGAATTGTGCGGTTAATGATTAAATTTACCATATCTCAAGAGAATTTGGGACAATTGGTAATTTAACAGTTACAATCATTTAAAACTTACCCTGTACATCGCATCTCTTGTTACTAGTAAAGAGTCATTACAAAAGACGATTCAAGGGATGGAGGTGGAGATTTGTTAAGTCTAATCCATGAAAGGAATAAATTTGGAGGTTTTCTAGTTAGTTTTGCAACCCCACATTAGCTAAAAGAATAATATGGAGGTGCAATATTCCTATATATTAAGAATTTAAGAGTACTGTTAATCCCACATTGATAATATAATAAGGTAGAGAGGTTGGATAATCCCTATAAATAGAGTGATGGTTTAGTCTGATAGAGCATTTTTCTGACAGCATCTAGAAATTTCAAGATTTGGATTATTGTTAAAACTTGAAAAGGCTAGCAAGGTTCGGAGTCAACAATCCACGTTAACTATTGATCTATTCATAATTTCATATAACAAAGGGAAATCAAAGAGCTAATCAGCACATGAGGTAAGAATCATATATCCTCCCGAAGCAGCACAACTATGATATTTTAATATATTACCTATCTGCTGCTGTTTTCAAGATACGTTCGTTTTCAGAGAGATTTTCCCTTCTAGCTGACCATGGTAAGTCAGTTTTTTGTTGAGGTCCTCCCTGATAATTAGAACAACAGCAACAATTAAACTCAAGTATTCGAAGTAAAGCCCAGGGAAAGCTACAAATACACAAAGGCATAATTTTGATGTAAAAATTTCCCAGAAAAAGAGGCAAAGGATAAATTGCTAATTCTGACACATTCATCCTTTCAAAATTAAATGTTGAAATTTCATTTAGACACAAGCCCAAAAGTATCCATTCTAAAGCTATTTTATATGCAGTATAACAGTCTATTTCCTATCAGAAGTAAGGGAAGGAGGTAAGCAAAGTTAAAAAGATCCAATTAATCATGCTTATATTCATGCATGTTTACAGCATGACCTACATACATACGCGCATAGTCTCAATTCAGCCAATCAAAGAAGAGAGAGTGAATCTATGATAATATATCTTTCTTTTAAATCTTGACACTTGAGAGGTTGCCCAATCTCAGTATAGACTTTTGACTTTAGGATATAAATGTAGTAATTTTATGAGTGTGTTTATATTTTGCTTATTTTCGACAACTTATTTGCATAGTATTTATCAAAAAATACGATTTTTGATAATTTTTATGTTAAATGTGTTACACAAAAAGTTAAAAGTTAGATTATTTGCAAAAAAAAAAAAAAGAAAAAGAAAAAAAGAAAAAAAAAAAAGAAAAAAGAAAAAAGAAAAAAAAAAGACAAAAGGCAAAAAAACAATAATTTTTTAAAGCAATTCCCCATCACACAATCACACAGTAATCCGTTTGCTTCTAGTGACAATCTTTTAACTTTTATGTACAATTTTTTAAAATTTTATTCTTTCTAATTTTTCAAAGTATGAGTATATTTCAGCGCATTTTCAATAAAAGCAATCAACAAAAAGCAAAATAAACTGATAATAAAGTAATATAAAGTGCTGAAAATTTATTTACTTTTTTTCTTCTAGGCAACCGTCGGTTTCTGGTCTCCGGATTATTTGTCAAATGCTGATTAAATTGTACCTAAAAAAGTGAGAATATATGTAAGTAAGCAAGATAATTCTTTTGTTGAGAAGTGCAAGTTTACGGAACCAACCAACCGACACTACAGTGTGTGACAGTAAACTCATTAACAAAAAGTAAAAGATTCCTAGAACGTAAATTTCCTACTTAAAGACTCAACCAACCAATACACCAATTTAACACTAAATTTTATAACTTGGTAAACTGGTGGATCATGTAAGTGGTGAGGAAAAAAAATGCCCTGCTCATGAAATCTAATATAAGACATATGGCAAGTGGTGTCATATTGGGTCCTAGTATACTGGATGCTAAATCCAAGCCATGTTTGAGAAAAATAATAATAGGTCCATATAAAAAGTGGCGGGCAGAAAGCATCAATAAGAGCATATGTCCTATTTTTATTGCATGTTCGCATCAAGTTGGCTTCAGTGCATTGGAGCTAAGCTTTACTCTTATGAAATGGGTAATGAAAGCTTAGGGGCTTGTTTTTTTAAAGGGTATTCTTAGGGATCTGATCACAAAATTCTGCAGAGTTTCACCATTTAAGAGTATATAATCTAAAAGACTCACTAATAATAGTTATGTAATAATACAAGTTAGTATAAGATTTGATGATGAGTACTGACCATCTTATTCTTAGTAACATCCGAGTGAGGCTTAACATCAGATGCCACTAATTCCGGAAACATATCTAGCTCTCGCTGCTGCGTTGTTGCTTCTCGGATGTCGTTTGGATTTTGCTTTAGCTCTGAGTTTGGTCGGAGACCCATGCTTGAAAGACCAGCTGACAACATATATATAGGATAAGCTCAAAAATCAATAAATTTATGAGGTAGTAGGTAATTAATGATATGTTTGGTTTCCGGGATTGAAAGAAAAAATCAAATGAAACTATTTAATTAATGTCTTAAAGTTAAAACCCTGATATTTTATTTCAGAAACTGAACTTCATGGACAATACCACATTATTTAAAAAAAAGGAAACAATTCCTGCTCTCCTGTCTGAGCTGAAATTGACAAAACAATTTTCATTTCATGCTTCGAAATTTAAAACATCACAAACCGTAAATAAAATAAAATAAAATGCAAAAGCTTTGAGTACTTTTTCCTTTCGTTTCACTCATTTTCTCATCAACCAATCAACAGAACAAATAGTAAAAAAGGATTGATGTGTACGGACCGATCAATGCTTGCTCCATGAAGTAGATGATGTTGGAAGAAAATATGGGAGAGGTATATACGTTGGAAGTCAGTTATCAATGGCTAGGAACACGAACTCCACGAAATTACAGAGAGAGATCAGAATTGAAATTTTAGGATTTTGAGGTCTGGGTATGGATGTGTGAGTAATGGGAAAGTAAAAAAGTGATAAGATAAAAAGCACTGCAACCTTCGCCATTACGTAAAGTCTTTAAGAACAGATACTATTTTTTTTTTGAAACCGGAGAACAGATACTATTTACAAAGTCAAGTCATATGAACAGAATCAACAGACTACGTGACATAAAGGTTTTAGAGTGGGGACAATAAACTTCGGTAAGGACATTCACATTATTAAATGTTCTAACTTGTGAAACCACTTAAAAAGCTATTTTAACACTCCCAATGCCAAGAAATATACTACATCAGAGGTGTTATAGCAAAAATGTAGCAACTAACTACGATAATCTGTTATTGGTTTCTATTTCTCTTTCCTCTCATTTTGGCGGTGCTCCTCCTCTGCAAGGCTGGCTCTATCTACGAGGCAAGTGAGGCGATTGCCCAAGGTTTCAAGTGGAAGAAAGCCCCAAATTTAGGCTATAAATAAGTCCAAATAAAAATTAAAAATGTTATAATTACTACAAATTTTACCATAAAATATTTACAAATTGATATGCTAATAAATATAGCCCACAGCTGAAACATTCTCTATCCCTCTCACAGACACAACAGCCAAAGCAAAATTAAAGTCAAAAGAGGTCAAATAAATCAATTTCCAGCCTGTGTTCTTGTCCTCATAGTTTGCCGGCTTGTGTGTAAACAAAAGTAAAAAAAAAAAGGGTAATTCTTTTAACTCTGCTGGTAGTGGCAGCGTTGTTAACTCTGCTTCAGATTAAAGTCTTCTTATTATAGACTATTTATATTATTAAAAATTATATATTATTTTTTATTACAGTATAGACTATTTATAATATCCATAAAAAAAAAAACAAATAATAAAAGTTGATATTTGATGAGTTTATTTACAAACTGACACCATCCAATCTTAAAGCCTACATAAAATCTAGATAAACCAACTTTTTACCAAGTTCAACCTGTGTTTATAACATCTCAATTCATTTACATTTCTACAAAATATCAGTCATCATCAGATGCATAATTGTGATTCCAAAACACTCTAACCAGTCGAAGTTGAATTGACAATCAGCTCTGCTCCATCAAATATAGCTTTCTGCAACCGCTCATCTTCCACCTTCTTTACCACCTTATTCACCATTGTAAAATCCAAGACCCCAGCCAGAACTAGTTTCCCAATAATTTCACCAAAACCATTAGGTGCTTTGGGTACATCAAGAGTAACATCATCCAACATTGAGCCATAAAGTAAACATCCAAGCTCTATGTCTCCATCTGCAAGAACTTTCTCTGCAAACAGATACTCAAGAAGCTTCACAACTGGTTCAACACAGGGTGGACTTTTCTCTAGTCCGAGGGAAATAGCTTCCTTGACAGGCTCCAGGTGGTAATCTGGAGAATTTAGTTCCTTCACGCACTGAAGCGCTTCGTCCAAAAGTCTGATAGTGAAATATTCCTCAATAAGAGAGACTGTTTTTCTCTGAAGATTACTCAACATTGCAGCTTTTTGGGGATGAATTTCCCTTTGTTGGGCTTTGTGGAGCCTAGTTTATTTTTGGCCCGTTTTGTAGCCTATTGTAACCCTATAAGAAAGGATATAAAAGCCGCTTTTATAATTAGGGTTTGTTTAAGTCTTGTTGTTGTGTTTCAGAGAGAGTGAGAGAAACACTGTAGCCGCACTTTGTATTTTTCCCTGATAATAGTGAAATCCCTGCAACTCCGTGGACGTAGGCAAATTGCCGAACCACGTAAATACTGTCTTGTGCGTGTGATTATTTTCTTTGGCGTGTGTTTTCTCTATTTTTTTTGTTTCTCACAGGTTGGGAATTGGGTTGAATTCCCTACAACTGGTATCAGAGCCTAGGGTTAGGTTTGAGTGGGAGCAATGGCAGAGGAAGCAGGAAAGGCGTCTGGAATAGAAAAGTTCGATGGCACAGACTTTGCGTATTGGAGGATGCAGATTGAAGATTATCTCTATGGGAGGAAATTGCATCTGCCTCTTTTGGGGACAAAACCTGAGGCGATGAAGGCTGAGGAATGGGCTCTTCTTGACAGACAGGTATTAGGAGTTATCAGGTTAACTCTGTCTAGGTCTGTTGCACACAATGTTGTGAAGGAGAAGACCACAGCAGATCTGATGAAGGCTTTGTCTGGAATGTATGAAAAGCCGTCGGCAAACAACAAGGTGCATCTGATGAAGAAACTGTTTAATTTGAAGATGGCAGAGAATGCATCAGTAGCACAACATCTGAACGAATTTAACACTATCACAAATCAATTGTCATCTGTAGAAATTGATTTTGATGATGAGATTCGTGCTCTGATTGTTTTGGCTTCTTTGCCAAACAGTTGGGAGGCAATGAGGATGGCAGTAAGCAATTCTACAGGAAAGGAAAAGCTCAAGTACAATGATATACGAGATTTAATTCTGGCTGAGGAGATTCGCAGAAGAGATGCAGGTGAAACCTCAGGATCTAGTTCTGCCCTAAACCTTGAGACAAGAGGCAGAGGTAGTAACAGAAATTCAAATCGGGGCAGATCAAAATCCAGAAATTCTAATCGGAACAGAAGTAAATCTAGATCAGGCCAACAAGTACAATGTTGGAATTGTGGGAAAATAGGTCACTTTAGGAACCAATGCAAAAGTCCTAAGAAGAATAATGAAGATGATTCTGCTAATGCTGTAACAGAAGAGGTACAGGATGCATTGCTTCTTGCAGTAGACAGTCCACTTGATGATTGGGTTTTGGATTCTGGAGCTTCGTTTCATACCACTCCACACCGAGAAATCATACAGAATTATGTTGCAGGTGATTTTGGTAAGGTGTATTTAGCTGATGGTTCAGCCTTGGATGTTGTGGGTATGGGAGACGTCCGGATATTGTTGCCCAATGGGTCTGTTTGGTTACTGGAGAAGGTTCGACATATTCCTGACCTGAGGAGGAATCTGATTTCTGTTGGACAACTTGATGATGAAGGACATGCAATATTATTTGTTGGTGGTACTTGGAAGGTTACAAAGGGAGCTAGGGTATTGGCTCGTGGAAAGAAGACTGGTACTCTATATATGACCTCAAGTCCAAGAGACACAATTGCAGTTGCTGATGCAAGTACTGATACAAGCTTATGGCACCGCAGGCTTGGTCACATGAGTGAAAAAGGGATGAAGATGCTGTTGTCAAAAGGAAAGCTACCAGAATTGAAGTCCATTGATTTTGACATGTGTGAAAGCTGCATCTTAGGAAAGCAAAAAAAGGTGAGTTTCTTGAAAACGGGCAGGATACCGAAGGCTGAAAAATTGGAGTTAGTACACACTGATTTGTGGGGGCCTTCTCTGGTTGCATCCCTTGGAGGTTCAAGGTATTACATTACCTTTATTGATGACTCAAGCAGAAATGTATGGGTTTATTTTCTGAAAAATAAATCTGATGTATTTGAAACTTTTAAGAAGTGGAAGGCCATGGTTGAGACAGAAACAGGTTTGAAAGTAAAATGTTTGAGGTCAGATAATGGAGGAGAGTACATAAATGGAGGGTTCAGTGAGTATTGTGCAGCACAGGGAATTAGGATGGAGAAGACCATTCCCGGAACACCACAGCAGAATGGTGTGGCTGAGCGCATGAACAGAACACTCAATGAGCGTGCTAGGAGTATGAGATTGCATGCTGGACTACCAAAAACTTTTTGGGCTGATGCTGTTAGCACTGCAGCTTACCTGATAAACCGAGGGCCATCAGTTCCCATGGAGTTCAGACTTCCTGAGGAGGTTTGGAGCGGTAAAGAGGTAAAGTTTTCACACTTAAAAGTTTTTGGTTGTGTTTCTTATGTTCATATTGATTCTGATGCTCGTAGTAAACTTGATGCAAAGTCTAAAATATGTTTTTTCATTGGCTATGGTGATGAGAAATTTGGCTATAGGTTTTGGGATGAACAAAACAGGAAAATCATCAGAAGTAGAAATGTGATATTTAATGAACAGGTTATGTACAAGGACATGTCAACTGTAGTGTCAGGTGTTACAGAGATAGATCAAAAGAAATCTGAGTTTGTCAACTTAGATGAATTGACTGAAAGTACTGTCCAGAAAGAGGGTGAAGAAGATAAGGAGAATGTAAATTCACAGGTAGATCAGAGTAAACCTGTAGCTGAAGTCCGTAGATCTTCCAGAAATATTAGACCTCCACAGCGTTATTCACTCGCTCTAAATTATCTCCTGTTGACTGATGGTGGTGAGCCAGAGTGTTATAAAGAAGCCTTGCAAGATGAGAATTCAAGCAAGTGGGAGTTAGCCATGAAGGACGAGATGGATTCCTTGTTGGGGAATCAGACATGGGAACTGACTGAATTGCCAGTGGGAAAGAAGGCTTTGCACAACAAGTGGGTATACAGAATAAAGAATGAGCATGATGGTAGCAAACGTTACAAGGCCAGATTAGTTGTTAAAGGATTCCAGCAGAAGGAGGGCATTGATTACACAGAGATATTTTCTCCAGTTGTGAAGATGTCAACAATTAGATTGGTGCTGGGAATGGTGGCTGCAGAAAATTTACATATTGAGCAGTTAGATGTGAAGACGGCATTCCTTCATGGTGATTTGGAGGAAGACCTTTACATGATTCAGCCAGAAGGGTTCATTGTTCAGGGACAAGAGAATCTAGTCTGCAAACTGAGAAAGAGCTTGTATGGCCTAAAACAAGCTCCTAGACAGTGGTACAAGAAATTTGACAGTTTTATGCATAAAATTGGGTTCAAGAGATGTGAAGCTGATCATTGTTGCTATGTCAAATTCTTTGACAATTCTTATATCATTTTACTGTTGTATGTGGATGATATGCTCATTGCAGGGTCTAGCATTAAGGAGATTAATAATCTGAAGAAGCAATTGTCAAAACAGTTTGCAATGAAAGATTTGGGAGCTGCAAAGCAAATCCTTGGTATGAGAATCATTAGAGACAAGGCTAATGGTACATTGAAACTTTCACAATCAGAGTATGTGAAGAAAGTTCTCAGCAGGTTCAATATGAATGAAGCCAAACCAGTGAGCACACCCTTGGGTAGTCATTTCAAACTGAGCAAGGAACAGTCGCCAAAGACAGAAGAAGAAAGGGACCATATGAGCAAGGTGCCCTATGCCTCAGCTATTGGCAGCTTGATGTATGCTATGGTGTGTACAAGGCCAGATATTGCACATGCAGTGGGAGTTGTGAGCAGATTCATGAGTAGGCCTGGAAAGCAGCATTGGGAGGCAGTTAAGTGGATTCTGAGATATCTGAAGGGTTCATCAGATACATGTCTTTGCTTCACAGGTGCAAGTTTGAAACTGCAAGGTTATGTAGATGCTGATTTTGCTGGTGATATTGATAGTAGAAAGAGTACTACTGGGTTTGTATTTACTCTGGGTGGTACAGCTATATCATGGGTTTCAAATCTGCAAAAGATTGTTACTTTGTCTACTACAGAAGCTGAGTATGTTGCAGCAACTGAAGCTGGAAAGGAGATGATTTTGCTACATGGTTTCTTAGATGAATTGGGTAAGAAACAGGAGATGGGCATTCTACACAGTGACAGTCAGAGTGCAATCTTTCTTGCCAAAAATTCGGTTTTTCATTCAAAGTCGAAACATATATAGACAAAATACCACTTTATCCGGTACCTTGTGGAAGATAAACTGGTAATACTTGAGAAGATTTGTGGATCTAAGAACCCGGCAGATATGTTGACTAAAGATGTCACTATTGAGAAGCTGAAGCTGTGTGCAGCTTCAGTTGGCCTTCTAGCTTGAGGACATGAGGATGAGTTGCAGGGATGAGGGATTGCTTTTGGAGGATAGCGGCTGATGTTGGTGATTGAACTAGTCTCCAAGTGGGAGATTTGTTGGGCTTTGTGGAACCTAGTTTATTTTTGGCCCGTTTTGTAGCCTATTGTAACCCTATAAGAAAGGATATAAAAGCCGCTTTTATAATTAGGGTTTGTTTAAGTCTTGTTGTTGTGTTTCAGAGAGAGTGAGAGAAACACTGTAGCCGCACTTTGTATTTTTCCCTGATAATAGTGAAATCCCTGCAACTCCGTGGACGTAGGCAAATTGCCGAACCACGTAAATACTGTCTTGTGCGTGTGATTATTTTCTTTGGCGTGTGTTTTCTCTATTTTTTTTGTTTCTCACAGGTTGGGAATTGGGTTGAATTCCCTACACCCTTGGCTGGTGTTCCCTTGATTCTGCGATTCTGAGTGTATTTCAGGGATGAATTTGGGTTTCACCTGGAAAAGCAAGGTAGTAAAGAGATGGTTAGATAGCAGGGGCGGCTGCACATACATTTCAGGGGGTTCAAATGAACCCCCTGACTTGAAAATATATATATATATATATATAATATTGCTTTACTAATTTAAATCATGTTTTAAATTTTGCACACCTCGTCACATATCAGCTTATCCCATAATCAAACAACAATTTAATGTATTTTTTTATGTATGGATGAGTGTGGTTGTGTGAATTAATAATTATATAGTGCAAGTGGAGATGAGTTTTTTCATTTAGTTTAAAATATTTTTATAAAAAAAATGACAAATATATAACCACAATTTCATAAAAATAAAAATATTATACAAACTTAACAAAATAAAATGGTCATACTTACACTGACAATAGATAATGAAAACTGATAATAAACTATCATGAGGTGATTTCAAAATATTAAAACTCGTAAAAGAAAATTGTAAAATTTCACGTATTTGTGTGTTTTTTTTCGATAACTCAATGTATTCAAGTTCTTTTTTTTTTAATTAAATTTTTGTTTAATTTAAGTTTCTTAATGAACCCCTAGAAAAAATTCCTAGAGCCGCCACTGTTAGATAGTCCAAGCCAAACCCATGCATGCACATTGCACAGATATGATATCACACAATGTTTTCTTTCAAAAACAAAGATGACATTCGTATCTGTACCTCTTCACCTCTGGGAACCCAGTTGTTTTCTCTCAAATCAAGAATGTCACGAATCATGGAACTCAGTCGAGGGGCCAATTGCGGGTTCGTGCTCAGTTCCTTCAATCGGCTAAAGTATATATCAGTTAAAGCCCGCGATTTTTGGTGATCAAGTTCCTCACCAACAGTGTTAAGTAACTGACATATAGCTTCCACGTATTCCTCAGGTGGTTCTAGAAGCTTCTGTTTCACGTATACAAGTGACATGAGCAATATAAATAACAATCAAGATATTCTAAACTAGAGCTATATGTGAACAGTGAATTGCTTGAACCACAGAGCAGAGAAAGGAAGTTCAAATGGAACCTGAACAATGGCATGAATGATTCTTTCACTTATCATCTTCTGCTTATAAAGCTCTCCAAGTAAACGGATGTTTCCAAGAAAATGAAGCTTGAGCATTCTTTCTCTAACCCTACGCTCCATCTTTTGCTCCGGAGCAGTCATATGCCTTAATTCTTCACTCAATTCGTCAGCACGCTCAAATGTCTGCTGGCATTTATTCAGTAGGACTTTCTTGAAAGTAATTACATTACCATCAGGTTCATCAGATGCAAAAGCTGGGAGCTGTACACTGAGATCACTACACAGAAGAGCGTACATGGGACAATATGCCGGTTCCATCACAGCCTTGTCATATATCAGTGAAACTGTCCCCTGTATTGCAAGTCAAAGGAACAACGTTTCTAAATTTGGCTTATGGATGTGCAAATTAATGAAACTTAAAGAAAAAAAAAAAAAGAAAAAAAAAAGACGAGAAAAGGTTGAGGGGGTGTTTAACCTTTAAGGTTTCAGCTGATTTAATTCCACTGTAAATTGGGTGATGTCGCAGATCAAACTTAGTTGGGGTCTGCTTGTTAATTACCCTGCATTGGATTAGAAAATTGTATTCAGCATCGCCTGTTCACCTGCATCTTTTATAATTAAATGCAATGATACGTTTAATTATATAGCAAATGCATCATCTTCATTAATTCTCTTTATCTAAGGAAAGGTTACAACCATTTGAAACTAACCCAGTTCAATCACATGTATAAAAAGATAAAAGAAGTACACCCATATGGTCGCACTCTATGACAAATTTAAACTATGCTGTAGTAATATTTTAAACATGATTTTATTTAGTCTAGCCCACGAGATGAATAAATTTGAGAGATTTCTTAATTGACTTTAAATCCTACATTAGTTAAAAGAAAAATAAGGAGGCGCAATATTACTATATATGAAGAGTGCTACTCCCATTTTGATAAGAAAATGAAGTAGGGGGTGCGATAGTCTTTGTAAACTGGTGATGTAGCCTTTTATATGTATGTAGGAGTTAGAAGAGAAAACTTTGTCTATTGAGAAAATCAGAGACTGAGTTTTGTCTAGTGTGCTAACGTGAAATCACCAAGATTGTTTGGTGGATTTTTTTGGTTGGCGTTTGTCAAATTTTGTATCTTCTCTTACTTGCCTCTTATTGTTTTGTGTGTTTTTACAATAAATTGGTTTGCCAAACCATATCAATTTTTCTTTCTTTAGCTACTTGCCTTCATATTTTTTTGCGTGTCTTCACTACAAATTGGGATAAGAGCTATTAGTTAGGCATTTAGGAGATTGCAAGCACAAAGTTTTGAGATCGAAGAAGACATCCTAGCACAATAAGGATTAATTAAAGAATTATATGGAAAGCAAAGAAATCTTTCTATGATGAATGGGAAGAGCTTGAGAAGAAGGTAGTAGGTACTATCTGTTTGAGAAGCTCTAGGGATAAGCTATAACATATTGAATGAGACTTCTTTCCCACTAATTATGGAAAAATTAGAGAAGATATATGTTTCAAAGTTGCTTACAAATAGTTAGTTGATGCAAGAAGATTTTTATTTAGTATTATTTATGTTTGCAAGTCAATTGTATTTTTATGTTTTAGGTCTTAGTAGTTTAGCAGGCTATTAGTATTTAATTTGGAAGCAAGATTATTTTTGCAACAAGGCAATTAGAGTTTCCTACGCCAATTAGAACCATAAGCAACCTCTTGTACTCATTGAGGGGATTGTTGATATTTTGATGAATGAGAAAAATGGATGTTTGGTCTCTCTTTGGTCTGGTAATGACTTCAGATCCACTCTAGGTGCTGAATCCTAGTGGTTTCTCTAGTGCTGACTTCAGGCAAGGAAACTTGAAAAAAGAGTTGTATCAATTTAATATGGAGTAAGATACCAATATTAGGGATCACTTGAATGCTTTTCATAGATTGACTACTCAATTTTCAAGCATGGATGCGAAAATTGAGGAGCAAGATTTGGCCTTGTTACTTCTAACTTCACTCTCTCCTTCATATGATTGCCTAGTGACTATACTGTTGGTTGGCAAGGAAACACTAAAGTTAGAAGGTTACAATAGTTCTTTATAGAACAAGATGCTCAATAAGAATAAACAATTTTGACTATGGGGCATTTATGGTGAAATCTTATTCAAGTCATGATAGTAGTATGTCATGCGGGAGAAGCAAATATCAAATTCTAGACTGAAGAATGATATAAATGATGTAGAATATTATTATTATTATTATTATTATTATTATTATTATTATTATTATGAGAGGGGACAATATTAGTATCTATGAAAGAAGCTAAGATCTAAGTTAGAAGAGCTCAAGAAAAGTTGTGATTGTAAGGAGTTTGCATATGCAATGAATTCTATAACTAATAACGAGAATGAAGATTGTGGCGCTGTTATGATGGTTAGTAAAAGTATAGATTTAGTTTAAAAAATCATGAGTTTTGGATTCTGCTTGTTGCTTCATATGTGTTAGAATAAAGATTGGATTGACACGTACAGGACTTGTGATGAAAGTTTTAATGTTGACTAATAGAAGAGAATGTAATGTTGCATGAATAGGGACCATAAAAGTTAAGATGTTTGATGGGATAGTGAAAATCTTGTGTAATGTGAAACATGTGGGCATGAAAGAAATTTGATTTCTTTGGATCGGCCGTATTCTATGAACTATGGATATTATACAAAAGGTGGAGTGATAATTTAGCAAATGTTCAAATGCGTTAGAGCAAGTTGATTGGTGAGACAGTTAAAGGTGGAGCAAAATGCAAAGATGAGTCTTTGAGTAAAACACAGCAAAGGAAAAATAACAATGGATGTAAAAGGGTAAGATTTGTGGTCAATATGAATGAAATGGTTGTGCAAATGAGTTTGAATGAGAAGTTTAGGCATTCTGTGAACTCAATATATTTCATCTCTTGTTAAGGACGTGTGGTAGAGCATTCCTACTGACAAAGAAGATGTAAAGAGGGTACTCAAAGGATACTAGCAAAGACAGCTCAAGGCTAGAGGTGGAGATTTGTTAAATCTAGTCCATGAAAGGATTAAGTTTAGAGGTTTTCTAGTTGGTTTTGGAATCCCACATTGATTAGAAGAATAATAAGGAAGTGCAATATTCCTATGTATTAAGAGTGTTACTCCTAGGTTGATAATAAAAAAAGTAGAGAGGTAGGATAATCCGTAAAAATAGAGTGATCCATGGTTTAGCCTTTATTATGTGTGAGAGAGTTGGAAGACATAATTTTGTTTAGTGAGGAAATTAGCAGTTTAAAAACGTCTGTGCAGAACAAGCATTACAAGTATTCACTAATCATTTCAATTTACGCATTTACCTTGTTACAAAAGAATGTTTTCAGTCTTAGGAACATAAAGCATTTTTCTTGAGAGCGTCTTAAAATTTCAAGATTTGGATTGTAAAACTTAATAATAGGCTAACAAAGCTCAGTGTGCATTTGGGAATAAATTTAAAAAAACCAGCTTATTTTACTATTCAGCTTATTCTTGCTACTATTTATGGGTCCTATTGCACTTTTTGGTATTATTCATGAATCTCACTGTACTATTTCAACTAACTTTTACCTTTATTTACAGTACTTTCAATAAAAAAATTTCAATTTTAACAAAATAAGCAAATCTCAAACAGATCCTGAGAGTCAACAATCCATGTTAACTAATGATCTATTCATAACTTCATATAACAAACGAAAGTCCGAGCACTAAACAGCACATGAGGCAAGAATCATAAATCTTGCAGAATCATCACAACTATGATATTTTAATATATTACCTATCTGCTGCTGTTTTCAAGGCACGATCGTATTCAGAGAGATTTCCCCTTCTAGCAGACCATGGTAAGTTAGATTTGACTAGAGGTCCTCCCTGATAATTTAAAAACAACAACAATTAAACTCAACCCTGTGTTTGATTTGAAGTAATGCCGTGGGAAAGCTGCAAATACACAAAGGCATAATTTTGATGTAAAAAACACCCAAAAATAGAGGCAAAAGATAAACTGTATGCCCTCCGACGCACATCCAAGTAATTCTGACACATTCATAAGTTCAAAATTAAAGGTTGAATTCATTCAGACACAAGACCAAAAATACCCATTCTAAAGCTGTTTAATATATAGTATAACAGAGTTTATTTCCTATCAGAAGTAAGGGATGGATCATGGATGTAAGCAAAGAAATTAAAACACTAGCTTATTATTGGCATCAATAATTCAATATCAACTTATTTTGACCTGTTTCCCATATTCTTGGCATCAATATCAACTTATTTCCTATCATAAGCGTGTGTTATACACACAAATAAAATGATACAATCATGATTACATTCATGCATGTTTACATTCAAGCATCACCTACACACATACTTGTTAATAATACTCAATTCAGGCAATCAAAGAAGAGAAGGTGAATCTATGATAGTATATCCATTCTTTAAATCTTGAGAGGTTGCCCAATGTTAAACTTTTGACTTCAAGATATAAATGTAGTAATTTCATCGAAGTAATGTAAAGTGCTGAAAGTTTATTTACTTTTTTTCTTCTAAACGGGGGCAACAATTGGCTTCTGGGCACCTGACTGTTCTCCGGATTATTTGTCAAAGGCTGATCAAATTGTACCTAAAAAAATGAGAATATATATAAGTACAGTGGTGAGTATCCCAAACCTGACAGCAAACTCATTAACAAAACAGATTCCTAGAACGTATAACAGTCAGGTTGATATACTTTAGGGACCCAACCAACCAATACATTAATTAATTTCACACTTAAATTTTATAACCTGCTAAACAAGTCAATCATTTAGGTGAAGTATGCCATGTTCATTGGACCCGATACAAAATGTTAAACACGTGGCGCGTTGAGGTTCCGTACACAAATCCCGAAAACCAAAAAAATATTGTAGGTCCATATAAATAGTGGTTGGCATAAAGCATCCACCGTTTATAGTCAACCATCGATAGTGGAATTGGGTATGAAAGTGTGTGTCCAAGATTTATCCTGAACGCATAAAAATCATGCAGATGACTGAATTAAAAGTGTATAGAAACTAAAAAAACTCACAAATAACATATAATAGTAGCTACAGTATGAGATATTGATGACTGACCATCTTATTCTTAGTAACATCCGACTGAGGCTTAACATCATCAGATGACACTACTGCTTCCGGAAACGTATCAAGCTCTCGCCGCCGCGTCGTCGCTTCTCGGATGTCGTTTGGATTTTGCTTTAGCCCTGAGTTTGGTCGGAGACTGATGCTTGAAAGACCAGCTGACAACATATATAGGAGCAGCTCAAAATCAATAAATTTGTGAGGTGGTAGGTAATAATGATCTGTTTGGTTCCCGGGAAAAAGTTGAAAAAATAAAAATCAAATGAAACCATTTAATGTTGTAAAGTTAAAACCCTGACTTTTTTTTTTTAAGAAACTGAACCTCATAGAAATTACCACATTATTTTAAAAAAGAAAACAATTCTTGCTCTCCTGTCTGAGCTGAAATTGACAAAACAATTTTCATTTCATGCTTCGAAACTAAAAAAACAGCACAAACGTAAATTAAAAAAAAGCTTTGTGTACTTTTCCTTTTGTTTTCTCATCAACCAAAAAATAGAACATATGGTAAAAAGGATTGATATGTGTACGGACCGATCAATGCTTGCTCCATGAAGTAGCTGATGTTTGGAAGAATATATTGGAGAGGTATATACGTTGGAAGTCAGTTATCAACGGCTAGGAACACGAACTCCACGAAATTGCAAAGAGAGAACGAGAGAGAGAGAGAGAGAGAGAGAGAGAGAAGAATTGATATTTTAGGAACTTGAGGTCTGGCTATGGAGGAAGGGCATGTAAGTTGTAACTGGATGTGTGAGTAATGGGAAAGTAGATAAAGTGGAAAGATAAAAAGCGTTGCAACCTTAACAATTACGTATAGTCTATTATAGATACTAATGTCAAATCATATAACAGAGTCCGTCAACAGACTTCGTGACATAAAGGTTTTAGAGTGGGGACAATGAACTTAGATATCAAGGTCTTGGGGGATTTTTTTTTTTTTTGCATTTAGCATTATTTTTTAAATGTTATAGTTGTCATGTTTGCAAAATTATTTATAAACTAGTATCTCAAGATCCTAAAACTTAACAATTACGTATTGTCTATGATAGATACTAAAGTCAAATCATATGAACAAAGTCTGTCAACAGACTTCGTGACATAAAGGTTTTAGAGTGGGGACAATGAACTTAGGTATCAAGGTTTTGGGGGATTTTTTTTTTTTTTTTTTTTTTTTTGTTTTGCATTTAGCATTATTTTTTAAATATTGTAGTTGTCATGTTTGCAAAACTATTTATAAACTAGTATCTCGAGATTCTAAAACTTAAATTCAAATATGAAACTTGAGTCTTAACTCAAGTTGTAAGTGTTGACAATTTGATGTGGAAAAAAATTCACGTGAAAAAAAATTCACGTGGAACTTAAGTATTTAAGACTTGAGTTCCTGCATTCTTCTGGTCTGCTCTTCTTCTTCTTTTTCAGATCTTCTTGGTCTATTCTTCTTCTTCCCCTGTTCTTCTTCAAATCTTCCTCTTCAAATCTTCCTCTTCAAATCTACTTCTTCTTCAGATTCTTCAACTCTTCCTCTTCAGATCTTCTTCTTTTTCCTCTCCTCGGTCTCGGTTTACTTCTTATTAGTTATTCATGCTCTATGAAACTCGAGTCTTAGAGACTGAGTTTCACGCGGCAAAATCTCCATGTTAGCAATCAGAACTTGAGCCTTCAAGGCTTGAGTTTCTTCACTAAACTCTAACCTCAGAGATTCGAGATGTTACTTTCCTAAATAGTTTCAAACCTTGCTTACTAAAGAAATAGTTTCTATAATCATGCTAGAGGGCCAGTATCCCCAGGTTTGGGATGGAATGGGATATTGGGTAAAACTTGGGTAAGAGCATTCACATTGTATATTGTAATTTGTAAAACCACTTAAAAGCTATTTTAAGACTCTTAACACCAAAAAAAAAAAATATTCATTAGAGGTGTTATAGCAAAAATTTAGCAACTAGCTACAGTAACTAGTTGCTACTCATACTTTATTAGTTTTAATTTCTCTCTCCTCTCTCATCACTCCCTTTCGCTAGACTTATTTCTCTCCTCTCTCCTCTCTCGTCTCTTCACTCTCCTCTCATCTTGTCTTCATGAGTCGCTCTTTGTGATGGTTTTTGGTGTTGTAGGATGTTGCTTGTCACTGTGGGCAGCTTATGTGGTGGTTTTTGGTGTAGCTAGGTTTTGGTGGAGTTATGGTTCGATTATGTTGGTTTTTGGTTGGTTTGGATCGATGGTTGTGATATGGTTGGTGTTGGTGTGGCTGCAATATGGTTGGTGTCTGTGAAAGTGATGGTGTGGCTGTGGAATGGTTGGTGGCTTGCTATGAAATGAGTATTTGGCTATGGGTATGGCTATTTATAGGTGTTTTATGGATGTGGGTTTGGGTTTGGGTGTTTGGCCAAGGGTATGGCAGTTTGTGGTTGTTCTGTTGTTGTAGAATGGTGTTTATGGGTGTCTCTAGTTTTTGTTGGGATTTTTTATTATTTAATGGATAGAAATTTTTTATATTATTTTAATGGGCTGTATGTTAAAATAAGAGATATGATATAAAGTGTATTGTAAAGTGATGTGTTAAAATATATAAAGTAGCTTTTTGAGGAGCTAAAAGCTAAATTTTTTAGCTCATCAGATGTGAATACTCTAGCAAGGTTCGGGATGAAATGTGATATGGTGATAGCAATATGTGTTGGGTTGGTTATGAATTTCGGATTATTATTATTATTATTAAATTAAAGATCATTTTTTTAATCCATCATAGTTCCACAAAGAAAAAATCCCTTCAAAAGCGTATTCAAATTGAAAGACAAAGATAGAGAAATATACAAAAATCCATTGTAATCATCGTCATATTTATATTGAAGGGTTAATAAGGATTTGTTGTGGGTATTTGTTGTTCAGTTGAAATTGGTAATGGTGGGTTTGAGAGTGATGAAGTGGAAAAGAGATGGATTGTCAAAAGCGGTGGTTGGCCATGGATTGTAGCGTGACTGATGGTGCCGGCAACCTCTTGTTAGTGGTGCCAATGAAGGTTGGTGGTCATGGGGATGTATTGGTTTTTTAATTTATTTTGGGTAATTAAAATATGAAATGAATATAATTAGAATTTAATTAATCAGGTGTACATGTGGCAAGTTTTTATTTATAGAATATATAATAGAGCATTAAAAATAATATAGAAGATTTAGACTCAACACAATAAGCCAAAGACCTTATAACAGAATTAGCACCTCCCCATGCACAAAGTGCTTGGGAGTCTAGGGGAGAAAGAGTTTGAATTGAAGGGTTAGCAGCATGTTGTAATTATCTTTCAAAAAAAAAAAAAAGACTTGACACAATAAGGCACAAAATGAATATTAGCGTTGTATGCACTACCACCTAACACCCTTCAAAACCAAATAAGCAACCCAAACTCAAACCAAGCCTAATTTGGCACAAAATTAATATTAGTGACGAGATATGGGGATTGACATATTTATAAAATGGTGAGTTCTAATATGGTAACTATTGTACCTGGAATATCTTAAAAGGAAACACATTGAATTCGAAAGGGATTTGAAGGAATGCACATTTTATCATTCATTAATCCATTAAAATATAATGTTACCACAAACTTCTCCAATAAAACGAAATTTGGGATGGGGTGAGGCATGTCAAACCCATAAGGCTTGGCAAATTTGTCACCTCAATGTACTTATGCACATTAGGACTATTTACTAGTTGGATTGTAAACAAATCGAGCCTAACCATATATTACAAATTTAGAATTGCTTATTTAATTTTATTTTAAACATGAGTTGAGCTCAAGTTCATCACCAAACTAAATAATATGTTTAATTTTGATTCTTTTTTTTTTTTTTGTTGAAATAAGCTTGAGCTTGTTTATGAGTTATGCAATTAACTTATTATTTTCTCATATATAATAAACACAACAACTAATTTTTTTTACCACTCCACAAACCTATTCGCATAATGTATAATTGAACTATAGTTGAAATTATAATATTTGAGTTAGTTAGATAGAATGAATTTTGTTTATAAATTTATAAAAATTAGATTCACTAACCATATATTATTAAAATATATATTATTTTTTTATTAAAAAATAGACTATTTATATTATCCATAAATAACAAATAATAAAAGTTGATATTTGATGAGTTTATTTACAAACTCAGGCAATCCAATCTTAAAGGCCTATATAAAATCTAGATAAACAAACTTTTTACCAAGTTCAACCTGTGTTTATAACAGTTCAATCCATTTACAATTATACAAAATATCAGTCATCATCAGATGCTTAATTGTGATTCCAAAACACTCTATCCAGACGAAGTTGAATTAACAATCAGCTCTACTCCATCAAATATAGCTTTCTGCAACCGTTCATCTTCCACCTTCTTAACCACCTTATTCACCACTGTAAAATCCAAGACCCCAGCCAAAACTAGTTTCCCAATAATTTCAACAAAACCATTTGGTGCTTTGGGTACATCAAGACTAACATCATCCAACATTGAGCCATAAAGTAAACATCCAAGCTCTATGTCTCCATCTGCAAGAACTTTCTCAGCAAACAGATACTCAAGAAGCTTCACAACTGGTTCAACACAGGGTGGACTTTTCTCTAGTCCGAGGGAAATAGCTTCCTTGACAACCTCCGGGTGGTAATCTGGAGAATTTAGTTCCTTCACACACTGAAGCGCTTCGTCCAAAAGTCTGATAGTGAAATATTCCTCAATAAGAGAGACTGTTTTTCTCTGAAGATTACTCAACATTGCAGCTTTTTTGATCGTGGGGATGAATTTCCCTTGGCTGGTGTTCCCTTGATTCTGCGATTCTGAGTGTATTTCAGGGATGAATTTAGGTTTCACCTGGAAAAGCAAGGTAGTAAAGAGATGGTTAGATAATCCGAGCGAAACCCATGCACGCACATTGCACAGACATATGATATCACACAATGTTTTCTTTCAAAAACAAAGATGACATTCGTATCTGTACCTCTTCACCTCTGGGAACCCAGTTGTTTTCTCTCAAATCAAGAATGTCACGAATCATGGAACTCAGTCGAGGGGCCAATTGCGGGTTTGTGCTCAGTTCCTTCAATCGGCTAAAGTATATATCAGTTAAAGCCCGCGATTTTTTGCGGTCAAGCTTCTTACCAATAGTGTTAAGTAACTGACATACAGCTTCCACGTTTTCCTCAGGTGGTTCTAGTAGCTTCTGTTTCACGTATACAAGTGACATGAGCGATATAAATAACAAGCAAGATATTCTAAACTAAAGCTATATATGAACAGTGAATGGCTCCAACCACAGAACAGAGAAAGGAAGTTCAAATGGGACCTGAACGATGTGATGAACGATTTTTTTGGTTACCATCTTCTGCTTATAAAGCTCTCCAAGTAAACGGATGTTTCCAAGAAAACGAAGCTTGAGCATTCTTTCTCTAACCCGGCGCTCCATCTTTTGCTCCGGAGCAGTCATATGGCTTAATTCTTCCCCCAGTTCGTCAGCACGCTCAAATGTCTCCTGGCATTGATTCAGTAGGACTTTCTTCAAAGTAATTTCTTCACCGTCAGGTTCATCAGATGGGAAAGGTGGGAGCTGTAGACTAAGATCGCGGCACAGAAGAGCGTACAGGTGACAATATGCTGGTTCCGTCACAGCCTTGTTATATATCAGTGAAATAGTCCCCTGTATTGCAAGTCAAAGGAACCATGTTTCTAAATTTGGCTAGGAATGTGTAAATTAATGAAACTTAAAAATAAAAGATAAACAAGGGAGGGGGGTGTTTAACCACTAAGGTTTCAGCTGATTTAATCCCATTGTAAATTGGGTGATCTTGTCGCAGATCAAACATAGTTGGGGTATGCTTGTTCATTATCCTGCATTGGAATAGAAAATAGTATTCAGCATCACATATTCACCTGCATAATCATTATTTTGTTAAGTCTAGCCACAAGATGAATAAAATTCAGAGATTTCTTAATTGATTTTGAAATCCTGCATTAGTTAAAATAAAAATAAGGAGATGCAATTTTAATATATATGTATTGCTGGGTTAAGGAAGATTGACCTCAGTTAATTAATTCAATTACCTAATTTGATTAATTAGGTTAAATTACATGCAAATCGTCGAAGCACTAACAAATTACCAAATAAACTAAATGCAGTGGAAATTAAATAAACACGATGATTTGTTGACAAATGAGGAAAACTTCTCGTAAATGGTGAATTTAAGGTCACTACTCCCAAAAATCCACTAATCAATAATCAAACGGTTACAAGTATGAGGAATCTTACCATTATTCTAACCTATCTCAATATACCAACCTACAATTGAACATTTGCTTCAATACATAATTGAACTTGATTATGTAGCAGACTTCTTTCCTTTGTTGCACAAATCCTTAATCTGTGATTAACTCTTTTGCACGAATCCTAGTACGTGATTAACTCTAACAACTTGATTAATTGTTGTTGGTTACAAAGTTTTTCACTTCATAAACGATGAAGATCAGAAAGCATTTGATTACAAAATCTTAAAGCGCACAAACGCAGAAACTTCTCACAGAGTATATATGTTCTAGGTCTCTGTTTTCGTGTATAATGATTTTTAAAATAAGTTTTATATATGACTAGGGTTATAAGAAAAGAAATCCTAATCATTCAAATCATCATGGGCTGAGTTTTAGATTTGAGATTTCTAAAATCGTAGATCAAGTTTATGTCGAGCTTCTCCATTAATCTTAGATAGCAGTATCTGTCGAGTTAGTATTAAGATTTAATGAAACAACTTTGCTTCACTCGTTTCTTGGATTAACCTCCATTTCTTTAATGATACCACTTGATATGTTTGAACAACATACTACTTGATACATTAAATCCAACTTAAATCTATCTAATTATAAGTAAAGTGCGTTTTATCAAATGATTAGCCAATTACATAGAAAATATGATCCTAACATATATGAAGAGTGTTACTCCCATATTGATAAGAAAATGAAGTAGGGGGAGTGATGTCCTAGTAAATTGGTGATGTAGCCTTTTATTTGAATGTAAGCGTTAGAAGAGAAAACTTTTGTCTGTTGAGAAAATTAGAGATTGAGTTTTGTCTAGTGTGCTAATGTGGAATCAACGATCATGTTTGGTGGATTTTTTTGGTTGGCGTTTATCAAATTTTGTATTTTCTGCTCTTGCATTTTTCTGACAGCATCATGAAATTCAAGATTTGGATATTGTTAAAACTTGAAAAGGCTAACAAGGCTCAGAGTCAACAATCCACATTAACTATTGATCTATTCATAATTTCATATAACTAAAGGAAATCAAAGAGCTAATCAACACATAAGAATCATAACTCCTATAGAAGCAGCACAACTATGATATTTTAAAATATTACCTATCCGCTGTTGTTTTCAACAGACGATCGTATTCACAGAGATTTCCCCTTTTAGCTGGTAAGTTGGATTTGACTAGAGGCCCTCCCTGATAATTTAAAACAACAATAACAACAACAATTAAACTCAACCGTGTTTGAAGTAATGCCAAGGGAAAGCTGCAAATACACAAAGGCATAATTTTGATGTAAAAATCACCCAAAAAAAGAGGTAAAAAATAAATTGTATGCCCTCCGATGCACATGACATCCAACTAATTCGGACACATTCATAACTTCAAAATTAAAGTTTGAAATTTAATTCAGACACAAGACCAAAAATACCCATTCTAAAGCTGTTTAATATATAGTATAACAGAGTTTATTTCCTATCAGAAATAAGGGATGGGTCATGGATGTAAGGAAAGAAATTAAAAACACTTGCTTATTATTATTGGCATCAATAATTCAATACCAACTTAATTTGACCTTTTCCCATATTCTTGGCATCGATATCAACTTATTTCTGATCATAAGCGTGTGTTATACACACATATAAAATGATAAAATCATGCTTATATCCGTGCATGTTTGCATTCAAGCATCACCTACGTACATACATATCTAATAAGTCTCAATTCAGCCAATCAAAGAAGAGAAGGTGAATCTAAGATAATATATCCATCCTTTAAATCTTGAGAGGTTGCCCAATGTTAAACTCACGACTTCAAGATATAAATGTACTAATTTCATTAAAGTAATGTGAAGTGCCGAAAGTTTATTTACTTTTTTTCTTCTGAACGGGGGCGACAATTGGTTTCTGGGCACCTGATTGTTCTTCGGATTATTTGTCAAAGGCTGATCAAATTGTACCTGAAAAAAAATGAGAATATATATATATAAGCAAATAAGAAAGTTAGATGAAAAAAAAAAAAAAAAAAAAAAAAAAGGTTCCGCAAAACAGAGTACTGTAGCGAGTGTCCCAATCCAGACAGCAAACTCAGGTTAATATACTTTTAAGGACCCAACCAACCGATGCAACAATTTCACACTCTAATTTTATAACTTGCTAAACTAGTCCATCATTTAGTCCAGTGCGGTCATGTTCATTGGACCTGATACGAAATATTGGACACGTGTAGTGGCATTGTATTAGGTTCAATACACAGACTCAAGCCAAATCCGAAAAGCCCAACAAATAAATATAAACAGTGATTAACAGAAAATATCTACCATTTATATTCGGTTTGTTTTGAAGTAAAATATATATTTTTTATTTTTAAGAATTTATTTGTAGGTAAAATATAGTCAAACTTGTAAATATTTTCCGTAGTAAAATCCTTAATAAAAAGATGTAAAATTTTTTATCTTTAAAAATTTAGTAAAACACTTTCCAAAACACACAAGTTAGCTTCCCCTCCCCCATTTGGTCACTAGGTCACTGGTCTAATGGCCGAAGCGAACCGGTGGCAAGATATGCCTCACCAATGACTAGTGCCCGCAATTTGATGGCTGGAGACGCCGCACTATAACTACAACCGATGTTAGAGGTCTGGTAAAGACATCATTTTGTTGACCAATATTGGCGGTCCGGTCACCAAAGATACCTCTCCAATGGTGATTGCCGGTAGTCTAATTGTTGGAGTCACCACTCTAACTATTGGTTCTAGCGGTCTAGTCACAAGACCTGTGGCACTAATAACTTCCGTGTTGAGCCATCGATTTTAATAGTTTGCTTGAAAAATTTTACTTATCATACTAAACACTAAAAAAATATTTTATTTAAAATATTTTACATATGTAAAAGTTTTTTACATGTAATTTTACGTTTGAAAATAATCACCTTTAAAACAAACAAACAGCGTCATAGTCAATCTCATAAGTGAAATTGGGCATGAAAGAGTGTGTGAGATTTACCCTGAACAAATAAAAATCATGCAGAGTTTCACTAAATACTAGTAAAGTGTATATAATCTAAAAAAAAAACTCACAAATAATGTAATAGTTATGTACGTAATAGTAGCTATATATATATATATAGTATGAGATATTGATGACTGACCATCTTGTTCTTAGTAACATCAGACTGAGGCTTAACATCAGATGCCACTTCCGATTCCGGAAACGTATCAAGCTCTCGCTGCTGCGTCATCGCTTCTGGGATGTCGTTTGGATTTTTCTTTAGCCCTGAGTTTGGTCGGAGACTGATGCTTGAAAGACCAGCTGACAACATATACATACAGGAGCAGCTCAAAATCAATAAATTTGTGAGGTGGTAGGTAATAATGATCTGTTTGGTTCCCAGGAAAAAGTCGAAAAAATAAAAAACAAATGAAACCATTTAATGTGGTAAAGTTAAAACTCTGATTTTTTTTTTTCCGGAAACTGAAGCTCATAGAAATTACCACATTATTTAAAAAGTAAACAATTCTTCCTCTCCTGTAAAAGCTGAAATTGACAAAACAATTTTCATTTCATGCTTCGAAATTAAATTTTAAAAAAAAAACAGCACAAAACGTAAATAAAATAAAATAAAACATTGTGTACTCTTCCTTTTGTTTTAATTTCTCAGCAACCAAAAAATAGAACATATGATAAAAAGGATTGATATGTGTACGGACCGCTCAATGCATGCTCCATGAAGTAGCTGATGTTGGAAGAATATATGGGAGCGGTATGTACGTTGGAAGTCAGTTATCAACGGATAGGAACACGAACTCCACGTAATTGCAGAGAGAGAGAGAGATCAGAATTGAAATTTTAGGATTTTGAGGTCTGGCTATGGAGGAAGGGCATGATGTTGTAACTGGATGAGTGAGTAATTAATGGGAAAGTAAATAAAGTGGGAAGAATAAAAGCGTTGCAACCTTAACCATTACGTAAAGTCTTATGAACAGATACTCCTGAGAAGACATATGATTATGAATAGGGTCAAAAGACTACGTGACGTAAAGGTTTTAGAGTAGGGACAATAAACTAAGGTAACAAGGTTTGGGATGGAATAGAATATAGGGTGTTTATCAAAAATAAAAATAAAAAAGGAATAGAATATTGGGTAAAAGTTGGGTGACAAGATTTGGGATGGGATGCGATACATGGACAACGATATATGTCGGTTTGGATCCGAATTTTAGATTGTTATTATTATTATTATTATTATATTTAAAAATATCATTTTCTTGAGTGAAAAAAAGAAAAGAAAAAAGATCTGTTCAGTGGCCAGTGCCACTAAACACGTTGAATTACGGACACATGTTTGAAATTCAACATGTCCAGTGGCAACTGCCTTTAGACACAAGCCACTCCCAAAAAAATAAGGCAATTGTTTACTAGCAATGGAGAGCATGGGTCGGGTTTGGGCCAGTTGATGCTCAATTTGCCACTTGATTTGATGGGATTAGGTTTTAATAAGCTTGAATGGATTTATATCGAAAAGTTAATGATATTCTGTCTCCGACTACAATTTCATTTCGAATTGTTAACTGTTTATGTCGAGTGAGAAAGCAAAGCGATGTTGACAAGGAAGGAGAAATATAAAAATGCATGAAAGACAAAGGGACCATAACACAAGTGTGGAGGCACAACGACGTTAGATTTAACCTCCCATGACCATAACCTACCCTTCTACGGTGGTGGTAATGGGCGTCACAACCTAAATTTAACCTACTTCGGTTGGTCAGTTTCTACCATTCAAATCCCCTTAAATTGATGTCGGACATAATCATGTTTCAAGGCTTGGAACCCACTATCAACTCAAAAAAGTCAAAATTGATTTAAACTTGTTGGGTAAACCCTAATCAAATAAGTGAGTTGGGTTTCTCAAGTGTTTGCTCATCCACCAATGTGACTTTACGCTCCATTTGTTTTGAAATAAAATATTTTTTTCATTTTTAAGTGTTCCTTTGCATGTAAAATGTGGGTTATCTTTTCATTGACTATAAAATCATTTATAAAAAGTTACATGAAATATTTCTGCTATTGTAATATGCTTAGATAGTTGATCTAGAAGTTGCTGAATCTCTTGCCATCATATGGACAATGTTCGTAGCTCGGCAAATAGGCCATACTGAGGTGGTTTTTGAAGGGGAGTCGAAAGCTGCATTTGTGAGTCAAAAGCGGTTAGGTGTTAGTTTCAAATTGTTTTTATTGTAACTTGAAACTAATATTCATATTTGTGACGTAGGGTCAAGCCGACCTTGTTTACAAACTGTACCATTTAGTAAAAGGAAAATAACACTTTAATTGTAGTTTTAAGGCTGTGTTGGGTTCTATGTAAATGGATTTTCAAGTGTAAAATATTTTTAGGGGAAAATATTTTCCTTTAAGGAAAATACTTTCCATGTGTTTGGTTGCGCTGCAGAAAATATGATAGAAAACGATTTCAAGTGTTTGTCTTGGACGGAAATAGTTTTTCCGTATATATTTTCCCATGTTTGGCTTGTTCATAAAAATAACAAAAATATATAACATGTAAAATAGTAGTGAATTTGATCCTTCCTGCAAGCTTGCAAATATGCATTACACACCCAAATTAACATATAGAGGTAAACATCCAAATAATATTTTCATAATATATAGATCATAAGTACATAAATGTAACATTCACCATTGGAGGTAAACCGTAAACCTCCATGGTCTACAAAAATGATACCTACAATAGGTACTTGAACATTACTCATGTACCAACCATGCCTACACTGAAGATACATAACTTGGGTCATTGTATCATCCCAAGTCCACAAAATACTACATCCTAAAATCAAGGTACATAACTGATATCCCTCGGAGCATAACAATCCACAAAATATAGATACCACCATTAGAAGTTCAAGGTTAGTAATACATACATACCCTACTTATATCAACTGAAGTTTATAGTTAATACATATTTGTCATATAAATGGTACCATCACAGGTGAATGGCACCATCGCAAAAATATGCTATCATAACCAGTCAACACCAAACAAAGTCATCAGAGTTGTATAAAAAAGAATTATTCATCCAAAGCTTCCAAAGTTTAGCATTCTTTGCCAAAAATCCCCTAGCTGCCTTCTTGTTTTCACACAAACGATCAAATGTAGTTGCAAGCATATTTTCACTGTACCCCTCTGATGCCATGGCCATTACCTCGGAGTAAAGAGCAGTGTAATCAACAGGCTCCCAATTGATTTCTTTCAATGCCACAACAATTTTCTTCAACTGCTCAAACGGATCAGTGAGAACATTGTTATCACTAAGAGGTCCTCAGACAAATCGTTGTGGGTCTTATTAGTAGTGATAGCCCATTCAATTCAAGCCCATTTTTTACCCATCAGCAGCTGAATTAAATGGAATTTGATGATCTTAAACATAGCTTTGAAATTAATCCAATCACATGATTAGATTTCTATTAAAAATCAATTAAATTTAGCCAACCACATAAAAATTGATGAAAATTAACAAAAGATTGGGTCTAACTATTAAAATCATGAAATCTCTTAACTTATTACAACTAACTTATTGCAGCTAAGTTATTGCAAGTAAGTTGTTTGATCGTTTTAAATTGGTGAGACGCCTAGCAATTTGGTTATGCAAGGGAGGCTGGATGACACTACAATCTTTTTAAAAAGAATAAGGGGTATAAAAGAAGTTCACGAAGAATTCAGTTAGATTGTATTGGACTCTAAGGCAAAAAAGATTATAAAAAGCCCCTACAAGACTATTTTCAAGAATTACGGTCATTCAACATTGATTTCCACCGTATTAATAGTATAAGATCGTATTCAGTTATGTGTTCTTGGAATTATGTTTAATTTTGATGTGGGCTGGAGCTTGGAGTTTGGTTGTTTGTTAGGCTTATTTTATTTTATTTATGTGTGGGCTAGGGACAAGATTTACTAACCTTAAGGGAGGGGTGAGCCGAAATTTGTTTAACAAAAGAAATAGGTAGGGCTTTGGATGAGTGTGAGCTTGGGTTTAAATTCGGATTGAGAGTGGGCTAGTGGTTTCGAACTTGAGTTAGCTTTTTAAAGGAGATTAGCCTAACAGGTGTGGGCTTAGACTCAGTTTAGGGTTGAGCTTATTGGTTGTTGAGGGAGTGGGGTTTGTTGAGTTTCTATTTCAGGTTGGGCCGAAGAAAGAGATTGGGTTGGTATGTGGCTGAGATTTTTGGTTCTGTTTGAGAGGTTCAGGTCGTTAAGTCTGGGGTTGTACCCTTGTAGGAGGGCTGTAAAAATGGCAAACAGGAAGGATTTTTCTGGCTAAGGGAGGAGAGCTTTTTGGGTATTTTTGGTGGGGTTTCTTTTTGATTGAATGAGAGGAAAATGGTAGTATTTTTAGACCGAGCATTAACATTTGGTATCTACAAAAAATCTCATTTTACCATCTTAAAAGCTGCTTTATCTATTATATCACACTATTTTGCAACACACCCAACATTCCATTTATTAATTATCTCATTTATTCATTAAAATATTATTTTCACCGACTCTTTCTCTCTCTTCCTCTTCATAAAAAATAATTAAAATAATAAAAAGGAAGTGAAGACAAGACAGATAGGAGAGAGAGTCATAATAAAATAATGATATTTAGTTTTGCAATCTGTGAATAGTAAAGTCTAAATATAGAAGTGTACTATAACACTATTGTAAAAATTTCTGTAATTAAAAGACCAGGTAATGGGCTTGTTTTGTGCTTTGATGCTAAAATTCTCCAACATATACTATTTGCAAGACCAATGCCAATGCTCTACCCTAATGCGAATGGAATAAGGATTGGGACACCGTATGAGTGATGTCACTTGAATATTCTAGCAATTGGACAACCCTTAATTCACTTGCGTAAGGGATTGGAACCATATGAGTGGTATCATTTGAATATTCTAGTAATTGGACAACCCTTAATTCATCTCTACAATGGATTTGAACTTGGATTGCAGTACATTTAAGGAACTTTGTGGATTTTAAATCAACGATTAATAATTCACAATAAATCTTAACATGTTCATTAGAAAAAAAAAAATTAACTTGATCTCCAAATAAATCACATGTATGATTTAATAAAAATAACGGGACCAAATATGACAAAGTAATTGGACCCGAATAAAAACAGTACATGTAATTTATAAAAATCAGTTAAATTCCTTAATCACTTTTGACATGTGATCCATGGCATGCCACATAATTTTACACAATTTTGGCCACAACTCATCATGTGGCAAGTTGTGGCAGAAGTTATATAAAATTATATGGTCTTAGTATTTTCCCCCAATTATAGACCACATGCTTCATGAATGAGTTTTCCATCTTCTTCTTATTGATAGAATAATATAAAAGGCAGCCCTTGGATCCCTTTAAGGGATCTGGCACTATCTCAATGCCGACAGAGTAGAAAAATGATGTTGCATGACAAATAATCTCATCTTTTGTCTTTTTTCTTCCTTAATTTGTTTGCTGTTTGGAAATTTCTTGTGGTTGCTTATTTATTTGCTTATGGAGTGGGAATGGTTGCCCATTTTTCTAGTGGTATAATCCTCAAATCTATCATCGTGCAAAGAGGATAATCCTAATGCTGTTCAGAAGAATGACACACTGGATAAGAAAATTGTTACACAGAAAAGTTGAGATAAGCTTTTCCTGTTGGCGTTTATTGCTCATGGGTTTTTTTGTGGAGTTTTTATGGTTGAACTTTTGAGGGCTAATGAAAATGGTTAAGTGAAGAAGTTGTAACTAGCTTAATGCGTTTGTAATTGGTATTATAGCTTAGAGGCCTAGTTAACAGTCAAGACCCTTGTAATTCAACTAATTGGACTTTTTGGTGTTTTTAACTGAGATATTTAGGGTTTAAATTCCTTATTTTTCATTGTAACTATCTAATTTTTAAAAATAAAAATAAAAAAGAGGCTCTAGTGAATGCATTTGTATTTAGGCAAAGGCTTTTTATAATGTATTTAAGAAATGCTGATGAAACACAAAGTTATGTAAGTATTCCTATGTATTAAGCACAAAGCTGTGTATTAAGAATGAAACAAAGTTATTTTATTATTATTATTATTATTATTACCTTTTATTGTAATATGAACTTGGCTATGTATTTGAGATACGAATTAAAATAACGAAACTTGGTTACCATAGTAATATGAACCGATATCAACAGATGTAACTCTATTTGCACTCATATACACCTCAATAGCAGTCCAGTGAACATAAAAGTTGTAGAACAGCTAATTAAGCAGTAAGATGTCATTGAATTGAACATAACTTGATAAGCTTCCATTTACAAAATACCTGATAAACTAAAATATGCCAATTTGTCAAGATGCCCATTTACAATGAGCCAAGTATACCAAATTGATGACAAAGTTGTCATTTGGAATACACCAAGTATTCTAATTTGTCGTCAAAAGATTTCTAATTTAACTAATATTCTTAGTAAATTTAACCAAAATATCTATTATTCAAATTCTTTCAAACTAAGTAAGGAAAAGTTTGTGTCTAGTATTCACTTACGGTGGACACATTAAGATGCAAACATATATCCACATCTTAATATGTCTAGTATAACTATACACAAATGGTATCCGACCATGTGTAAAACTTTTGAATTATTTATTTTTGTTTGAGGACAAAGCCATCGTTCGCAAACCATTGACCAAAATATACCAAAAATACGAAAGTAGAAAATCTGCCAACCAAAATCTAAACAATAATTCTTTTTTAACCTCAAAATTTGCTAATTTTGGTCTAACAACCTCCAAATTTATGATTAAAAAATAGACTAAAAGACAGAAAGGATATACTAAAAGAAAGAATAAAAAATATATATTCTTTACAAATTCTATCTATTTCCTCCTATTTCCGCTCAAACCAAGCTGTAAACAGTTGACCCCACATCACTCAAAAAGGTCTCTGTCATTGAAATTAGTCATCAGATTCTTCTAAAAAAGAAACTGAAAGACTTTAGTATCTGATCTATTTCCTTGTCCATCAAAACTTCCAAGACCTTAACTATATTTCACTCTCTGTTTCTCTCACTGTCACTCTGTCGAAATGGCAAATGGGTGTGAAATGTTCTGCGAGGTCCTGATCGCCATTTTGCTCCCTCCTTTGGGTGTTTGTCTCCGCCATGGTTGCTGCAGTGTATGCCTTTCTCTCTCTCTCCCTTCATGATAAAAATGTTGTCTTTTTTTGATTTCATGTATCTGAAATATTACAGGTTGAGTTCTGGCTCTGTGTGTTGCTGACTATTCTGGGTTACATTCCTGGAATAATCTATGCCCTCTATGTCATTGTGTTTCTACATCGTGATGAGTACTTCAGTGAAGAAAGGCGTCCTCTTTACGCTCCCGCTTAGAACCGGTAATTATTTCTCTCATTACTCTGTTTACTTTATCAAATAATTACCCTCTCAAACAATGAATATGCAGTTTTTTAGTTATTCGGCTATCTGATTGGTTATTGGTTTTTTTTTTTTTTTGATCTGACTTTAGACATGGACTTGACTCTTGGGTGGTTGACACTTCATAATCTTTTTTGTTTGTCCTTGTTTTTTCAAATTAATTTCACGTGTAATGGTTTTTGCTTTGCTGTAGTTAACTGAATTGCAAAAATAGTGATCAGTTTGATTTAAGTGAAGTACAGGGAAGCATATGGTGTTTTTAAATTTGTTACCCTGCAGATTTTGTATTGTGTGATGGGTATATTGTGCATAAGGAAGTACCGGGCTTTTCGATCTTGCATTGCTGTATTAGTCTGTTTGGTTAGGCAATTTGGGAGCCTAAAGTGCATTTTAAAAACCCAAAACGATGTTTTGCAACAGCAACTACTCATAACTTTTTGTAGTTTGATTTAAGTAAAGTACAGGGAAGCATATGGTGAATTTAAATTTTTTACCCTGCAAATTTTGTATTGTGTGATGGGTATATTGTGCATAAGGAAGCACCGGGCTTTTTGATCTTGCATGACTGTATGAGTCTGTTTGGTTAGGTGATTTGGGAGCCTAAAGTGCATTTTAAAAACCCAAAACGATGTTTTGCAACAGCAACTACTCCTAACTTTTTTACAAACGCTTATTTTAAACTTAAAATGCTGTTTCACAACAGCTTATACAAACACATCCTATATTTGACTCCTATGCATAGGTCTCTTTGTCAGTGACATTGAAAATGTGTCTATTTGGTTTAGGACAAGCTGAACTTTTTTTAAAAAAATTTTTTAATATGGAATTAGAGATGATATTAAGAATGAATAGCCATTGATGTTAAGAACAACTCTGATCCAATAATAATATTTGTAATTTGTGCATAGCTTCTGGTCTTTGACATTTAAAAAAAAAAAAAAAAACCGGTTGTAATAATGAAACAGACATGTGAGAATTTGGTCTTGGCTTGTGGGATAAGAATGACATGCATCTATCTTCAATACGCAATCAAAGGTTTTTGTATATGGGTCAAGAGATCTTCAAACTAGAATGCTCTATTGTTATATTACAATCCTTCTTAATGAAAAATTACTATGCAGACTATGTAGGGGAATACACCATGGGGGCTCAATAAAAGACATTGTTTGAGACTAGGGCTAGTGTTGAATAGCTAATTGCAGTGAAATCGTACGCGTAATTTAAAACATTTTGGGGGTTTAGCCCAGTCATAGTTACCATGGCATCTCTCTCTCTCTCTCTAGTTTTGTTTTTTACTTGCCTATGTTCCTACAAGTGACAGTTGTTTTCTGAGGTTAAGGAGGTTAAGGATGAAAAGAAATGAGTATGCTTTCCTTAATTCCCAGGTAGTGGGATTAAATAGTTTAAGTGATTTTAGCTCAAATTAGAGTTTAAAAAAGTCAAGACATTTCAAATTGTTTGTTGACATGGATAAAGTCAACGCAAACCTAAATACTGGATGCATATGTTAGGTCATTTGCTAAAGAACAGCGTTTTTGTTTGATCAACTAGATGCTCATGATTAATGAATATCAACTGGAATAATTCGCTTCTGTTTAGCTGGCTAAGAGAAGGCTTAGTCAATGCATTTCTTAAATTTAAGTTTTTACTTGATCAAAATTTTGTTTCTTCAAGTGTAAGTAATGCTTCAAACAACCTTAGTCCTATGTTCTCTCTCTCTGTTCTCAACAGTTTAGTTGATACCCAAGTGTTTCTCTTCTCAAGCTTCATATACTAAAATTTGGAGTCACAAAATTTTGTGTTTTAATTTTTTTTACATTCTCTATTGACCAGGTAAAATTAATTTCTATGTTTCTTGCAGATAGAGTTCTGCATCAGCTTGCTCCGGTGCTGGCGACGTTATATTCCCGTACTAATTTATCTGCGAAATTCCATTTTGTTTAGCATTATAATCTGTATTTTCAATGCCTACTGCTCTTGATCTTTGATTCTTATCTTGTGTACGCTTTAAGTTGATGATATTTAACTTTTTCAGCATGCAATGAATCAACTATGGTAATTGAACTTTTTTTTTTGAGAATAAATTGTGGTAATTGAACTTTTTTTTTTGAGAAACAAACACACGCACACAAAAGAGAGAGAAATGGGTTTTAACATAAAGGTACACCACAATTTCACTCAAAAGTCATGGTAACTTGGTTTCCTATTTTGTCATATAAGCTTCTGCCATTGCTCGAGTATGGAAAAGATCAGTTACAAATAAATATTATACTTTTGTGTGTGTTTTTGGTCGGAGACATGAGTTAAACAACTTGTGTTGTGTATAGTTTAGTGGCTTAGTGGTGCCTCAAGAGAGTGATATGAAAAATAATAATAACTAATACTTCTAATTATCGAATTATTAAAATAAAATAAAAGGTTGCAACTGCTTTTACAATTCAAACCATCAGGCATTTTTTGTTTTGTTTTTTGTTTTTGTTTTTAAATGAATTAATTCAATTACACCATAAATAAAACAAAAGGTTGAAGACAAAGCCGGTTAAAGTACAGCCCACAAAAGGTTTGATAAATAAACATCCAAAAGATCAACAAAGGGAAAATTAAAATACATCAAGTCAAAAGACTATTTAGAGCATCTCTAATGACTTCTTTAAAGTCAATTTTAGAGAGAAAACATCCCAAAAATTCACTCAAATAGCTTCTCCATCTTCATTTTTTAGATTAGAATTGCTACAGTGCTTCTCTACAAGTAGAGAACACTGTAGCATTTACTGTTCACACTTCAAATGTTTTTTTTTAATTTTTTATTATAATAATCAGCTATTGAATAAAACAATGTTGAAAAATGTGTAGTTGTTAAAAAAAGAATAAATAATGAATGGAAAAATAATATTTAAATGAGATGGAGAAAATAATAGAGAATCTATTGAAAAGTGTATTTAAAAAAGTAGGTAAGTAAAAATTAAATATCACTGTTTGCTGTTTATTTTTGTATAAGCAGCTGGAAATGCTCTTAGTTCCCAATTTAGCAAGGGCATAGGTGCATCTGTTTGCCTCGCCAAAGCAACGATTTATCTTAACTTGAGTAACTTGGAACCACAAGGGATTCAATCAAACAATCCGTTGTGATCTACAAAGGAAGGTCAAAATAAGAATATTATTTATTTATTTCCCCTCCCCCCAAAAAAAGGCAAGCAGATAAAATGAGTGACCCACACTTTTGTTGACAGGTGAGGTGGCTAACTATAGAAGCCATATCCACGCCAAAATATCCATGCCCAAACCAAAAATTTGAAAATATTTACAATTTTGATCTTTATATTTTGGGTTATTATTAAATTTAATCTACGCTATTTTCAATTTGCAAATCAATTTCTGCAAGGTCAAATTGACTACACATTGAAAACAATAAAATTAAATTGCTCATACCAAAATATGGGACCAACAACAATGACTTTAAAATGTTACAGACACTTAAATAGTAATGAAATGACACCACCAAATGGATAACAACAAGCTACGTAAGATCAATCTAGGTTCTGATTAGCTCATTTAATTTAGCATCTTGCTAACGAGTGCTCTAAGAACACTTGTTAATAATCTATTTTAAAAAAGTTTTGACATCACTTTTATGGAAAATTAAAAAAGTTGTCAAAATATTAATTATTTTTTTTTCTTTTCCCATAAAAATTTTCTTTAACTGAATTCTTAATCAATACCCTAAAAACACTCGTTAACATTTTCCTTTAATTTAATATTTTGTTGTCAAATAACAGATATAAAACTCAAATCCAACTCCACTAAAAATTAATCCGTAATTGTTTGGTAGGATAACAAACAATTGTCATAAGGTTAGTGGACCCCATAATTTGAGATTCTATCCTCTATAGAAATCCGGTTTATTATCAATTAATTTGTTTTCTTGTCCATTAAGTTTAAAAATTATTATAAGAGACCCTCTCCTCGGTCCTCACGTCTGTGGATCTCTAATAAAATATCTTTCACTCTCTCCCTCTCCCTCTCACTCTCCGACAAAATGGTAAATAGCTGTGAAATCTGCTGCGAGATCTTCATCGCCATCTTGCTCCCCCCTCTGGGCGTTTGTTTACGCCACGGTTGCTGCACCGTACGCCTCTCTCTTTCTCTCCATGATTCGCTATTCGATCTGTACTTAGTTTGTCATTGTTTTGAAGCTCTAATTTTGAAACTTGACAGGTTGAGTTCTGGCTCTGTGTGTTGCTGACTATTCTGGGTTACGTCCCTGGAATAATCTACGCTCTCTATGCCATTGTGTTTGTGGATCGTGATCAGTACTTTGACGAATACAGGCGTCCACTCTACTATTCCGCATAGCCTTAGTAATTGTTTCTCTCATTCATTGCTCTATTTACTTTTGTGATTTTATCAAATAATTAGCCTCTGAAACAATGAATTTTCCATGACCCATATGGTATTATTTGATACATTGTTACTTAGTTATTCAGATTTGGTTGTTGGTTTTTTTTTTTTAAATATTTTTTATCTGACTTAAGACCTCGACTTGAGTAGTTAACACTTCACAATCTGTTTGCTTATCCTTGTTTTTTTTTTTGTCACATGGGTTTTGCCTTACTAAACATTTTGATTGAATTGAAAAAATAATGATCAAGCTGCTTCAATTAAAGTACAAGGAATCATGTAGTGATTTTTTGCTTTGATTTGGGTATATTATGTAAGGATAAAATTTAGTTACAGTTTCTTAGGTGTTGTACCTTTTATGTTCCCCAATTAAGTATAAGCATGTGGTTGCATAAACCAATGAAATACATGGTTGAGTTTAATTGTCTTTGGAAAAGATAACACTAAATTGATCAATTAAGTATAATCATGTGGTTGTATTCAATTGGGGAACCTAAAATCATATGACACCTAAGGTACTATACTTAAATTTTGCCCATTATGCAGAAGAAAGTGCATCAGCTATGCATAGTTCTCTCTCTCTCTTTCAAAATGACATTAGAAATGTGTTTGTTTGGTTTAAGACAAGCTGTGGTAGCATACGGATGATATTATTATTAAGTCTTAGATCTTAATTTGTTCTACAAATATCTAAAGTTAATATGAAGAGCTAATTACACTGAATGTAATGCAGAATTTTGAACCTTTTTCCCTCCAGTCATAGTTACAAAGGCATATCACTTTCTCTCTCTCTCCCCCCGGTTTTGTTTGTTTTTTTTACTTTCCTATGTTCCTATAAGTGCCTGTTGTGTTTTATGGTAAAGGGTGAAAAGAAATGAGTATGCTTTTGTTAATGTACAGGTAGTGGGGTTAATAGTGATTTACAGCAAATACTAGAGTGTAAATACTGGATGCACATGTTAAGTCATTTGCTAAAGAACTGCTTTTTTGTTTGATCAATTAGATGCACATGATTAATGAATATTAACTGGAATAATTCACTTGTGTTTAGCTGGCTGAGTGAATGAAGGTTTAGTCAATGCATTTCTTAAATTTAGGTTTTTAATTGATCAAAATTTTTGTTTCTTCAAGTGTAAATTATGCTTCAAAATCCTGATTTATTTTTCTTCCCCACTATCTTTAAGTAACCAAATGAAGCTCAATTTTGCTCCCCCACCCCCTCCCTTTTCCCTTTTACTCTTTGCTTTTTTATAATTCTTTATTTGGTTGAGATAATGGTGGAGAACAAAAGAGAACAAGAGCCTTAGTCCTATGTTCTCTTTCTCCTTGTTCCCAACAGTTTGGTTAATACTCAAGTGTTTCTCTTCTTAAGTTCCATATAATGAATTTGGAGTCCCAAAATTGATTTGTTATTTTCCCACTTTCTCATATTGACCGGACATAAATTAATTATCATTTTTCTTGCAGATAGAGGTCTGCATCAGCTTGTTCCTGTGCTGGCAATGTTATATTCCTGTACCAGTTTACCTGCGAAAATGCCATTTTGTTTGAAATTGTAGTCTGTACTTTCAATGCTTACTGCTCTTGATCTTTGACTCTTATCACGTGTACACTAAGTTGATGATAGTTTACTCTTTCAGAATGCAATGTTCCTGGTTTCTCATATAAGCTTCTGCCTTTGCTTGAGGATGGAAAATAGCAGTAATGAACAAATATTATATTTTTTTTCGTGTGTTTTTGGTTGGGGACATGAGTTGAACTTGTGTGTAGTGGCACCTCCAGAGAGTGATATAAATGATAATCACCAATTCTTGGTAGTTTATACCCATCTGCTCTTCCTCCATCAAAGATAAATGCGCAGGACAAAAATGCAGCATTTGATATTGAGATTTTAATGTGAACAGATTAACTTGCTCTACATTAGGAAACCAGTTTTTTTTTTTTTTTTGGGTGATTCACCTCTATCATTCCAATAAATTGCAGATTGTACCGGGTGACACTGAGTTTGAAGGCATTTCTGTAGTGAGCATTTCACAAAATAAATAGTATATTGATATCTTGTGAGAAAATGGAAAATTATTTGTGCATCAACATTTTGTGTAGCTTAACAAAGAAAGCATCCCACTAATCCCACCCCACAAAATGTGGACATTCTTGTCAACTTTGGAACTAATGGCCAGGCGATGGCCAAGTAAAGGAGGACGTCAAAAGACCAGTGTGGTAAAAGTAAAAGTAATTATTCATACTTGCCCTCAAGTAGGATTTGCAGATTTATAGGCTTGTTCTTGAAACATTTACCTAGTTTTTAGCACATCTGTTGTGGTTATATGTTTTAAAAGTAATGCTACAATCACAAATTATTTGACTTATTTTTACAACATTTTTATACTGTTTTGATCAATGTTTACTAGTTCTTATATGAACTCATTACTAGCATTATTTTTTCACTTACTAATAATCACTCAATATATCAGTAATTTGTAAAAAATACTATAAAATAATTTGTAATTTTAGCATTTTTCATATTTTAAATGAGAAGCATGATTGCCTCCATTATGGCCATAATCCTTTGTGTATAGATTTCCATTACTGTCTTTCCGAATTTGATATTTGGGCCTCGAAGCTCGGGCCTTAGTGCTTGGTTATAAGTTCAAGTTGTATGGCTGTTTTGAGTTCAGGCTATTCCTGGTCAGCCATAGCTACTCTAGGTCGGGGTCGGACTATTTCTTCCTCGAGCTCTTTGATCGATCAACTTGTTTTTTTGACCAGTTGATAACGTTGTGTGTTATTTCCTTTCTAATTACTCAGTATCACTTGAGTATGTTGCTTAGGCTGGTTCATTCTATCTTCTTCACAAGAATGCAAGATCGATATCATGAATTTGGTACTGGCCAAACAAAAAATATGCCATTGTCAAAGAGCAATTTTACAAAGTTGATATCCCAGTGGCAGTGGATTCACAGAGGGTGCTGGCATGAACGGTAGTGTCGTGGAACTGTGCATTTTCCATGCGCGCACGAAGCATTTGGAGCTTTATGGCTTGTTTTTCATTAGAATTAGGGGATATGCGCTCTTATACAAGTGCAGACCAAAGACCTCGCTTTAGCTGGTAAATTGCAACTTAAATTGAGCTGGATATAAAATCAGTTTATAAAGAATTTAAAAATATTAGTAACTGATTAAATATGAGCATATGAATGCATTCCGCATTCTATTGACTAACTACATATTTTTAATACACTTTTGGAGTAAAAAGAAATATGGATTGATTAATTTGATTGTCTAACTAGTTCCCTGTTTCTCAAAAAAAACAAAGCTCCCTGCTTCTAGGTTTGGTTGTTTAAAATTCTAGTATTTATCTCTAGGGTTGTAAAGGAGTTGAACCTAGGGATAGACTCAGGATTTCAAGTTAGAGGGGGCTGGAGTATAAGAAAAAAAAATTACTCCAAATAGGTATTCATATAATATTAAAAAAATTATAAATACATAAAATCATTGTTTATTAATAAATTAACATACAATCATCTACCAACAAAAACAAAAAAAAACACAAAATAATATTGTATTTTAATACTAAGTTGGCTAGGATTTTTTTTTTTTTCCTGAAGTTAGAGCATTCACAGCAGTGGTGTTAAAAAATTTAACTTTTAGCACCTCAAAAAGCTACTTTATCTATTTTACTACCTCACTTTACAATACACCTAAAATCAAATGTTCTATTTCTTTACCACTTCATTTAAAATAATATAAACAATTCATTAAAATAATAAAAGAAGAAACAGAATTTGAGTTTTCTAATGGCGTAAATGCACTTTTAATCCTTACATTTTGACTTTTTTTCATTTTAATCTCTACATTTTATTTTTATCACTTTTATCCCTAAACCAATTAAACGTCCTTCATTTAAGTCCTTAAATCACTATTCCGTTACCAAACTGACGGATCAATAAAATAATATGATTTTTTTTTTTTTTACGTTGGTCGATAAAATAACGGAAAACTCAAGTGAAGGCAATCTGGCGCGCAAGGTCTCCACATATTCTGTCCAGCGGTGCTATGATTGTATTTGCTTCTTTTTGTTCTCCCTCCTTATGTGGTTCAGCTGCCCTTAATCTTGGCTGTGTTCTGGTGAGGGCTTCGAGAAGCCAAAGGCACACTAATTCTAGGAGTTACCTTACACCGAGAACCCACGAGCCCCCTTCTGCACCTGCTAGAACTACTTATGAACATCGACCTCAGTTGTCGCCAGTTCACTCCGGAAACCAGTTAAACCTTGCAAGAGCCACTTCCATAAATTCTGCTCGTTTTGTTTCAGAATCTAACTGCCATGTCAACCCAAATGCTAACCTCACCGCCCCTCGGACAATGGCGAAGCCAAGATTTTAGTTTAGGGGGGGCAAGGTTATGATTGAAAACAAAATCAATCTAAAAAATATTAGTCTGTATGAATAAAAATAAATAAATAACTATATAATAAATAAATAAAGATAATCAATTCATATTAAATAAAAATTAATTGAAGAGATTAATCAATGTATTTATCTACAATTCAAGAAATTAATCAATGTACTCAAAAATAAATTGTGAGATTAACTCAATATAAAAGTGTCAAAACTATAACAATATATTTAAAATGTTTGTATAATGACTCATTGGGGCATCGGCTATAGACCTGCTGCTTTAAGCTGAAGTGGTGAGAAATTTTAAACTTGGTTTAGTAGAAGATTATTTTAATTAAAAAAAGGACTTAATTAAGAAATGAAGTGATATGAGAAAAAAAAAGTTTTGACTGGCTTAAAAAACGCTCTGTTTCAGGACCCAGAAACAGAGCATAGGTCCTAACATGAAAACCAATTTACCCCTCCCTTTAAAACAGTAGGTAGATGATAAATTAATTGACCTTTTTAACATGTAGATCAATTTAAAAGCCAACTTACTAAAATCCAACTTACTAGGCTCCCGGGTCCCAGAAGAGCCACATTCCAATACTATATATGTTGGCACACCAACCAGAACATCAACTTCAGAGCCTGCCGAAATTGGTGTCTTGCAGAACCTTTTCGCCTGTAAGAACTCTGAAAATACTTCAAGAGGCTTTGCGCAAGACACCCAGGAGAAGCCACGGGAGAGAATGTGATTTATCTTTGAGGTTAGGTCTATCTTCTCACTCGTGTATGAACTAGACCAACGTGTAAAAAAAAAAAAAAAAAAAAACATATTATTTAATTGATCCGTCAGTTCTCCGTTAGTTTGGTGACGGAACAGTTCTTCAAGAACTTAAATGAAGGACGTTAATTAGTTTAGGGACTAAAAGTGGTAAAAATAAAATGTAGGGACTAAAATGAAAAAAGTCAAAATATAAGTACTAAAAATACATTTACGCCTTTTCTAATTGAAGAAAAAGAAATAATCTTAATAAAATATTGTATTTTATTTTCAACAACTTGCTATAATCAACTGGTATCTATACCAATTTACTGTAATTGCAAAAATTTAGTTTTAGCTTCTCTGATAACATAGTTTTTTGGTTTTTTGGTGGTAAAATACTATCACTATTGTGAATGTTTTTATTATTTTTGTTAAGTTTTTGAATTTGATAGTTACTGATTGGGCTGGCAAGATTGATTAGAGAGGAGGGGGCCTAAGGTTTTGGAAGTGGGGGGCCCAACTACAAAAATGAAAAATATAATAATTAAAAAAAAAATTGGGCTAGGGGGGCCCACCTTCCCCCCCCCCCCCCTCCCCCTGGGGGGTCAGTCCCTAGTTGAGTTGAGTATTAAAATTTTTGATTTGTTCATTTAATTTTAGTTAGAATATGAGTCAAACTAGAGCTCATTACAATCTAGATTACATGTTCAACTTGATTCATTTTCTTGTTGAATAAGCTCAAGTTTGTTCCTTGATTAATTTTTTTTTTCTTATATATTGTAAACCCTATGCCAATTTTTTTTACTCCCTTCATAAATATATGATCATACTTATAATTAAATTATAGTTGAAATTATATTATTTGAGTTAATTAGATAGAATAATTTTCGTCTATGAACTTATAAAAATTAGGGTCACCAACCTTGTATTGTTAAAAATTATATATAGGTTTACTACAAAATGGATTGTTTATATTATTAATAAATTACAAATAATAATTTGTTATTTTATGAATTTATTTTACAAATTTACACAATCCAATCTCAAGTCTATATAAGTATATTTTAAACATTTATTCATATAAACATATATTATCATATAGACGTTAATCGAGTCTCAGACTTGCAAGCTTGTTAATGAGCACATTGTTATGTTTGAGCTTAGCTTATTTAACAATTGAGCCTGAACTTAGACTTGAGCTTGACTCATTTACTAAATAATTAAACATAAATAAGTTTTTTTGGAACCGAGTCTGAGCCGTTCATATATAAACAATTTGGTTCATTTACAACCCTATTTATCTATAATACCATTGAGAACAATTTATTTAAGATTAATGTATAATATGTCAAGTAAGAGGAAGAGGATATAAAATTTCATGTTCAAATAAATATCATTCGATCCTAGTTTCAGTACTTTGTGAATTTATAATAATTGCCAGGTGTGTCAGTTCGCGTAGCAAGGAGACCATAACATTAGGCAGGTATTTGTTGTTAGTTCTCCGAGATATGATGTAACTCATTGTTTCCTCTGTGCTGTGTATTTTCTTTTGTTTTTCTGTATTTCCTGAAATGAAATTGAAGTCTCAATTCCTTTATAATAATAAAAAGTTCTAAGTGAGGATTTCAGATTTGGTAGATGGAGTCTTGTGATGGTATTGTTTATGATTATGATTGTTAAGACTTCTCCTCTCAAGTCTAAGCTTTTCTACTCCAGACATTTCATCAATTACTCTCTCAATAACAGTTTTGAAGCTCAAAGAAAATTAAATGAAGGACGGAAAAAACAAATTGACTAAGAAAAGAGTTAGGCTTTTTTGAAAACTTGTGTAAATCTAGGGTCTCACTCCTTTTTTTTTTTTTTTTTCCCAAATTTAGATGAGACTCTCTCCCTAAGATTTTCCTTTCCAAAACTAGAGAGCCTCCCTTCTAAGATAAGATTGTGCAAACAAAGTTTTTCTCCAAACTAGTTTTGGAAGAAATTCTTCAAATTTCTCATATATTTTTTCTTCTTTTTTTGTGAATTTTGAAAATCTAATTGTTGAATTTCATATTATTTATGTTCTTAATATGCATATCAAATTTCGTTTAAATAAGATGTTATTTACTATTCGATCAATAAACTTATTTTTTATACACAATTTTATATCACAAAAACTTGAAATTTTAACATTTGATTGATAACATAGCAATTAATTTTTAATCTTCTTGAAATTTTTCCAACATAAAGGATATAATAAGAGCATACAATCCAATGGTTGAATTTTTAAAATTTACCCCCAATATAAAGATATATGAAGAATTTAAAGAGTTTCTCTCCAAACCTCCAAACTAGTTTAGAGAGAAACTTTATGTAGATTGTGCTCTTTCTCTCTTTTAATTTCTCTCATTTTTTTTAGTTGTTTCTTTGTATTTGTACTTCGGTCTGATGCTGCATGTCTTAGTAAGTATAGTGTAGATGCTACAGCGCACGCCCCACAACTCACTATCTCCCTCATATAGTCATCTTTACTTTTAAAAGTTCTCTTATGCATCTTTCTCCACACAACAAACACAGATATAAATTTAAATTTTTTATTAAAAAAATCTTTTATGCATTTGTTTATTTTATATTTTCTAATCGTAAATCCCAAAAATAAAAATTGGATAGAGTAAATCAAATCTCATAAAAATTAAATTTAAAATTCACTTAAGAGCAAAACACTATTGGATAAATTAAAAGATAAACCATGATAAAAATCTCTTTAAATTATTGATTCGTATAAAGATAAGATTAAAGTAAATATATGATTAATACCCAATGGCGACTCCAAGAATTTTTCTCAGAGTGTTCTTTAAGAAGCATAAAATATATAATCTAATAAAAAGAGAAATTCATATATTGACAACAACAATAATAATAAAAAAACACGCAAATACATAAAGTTTACAATTGCCTTCTACGAGTTTTCATATTTTGAAATCGATGCATGATATTCTCATTATCAATGCTAAAAGCTACATCTCTTTCAACGTACACAACCAAGCAATTATTCATGCACTGAATGTAGAAGAAATTATAGAGTAAAATTTAAATTTATTAGCATAAAAAAAAACTGAGAGTGTTCCCAAATTTTTTTTTTGAAGGGTAGAATAAAAATTTTTAAATTATTATATATATAAAAAAAAAATTCAAGTTAGGGTGGTCCTGGGACCACCCTGGCCTTAAGGTGGCGCCGCCCCTGTTAATACCTCAAATAAAAGCAAGTTAAATGAAATTCACTTGACAAATGAGAGAGATCGGAGAGTTTAGATGCATCATTTAGGGTCCGCTTGTTGGAGGGATTTTCTCATTTTATGGAGGATGTAAAATGGAGGGGTAAAAAAAAAAAAGAGAAAATGAATTTTGAGGGTGTTTGGTTGGAAGGATTTTTAGGAAGGAAAACTGGTGGATCCAGGTGTTTTTTCCTCAAGACCACTAGATTTCAATCTCCTTAAATTGGGGATAAAATAGAATGGAAAACTAAGAGCTTTGCCCTTTTTATATTTCATACAAAACTATACCCCTAACACCACACCATAGCCATAACCACATTCAATGTTGTCTCAATTTTTGGTTTTATTTTTACTTTCATTTTTGGTCTTTTGCCTTATTGTCTTAGTAGTTTCTCTTTCTTTTCTTTTCTTTTCTTTTTTTTTCTCATTTTTTGGTTTTTTTCAACGCTGTTTGAGACTTCAAGTCTCACTTTTTCTTTTCTTTTTTTCTCTCTTTTTGTTTTTGTTTTTTTGTTTTGGGAGTACATCTGTTTCTATTCTCACAAGTTTTGGTTTTTTTTATTAGTTTTGGGTTCTTGAGTTTTTTGTGCTACTTTTTTTAAAAATAAAAAATAAAGTGTCCATTCATACACAATTTTTTTTTAAATAATAATATAATGTGTTATTTTTTTTATCAAATAAGGATATGATGGTAAATTTATATAAATTATATTTTCTATCCTTCCATTTTCCTTCTCAACCAAATAAAAAAGTTTTCATCTTTCCACTTTTTCACCATTCCAACCAAACACAAATTAGAAAAATTAAAATCTTTTATATTCTTCCAGTTTTTCATCATTTCCCCATTTCTATCCTCCCATTTTTCCACTCCTCCAATAAAATGGACCCTTAATTTGCTCATCTACACGTTAGAGGATATGCATCATAATCGAAGAATGAAAATATGATGTCTACCAACACACACAAAAAAAATTATAGTATTTTTCACAACTATTAATGTGATATTGTGATTCGAATAGCATCATTTTAACATATCATGCCACTTATACAACTTTTATTAGTATCAATTATAACATACTTGTTAGGTATACATATGTAAGTGAAAGTTACACTTAAAAGATAAAAAATTGAGTATTTAATATGAAATAATTTGGCCTAGCCTTGTAACCTTAAAATTTTGAATTAAGTGGCATATATATACCATATATTAAAGTTTCTTGTAAAATAAAGTTAATATAAAAACAAGAAAAAGAAATATTATAGTGAAATTATATCTAAATTACTTCTTCTCTTTAGTGGTCATTCATGATTCACCACATCATACTATTTCTAATATTGAGTGCATGTCTCTTCTTGCTCTCTCAATATTTTTCCTTTTAATTTGTTTTATAGAGGAAAAAAAAAGTACAGATAGCTTGCAATTATGGTCTGTTTAGATTGAGAAAGAGGGAGGGGGAGTAGAGTAGAGTAGAATTGGCCCGAAATAAGCCTATTTTTAGCCAACTCTATTCTACTTCCTTCTACTCCTGCACTCAGCCCCCTCAATCCATATTGGCATTACATCAATTCATTTATACTTTCCCTCATTCTCCCATAATTTTTTCTTTTTATGCGGCCCCACCTGCTCGCTCCTTCTCCCACAATTAGGTATAACTGCATAAGAGCAAGAAATATTTTCTTTACCAAGGGACAACTTGGATAAAATAATAATTAAAAAAAAAAGGGACAACTTGGATCCCCGCAAGTCACCCACGTGAAAAAAGAGAGAGATTTTGACTGGGTCTTTTTTTTGGGATAATTACAACTTACCCACCTGTGGTTTGCCTCAAATTTAACTTACCACCTGTAGTTTTATTTTTGACAATTTACACACCCGTGGTTCATTGCTCTGTAACCCACCTCTAAATATTTCGTTATTCTAACACATTTCATCCAAAAATTTAACAAGAAATCAGATCAAACACTCCTCTCTCACACACACTCTCTCTCACGCTTGCTCATCCATTCTAAACTGAGAATCGACTGGGTTTTGTTTGTGCAAGAACATCGAGAAAGGAGACCCACGGATTCGTGTTTGGGAACATTTTGGTCTTGAATCCGTTCGGATTTCTCTTTACTTGGTGAGTTACTTTAGATGTTTTGAGCATGAAATTTTGATTTTTCTTTTACTTTCATCTGCTCTTTTCCTCTTATTCTAGGTAGATTTAATGTTTGAAACCTAGGGTTTTAATTTTTAATTTTTTATTTTTATAAATTGGGTTTCTGCAAGGTAAAAGTGGCCATGTTTTAATTTTGACATGTTTTTTTACTTTCTGGTTTTTGCAAAGTGACCATTGAACCAAAAAATCGGCCATTAAATTAGCTATGACTCTGGGAGTTTCGTAGATTGGCCAAGTTATCTAGCTCTATTAAAATTAGTAGGTGGGAATGGGATTGCCCTGTTGCCAGGTTTGAGTGGCTGGTTACAATCAAAGATAATTGTTTTAAGGTTCAAATTAATGGGAATGAAATTGGGTTTTTGCAAAGTGGCGTTTTGTATTGCTGAGTTTTGCTGTCAAAGCAGCAAGAGTTTATTCCAATGCGGTAGAATTTTTTTGGTATTACTGAGTTTTCAAAGCAGCAGATTTGCAAAACTTTAGACTTGCAATAGAAACCTTTTCTTTTCTTTTATCCATTTGTTGCTACACAAAGAAAATTTTAGATAGAAGGAAACAGTGCAAGTAGTTAATGTAACATTTAGCCGTAAGAACAAAGTTTAACAGTTGTTTTATTTATTGTTATTTGTAGCCTTACTAAGTTCATTCATTGAGATAGGTAGCCCTCAAACTTTACCTGCTGTGAATCATAGTCTGTAAGCTTGCATTTCCCCTTCTTCATATTATAGACCATTTTCATTGTTGCATTGTCTAGACAAAATCATTTATTATTATTTATATTGCTATTGTGATAATTTTTTGGCTTAAACCATCAATATCAACATCTCAAAGGATTTTCAGGTACCAATCAGAGAAGATACTTGCTCATTAGTCAATCAACCAGGACATCGGTGGCTGATTCTCCTCTACATAGTTGCTTTTGTCATTGTAAATTGTAATGTTGTAACCATTAGCCGTTTAAGTACATCGTGCTTATGAACCTCTTGAACAGATGATAAGCAAAAGAGCCATGTTTAGCAACAATTTTCTAGTTTAGTTGTATTTGTTGTCTTTGTAGTGGGTAGTGGTTTCAACTTTCAAGTGTAACATGTATTTAGTTGTATGCTCACATGTAACGGGTTTGATATGGTTAGAAGTTCTTTGTCAACGACATTTGCCTTTAATTTTGTGAGTAGAGTAAACTATCTTTTTTTACCTTTTATTTTGCCATATGCACTGTTTATAATGATAAAAACTTAGACTTGACAAGGATTCAGTAAGTACTAAAGATTGTGGATGCAGTTACTGATCGGTGCAAAACTGCAAGTGCACAGTATCGTAGTTTTATAGTAAAGTGATGAGAAGAGTATCGTCCTCAGGGATTGGTAACTTACTTTTGACAAATACCAAAATTATGTTAATCTCGATTTTATCTAGAGAAGTCACTAAGGTTGTTGTAATTGGAGTTTAAAATAAAATCAAATTAAAGAAAATAAGCAGAGGAAAAAAAATATGTTGTTCAAAGATCAAATTAATGGGAAGAAAACTTCTAGGAAATCGATTTCACCTAATCCCTCACTATGCTTTTCTCATCTAGCTAATTGAATTTAATTCTCTTTGTTTGTTAGCAATCTCCAATAAACATCCAAAAGCCTCTTTCGACAGTCAATTGGAAACATTCTTGTTCATCAATTTACACAAGAGTATGCAATTTAATAAAGCAAGAAAGCATTAAGACCAATGATTTTAATACTACACAGGTTCATACAAGTCTTTCGATCTCTATATTTACCTATGCCGAAATATTCAAGATCTATCCTATAATTCCCTCTTTCGATAGCAAATCACAAGATCAAAATTATCTAATTAATGGCCGGTTAATTAGAAGCAATAAACTCAGAATAAATCAGACAAACATGAAAAGAATTAATTCAAATTAACATAGAAAAGCAAGCATAGTTCGGAACTAGATTACATCGTTTTCCTAGAAATAAGAAATTTAGTTCATGCTAAAAATAAAATTCAACATAAACGAATTCACCATAATTTTTCTGAGAAGATTTGAAGGAAAAAATGAACACAAAAATCTGCTTCAGCCTCCCCTTTGTTTCTGCATAAGCTTCAGCTTCTTTTCTGCTTCAGCCCTCTCTTTCTTTTCTGTTTCAGCTTTTCTGTCTTCAGTTTTCAGCCTCCAAACTTTCTGCTTCAGCCCCCCTTTTATTTTCAGCGCCTCCCTTTTATTTCTTCAGTTCAGCCCTTCTTTTTACTCAGACGTGTTGCCCTTTTTCTGCTTCAGACGTGGTGCACTTTTCAGCCCAAAAACGTCCTCCTTTCAGCCCAAAAGCAGTTCCTCTTTTCAGCCCAATGTCTTCTTTTATTCAGCCCAAAAACGTTGCTCCTATCAGCCCCTGTTTCAGCCCAAAACGTTCCTCTGTTTCAGCCCAAAACGTTCCTCTGTTTCAGCGTTTTTTCTGCTTAAGCTTTGAGCGTTTTTTTTATTTTTTTTCTCCCTTCTTTTCTTTCAGTTTCGGCCCTTCTTTTTAGTGTTCAGCTGCCTCTCTTTTAGTTCAGCTGTGGTGCCCTTTTTCAGCCCAAAACATTCCTCTCTTCAGCCCAAAATTCTCTCTAGCTGCTTCACGTCTCTTTTATTTGGTTAAATCTTCATTTCCTTCAAATCTGCAATAAAATTTAAATAACAATAATGAAGTCTAAAATCAACAAAAAATAAATAAAATTAGACTAAAGTTTAAAGTTGAGAAGTGATAAATTATGCCAAATTATGCAAGTCATCAAACACCCCCAAACTTGGAACTTTGTTTGTCCTCAAACAAAAAGAAAATAAAA